>CAWUFW010002041.1:1830086-2440115 GCA_963921515.1 Calotriton arnoldi
AAACATGCCTAAGTGAAACGTCATAATATAAAGTCAAGCCTCCAAGGCTGCTAAGTCTTCATGCAAAAGTTATCCGAAAAAACAAGAAGTGACCTCACCCATGGTGGCTTCTTCTGTGTGTCACGCAGCTCTTCAAGGTGGGCAGAGCGTTCGTCAGCGGTCTTGTTGTCTCTAGGTCCGCTTTATATAAGCGGTATGCTTCGCTTTTTGTTTCGGTTTCCCTGTGACTGCAGTAACGTTTCATCCCCTCCCACCCCGGAAGCGGTCGTGTTGTTTCCTGCATCCCGCAATCACCCTTAAGAAACACCCTGTTGTTAGACAGTGTGAGCAGCTGAGTCACACAGACTTCTTTTTACGGGCTAGACTGCCGACTTTGGTGCTGGAAACCAGGGTTCGAGCCTCGGGGTCGCGTCCACATCCTGTGATTCCGGGCAAATCACTTAATCTCCCCGTACTTGAATGTGTAATGTAAATACGGTGCTCATGTAAAGCGCTCCAATACCTTCGGGTCGAGTTCGCGCTATATAAATATGCAACAAAAAAAAATAACATCAGAAAACCCAGCAATTGCAGGGAAATTCCGAAGGAGGTCCAAAGGCCAGTGCCACTTGATGCAGAGAAAACACCTTCTGTAACATTGTGCTAAAGAGTCGTCTTTCTTATCACAAACTGTTACCTTTAGTTTTTCAAAAATAAATGGATTGCACTAATGAAAAATCGATTTCTAGGAAACATACCAATTGTAGGCCTCGTGACATTTGCTGCCAATGTTTTGTATCTCATGGGCAAACCCGTATTTTCATGTTTTAGTAAAATTATGTTTGGATGTGTTTTCACAGGCACAACAAACGACCTCTCAAGAATATTAAAATATTGTTTCAGCAGAACTGTACATGTTCAAGATTTCACCTAGCTATCTTAGCAGAATTGCACAAAATGTAGCAATATGTGTTCTGGTGCAAGGGCAAGAAGCTCCTTGTTATAGAATTATGAGAGACTTTTCAAATTTATTTTCTTGCAGCCTTTACACTCTATTTAATTCTAATTTGTTTATTCTGTGACAACTGTGTACAACTGTATTGAATGTATGAAATCCCCTGTTCAGACAACCTATAAAAGCATGCTCTTTTGGAATGGTTTCTTACTGACCGTAGGAAGTGAATCCATACTAGATTTCTCTCCCAATATGTACTCTATATTTTTCTGACCTGAACTTTACTGAGTTCTTTGATTGATTCTGTATTTTAACTGAGCTTTGCACTCTGATTTACTAATTATTTGTTTTTGATTATGTTACTTGATTTCTGTATAATTTAGAACCTGCTACGCTCAGCTGTACTGTGCTCTCTAGTAATGCTATATATGGGATAAAGTACCCCCTTCCATCCTTTATAAGGATATTGCACGTCACCAAGGAGATCCATGACCATATTAAGGAATGAGGCAGAAGGCTGAATTCCTTTTTAGGCTTATGGAAGTCCGATGTGACTTGGAATATCCTTATCATGTATGGCAGGGGGTATGTTATCCCTTATAATACATGGTAACACCATCATCTTTCCCTCAAACCACTTACATCACTGGTGCGCACCTCTCGTCATATGAAAGAGAGAGCATGTTTGTAAACATAAAGTATAAAAATAGAATCTCTATTTCAAAATTAATCACACTGTTAGATATTTGTTGCAAAAAGATATGACCCAGTTTAATGCAAGTCAATTTTTCTAAAAAAAAAAAAAGTGTATCTTGGAATGTGTAGAATTATGCAGAAATATCCTAACACTTCCATAATTAAGGAATGCAAAAAATAAACATGTTACCATAAATATCTCCTTTCTGCTTGTCACCGTACAGCTAGAAAAACAGAGCAGAAGAAAGAAAAGCCATGTTTCGTTTTTGTACTTTAATCAGCTGCTTTAATTATGCTCTGTGACCTGACCTGCCTTTCCCCTTTGCTTCTGGTTCTGGCAGCAGGCATTGTGATGTCAGAACTCCACTGTAAGAAGTTATTACAGTGGAGTGGCTACGTCATTTCTTTATAATAGGCGATTGGGTGCACCACAAGTCACCTATTATAAACACATTAGAGACAAAATTTTATACAGGGATTGCACAACCCCATTTTTTATATTATGCATAAGAGTGGAGCACACCTCCATAATCCAGTAGAACATGCAGAGGGTAGACCCAGTCCTCTACAACCACCCTTTGAGCTCCAAGCAGGATTTTTAAAGGCTGTAACAAACCAAAAATGGTTCATGCTGGTCAACACATTCTAGCCAATCAAACTGTTCTAAACATTCTGTAGCAACCAATGTTCCTGATGTAGTAGTGAGCAGATTTAAGGTAAATGTATTGATATAGGTATAAACAGTGGATAACTGTAGACTCATTTAATACATATATAAAATTCTTTAATTCATTAATTGGCAATAAAACAATGAGTGTGACTCAAAAAGCATAACCAAACCAATTTTTATTGCAAAATTTTAGTTTTATTTGTTCATGTAGTGCTCATAAGTGATCACAAAGTGAAAAAGAAAAAATGTGAAAAAGGTCTCTATATACTATGTTAAGCAAAGGGCAATGGGGCAACAACAAGAAGGTTTTCCAATGTGTCTTATTCACACTGCCAAAGAAACTATGTGATTTGGCCAATTGAAGTCTTAAAATGTTTAATAACTAAACAAAAGTAAACCTGTGAATCACAGAATCATTTAAAAGGGAGGTCCCCAGGAACCATAAAACACTGAGTGCTGCCAAGCAAAGGGGAGACTCAAAAATATAGTATTTTATAAGCAGGCTTTGTATGGGAATCACATGGTTTCATAAAACAAAGGGAGCACACAGATGCCAGAGATCATGAGAAAATACAGCCTTCAGTTGTTACAAGAATGTGAACTTTTGAGATGAACACTCTCATCAACACTTTCTTCTATTGGGAGCCAAGACGTGAAAGAGAGGCTCTCAATGTCATAGACAGGCATTCCTCTAGGCACAGTTAGCATATGCAAGAAAACATGGCTGCAGTAGTTACAATTACAGTAAGGCAATGATTTTCGTTGACAACAGCCAAGCACTGAATATAATGTTGAGATCCCTAGTCTAATAGCAGTGTTTCGGCCTTATTGTGCTGTTGTAAGGTCATCATCAGAGTAAAAGTTAAAAGAGCACATCAGAATCTGATGGAAAATAGAGATTTCATTTTAGAGTTATGTCTGAAGGTACTGTAGCAGGCAGTGAGAAAGCGGTGTGAGTGGATCACTAATCATTGAAAGAGAAATACACTGTATGGGAATCTTAAAAGAAGCAACAGACTATTTGGAAGAGTGCAACAGTGCATGTGAAACACACCTGAGTCACTCCAAGTGTTCATCTGTTTGCCAGAAGGAACTAAGGTTAGTAAACACTGGTGAGAGGTAGTCAATACGATGAATTCTTTCTCAACTGGTGTCATGATTACCAAGGCTTGATTACTATCATGAATGCTTACTTGTGTCAAAGGTTGCAGGGCCCAGCAATGAAAGAAACAGGTCTGAACATTCAAGGGGGTGGGGGAGCCAGTACGGATCTATCATTTTTCCTCACAGGGGTCGGTGGGGTAATAGAACATACAGGAGTCCTGGCTTTTTGCCCCACTGGGCGGATAATTTCACTCACTGCTAGTCCTATTCTGTCATGTGTTTTTATACCAAGATGGAATGGAAACTGTCCATTACAACACAAGTCACTCGAGTGACCTCAGTAGAGCTGGAAAGCTGTGTTGAAAGTACCCTTGAAGAATTTCCTGACTAGAGACATCCTATTTTGTCTCAGGAAACAAACTGCGTTTGGTACATCAGCAGGTAAAAGAGTTTTAGCTCTCCTAAATAGTCTCAAGAAACTGTTGTCGAGAGTCCATGCTAAGTGTGAATTTTGACAGTTTCCTGAAAGTGAGAAAAATGAAATCTTTACCAATTATTTTTGACAGTAAAATTTTCCCTTGAAAAGCCAATATGCATGTTTTTTCTGCAAAACAAGTGGAACACTCTATAGGATGTCACTCATTTTGCTAAAAGAAATCTGCAAAAAGTACAATTAATGGATGTTTTCTCAGGCAAATCACTCAATTTTGCATAGATTTTCGCAGAAATGCATGAAATTTGTCGAGCTGAAGTAGCTCAATTTTGCACACCCTAGTTTGTAACACCACATCTTCCACTACTTCTGGGCCGTTACAGGACAAAGAATCCCCACCGTGCCACGGTCTGGAACAAATGAAGTGGGAGACGAGCTCTTCTACAATGTCTGCTGACAAAAAGGAGAGCCAGCCCTTTATGAGTACAGAGGATGGAGAAAGATGTCCTGTACTGAACTGTAAAGAAGGCCATTGGGTGATAAAGAGGTACCAATAAGTTGGGGTATCCTTCTTGGAGTACACTGCAGAGCTCTCAAGTTACCCAGTTCTGTGTGTTAGTAGCTGATCCAGTCCAGTTTTTTCCTGTTTTACAATGGAATTTGTAGTCCATGTTAACACAATATAAAACTAGAACTTCAAATCCCAGAATAGAAAGAAAATGTGTGATCTGGACAAACTACTGAAACATGGAACTGGGAACGCTGAGAGCTTTGACACAGGAGTACATCAGCCAATGTTCACATGACCTAGGTGCTGCCTCAAGGACCGAAATTTGGTTGATTGAGAAGAGAGAAAAAGATACATGCCTTGTGAAATGGAAACATGGAGCAAATTGATCAATAGGGGAGGGAGTACACTCCTGACATCTCAGCAAAGGAGCAGCTGTGTTTATCAAGGGCATACAAAATGGCCGCTGCTGAAGCAACATGGCATCAGCTAGTATGGTATTTTTTAAAACAAATTTGTGTAACTTCTCACTTTATATTCCTCGGACACGTTTTTTTAGGTGAGTGTCCTTCTTTAGCAGGAAGCAGCAGTTCTCTTTAGGGTGCCTGAAATGCTGCATGTATTTCATCAGGTTAGTATGACTCAAGGAGCGCGGGTGTATCCCAAGGATGTCTGCCTAATCATTTCCAGAGCAGTTTCAACAGGTCAGGGTGTGGTGCACACTGCGGGCATCTCAGCAAAAGATATACATTGCATTGTGGTAAATGTGATCCATCATAGTGTCTAGTTACTTACCGGAAATTTTCATTACTCCGAGTCTACGACATCCCTGTCACAGTCAATGATTCCAATCCCTCCCTCCCTGTTTTTGTGGCTTCATTTTTCTTGGGAACACATTAGGTGTGCTCAGTGTTAATGCCTTTTATGGCAGAGAACAGGAACTGGGAAGGGGCTTCAAGGGAGGCAGGGGTGAGACCTGTATTTTTAGTTTGCTTGGTGATTGCTGCGAGAAGTACAGGGGTTAATGGCTGCAACCATCAAGATTATTCCCTGGGCCAGGCTGCATAGTACCCTCAAGTGAGTTATGTTCTGGTAAATTGAGGCCCAGCATCGGAAAGATTCGAGCAAATATTTCCAATGGACACGAAAATGCACAACAGCTGGTTTGTCCGAGAAGATTCTGAGATTGAGTTCCCCCTTTTCCCTCCAGCCATGTGTCCTGATGACAACAGATGCCAGCAAACTGGGCTGGGGAGTTGTTTTAGGAGCATGGGATTGGGTCTCTGCAGGAGACTGGGATGTCCTTCAGTTGGAGGGAGCTGAAGGTGGTATAGTTGGCATTGATACATTTTTGTACCCCAGGTTTCTCAGCAGGAAGTGCAAGCCCGGTCGGACAACAAGGTTGTGGTAGGTTATGTGAACCATCAGGGACGTTCATGGGTTCCCTCCCTGAATTTAGTGCCTCAGCAGATTTCCTGGTGGGCAGAGTTGAATCTATCATCTCTGAGAACAATTCACTTGCCGGGGGTACAGAATGTACAGGCAGATCAGCTGAGCAGGATATTTCCGCCATTGTCATCCATGTCTTTGATGATCCAAGTATTTCAGAGGTTGATAGACAGGTACAGGGTTCCACAGATCATTCTGTTTGCATCGTAGGATAACGCATTGCTACAGAGGATCGATTACTCCTTATTCCAGGGATCTGGTGGCTGGATGCTATGCCTTTCGTCTGGTTGAAGGGTCTGATGTAAACTTGTACCCCACTTCCTCTACTTCAGAGGGTCCTTCTGAAAATAAAATAGGACATGGCAAAGGTTGTATTGGTGTTCCTGAGTTGTAGCTGTTGTCCCTGCTTTCCTTTGTTTCTAAAAATGTTGGTTCTATCACATTAAAGAATTCTCCTGGATCCTTGTCCATTGCCGTACCCCCAGATGTCCCAGGCAGGGCTTATCAGGTTGCACTTGAGGGCTTGGCTCTTGAGTGGTTAAATCTGGAGGCAAGGGGTTGTTCTCCTGATGTGAGTTAATTGATTCAGCAGACCAGACTGCTTGCAACGTTAAAATCCTATGCTAGATATTGGCAGTCTTTTCAGAAATAATGTTCTGAGAAAGGGCTCTCGGCTTTGAATATTGAGAAGATCAAAATTAGGAAAATTCTCAAGGAAGGGTTTGAGTTGCGTCTGGCAGATCCATGCTAAAAGCACAGTGAGCAGCTAATAGAGAATTCCGAGAGCCAGAGCGTGAGGGTTTTGCTCCGCTAGTCTCAAGGTTATTAAGTCGTTTTTTCTTACAGAAACCAATGTTTTAGTTCCTGGTGCCTTCTTAGGATTTACCATTAGTATTACAGGCCTTACAGTTGGTGCGATTTGAGCCATTGGATCAGGTTTCCCTGAAATGTTTTACAGCCAAGGTAATCTTTTTAGTTTCTATAATGTCTGTTGGGCCGATAGGAGAATTGGGAGCACTGCTATGTTCAGAGCCTTTTTTCACATTATTACCTGGTAAGGTCGAGTTGAGACCACATCCTGGGTATATTCCAAAGGTGCCAACAGCTTTTGATTGCTGTGAGGATTTAGTGTTGCTGGTTTTTTGTCCAGAGCCACAGTCAATCAATCAATCAATCAGAATTATTGTAAAGCACTGTTAGAAATGGGATCTCTAGTTGGCAAGGGCTTGCACCTTTGTCCAAGTAGGGACCCTTCTTCCTAGTCAGGGTAAGGGTGTTACACTCGTGAAGTAACCCCTGCTCACCCTCGTGGTAGCTTGGCACGAGCAGTCGGGCTTAATTCAGAGGCAGTGTGTAAAGCATTTGCACATAACCAACAGTAATACAGTGTAAGCACTACAAACGGACACCACACCAGTTTAGAAAAATAACCAATATTTTATATACTCAAGACAAGACCAATTACGACAAACATCCACAATACTATACTTTACGAATGAATACTTGATACGTTAACTTCTTCTTTTCAGGAATAGCACAAAAGCAAAGATGGTACGAGTCGGTAGCTCCATCCGAGCCTACCGTGATGCTGAAAACCACAGAGTCTAACAGTTCCAGCCGACCGCGTCGATACGGGCCAGCAGAGTCGTGAACAGACCCGGTTACAGTACCTTTCTCGTTGTGGCTGGTACAGAGTGTACGAGCCGGTCGGCGTTCGTCGCGGTTGCGGTGCAAGACGGAGCGATGCAAGGTGCGGTGTCCCTCGATGCGGTGCAGGCAGCAGCTCGATGAGCGTCGTGCAGACGGAGTCGGTGAGTCCAAGGCGTGCGATGCAGGGTGAGACGATGCTCGATGCGGTGCTGACAGGTTGCGATGCAGGCGACCTAGCCGGAGTGCGGGAGCTGGCGTCGGACAGCGGTGCGAGTCGGAGCGGTGCGTCGCAGACGTGCGAGCGGTGCCCCAAATGCGGTGCGGTCTCGTCTCTTGAGCCAGTTGCAGCGACCGCGTCGGTCGGGTACGGTTGGTTCAGTGAAGCGATGCGATGCGAACTGCGGTGCCCACAGGTCACGGTGCAAGCAGCGGCTCGATGTTGGCGGCGTCGGACGTCGCCCACGGTGAGACCAGGGTTGCGATGCGAAGCGGGGCGATGCGGTCTGCGGTGCAAACAGGTCACCGGCCAGGGCTGGATTCGGTTGACGGAGTCGGTTGCAGTTCCCTTCCTCTGTGGCAACTGAAACAGCGTTCCAGAAGCGGTACCCAGAGGCTTGTGAAGTCTTTGTAGTCCCTGAGACTTCTTAACAGGAGGCCAGCTCGGTTCCAGGCCCTTGGAGATACTCAGCACAAGTTTGTAGAAAGTTCAGTCCAGTCCTTTCACTGCCCAAGGCAGAAGCAGCAGCTGCAGGCCAACCCAACAAAGCAACAACACAGCAAAGGGGCAGTACTCCTCCTGGCAGCTCTTCCAGCTCTTCGTCTTGGCAGGTTCCTTGATTCCAGCGAGATCTAAATTCATGGGGTCAGGGCCCCAATATTTATATCCCAAATTCCTTTGTTCTCTGAAGGCAGAGAGGCCTTTGCCTAGTCCAAACCAGTTCTGGAGCACTTTGTTGACAAGTCTCCGTCCCTTCTTTCAGTGAGTAGGCCAGGGACATCAGACGCACCCCAGGAGGTGGAGCCAGCATTGTGGAGGGTAGGCACTGTCCTATTCAGGGCCCAGGTGCGACCCCTCCCACCCATCTACATGTAGATCTTGCTATTCAGCCCTGTGCTGACTCACCCTGTCTCCTGGCATCCCCCAGCCCCTGTCACTCACACTCCAGACAAGGAATACACAACCTCGCAGAGGCAGGCTAGGATGGTTAGGCAAGAAAATACCCACTTTCTAAAAGTGGTATTTTCAAACACAGAATGTTAAAACCAACTTCACTAAAAGATGCATTTTATCATTCTGAGTCCAGGCATACTAAACTCGAATTTCTACCATGTTCCCGGGGTCAGTTAGGATTATAAACTGTAATAATCAAAACTGCCCGTTCTGGCCTAGGGGAACAGGTAGCCTTGCAATAGTGAAAAACGAACTAGGCTGTAATTCACTATCAGGACATGCCGCAGACACCCGGGCATGTCCTACCTTTCGCGTACAACGCAAACTGCCCACAGGGGTACCTTGGGCCTACCTTAGGGGTGACTAACATGTAGCAAAGGGAAGGTTTAGGGACTTGCAAGTGTGTGCACTTGCCAAGTCGACATGGCAGCCCCAGGCTGCGCACAGGCTCTGCGATGGCAGGCCCGAGTTACACTTTACGGGCTGTTTGCGTGGGTGGCACAATCCAGTGCTGCAGCCCACCAACAGCATTTGGTCTATAGGCCCTGGCACTCGCAGTGCACTTTACAAGGGACTGATAGATAAACCAAATAGGCCAATCATGGAAACACCAATCCATAACGCATTTTATACAGGAGCACTTGCACTTTCCCACTGGACCGCAGTGAGGAAAGTGCGCAGAATCATTACACCAGCAAAAACAGAGTCAAAACCGGGAGGTCAGAAAGCAAAAAGTCAGGGGAAACACGCCAAAAGATGCCAAGTCTAACACATGTCCCCTCCAGCTGAAAGTAGGGAGAACTACCCAATCCCATTGGAGTTCTCCTCACTAAGGCGGAAGAACCTGGACAGACCATCTGCGTTGGCGTGTTCTGTACCAGGACGGTGCTCCACCGTAAAGTCCATTCCCTGTAGGGAGATGGACCACCTCAGCAGTTTTGGATTCTCACCCCTCATTTGCATCAACCATCTGAGGGGCCTGTGGTCTGTCTGAACCCGGAAGTGAGTCCCAAACAGGTATGGTCTCAACTTCTTCAGTGCCCAGACCACAGCAAAAGCTTCCCTTTCTATGGCACTCCACCTCTGTTCCCTGGGAAGTAGTCTCCTGCTAAGGAAGACTACAGGCTGATCCAGGCCCTCTTCGTTCAGTTGTGAGAGCACCGCTCCCACACCATGCTCTGAAGCGTCAGTCTGTACGACAAATTCTTTGGAGAAGTCAGGTGCCTTGAGCACGGGCGCCGTGCACATGGCTGCCTTCAGGGCATCAAAAGCTTTCTGGCAGGACTCAGTCCAGATCACTTTCCTGGGCTGCCTCTTAGAGGTCAGCTCTGTTAAGGGGGCAACGATGGTGCCATAGCCCTTAACAAATCTCCTATAGTAACCGGTGAGACCTAAGAAGGCTCTCACCTCGGTCTGGGTCTTGGGGGCTCCCAAGCCAGAATGGTGTCAATCTTGGGTTGTAGGGGCGCCACCTGGCCGCTTCCTACCTGGTGTCCCAAGTACACCACAGAACCCTGCCCGATCTGGCACTTACTGGCCTTGATCGTGAGGCCTGCACCTTGCAGAGCCCTCAACACTTTCTCAAGGTGCTGTAAATGTTCTTCCCAGCTGGAACTGAACACAGCAATGTCATCCAGGTAGGCGGCACTGAAATCCTCCAGCCCGGCCAACACCTGATTGACCAACCTCTGAAAGGTGGCAGGGGCATTCTTCAACCCAAAGGGCATCACCCGGAATTGGTAATGACCTTCTGGGGTTGAGAATGCTGATCTCTCTTGGCCCCATCGGTTAAGGCAATCTGCCAGTACCCAGACGTCAAATCAAACGTGCTGAGGAACCGGGCAGCTCCCAACCGATCAATGAGCTCATCAGCTCTGGGGATGGGGTGCGCGTCAGTCCTGGTGACGGCATTGAGCCCACGGTAGTCCACACAAAACCGGAGTTCTGGAGTGGCACCGGGCGCCGCAGCCTTTGGGACCAAGACCACTGGGCTGGCCCAAGGACTGTGGGAGGGCTCAATCACCCCTAACGCCAACATCTTAGAGACCTCCTCCTTGATGCTGGCTCTGACCCGGTCAGTCAACCTGTAAATCTTGTGCTTCACAGGAGGGCTGTCACCAGTGTCCACGTCATGGGTACACCAGTGAGTAACACCGGGGTCAGAGAGAACAGTGGGGCGAACTGTCCCAACAACTGGCGACAGTCCCCCTGCTGCTCCTGAGTCAGAGTAGGGGAGAGGATCACACCCTCTACTGACCCATCATGCTCCTTGGTAGACAGGAGGTCAGGGAGAGGCTCACTCTCCTCTTCCACCCCATCATCTGTCGCCAAGAGCATACTCACTTCGGACCTCTCGAAGTGGGGCTTGAGGCGGTTCACGTGAAGGACCCTCAAAGGGTTCCTTGGAGCCTGCAAATCCACCAGGTAGGTGACGTCACTTTTGCGCTCCTTTACCTCATATGGCCCAGTCCACTTGTCCTGCAAGGCACAAGGTGCCACTGGGGCCATTACCCACACTTTTTGCCCAGGTTGAAATTTGACCAGAGTGGCATTCTGGTCATACCATCTCTTCATTTCTTCCTGGCTTGCTTCTAGGTTCGCCTGAGCGAGTTTCCTGAAGCGGGCAGTTTGGTTTCTAAAGGCCAGCATGTAGCTAAATACATCCTGGGAGTTTTCCTGGGAGCCGCCTCCCAGCCTTCCTTTACCAAACTCAGAGGTCCTCTGACAGGGTGGCCATACAGGAGCTCAAAGGGGCTGTACCCAAGAGACTTCTGAGGCACCTCCCTGTATGCAAAGAGTAGGCATGGCAAGAGGACGTCCCACTTACGCCTCATGGGTTCTGTTAGACCCTTGATCATGCCTTTCAAGGTCTGGTTGAATCTCTCCACCAGACCGTTTCCTTGTGGGTGGTAAGGAGTGGTGAACTTGTAGGTTACCCCACACTCCTTCCACAGGGATGTCATATACTTCGATATGAAATTGGTCCCCCTATCAGAAACCACCTCTCTGGGGAATCCCACACGGGAAAAGATCCCCATTAACGCCCGGCCCACCACTGGCGCCGTCGTTGTCCTGAGAGGGATTGCCTTCGGGTACCGGGTGGCATGGTCCACCAAGACCAGGATGTACCTGTTGCCCATGGCTGTCTTGGGATCCAGTGGCCCCACAATATCCATCCCTACCCTTTCAAAGGGTGTTCCAACAACAGGAAAAGGTTGGAGAGGAGCTTTGACCTTCCTCCCACTCTTACCACTTGCCTGGCAAGTTTGGCAAGACCTACAGTGTGCATCCGACTGCCTTCGCATTTGGGGCCAAAAGAAGTGGGTGACAAGCCTGTCAAAGGTCTTGTCCTGCCCCAAATGTCCTGCCAAAGGCACGTCATGAGCCAGACCCAGTAGGAAGGTCCTGAAGCGCTGGGGTACCACCAGCACACAGGCTGACCCAGGCTCAGCAACCTTAGGCTCACTGTATAGGAGACCGCTCTCCCAGTAGATCAGATGGGACCCGGACTGATTACCAGCTGCCTGGTCTGCAGCCTGCCGCCGCAGACCCTCCAGAGTAGGGCACTCGTTCTGCTCCCTGCAGAACTCCTCCCTGGTGGGACCCCCTTCTTGCTGCCAATGGGTCAGCTCAGAGATGTCTCCCAGTTCGGCTACCTGCTCCCCTGTAGGCACCGGGGCGTCCCCCTCGCGGTCCGCCTCCTCCCGGTCCGTGGGAACTTCGGGGGCCGGTTTCCCGCGCCCCCTGCCCTTTCTCTTGGCAGGGACTTTGGCCACTGTTTCAGGCTCCAAGTCCTCTTGATCACCCTTTCTGGCTGCCATTGACCGAGTAGACACGCATGCCCACTCTGGCAACCCAAGCATCTCCAAGTGAGACCTGAGCTCAACCTCCTTCCATAAGGACTGCTCCAGGTCGTTTCCTAGCAGACAATCTACAGGCATGGTAGGGCTCACAACCACCCTCAAGGGACCTGAGACCCCCCATTCAAAGGGAACCTGCGCCACCATACATTGGCGCTCTGAGTTGTCTACAGCAACTACTTGGTGGAATGCCCCGGGGACTACTTGCTTCTCAGACACCAGGTGACACCGGACTGAGGTCACACTGGCTCCAGTATCTCTGAGAGCCTCTACCCTGTTCCCATTAATGGTCACCCAGGTGCTATATTTCTTTGTGTTAGGGGGCACCTGGTTTCCTGGGACCATCTCACTGTCCCCTAGTGAGACAAGGGTCATTTCTGCGGGATCCCCACCCTCCTGTGGGCACCCCTCCTCCCCAAGCGCTACACTAGCCAACACTTTGGACTGTCCACCGGTGGGTGGCTGTGCCCCCTTCGGGCACTTGCGGTCCCCCTTAAAGTGACCTACCTGGTCACATGCATAACACTTGCGGGGGCCGGTCTCAACAGGCTTCCCTGTAGAGACCCCTTTCTTCTTATCACCGGGGGCTGGGAACCTTTACCCTGGGTACTAGTTTGGGGCCCTTTAGAGAACTCCTGTGCTTTACCCTTGTCCCCCCCACCTTTCTGCTGGGGACCCTGCCCACCTTTGGCTGAGTCTCCCCAAACGCTTGCTTGTGGACCCTGGTACTCACCCAGCGGTCCGCTTCCATAGCAAGCTTCCTGGGGTCAGTTAGCTTACTATCAACTAGGTGCTGGCGCAGATCTGCAAAACATAGACTAGACAAGTGCTCCCATGCAATCAAGTTGTAGAGCCCCTGAAAATCTGTTACGCTACTGCCCTTCACCCAACCATCCAGAGACCTGCAGAACACATCCACACATTCCAACCAAGTGTTGGCATCAGACTTCTTACTGGACCTGAACTGATCCCTGTACTTTTCAGGAGTAAGACCATACTTCGTGAGAAGGGCATCCTTCATGTCAGCATAGGTGAGGTGATACCCCTTACCCAAAGCTATCAGAGCATCCCTTGCTTCTTCAGGGAAAAGTGGCCACAATCCTGCTCCCCAATTCTCCTCAGGGACCCCATTCATGTGTATGGCTGCCTCATAACCCTGAAACCACCTTTGTATGTCATCCCCCTTCTTGAACTCCTTGCCTACGTTCTTGGGAATGTGCACAATCCTGTCTGCCTTTCTGGACGAATTGCTGCCACCATCTGAGCCTGACTTACTCCTAAGTTCTAGCTCCTTCAGTTCTCTCTCATGCTCTAAGAGCATCTTCCTCTCCTCTATGGCCAATCTCTTCTCCTCCCGCTCACTCTCCAGCCTGAGCTTCTGCAGCTCAAACTGCCTTGCCTCCCGTCTGTCCTCCAGCTCCTCTGGGGACAGACTGCTGCTGCCTGACCTGGCGGGTTCCCCCTACCCAAAAGCACATCCACCCTGGAAATAGGCTCCTCCACCTCCTCACTAAGATCACCAGGCTGCCCATTGGCATGTCTGGCTGCTACCCAGGCCCTCAGCGCCTTCTGTAGCTCCTCCTTCCTTGTGAGGCCTTTAATTTGGACTTTCAGGTTTTTACAAATCGCTCGTAACTCCTTTACGGCGTAGGATTCCAACCTGTCCTCCTCAAAGATAACTTCCAGAGATGCAACGGATGATGCAATTGATTCAGGCATGACAAAAGTCGTGAGTTGAAAACTGGCAAGATCAAAAATAGGCCAAAAGAAAAAGAACCAGTATGTGGTACGTAATGGTCTGCGATATGGTAGTAGTGCACACCAATCACTGTAAGTCAAGTGCAAACGCAAGTCCTATCCTCACCGCTGACAACCAATGTTAGAAATGGGATCTCTAGTTGGCAAGGGCTTGCACCTTTGTCCAAGTAGGGACCCTTCTTCCTAGTCAGGGTAAGGGTGTTACACTCGTGAAGTAACCCCTGCTCACCCTCGTGGTAGCTTGGCACGAGCAGTCGGGCTTAATTCAGAGGCAGTGTGTAAAGCATTTGCACATAACCAACAGTAATACAGTGTAAGCACTACAAACGGACACCACACCAGTTTAGAAAAATAACCAATATTTTATATACTCAAGACACGACCAATTACGACAAACATCCACAATACTATACTTTACGAATGAATACTTGATACGTTAACTTCTTCTTTGCAGGAATAGCACAAAAGCAAAGTTCGTACGAGTCGGTAGCTCCGTCCGAGCCTACCGTGATGCTGAAAACCACAGAGTCTAACAGTTCCAGCCGACCGCGTCGATACGGGCCAGCAGAGTCGTGAACAGACCCGGTTACAGTACCTTTCTCGTTGTGGCTGGTACAGAGTGTACGAGCCGGTCGGCGTTCGTCGCGGTTGCGGTGCAAGACGGAGCGATGCAAGGTGCGGTGTCCCTCGATGCGGTGCAGGCAGCGGCTCGATGAGCGTCGTGCAGACGGAGTCGGTGAGTCCAAGGCGTGCGATGCAGGGTGAGACGATGCTCGATGCGGTGCTGACAGGTTGCGATGCAGGCGACTCTAGCCGGAGTGCGGGAGCTGGCGTCGGACAGCGGTGCGAGTCGGAGCGGTGTGTCGCAGACGTGCGAGCGGTGCCCCAAATGCGGTGCGGTCTCGACTCTTGAGCCAGCTGCAGCGACCGCGTCGGTCGGGTCCGGTTGGTTCAGTGAAGCGATGCGATGCGAACTGCGGTGCCCACAGGTCACGGTGCAAGCAGCGGCTCGATGTTGGCGGCGTCGGACGTCGCCCACGGTGAGACCAGGGTTGCGATGCGAAGCGGGGCGATGCGGTCTGCGGTGCAAACAGGTCACCGGCCAGGGCTGGATTCGGTTGACGGAGTCGGTTGCAGTTCCCTTCCTCTGTGGCAACTGAAACAGCATTCCAGAAGCGGTACCCAGAGGCTTGTGAAGTCTTTGTAGTCCCTGAGACTTCTTAACAGGAGGCCAGCTCGGTTCCAGGCCCTTGGAGATACTCAGCACAAGTTTGTAGAAAGTTCAGTCCAGTCCTTTCACTGCCCAAGGCAGAAGCAGCAGCTGCAGGCCAACCCAACAAAGCAACAACACAGCAAAGGGGCAGTACTCCTCCTGGCAGCTCTTCCAGCTCTTCGTCTTGGCAGGTTCCTTGATTCCAGCGAGATCTAAATTCATGGGGTCAGGGCCCCAATATTTATATCCCAAATTCCTTTGTTCTCTGAAGGCAGAGTGGCCTTTGCCTAGTCCAAACCAGTTCTGGAGCACTTTGTTGACAAGTCTCCGTCCCTTCTTTCAGTGAGTAGGCCAGGGACATCAGACGCACCCCAGGAGGTGGAGCCAGCATTGTGGAGGGAAGGCACTGTCCTATTCAGGGCCCAGGTGCGACCCCTCCCACCCATCTACATGTAGATCTTGCTATTCAGCCCTGTGCTGACTCACCCTGTCTCCTGGCATCCCCCAGCCCCTGTCACTCACACTCCAGACAAGGAATACACAACCTCGCAGAGGCAGGCTAGGATGGTTAGGCAAGAAAATACCCACTTTCTAAAAGTGGTATTTTCAAACACAGAATGTTAAAACCAACTTCACTAAAAGATGCATTTTATCATTCTGAGTCCAGGCATACTAAACTCGAATTTCTACCATGTTCCCGGGGTCAGTTAGGATTATAAACTGTAATAATCAAAACTGCCCGTTCTGGCCTAGGGGGAACAGGTAGCCTTGCAATAGTGAAAAACGAACTAGGCTGTAATTCACTATCAGGACATGCCGCACACACCCGGGCATGTCCTACCTTTCACGTACAACGCACCCTGCCCACAGGGGTACCTTGGGCCTACCTTAGGGGTGACTAACATGTAGCAAAGGGAAGGTTTAGGGACTTGCAAGTGTGTGCACTTTGCAAGTCGACATGGCAGCCCCAGGCTGCGCACAGGCTCTGCGATGGCAGGCCCAAGTTACACTTTACGGGCTGTTTGCGTGGGTGGCACAATCCAGTGCTGCAGCCCACCAACAGCATTTGGTCTATAGGCCCTGGCACTCGCAGTGCACTTTACAAGGGACTGACAGATAAACCAAATAGGCCAATCATGGAAACACCAATCCATAACGCATTTTATACAGGAGCACTTGCACTTTCCCACTGGACCGCAGTGAGGAAAGTGCGCAGAATCATTACACCAGCAAAAACAGAGTCAAAACCGGGAGGTCAGAAAGCAAAAAGTCAAGGGAAACACGCCAAAAGATGCCAAGTCTAACAAGCACAAACTACTGACCCTTTAGGGTCTCAAGGCGCTGGGGAGGTGGAGCTGTGATTCAGTCGAAGAGCCAGGTTTTGAGGTCCTTCCTGAATTGAGGAATTGACAGTGATTGCCTGAGATGTAGAGGCTGGAAGTTCCATGTCAGAGATTTGCAGGGCTGCAATGTGGACTTCTCACACATTCATCCTGCATTACATTTTGTTGGTGGGGGGGACTGCTCTGGCTAACTTTGTAGTGTCAGTACTGAATGCTTTTGAGGATCATTAATGTGGTTAATTGTGATCCATGTTGTCTAAGTAAAGGTATTTCAAGCATCAGGTGACAGGGAGGTCGGAAGAGGAGGTAATATCCGGTTGCTTACTGGTAATTTTTATTACTTCGACTCTACGATCTCTCCATCTCAGTCAAGGGTTTCCATCTCTCCCTCTCTGTTTTCTCGGCTTCATTTTTGCTTGAGGATACAGGAGGTGAGGTCAGTCTAAATGGCTTTTATGGCAGAAGACAGGAAGTGGGAGGTAGCTTCAAGGGGGTGGGGCCCATATGTTCTAGTTTGCATGGTGATTGCTGCAGAAAGGCGCATATGATGTAAGACTGCGACGGGTGTAGTGACCGGCTGGTCACATCATAGTCTTTGTAAAATACTGTGTTTCCACCAGCCACTCCTTGAGGGTTGGCTTCCACACTCACATCACACCCATCCATCACAAGTCAGGTGACCCTGACAGTAAAAGGGGCCGGGCGCACGTTCACTGGGCCAGTTCCAGACTCTATACCTTTGTGTCTGTGTCATGTGTATTACTGCATGAGGGCCTAGGGTCCTGACGCTTACAATGGTGACGAGCGGGTTGGACACGCGTGTGTTGGTGCAGCAGCCCAGAAGTTGGCGAGTAGGAGAGTATAGCCCGTGTGTAGGTCACCCTCTACCAGCAGTCGTGAGCAGTGAACGGTTATCTATTGGGCATGAGGTGTGCCCTGGGTAGACTGCTGTGCAGCAGGCGTGAAAGACATCGGAGAAGGGGAGTAAGGTGTCGCTGCGGGCACCAAGCTAGAGGTGCTTTGGACTGCCGTCTTGCACTGCCCCGAATGACTGCTGCATTTGAAACGCCAGAGAGAGTGAGAATTGTACACCCACAACAGTAGCCCTGAAGTGAGCACGAGGACTAATGCAGCGGGCCCGCGCGAGAAGAGCTGGTTACATACCGACAAACACAGGGCCTGCTGAAGAGAAAGAAAGGTTGCAGCTGCACAACGATACTACACCCGTGGCCGCAGACTATTCAGTAAGCACCTAGCACACTGTGCTTGAAGAGGTGCTGCCGCCTGGTTTTGTAGTGTCCAACCACGGAGCCTGCTGCATCCTGACAGCATGGGGAAGAAAGCGGCTGCCCCCCTGCAAGTGAAAGTTGTCACCCGTCAGCTCAGCGCGCCCCGCCACCAGAGACAGCCTGCAGTCACTGCCCACGAGAGGGCTGCCAGCACCTGAGGCAAGACTGGATAGGAGCAAAGACACCAAGTGACCAGTTCACCGCGTACCCACCTACGTGATTAGCACTGCGCGGTGTGGGTGAAGAGGTCCTGCCGCTCATTGTGAGCTTGCTGACGCACGAGCACCAGAGCGCTGTGTCGGCTCAGTGAGGGAACAGAGCTGTGGGAGGTGAAGGACGTCCCGTGAAGTGAACCTTTTGCCGCCGGATGTTTTCCCCGCTGGTGAGAGGTGCAGGGCTGGATGCGGGACGCACCAGCATGGTGTGAGACCCTGCGTGGCCTGTGATGGTGGAGAGACTGCTGCCGGGGAAGGAAAGGACTCCAGCAGCAGCCCATCCAGGCAGAAGCCATGGCCTGCTTACAAAGTAGGAGGTGGTGGCAGCGCCACCTAGAGGTTGCGTGAGGCACTGCGACCTGCACAAACAATGAACTAGGAACAGTGCACCGAGAAACGGACTGCAGCACTGGGAAGGCTGCTGCGGCCCACAGCCAATAGGGGAGGTTCACCTGCATGGGGTGAAGTGGCAGTCCCACAGGCACCCTGTCACTGTGCGATGTTAGTCTGAAAGACAGCGTCCCCTCGCAGTGAGTAAGCGCTGAATGGACCTCAAGCTGCCGGGGCCTATGAAGACGCTGCACTGGCGCCTAGTGGCCATGGGTGGTCACTGCAGCAGTCATGTACCCCCTGTGAAAGAGGAAATAGCCCGCAGCGCAAAGAGGGGTGCAGTGGCCCGGAACTGCAGAGGTGACAGCGCCCAGGGGCATGAACTGGAAAGAAAACTGGGCAAGAGAGTGCCATACGCCCACTCATGTGAAAGGGAGGAGAATGATGCACGAGCGCTGGCCTGAGGGAAGAGGCAACATGAACATGAAAAATAAAAACCCGCATGAGAGAGAGGTGAGAGTTGTGCACCTCCCAGCAGTTGTGTACTGCCACCACATTCATGAGGATTGCTGACTGCGTCCCCTAGTGGCGAAGGCCACCAATGCAGGAGAGAGGACCGAGCACCAAGGCGGCAGCGGTGGGTGCCCCTGAAGAAGACTGGGAGTGTGAAGGATCTGAGGTGCACAGTGGGCCGTGTCTGGGGATCAGACAGCATACACAGGTGCCCGGGAGTGAGAGTGTCCGGGAGTAAGAAGCAATGTCATCACACAGTGTGTCAGACCCTGCGAAGCCTGCCGGAGTGGAGGCAAGAGCAAGTGCTACAATGGTGCAGCCTTGACGCGCAAGCATGACTCCGTCGAGTGAAGAAAGGAGGAAGAAGGAAAAGTGACCCTCCAGCCAGGGAGTGGTGCACTAAGAAGATACCTCAGAGAAGGGATGGAAGACCTGTGAGACGTCCACGATGAAAAGACCTGTGAGAAGTCCACCACAAGAAGAAGAGTCGAGTCCTACAGAGAGGACAGGATGCAACATGGGAGGTCCCTGTGAAAAGAAGATCACAGCGAGAGGCCTGGTCAGGAGAGAGAGGAGAAGAGAGTCAATCCTAGTGGTAGAACGTGACCAGGACGGTCCAAGTGAAGTGCACGTCACATGGAGAGACCTGGTCAAAAGGAAGAAGAGAAAAAGGGAAAAAAAAGAAGATGGGAAAGGAGAATAAGAGTGTGGCACGAGGCCACAGCACTAGAGTGTGAGGAAGATAAAGGAAGGAGGAAAAGGTGAATAGTAGATGACTGTCACACCTGTCACACCACAAACCACTAACTGTTATCTGCAAGGGCCATCATTATCAAGTGCATCCCTAATACCATCTAAGGAGCACCGGACATCTATAGTGGAGTCATGTGCCTATGAAACACTCAGAGGTCAACGAGGCATCTTTGGCGCCATGGGAGGCTGGCCACCCAGAAACCATCTGTGTGCCCCGGTGAATCTGACACCTGCCGGTGAGAGCACTATTGACCATTGGACCATACACCCTTGGGATTGCACGTGAGGCTTGGACGTGGCCCTTTTGGGAGTTCGTCAGTGACTCCTTGGCATGGCCTATGAGAGGCACCGCACAGCCCATGCAGTCCAGTGGCAATCCAGTGCAAGGCCCTCAAGGGATTCCCATGAGAGTTGAGTTCCGTCAAGAGAGATGTGTCTACAGCCTCTCCATGACAGGTATCAGGAAGCACGGAAAGAACATATGGTGACTGGGTCCCCCCCACAAAGACTATCCTGTAGATGCCTGTGCACCAGAGTCCCGATGGCCAGAGTTCACAGATTCTAGAACAACCACCCTGCGGCTGGGCGAGTGACTTGTATGTGGTCTCGTAGGCAGTTCCCCAGTGGCCCCTTTACGCAGCCTGGGAGACTTACTGCACAGTCCAGTCAGTCCTGTGGAAGCCGGTGTAAAGGGCCTCATGGATGTCCCATGAGAGGGGAATCCTAGTAAGAGAGGGAAGCATGGAGTTGCTCTGCCAACGGGCACCGGGAAGCACTGCGGCATCCGAGGAAGACTCTTCAACTGTCGCATTGATGTCATCTGTCTTTGGAGGCTTGCTATCCATGGAGCCAGGGCGCCTTTGAAGACATAGCCACAAACTCCACCATTGCTCCAGATGCACCCTTAAGTGAACTTTGTATATAGACTTCCACACAGTGAGAACAGGTGGGACAGGACCCACAGTGCCCAGGTGGACTGTGACAACTTGGACAGGCGAGTGAGAAATCCGGACTTCATCCACACTGCCATTCATGCCCAGAGTAGTCTGGTTAAACTACGGAGGTGTGCTGTGATACCTCATGCTCCCAGCTGCTCCTGTCCACTCATGCTGTCCTACAAGCAACCTGAATAGACTCAGTGGAGTTTTGTTTTGTCATTTTGTTCTCTCCCACAGGTTGGACTCGTTACCCCATTTTCAATAAAGTTTGGTAGGGATGTAGTGACTCTAGTCTTTGTAAAATAAATAAATAAAATTTCCACCAGCCACTCCTTGAGGGCTGGCTTCCACACTCACCCCACACCCATGCATTACAGGGGTCATTGGTCAGGTGACCCTGCCAATAAAAGGGGCTGGACGCGCGTGCCCTGGGCTAGTTCCAGACTCTATACCTCCGTGTCATGTGTATTACTTCATGAGGGCCTAGGGCCCTAATCCTTACAACGGGGAGGTCAGATGAGGAGGTAATTTCCGTTATTCACAAGTAAGGATGTGCTATTAATAAAAAATTGAGTAGATGCATGCTATGGACTTTTTAAATGTGAAAGATGGGGTAAAGTTTGAGGCAAAATTAGTTTGTTCAATTGTATTACATAAATAGTGCAAAATCAGCATGCAGTATTTTTTCAGGTATGGCTGTTAAGTACCTACACTGGTTTTCTCGTGCAGTTTCTGTAACGTCAGAGGATTAGAAAAGCAGTTTCCTGATGTCATGGATTCATCTGGTAACCTACCCCGATCACCCTACCATCGCACCGCAATCAGAGCTGCTAAATCGCTGCAGGCCCTGACCCCTCCAGCCAGTCCTGGCTTTTCAGTCTGCTGCGCCTTGAATGCTGCGATTTTTTAACTCAGTGTTGCATTTCAAAATAGGGTGACCAACCGTCCGTAAATTTCATGGACCGTCTGTTAATTGGATCTCACGTCCGTTGTCCGTGATGATCCCTCCTACGGACGGACGCCTTTTGTCCGTAATTTAGGGGGTTACTGCTCACCTTTAAGAAGCCTCAGTGTTCTAAGAACTCCCTGCCAGGGCCGCACCTCCCCAGCCTCTCACAGACTGTGACGGACCCATTGTCATTCTGTATGCCGGCTGATTGTCGCATACAGAATGACAATGGGCCAGTCTGGGCAGTTAAAGAATGTGGTGAGCCTGAAGGCAAAGAAGAAAAATTAGATGAAAGTAACATTGTCCAGTTGCTTTTAAAAAACAAGCATATTCAATCGGTCCCCATTTGTAAAATTCAGAGCTTTTGGCATTGAAAATTACAACGTTTTTTAATTTTTTTTATATTTTTTATTTGCAGTGGAGTAATTATATTGTCACTTGTATGACCTTGCAGCGCTAAGAACCAGAAAATCGGAAATAGGTTATGGGGAGGGGGTGGAGGGAGGGGGAGACAAGAGTAATATGTTGTCTGGGAAAAAAACGTAACAACATCCTGGAAAAAGCAAACACTTTTAGAGAATGCAAGATTAAGTAAAGCATGTGAAATGTAAGCAGAGCAATATAGTTACCTGAACATGTTTATACCTATTATTTAGAAATTAATGAGTGGTTTTGCCTGGGAAGGGACTACAGGGCCTGGGAAGGGACTACAGGGACCAGCAAGCACCGGCTAAAAACCAACAAAAGCTAATCATGCCAATTACGAGAAGTGAGTGTGAAAAGAGCAACAAGTGAGAGAAAACAATCGCAATGCATTATACAAGGTTAAGACTTTTGCAGCAGAGCAAGTGGTCTTGGGCCATATGGCCCTGTTAACAAACGTTCACATCAGGAGGAAAACTCTGGTGAGACTTCTTTACTTTGTTTGAAACTTTAAATGAAACAGAGTAGACAAGCTAGGCATCAATTCTTGCCATACCCTGAGCGTGCTTGCTGACGTTCATCTCAATATCGGCTCTGTACTCCAAAAACAGGCTCACATGATAAAAAAGGTTTGTTTCTAAAACTTAAATTAATGGCACTCAGTTTGCCGCCCTCTAAAGGATGAAAGCACAAGTTGGCCTTACTCGTGACCTGCAGATCACGGTAGTTGTCAGCACTGAGCGTTTAACGCCTGTAGGCCTCCTGCATGTGATAGGGACTGGAGTTAAGATCTGTTCCCACCGCTCCTGTGGACAGTTTCACTGGTTGGTTATGACTGGAGACTGGGTGTAGGAGCTGGTAATGGTGGAGTTCCCATGCATGATCTGTGCAAACTCGTGTAAAGCAGGCAACTATGTGTAGGATGTATGCTCAATGGTAAGCCTGGCACCCATGTGCAGTTTATGTAAGAAAGAATAAAGCTGAACACCAAGTGTGGTCTAATTTGTAAGGGTGCTTCCAGAGTACATGCTATTTTTATTCACCAGAAAATATAAAGTGATTTATTTTACCACCTTTAGGCAAAGCAGTGGCATAGCTAGGCACTTTGCCGCCCGTGGCGGTCCGTGCCTTTGCGTAGCTGAGGAGCAGGGGGGGGAGCTGGCGCAGATTTTTGCGTTTGCCCCCTCCGCGGCAAACTCATATAAGAGCGGGAGTTAGCCACCGCCCCCAAAACTTGTGCCCCCCTTGCTACGCCACTGAGGCAAAGTATGGGCATGTTATTTCACACCGCTCATGGGTACTGTGCCAGATTTGAATATTTCCTACATGTATTGTTAGGGTCCTTTATTAAATCAAACTGTTTTCACCGAATATAATAAGAACATTTTGCTGCAGAATAAAAATGTTGGCCCCTAAAAAAAAAAATATGTTGGTGGTATGGGTTCCACCTTCTGTCCCAAGCCCTTTCGTGGAGGGCCAATCTTGCTCATAAACTCTGTGCAATATGGGGCTGGTTCAAGCGCTGGCTTTGGCTGCTTTTCACACTTTGATGAGGTGGCCTGAAGCACAAACACTGTAGAAGGACTACACTATCTATTCCTCATCTGTTGCTGATTCGAGGCCAGAGTATGGAATGGTGCAAGGATTTTTAGCGTTCCAAACAAAATAGGATTTTGTTTTGGCATGCTCCCTCTGCGAAAAAAAGGCTGTTTTCAGACCTTTATTGTTTTCAGTGTAACGCAGTGGCAGTGCTTAAAGGATCCTGTCTTAATTAGCTTTATGAAGTGCCAACCCTGCCTCCTGGCTCCATGTTTCCATTCCTGGTCTTTTCATTTGCAAACCATTGCTTGCTGTTCTGTTAGTCTAAATAGGTCAATGTAAACAATAGTTATTAGTAAAAGCAACCCCAACCAACACGTAATGTTTTAAATCCTGAGTTTCTATATTTCTCTAGGCCACGCACTCTTAAGATATAATACCTACCAATATGGATGACATCTGACTCTTACACCTTGTAGCCCTCATTGTCTTAAGTAACATTTCCTATACATTGACTTACACATTTATATGAGTCATTGTCTCTATATAATATGTGTGATTTAACGCACTCCGACAACCTGCCCTACATACTTGGCATGACTAGCACTATAAAAGAAATTAAATACGCATGAGAGAAGGTCTAGGTGAAGGTGAGGGGCACCATTGGCAGATGGGCCGTACCAGGCATCAGGATTTTCCCCAGGAGGCTGGAAGGATAGGGGGGGGATTTGTTACTGGGGGCCGGTTTTGTAGCAGTGCAGCAGTTTTAAAAGCACTGCAAAGTTCCTTGTATAGCCAGTAGTTTTCGGGCAACAATAAAAGTGTCACAATAACTGGTGATTAATGTACCTGCTGGAAAGAGATGAGAGTTTTGTCTAGTGGCAGTTTTGATTCATCTAAGGTGGTGCAGAGGGTTAATATGCCTGCTGCAAAGAATGTGTACCATGCATATCAAAGAAGAGTATTTTATGTGCACAGCTCAGTGGGTCACTGCTTTTGTTACAGATATTATTATGTTACTGTGCAGTTCATAAATTACAATCATAATCTAGCACAGTGAGCTATGAACTGCCATTAAAGAGCTGCATGCAAGCGGCATGGTACACGTTAGAAAGTTATGTCTTCCTAGTCTTTCATTTGCCTGATGTTGCTAAAAAAGGTATGTTTGGGTAGAAATAAATTTGTATGATTGAAATCAACCCTAAACACGGTGTTATATTCTGAATCCTGAGTTTGAGCTTCTTCAGATCAAACACTCTGAAAAATGCGTACCGGTATAGGTGACATGTGCATCCTACACCTTGTAGTCCCTTTGCCTTGTGTAACATTTGTTATACACTAATTTACACACATTTGATTCATTGTTTCATTGTTTCTGTAAGTGTGTGTGATGTAAAGTGCTCCGACACCTTATACTTGTATGAGAAGTGCCATAAAACGAATGAAATACATTTAAGAGAGGGACTACAAAGAGTAGAGAGGAACTGTTGGTGATAGTGAGGGAATCGTTGAAGAGCCCCAACAAAGATTGTTGTATCCTGGTGCACAGTAAGCTCATCATTTACTATGCTTTAGAAGCTGATACAGTTGAATATCCAATGACAAATGTGTTGTAGAACACACCATGAATTCCCAAATTTTCTTGGGGGTGTGAAAACAAAAGCTGTAGGCTGTCAGTATTTTGTAACTCACAACAACTTTTAAATACCGGGAAATCAAATCAAACAAATCAAACAGCATTTGTAAAGTGCAACACTGTCACCCCTAGGGGTATCTGGGTACTGTGCTCAGTCGAAGAGGCAGATCTTGAGTCTCACTCTGAAATGTGCCAGCGAGGGTCTGTACTGAGCTGGAGGGGAAGGTTGTTCCAGGCCTTGGCAGCGATGTAGGAGAAGGAGTGGCTACTGCTGCGACGGATGTGGGGGCTGTGTGCAAGGGCGAGTGGAGAAGAGCACAGGTGTCTAGCGGGTTGGTTGAAGTTCAATCGATGGTTAAGGTAGGCAGGTCCTATGTCATGGAGGACTTTGCAGGCATGCGTGAGGATCTTGAACTGACATCTTTTCTGGATGGGGAGCCAGTGGAGGTCTCTCAGGTAGGGGATGATGTGAGTTTGCTTGGGGAGGTCCAGGATGAGTCTGGCTGCAGCTCTTTGTATGGGCTGGAGTCTAGTGAGGAGCTGGGTGGAGATACTGGCGTGGAGTGTGTTGCCATAGTCGAGGCGACTGGTGATGAGGGCCTAAGTGACGGTCTTTCTGGTGTTGGTTGGGATCCATTTGAAGATTCTGCGGAGCATACGAAGTGTGTGGAAGCAGGAGGAGGCAACTGCATTGACTTGTCGTTTCATGGTCAGTTGGCTGTTGAGGATGATGCTAAGCTTGCGTGCATGGTTGGTCGCTCTATGTGGGCATGGGTCCGAGTTCTGCAGGCCAACAACTGTGGTCCCATGCGGAGGTGTTCTTCCCGACAATCAGTACTTCAGTTGTGTCGGAGTCGAGTTGGAGGCAGTTGTCTCTCATCCATTTGGCTATGTTGGTCTTGGCATTGCAGAAGTTTGTTTTGGCATTGGAGGGGTCCTCGGTGAGCGAGAGATCAGTTGAGTGTCGTCTGCGTAGGAGATTATGTTGAGTCCTTGGGATCTGATGACGTCTGTGAGGGAGGTCATGTAGGTGTTGAACAAGGTGGGGCTGAGTGATGATCCTTGTGGCACACTGTATATGATGTCTTTCGGTGCAGAGGTGAAGGGAGGCAGTTGGATGCTCTGTGCGTGTCTGTAAAAAAGGAGGCGATCCACTTGAGGGGGGTCTTGCTGTATGCCTGTGGTGTAGAGTCTGTTGATGAGGGTGTTGTGGGAGACTGTGTTGAACGCCGCATAGAGGACTAGGAGGATCAGGGCCACAGTTTCTCCATGATTGAGGAGTGCTCTGACGTCGTCTGTGGCAGCAATCAGTATGGTTTTAGTGCTGTGGTTGGCACTGAATCCTGATTGAGATGCGTCCAGTAGGTGATTTTGTTCCAGGAATTCGTTGAGCTGCTGGTTGATGGCTTTCTCAAGAACTTTGGCCAAGTAGGGGAGCAGGGAGATTGGATGATCATTTTTGAGATTGTTGGGGTCAGCGGAGGCTTATTTTAGGAGGGGTCTGAGGTTTGCGTGTTTCCATCTGTCCGGGAAGGTTGATGTGGCAATGGAGGTGTTAAGGATGCTGGTGAGTTGTGTGCTGATTGGGTTCGTTGCGAGGCTGTAGAGGTGGTGGGGGCAGCGGTCGGTGGGCATCCCAGAGTGGATGGCTGAGGTGGTGAGGGCGGTGGTTTGGCTGATGTTTGCTGGTTGGTTGAGGTCGTCGGGGTTGAGGGTGGCGGGTTGGATGTTGAAATTGTTGTAGATGTTGGTGATCTTGATGTGGAGGCAGCCTGAGAGGGTGTCGCAGAGTACTTGGGAGGGGTGGATGGTGTTCTCTATGGCTGTCGGGTTGGAGAATTCTTTGACTATTTTGAAGAGTTTCTTTGTGTGGTTGGCTACGGAATCGATGAACTGTGCAAATGTCTCAAAACAAATCAGCAGTTAGGAAACCACAAATGGACCACTTGTTTGTAATTCAGAAGTTTGCTGGAAACAAAGTTTTAATAGGATAAAAACAATCAAGGCACTTTACTTGGTGATGTTCAAATGATACATATTTGCTGAAACCACATTTCCACACATTATAATTTGTGCGCTATATAGTTTTATTAGTAAAACTGCATCTTGGTATTGTGCTTCCATTTCCAAAGAACATTTTCTGTATGTAAAAGACAGTGCCTCCTTATGACCTACAATAATGCCTCAACAAAGTATACAGTTTCTAGTCTCTAGCACACTCCTGCGCATCAGTGAGAATCGGCAGTTTACAGCTCACACAAATGAAACAGCCCAATCAGTATTCTGATTGGGCTGACTTATCATACACAGGTAAAATAAGGAGGGCTGATATATGGCTAGCTAGGGCATTATATAGTATTGTCAACTCCTATCTAATCGTTCTAGCCCACAATAATACCATAACACTCAGTAGTGTGTCGCCAATTGTAGCTCATGCAGGCTGGTTAATAACTCTGTTTTCCTGCTTAATGCTCTTAGCTTCACAAAAGACCTGGCCTCTATGGGTCTTATCCATCACTTAGAACTGTACCAGCCCCATAACCAGTCATCAGCTGCTGAACAGACATGGAATACCTGAAGCGATCTGACACATCAAGCTGGCCACCCAGAGGACTGCATTCTAATCCAGCACTGCAGGTCCCAATTAGCTACATTCTATGAGTGCTGCTTTACATCTCACAATGGCACTCAGATATGAGATGCTAGTAACAGAGTCCATCCGAGCAGATCTTCCCAACAACTTCTCTTACCAAACATGCCTTCTCAGGACCATGGACTGTAAACGAAATATCAGACTGGACAACCCAGTGCAGTAACCATATAAATAGATCACGAGCATATGAAATACCACAAAAAGACCTGCACAGTTGCTCAAAGCTGCGCAACAAACTGTGAAGTGCACAATTGTCTCAACCTAATATAATCTTATTTTGACTTGCACTTATGTTGGTTGCCTATTTACTTATATATTATTGCGCGACCTCCTCTGATGTGTCTTTAAAACTTACCTTTTGTCCTAAAGTTTTGTCCTGAATTTTTGTCCTGAATTTTGACCCTTTGTCCTGAATTTTAACACTCACTGCCCTGAATTTGCACCCTTGCCAGTTGGTCACCCTATTTCAAAAATGAGTCCACAAGTCCACGAATGCAATGTGCTTCTGCAAAAAAATCCAGGCCTGGTGAATGTGTTACAAGTGGCAAAGGCGCCACTCGGCAGCAATACTGATTCAAAGGCCTGTCTGAAGAAACTGAGAAGGGAGAGTGTCGCGAGCCCCTGTGAAGTGCATAGCACGTGGCAGACCCGCCCCTTTCCCTCGCTGGGAGCAGCGGGCTCACCTGGCAAGCTCGAGGGCATCCTCACCCCAGTGGCATCTCCCCAATAAATCAATGAAATGTACTGCTCATTCCTGATAATTATAGAGTAGTGGGGCAGCCCTTAGGGTGACATAATTATATAAGCGTCATCAAATACTTAAACCTATTGTCTCATTCTTGTCCAGAGGAGGCTTCTCTGTTCTTTAAGCAGGTGTGTCCAAAGGGGCGGTGAGAATATAAAGAGGGGCCAGTTCACACAGGGATGTGCTTTCTGCCCTGACCTTGCATATTTTGCCTCGTCACTTAGTCACGCGTGGGTTCCAGTAAAAAAAAAAAAAATCCTAGAGAACTAATGTAGCGCAAATGTGGTTTCACTTAGTGTAATAGTAAAGCGCTCTCATACTTTCTAGGTCCATGCGTAAGTTATCAGGGTCAACGTTTGGGCTTTGCATTCTGGGACTCGTAGTCCTGTTTAACCGACTACAACATCAACACAGGTACAAAGTTCTACAGAAAAAAACCCGTAAAGCATGCGTTAACTAAACAAGGAACCGAGAAACAATAAAGCTCGAACAGTAGCTGTATTTAGCGTGTGACAGTGTAAGTTTTATCTTTCAGGCGTAAAAATTTAAAAACATAAAATGTGCCAGCTTAAAAAAACATAAAATGTACCAGCTTTGGTGAAGTGAATGTGCACAACTAACAAACCTCTGTGTGCCAGAGGTCAGGAGTCCGAAACCCTGCATGAACAACCAAGCCTTCAAGCTGCCTGAGGAGGGTATCTTGAGCACCTTCACATTGTATAATATTTATTTATTTAATGTCGTTTTATATAGCGTGAACTTTACCCAAAGGCGTCAGAGCGCTTTACAAAAGAACCAGGTAAGTTACAAAATGTACACAAGATAGACTAAACACGCTGACAAGTTACATATAAACAGTTACAACGCTAACAAGTTGCATATTTATATTGTAAAAAATAAAAAGGTGTCAGCGTTAGGTTAAACAGGAGTAAAATACATATTTACAAAGTTGACCTCATGTACCTGTTAGCCACAGTGCTTAGAAATAGAGAAGTGCGGCGTTAAGATCTATGTAAGAACAGGTTCTTAATGTACTTTCTCTGTTCTTCATGAAAAAAAATAGAGATGCCTAAAGCATTTCAGTGAAAGCTGGGAGCTGTCCCTCTTTCTGGCTCGGAACACTGCCCCCACCGCCCCCCACCCCCTCATAGCTCTGAAATGAGAAGCCGGAAGCTCTCAAGTTGTTCCTGGTAAAGCATGGATTCATTATTCATTTTTTTCTTTAGAGTTTACCTCTGACGCTTTATAATTATGATTTTCCTATTATAAATACAGGCCTGAATAGTCCGCAACCCAAAGAAAACAAGCATTTGCAATGCAATCGGTCTCGCTTTTGGAAACTTATAAGTATTTAGCCATGGAGCAGAATATACACAAATTTGGTGATTTTGTGCACAGATGTAACTAATTTCAAACCGATTTAAAAAGCCCACTCCATGGCTGTCCAAAGTACAAAGGTAATTTCTTATAAGAGATGGTCAATTTTACTTCATAGCTGCACAAAAAATGAATCTCAATCACGGTGAAAGATAAATTGGTAACAGTTCTTTCAAGCTTCACTGCTGCACCGATGACTTTCATAGGCAATCAGTGCGCACGTTGTAATTGTGGGGACTTTTAAAGTTGTTTTACACTGTTTAAGGCCAACCCTGGCATGTGTTTCAGTCTATATAGTGAATAGTGATACATCAAACACCCACAAGACGATGGGAGGCTGCTTGCAATAAGTCTGATCACTGGCAATAGCTTGGGGGTAACTCTCTCATCATTCTTTTGCCCATTATGCCACCTCAGTTTGAAAGAAAGCGCCTGTGGGTCAATTCACGCATTTAGGACTGTTACATACGAGAAAAGGGCGTCATTTCTAAAAATTATCTCTTGACATGGATGCAACTGTCTTATTTCACTCACAATAAAGTGTCACTCATAAGGCTTGAAATGTAATAACAAACGCACTACACACATGGGAATGCCACTTGTAAGCAAACTGAAACCTTGGCAGCTATGGTACCCAGGATCTTGCTCAAACGTTCTTAGAGGAAAACATGTGATTTACAAATGAAATCTCGAGTTTTTATTTCATATTTCGAGGTGCGATTATATTGATTTGTTATTTATTCTGGTATGTGATCATGAAGTTAAAAAGTTACTGCAGAACATTAACAGACATGAGGAGTCATCTTCACGTAGCAGTAAGTGTATAAGCTGACTCACTGAACAAAAACATAACTTTGTCACAATTCTTAGGAACGCATGGGCCAGACCATTGTGAATCACTGCACCAGCAGGCATTGGAGAAAGAACCCCAGTATCTCCTGACTGCACCGACCTTTGCCATAAAGTCACAGTGATGCGCTCTTTCTGCATTAATACTAAACAGTGGGGCGCAGGGTTGCAAGCAGGCACTGTGGATATTGTTCCACCTGGACTGTGTTCACCTCATACGCAGTACCCTGACACCATGGCAGAATTGTGCAAATATCTCCATTGTGAACGTGCAATGACGATGATGATGAAACAGAAGCATGTTAGGAACCTGCACATCCCAATGAGCAAATGCATTTATTGTTTTGTTCCTTGCGTTAATAGACAAAGGCTGAAATGCTGCACAAGGCGCTATTCGCTGCTCTGTGTCTGACATGCAGAAGCCACATGAAAGAAAGACTACCCTTGACTCTACACTGCACGAGAAAGGGAGGTGGCGCCTTTCATAAAAGATGCTTCTGAACATGTATCAATCAAAAAGAGCTACGCTGCGTCCGTAATTAGGACTATAAATATCAGGGGCTCAGAAAACCATCCGTGCAGCTCTATCCTATACTGTAACCAAAGGTGCACCTGCAGCACACAACACACACAGCAGTTTCCCGGGCCCTCCACCCAACACACACACACATGATCCAGCGCGATATTAGCAAACTGCATTCATACACCATATACTCACTTGGGCCCACACATTCATATTATGCTAATACTTACGCTGGGTGTCAGATATACTCTTATATCAAAAATCCCTGCTACCAATTACCTTCTGATTGAAGAGTAATAACTTACCAATGGATCCTTTGCTAATTGGGAAATTTAAAATGAGTGACATTCACTATAATACATAATCCTGAAATAACCACTGAGTCAGGAAGTTTTTAAAATGTTTATCTAAAGTTTTAGCAGAGTAAAATACAGAAAAAGACACGGTATTTGATCAGAATACCCATGGAAAGCATAAAATGATTATTGCTAATAAATGACGGTGTTTAAGGAAAAGAGGAGATAGGAACAGCAGCGCAACAAAAGGTTGCATATATTTACCTAAGTGCGAGAAACAAACCCTTAGCCAAGGAGTTTGAAAGAATAGGACCCTGGAAGGATGAAGAGCAAGGACCTTCTTCAGGATCAGGACAGGACTGGTGACCTCTCTACAACGACGCCTGCGCCGTTCCCCTCTCTGGTACTCGACTTCTCCTCGATTCTTCCCTCTCTCATGGACTCCGCCGCCCCCTCCTCAGGACCTCTTCTGGATAGGGATTCAGTCAGCAACCGATCAGCTGGGCAGCTTGGAGCTCTTCTGTATGTTCTCTCTTCTCTGGAATCTAGCTCTGACTAATTTACTAATGCTATATTCTATTATACCCTTCTACGCCCAATGTACCTCCCCTAAATGTTGCTGAAATATGGGACCACTATTTCTGATTGGACAGGCACCGGAGGTGGATTCTCGCACTATGACAAATTTGGCTTAAATTGTGTAGCCTATTGTATTTGCGTTCCCACCCTTCAAATTAATACATTCGCTTTATTTCCCACCCGTCTCATGACAAATGTACACCAATTTTCATAGACAATGTATCTATGTACTACAGGAAATGCAGCAGTTATAACATCTTTGGCCATCAGGTCACAGCCTTGTGAGACGTCCAAGTTGACTTCATTTGGCAGTCATTCAGGACGCATGCGCAGAACCTTCTGCTTCTCGAGTTTCAAGTCACCAACCCAGGCCCAAGATTACGAATTACTAAAAGTGCAAGAAGGAAATATTAAAATCAAAAATAAAATGTTTCACTGTATACCCACTTATCTTATTTCTAATCCCCTTTAATTATAAATCCTATCCCGCCTTAATTGCGTTAAGAAACAACAATTTAATAATGACACAAGAGCAAGCTTAAGCATGTGAGAACAATGAACAGCCATTTTAATGCACACTGCGCAGAAGCAGAAATTCCCACCAAGCAAAGGAAGATGTCACACCATGTGATCAGGTTGTGACATGCGCAGATAAAATCCCGCGCTTAAGCGGCCATTTTTGACTAGGAACAAGCGTTATTTGTTAGAAAAACACATAGGCAAGCGTCCTAACTATTCATGTAGTGTGTGCAAATATTAATACAGACAATACAAGTTTTAATATTAATAAAATGAGAAAGATTGCATACGAGCAAGTTTCATTTGCGAAACCTTGCTCCATCAATCCCCTCTCTGATGGCGTTTCTGAGCCATCAAAAACTACCCTCAATCAGATGCCAACTTCTAGCAAACCACTTCATTCTCATTTTCATTTTTATTTTTTTCTACTTTTACAATCTCCCTTCATCTTTTTGTATAATTCACTTTTCCATTCTTCCAGTTCAATCTCATCCCTTTTTCTCTTCTTCCCTTTTTCTGTCACTTTATATGTTCCATTCTTTCTACAGCATTTGCACCAAAATACTATTGTCAGAACTATTATTGCTATCCCTGCTAAGGGAACTAGTACTTGACCTATAAGTCCTTTACCTATATTAGCAAACCAGGTTCCAATTGACGATATACTATTTGTCAATCTTTCCCATACACTATCAACTTCCAGTGGTTTAAGTTCTTGCTCAAGTTTAGTTATGTTCTGAATATAAGTCCCAATTTCTGCACTCTTATCAGGAATATGAGTGCAACAGTGTTTCGTCTTCAATAATTTACAGACTCCGCCCTCTTTCGCCAATATTATGTCAAGAGCAAGTCGATTTTGCATCACCATAGACCTAATCGCAACCATTTCCGCATTAATCATTAGGAAACCTCCAGCAGTATCCGTTGATAAACGATCAACTACTGTAGACAATTTACATATCTTCCTTGAGTTCAGAATTATTCCCACTGAAGGTATCAATGCACCAAATATATCACCTATTATTTCTGAAAAACTAGCTCTTTTACTACGTATTAATTCACCATTGTTTTCATTGCTTCCAGTGTTTCTTTTTACGTGGTATATTTTTGGAAATACTATTCCAAAGTAACAACTTCCATACCACCGTGCAGGAAGCCTAAAGTAAGCCTTATTCCCGCAGACATAATAGATTCCAGGAAAAACTGCATCTGTTCCTCCTTTAAGTCCCCAACCTCCCAATATTAAAAATTGTGTTCACAATCACTGGTACCGATGAAAACATTGTTATAGTCAGTTTTTAACCTATGTAGACAAATTTTCCCTTTCTTTTCAAAATCCAGAGCCATAGCAGCTTGAGCTTTGCCAGGTGTGTAACTTCCCTCTTTCTCTGCCCAAGGTGGTAAATGAGACTTATGTTCTGCAGCTTTCTTTTGAAAATTCTGTCTTCTATCCTCTACTAAATTCAAAAATATTTTCTCTTCTTCTAATAAAGAACATGTTAAATTGTGTCTACGTGCATGTGTTAAGTCTATTGATTTCATTGTTAAGAAAAATTCTCCCATAAACTGCATCTAAGGCGCTAAGCACTGGATTCATACTCTTGCGAATTGGAACCTCAGAAAACACAACATCTATATTGGAATAGTAATATTGTAATCTGCCTGTACTATAAAACAAACTTGTTAATACACTACATGAAATGCCATATGTCAATGGTAAATGATGGTATGTTAATCCTTCTGCTACTGATTCAGGTAATTTCATACAGACATAACAATTACTAACTTCCATTGTGTCTACATACTGAAACAATAACTTCGTGAAAACATTTAAACTAGTGTTGTTATCAGCTATCACATGATGAATTCCTTCATCCTCTTCTGCCATTAGTTGTACTCTATTTCCCTTCATGTTTGCTGTCCTCCCTATAGTTTCATTATTGTTCTTTTTATCTATTATCATCAGGTAAGGAACTGCTACAATCAGGACTAACCATACTATAAGCACCAATACTAGACTACATATGCAAATTGCACAGCATCTTCTACAACATTTTCTCTTTGGTCTCCCAGTATCCCTATCATCAGGCATTTTTCGACAAGGAAGATTGCTCTTCTTATCTCTATTCCTTTTCTTCAGTGGATTCTTTTGTTTAGTCAGGGTGGTCTTGTTTCTTCTTCGTAAGTTAGTTCTGCACTTGTTCCTTAACCACCACTGTCACTTGATTCTGAGCTTTCAAAGTCTTCAAGAACGATATACGTCCAATCAGGACCCTTGAATTTGTTGTTCACAAGTCTTAATCTTTTACTTTTTCTCTTCCCAGACTTTTTCTCTTGATCTGTTTGACTTGTTACTTCAGGTACTTGATCTGGATCTTCACTTCTGGGTTTTATGTGGCACTTCACTCTTTTGATGAAACTTGGCCAATGATCTCCTTTTCTTGGTTTTTCTACTTGCACTGTTTCTTTATTTTCGTCTTCAGATATCTTTTTAGTTTCACTGTTTGGCACTGTTTTGTTTTCTTTATTCTCTGTCTTATTTGATTGTTCTTTTTCTGGTCTTATTGGTTTCTCATTTGTAGCTCCACTGTGAGTTTCCAATAATTCGTCTTGTTCTGTGTTTATTTCTTCATGTTCACTTTTATCAGTCTCTTTTTCTTCTGTATTTTCCTCTTGACCTAACTGCTTCTGATCAGGTCTTATTGCACTGTGTACTTCTGCAGCCTGACCTGCTTCTTCTAAACCTGTCTCTCCCTGTTCAAATTGTATAAAATCTTCACTGCTTTCAGTCCAGTTTTCTTTCCCTATCTGATTTGGTTCAGGGTCGTTTACTAGCTTGTCTTCTTGATCCTGAACCCCTTCTTCTTCACCTATCTGATCTTCTTCAATTGCTCTTAATTTTCTTTGACTTCTTGTTCGGTGGAAAACCTCAGGAACTTCGACCACTGGTATCCAATCCTGACTTGTGCTCGGTTGTTCTCCGTCAGCTTCTCTTGAACCTCGAGCCTGAGATTCTTCAGCTTGGCAACCTTCAGCTTCTTCAGTGATTGGTGTCGTCTGAGTGTTTTCTTCTTCTGGGTCTGGTACCCTCTTGGTGTGACTTACGTGAATCCAATTCGGAAATCCGGCACACTTCACTGCTGTATTCGTGGTCAATATGATTTGACAAGGTCTGCTCCACCTGGGTGATAGACACGTTTCTCTGGTGTGATTCTTCACCACCACCCAATCACCAGGATTCAGATCATATTCTAGTTCAGGCTGTCTGGAAACTGCGTCTTCTCCAACCTGGTGAGAGACAGAACGCACTAAGTCAGCCAATCCTTTACAGTAGTCCAACACCATATCATCAGAAATATTCACCAATCTGTTTGTGGGAACATGTGTTTGTCTCATTGCTCTTCCCATCATAATTTCATGGGGGCTCAAACCCGTTGTTCGATCAGGTATACTTCTGAGTCCCATCAAAACAAGTGGCAATGCATCAGGCCACTCCAATGATGTTGATGCACACATTTTTCCCAATCTTGACTTTATGGTGCCATTCAGTTGTTCAACCACTCCAGACGCCTCTGGACGATATGCACAGTACAGTTTCTGTTTTATTTGAAATGCTTCACAGATTATCAGGATCACTTCATTGTTAAAATGTTTTCCTCTATCTGATTCCAAAGATACTGGGAAACCAAACCTAGGTATGAGCTCTCTTAGTAACAGCTTTGCAACTGTAATACTGTCATTTCTCCTAGTTGGATAAGCTTCCACCCACTTTGAAAACAGACACACTATGACTAGTATGTATTTCAACCCTCTGCATGATGGTAACTGTATGAAGTCAAACTGTAGTCTTATGAATGGACCCTCTGCCTTCCCAATCTTCCCAAACCCAATTATTGTTTTCCTGCCTGTGTTGTGCATTTTGCAAATTAGACATCTCTGGCAAAGACTTTCTGTAACAGCTCTGAATTTGGGATTGTACCAATTTTGTCTGAATAGTCTAATCATTGCATCTCTCCCTATGTGTGTGTCTCCATGATACATTCTGGCCATTTGAGAAAGTAAACAATCTGGCATGACTGGTCTGCCATCTGTACTGACCCATACTTCATCCTCTTTTCTTGGAGAGCATCCCACTTTGATCCACAAGTTTCTTTCAGTTTCCTCAACCTCATCTTGCAATCTTTTCACTTCATTCCAAGTTTCAGGTGGCATAAATAACATAAGTTGGCAGCTGATTCCCATTCTTTCCACCCTCTTATTCACCGACGTTCTGGTTTTGGCACAATGTTGAGCCACCAGATCTGCATATCTGTTGCCAACTACCACCCAGTCATCTCCTGACTGATGTGCAGCGCATTTTACCACAGCCAATTCTTTTGGTGATTGTATTGCTTCTAGCAATTCCCTTACAAATTGTCCATTTTTAATGGGGGATCCTGAAGAAGTCATGAAATCCCTCTGCATCCACAGTTGGCCAAAATCATGCACAACCCCATAACCATATTGACTATCAGTGAATATAGTTATTTTCTGATTCCTCCCAATTTTGCATGCTTTTATCAGTGCAATTAATTCAGCTACTTGTGCAGATTTTACACCTGGTAAATAGGATGCTTCGACTATTCCAGATAATTCACATACTGCATAGGCAGTGGTTAGCTTACCATCTTCATGTCTCTGGCAAGAGCCATCAACAAACAGTTCTTTATCTGCCTTTTTAAGAGGCTGTTCCTCTATATCTGGGCGTGGTTTTGTGCATAATTCTGTAATTTGTACACAATCATGTTCATCTTCTTCGTCATTTTTATTTGTCTCATGATATGGATCTGGTAGTAAACTTGCTGGATTTATTATTGTACATCTTACCATAGTTACATTTTCAGCACCCATTATTATTCTCTCATACTTAGTCAGCCGACTAGGAGTGAGATGCTGAGTTCGTGTTCTGGTTAACAGAATCACAACTGCATGTGGAACATATACTTTTACAGGATGTCCCATCACAATGGATTCACTTTGTTCAATACTCAAACAAGTTGCTGCTACTGCTTTCAAACATCCTGGCAACGCAGATGCCACAGGGTCTAGTGTAGCAGAAAAGTATGCTATAGGACGTCTGTCCAGACCATGTCTTTGAGTTAAAACTGAAAGTGCACAATTTTCTCTTTCATGACAGAATAATGCGAATTCTCTTTTATAATCTGGCATTCCTAAGGCAGGTGCTGAACAAAGGGAGTTTCTCAATTTTACAAAAGCTTCTACACTTCCATCTTCCCACTCAACAGGATCTTTTGCTTTCTTTTTGGTCATGTTAATCAAGGGCTTAGCCAACATGGAAAATCTTGGTATCCATTGTCGACAGTAACCTACTATTCCTAAAAACATTCTTACTTGTCTTTGCGTTACGGGCATTTGCATTCTTTTTATTAATGCTACTCTTTCAGAGGTTACTCTTCTTTTTCCCCTCTCAATTTGATGTCCTAGGTATTTGACAGTTGTTGTACAAAACTGTAATTTCTCAGGTGAAACTTTATGTCCTTCTTCTGCCAAAAGATTCAAGAGTGCTATAGTATCAACAACACAATCCTCTCTGGTGTTTGATGCCACCAATAAGTCGTCGATATATTGGACTAAGACTGAGCTTCCTGGCATTACTAGTTTTTCAAGGCACTTTTTCAATATCTGATTAAAAATGGAAGGACTTTCTGTGTACCCCTGAGGAACACGATTCCATACATAGACTTTGTTTTCAAATTTAAATGAAAATAGATATTGGCTGTCTGGATGTAACGGAATTGAAAAGAAAGCTTGACACAGATCTATAACTGTGAACCATCCAGCATTCCAAGGAATCTGATATAATATTACTGCAGGATTTGGTACTATAGGACAACATGGTTCCACAATTTTGTTGATTTTCCTCAGATCTTGAACGATCCTATATTTTCCACTAGGTTTCTTCAAACCCATTATTGGTGAACTACATGGGCTACTCATCACTTCTCTCAGTATGTTTTGTTTGACCATCCGATTGATCTCTTCAATAACACCTGCTTTTACTTCTGCACTCATTTTGTACTGTTTCGTATTTGGGGAAATTGCACCTTCTTTTACAGTTACTTGGACTGGATCTATTTTAGCCATGAGTCCTACTTCTTTTCCGGTGAAATCCCATACTATAGGGTTTACTGTATCTTTTAATTCTTTTGGCAATTCATCTTTTGTTATTAATGGAAACATTTCATCTACTTCTGTTCCTTGTTTTGAAACCATAATTTTATATACATGATCTTCATCTGGTGTCTGTACTGCCACACCATCCGGCGTGCAGAAAATGGTGCAATTCATTTTGCACAACAAGTCCCTACCTAGTAAGTTTACTGGACTGGAATCGCATACTACAAATTGATGCATTTCTTTGAAGTTTCCAATTTTAACCTCCATTGGTTCAGTAAGTGGTGTTCTAATTCTTTGGTTAGCAACTCCTACAACTTGAATATCTTCACCAGAGAGAGGAAGGTTTGGGACGTCTACTGTTCTCACAGTAGACCTGGTAGCACCAGTATCCAAAAGAAAAGTAATATCATTACCTCTCACTTTTCCTTCAACATATGGACCTGATTGATCTACCTGCAGGGATGCGCCAAGTACGCATTCCTTCTCCCCCTCTCCTAGGCACCGTCAAGCGTCGAACCCGCAAAAGTCATCCTGCAAAATAAATTGTGAGGTCATATAATCATTCTTACCACTTCCCCCTGGGTATCCGATGTCTGTACCGTGCTTTGCTCTGCTTACATTACCCTGAACAGGTGGAGGTGGCAACTGACTCTGAGGATTTACCCCTTGTTGTGAGTCATTCTGCGTCTGTGAATTTAAGTTTTGATTTGGGCCATTATTATTTCGAATCTTTCTACACTCGTCTTTCCAATGCCCCAATTTTCCGCATCCATGACAAGGAAATTTCTTTTTAGCTTCTTCTCTACTCATTCGTCCTTTCATTCTTCCACCATTTCCAGAATCACCATTCGTTCCAGAGTCTTTTCCCTGAGTTTCATTAGGATTATCTAGATTAATTCCCTGTTTCTCAGCCATTTTTACCTGTGCCCACATTACTTTTTCCTGTAATTTCTTGTGCCTATCTTCAATGTCATCCCCACAATATTTTGCATATTTCAAAATTTCATCAATCGGTTTCCCTTGCCAGCAAAGCATATGCTGTTTAATCATCTGGCAAATCTCTGGCTTTAAACCATACACAAATCGGTATACAAACTGACTCATGTTTTTGTCTCCAATGTCTTCAAAACCACTGTATTGTTTGAACACCTGTAAGAGGCGCTCATAATACGAATGAACTGTTTCACTGGCTTCTTGGGTAGTTCGATCTATTTTTACCCAGTCTGTTTCTTTCGGTGGTATTTTCCCTTTCAGGTATGTTATCACCTGCTGGTACTTTTTCATCACGTCATTTGACGGGGCACCTGTTTTTGGATCTCTGGGATACTCATCACTTGGCCAATCTACTGTGATCTTACAATCTGTCCATAAATCTGCAGGTACCACTATGTCAAATAGACCATCCAAATCTTTTAACAATACTTTTGACACCTTTACAAACCTTTCAACCTGCTTGTACCATTCAATTGGCTTTTCTCTCAGCTTTGGGAAATCATTCGTAAATGATAAAATATCCTGTCTACTCCATGGAACATGCACATAACCTCCTCCTGCAACTTCACGCATCGGGTACAATTTGTCAACTTTTCCTGTTTCCTTCATCACATATTCAGAAGCTGTTCGACTTGAGCGAGCTTCTTCCTTTTTCTTTGCCCACCTAGTTCTCCACTTATCTAAGTCTCCCCATTTTTGCAAAACTAACATTAATTCCCGTATTTGCAGTCTTCTTCCAGAAGCATTCATATTTTCTAAATCTTTGTCTGAAAATTCTGCTCTATAGGGCTTCTGTAGTACTTTTGATCTCCCTATTTCGATTCCCATTTGTAATGCTAAATTGGACAATTTTTCATGAAATAATCTTACATTTCTAGTGATACTCCTGCACAGGAACAACAATTCTTCTTCATCATAAGTATTTAAGCGTTCTACTCCTATATTTCCTGCTATCATTTCTTCTAACTCGACTTTTAATTTCTGAACATCTAACAATTTTGGAGGTGTGCACATTTTATCTGATCCCTGTACCCACCTTTCTAAATCTTCCGGTGTCACTATAGTTGCACTCTTTGCCCCTGATGAAGTTATTAAACTTACATCTTTTGAACGCTCAGGTATTTCTTTTCTTGGAGTACCCTTTACTGGACCTCTGACAGGTAAATCCATTAGAGATATTGTGGAATCACAATCACTAAAATGATCTTCAATTATAACTGGAGCTTCAAGTTTTTGAAATTTTTCGGGAGTATTCATAGGAGAAGATACGGGTATTAGAGGAGGACAATTTCCTTGTGTACCATACAATGGCACTACGGGACCAATTGTTACAGGAATAGTCAATGAATCAGGATGTGTCTTTATCTGGGATATTTTACGTACTAATTCTGCTCTGGTCTTTTCTAATGCTTCCTTTTCCTTCTCATGAAGTATCCTATTCGGGGTAAATTCATGTAGTACCTGAGGAACCATTGGTGTTTGTGGTGGGGCACTAGGAGGAAGTCCACTTGACCCTTCCTGATACGGTGGAGGATTTCTCAATATTTCTTCCATAAACTCATCTTCTGAGTCTTCATGTCTCATTAAATGTTTGGTCTTTTCTGTACACTTGCCTCCTGATTTCTCTCCTTCTGTGAATAATGGATATAATCCCTCAACAAGCATTGCCCTTCTCCATTGCTTCATCTGACCTTCCCTATTTTCACGTAAATATCTGGGAAAAAATCCTGGATACCTCCCATTACTTCGAGATCGATCACGCTCAAATGCCTCAGTTTCCCACTCTTCTAAAGCTTCATATTGAGTTAATCTTGGTTTAGGTTCTAAATAATTCATCCTTTGTCTCAAATTTTGAAGAATTCGCCCATTGAATGCGCCATTCTCAGGAAATTCTAGTATCCCGTCATTTTTGGTATATTCTCTCCAATTTTCTATCCATACACAAGTATGATAACCTCTCTCCATCATCATATATGATGCGGGCGTTTTTGCTGGGGGAATAATAATTCCCTCCCTAGTCTTGATTGGTTTGTCCTTTTTGAAATAATTCTTAATCTTTTGTAAAACTGACATCTTTTTCTTTTCTCCGTACATTTTAGGCAAATACCTATGTATAAAATTATATTCTGCAAACTCTAAAAATCTCCTATCTGGACGATTCCCTGTTAAAGTCGGATTGCGTTTTAACATGCAATTCTTATCCACTTAGAATTTTGCTTCTATACTCTCAACCAATCAAATCTTTGCTAGCTTTTAATTTTAAGCCAATCCTTGCGCGGCCTTTTCGGTGACGTTTCTCTGTCAACCCCTCCTTTACAATCTGCTCTTTTCTGTTCTCACGCTGATGCAACCAATCCCAGCGCGGCACCTGTGATATCAGTACTACTCCTGACTACTGACCCCTCCTTTACAAGGGTTTTCCCACACCCGCGGATCCAACCAATCCTAGCGCGGCGGTTTGTGTCGTCAGCTCCCTCTCCGGCAACTGACCCTCCCTTTACAAAAATCTTACGCAAAACTTATTTTCTCTATATTCTTAATTAGAATTCAGTAACAACATAAAACATTCGCTATCGTGCCAGTTTCTCTAATTCAGAAAGATAGTTTTCTTTTACACACTTAGTAAACCCTTCCGTTTACTAAAACATACACTACGAGTAAAACCCTTCCGTCTACTCTTCACACAAGCTTCCGAAATACCTGTTACTTCTTTAATGTTACCCTTTCTAGGTGATATAACATCAAATTTTCACTAGCGTACTCCTTTGGCTATACTTACACACATAGAATCCCTAACAAGTACTGATAGTCCTGCTTAACTATTCAGTACTAATTCTGCCTGACAGATAACCTCACTGTAGTATGGCTTCTTCCTGCCACCCACTATTCTTTTTCCCCGGGGTATTCTGGACAACATAGAACAATACTCAGGAATAACGGGTATTAGTTCATAAAAATACAAAATAAAATTCTCATTACCCAATTAACAAAGAGTAACACTAACCGTCCTCTGCTTACCAGAAAACTGATCCAGCGCGATATTAGCAAACTGCATTCATACACCATATACTCACTTGGGCCCACACATTCATATTATGCTAATACTTACGCTGGGTGTCAGATATACTCTTATATCAAAAATCCCTGCTACCAATTACCTTCTGATTGAAGAGTAATAACTTACCAATGGATCCTTTGCTAATTGGGAAATTTAAAATGAGTGACATTCACTATAATACATAATCCTGAAATAACCACTGAGTCAGGAAGTTTTTAAAATGTTTATCTAAAGTTTTAGCAGAGTAAAATACAGAAAAAGACACAGTATTTGATCAGAATACCCATGGAAAGCATAAAATGATTATTGCTAATAAATGACGGTGTTTAAGGAAAAGAGGAGATAGGAACAGCAGCGCAACTAAAGGTTGCATATATTTACCTAAGTGCGAGAAACAAACCCTTAGCCAAGGAGTTTGAAAGAATAGGACCCTGGAAGGATGAAGAGCAAGGACCTTCTTCAGGATCAGGACAGGACTGGTGACCTCTCTACAACGACGCCTGCGCCGTTCCCCTCTCTGGTACTCGACTTCTCCTCGATTCTTCTCTCTCTCATGGACTCCGCCGCCCCCTCCTCAGGACCTCTTCTGGATAGGGATTCAGTCAGCAACCGATCAGCTGGGTAGCTTGGAGCTCTTCTGTATGTTCTCTCTTCTCTGGAATCTAGCTCTGACTAATTTACTAATGCTATATTCTATTATACCCTTCTACGCCCAATGTACCTCCCCTAAATGTTGCTGAAATATGGGACCACTATTTCTGATTGGACAGGGACCGGAGGTGGATTCTCGCACTAGGACAAATTTGGCTTAAATTGTGTAGCCTATTGTATTTGCGTTCCCACCCTTCAAATTAATACATTCGCTTTATTTCCCACCCGTCTCATGACAAATGTACACCAATTTTCATAGACAATGTATCTATGTACTACAGGAAATGCAGCAGTTATAACATCTTTGGCCATCAGGTCACGGCCTTGTGAGACGTCCAAGTTGACTTCATTTGGCAGTCATTCAGGACGCATGCGCAGAACCTTCTGCTTCTCGAGTTTCAAGTCACCAACCCAGGCCCAAGATTACGAATTACTAAAAGTGCAAGAAGGAAATATTAAAATCAAAAATAAAACGTTTCACTGTATACCCACTTATCTTATTTCTAATCCCCTTTAATTATAAATCCTATCCCGCCTTAATTGCGTTAAGAAACAACAATTTAATAATGACACAAGAGCAAGCTTAAGCATGTGAGAACATTGAACAGCCATTTTAATGCACACTGCGCAGAAGCAGAAAGTCCCACCAAGCAAAGGAAGACGTCACACCATGTGATCAGGTTGTGACATGCGCAGATAAAATCCCGCGCTTAAGCGGCCATTTTAGACTAGGAACAAGCATTATTTGTTAGAAAAACACATAGGCAAGCGTCCTAACTATTCATGTAGTGTGTGCAAATATTAATACAGACAATACAAGTTTTAATATTAATAAAATGAGAAAGATTGCATACGAGCAAGTTTCATTTGCGAAACCTTGCTCCATCACACATATGCCTCTCAGTAATGCTGCTCGTCCCCCAAACCTGCCCCATGACCTCGCCAAAGAATCGCCCTTTGTAAATAAACATGGCAGACCAAATCTGCCCTTACCGCTCGTGAGGTAAAATCATTTCAAAGAAGGAGAAGCCAGGCCGGAAAGGAGAGCAGCGTCTGCCCACTCCCGCTCGTCCCGGCTTGCTCGTCTCTCTCAGAGCCCCTCGTCGGGGAGCTGTGGTGTGCGCACATGCAGGCTTCTCTCCTGCCCTATTAGCCTTCAATTCCACACCCATGCTAACGCTGTCCACAGTAACACTCCATTTTCCCAACTCGGAGAGCGCTCAAACCACTGGGCTCTGCAAAACCAACAGCAAACAAAAAATAGAACCTGCCAGCGACATCAGCACAGGCAACCCGGAAACTCGGAAAAGGATTGAAGAGCCAAGATCTTAGAGAGCGGCTTAGATGGAAAGAGTAGCCGTCATCATAGAGAGTAGAATAGAGGATGAGCATCACGCTGCTCAGTAGCTCGAGCAGCAGTGCCCATAGAGATAGGACACGCGAGCGAAGCAACATGTCTATAGAGAGGAGATTTATTTTATTTAATGCGTTTTTATATAGCACAAGCTTTACCCGAAGGTGTCAGAGTGCTTTACAATAGGACCAGTTACATTGCATAAGGACTTCAGAGTACATGAGTTACATAAAAGAAAAAAACAGAATAACTCTAAGTTCACATAAGAATGGTAGTAAGTACATATGTCTACTACAGATTGTAGTTGTGAGTTAGAAATGTACATGTTGCAAAATCACTCGAGGTTACGTTTTAAGAAAAGTTAAAGGGTTAGGGTTGGACAAATATATAGTACATATTTACATATCCTGATCTTCTCGCCATTACTGGGATTCTTGCTTTCAGCTTGGACTTTAGGGTGTTGTTGCACTCACGGGTGGTGATCTTGGGCCTGGAGGCCAGGCAGACTGCAGGCCTGTGATGTGAAGAGCGATACAGTCATGGTGTGGCCTTAGAGTGGACAGAGGGAGCGTCGTGAACGGGCTGCGAGGGACAGGAGGGCAGGGCAGACGGATCGCTGTGGGATGCCAAGAGCAGCTTGTTGAATGGTAAAAAATGTATTCTGTTAAGTTAGCCTCCGCTCTCCCCCATTTTGTCTGTGAACACCCATTTTGTGTTTCTGTAAGGACTTTTGCAAAGTCAGGAGTTACATGTTCACTGAAAAGCTGGTTGTGCTGATAATACTTGCGTGCCAGGGTAAGAGGCCCTGCCCTGCCGAAAGGCCTGAGCACACAGATGTTTTATTTATAAGTCCGCTAACGCCTGTAACCTCCCTTGCCTATCTACCACGATGACGTGGGTAGGGGTTTATCAAGAGTTAGCAGTTTGCATTTCATCATGACGAAGTGGTTTCAATGTGTTTCACGAGGCACCAAACTGTATAAATACTGTGTTGAACTTGTGCTTGTCAGTTCCCTCCCTCGGGCACTTGCAGTGTCTGGATGATGGGACTCCTCTCAGGAGTGCAATAAACTTGTATTTTGTTTCCAATTCAGTGTTGATCCTCATTTGTGAACCCGTAGACAAAGGGTGTCCCTGCACCAGTGAGACAGATACAAATCTTACTTCTACAATTGGCGCTGCAACGTGGGGCCCCATTGAAGACCGCAGCTGGACCAGAAGGAGGTCGTTTCGACAGGACAGAAACACCGAGGGGCGCCCCGCAAAAGGAGACTTGTTCTCACGGCCGAGGTGATTTTCAGCTAATCGACCTGACCTTCGTGGCGGCTGTGTGTCTCAACTGGGGCTCTTCGGTTGGCATTTTGGAGGTGATCTATTGATCTGAGGATTGGCAGGTGGGAGTTGGAGAATTGCGATCAGGTAGGATCGAAATGGCAGTTTTTTTTTTTTTGGGTTTTGGTTTGATAAAACATTTGCAAATATTTTAGACAGGTAATGTGAGAATTTTTTCTCGTCTCTTGGTTTTGGTATAAAAGTCTTGATGGAGCAGGGTAAATGAAAATTTTTTAACCTCCTAATATTTTCGTAAAATAATTAATAAACATGTTCGTTTAAGTAAATAACCAACAATGTATGTTACATGTTAAGGGTTAAAGGTAACACACTATTCCGTGTGCAAATTAATCAACTTATAATTGTTTACGTGTCTAAACATAACATAATATTTGCGTACTAATTAAATAATAAACACATGATCTGTGCTTTTAAATAAAACGTGTGGTTGCAAAATAAAGCGATGGTAAGTAAGGGACAGCTTTATATGTTGCTTTTTGCTAGGTAATACCTAATTGGGGTACGTAGAAAGACGGGAGGGAAACGAAAGGGTTTATATTTCTTTGTTTTAACAATATTTTGTTTATCTTTGAAAATAGTGCGCTTAGGCCTGTCAAGCAGCGATATAAAATGGCCGCCAGTTGCTAGAGTACGCATGAGCGGGGAACCATGTGATAGAGGAGAGAGGCTCTGGAAAGGGATGATCACGTGCTGGTGCTGAGAGGCTAAGATGGAAGTATGGTCAAGGCTATTGTGACCTTTCTGAGCAGATGTGTGCCAAGATGATCAGCAAGAAGCGTGAGAAGTCCAACTGAATCAATGGACGGAACTGTTACACCCAAAATGTAGCAGAAAAAGATACAAATTGGACTGATCGAAACGGATGAGCAATGACATAAACTGTGGGAAACGATGCAAGCATGGACATTCCACAAGGAACTGGTTAAGACCAGGAAGTTTGATTAAAATGTATATGGGCCTGAGTTTTGACCAATGAAAAAGAATCACGCCATGAAGATGAAACATTTTATTCTGTAAGCTAGAATTAGGGTATAAGAAGACCTACTCTTGGTGGGAGGGGTTAGTTGCTGCGGGAGTTGCTGAGGTAGATGCTGCGGGAGTTGTTGGAGAAGTTAGATGCTGTAGATGGGTGAAGTTGCGGTTGCTGATGCTGACGAGCTGATGCTGCTGCTGCTATTTTTCTTTTCCAGTTGAGTATAAGATGCTGCTTTTGGAGAATTTTTCCTGATAGATTTTTATTTTAGAACTATTAGATTTTCCCCAGATAGATAGATTGATCTTTAGAGTTCTTACTATGATAACCTTATTTTTCCGTCTAATAAATATGCATTGCAATTTCATTTTATTCTTATATTGATTATAAATGTAATGATCTGAATAATAAGCTTAACCTCATTTCTTGCTTCAAAACTTTACATAAACTTTATTATTCTTTAAACAAATGACTCAGTGATTCTTTAGCTCAATGATTAAAGTAAATTGATAAAGAGTTTATTGTGATTGAGCTGGTCTTAATCATCATCAACTGATTCCTACTAGTTGGTCCATCGACCAATGAGCGGAATACCTTAAAACAAATGAGAAATATTATGTCATGATAAAAGAGGTATCCCGTCTCCTTCCAGCGAATCGTTTTCTCCTAGGTTAATGACGGAGGAAATCCAGGGAATAAATGAGTAAGTGAATGTATATACAGTGTTATGGGCCCCACCGTCATATGGATATAGTGTGTGTGTTAGAGGAATAGTTGCACCTGGATGACCAAAGCATATAGGAGAATTATTTTTATTGTTAGCGCTGGATCAGATTTCTTGGTAGCAGAGTTATGGTTACTATAGATTAGTTTGGTGATTATTGATTATTGATTATTGATAAGTTCATGTCTAACACTTTTTGTTGAGTCGCGTTATGTTATATGTACGTTTTCACGCTTCTGGGAAGTAGGAAGTGGAACACGTGTGGCAAGAGAAGTCACATGGAATGATGCATTGTCTGAGTTCATATTGGTGATAACACAGGTTGTGTTATAATAGGGACATTTTCCGTATAAAAGGTGTGTAAGTGAAATAGTGATCGGTTTTCTTGTGAAACTTTGGCCTTAATTCTCAGGAGCAGTATAGTCTCCACATGTGTTTTATCCCCAGAGAAACGGGTTTACCGCTTGCTTGAAAGAAGGGTAAGGTAGAGGGAAGTGCTACTTTATCGGCGAAAAAGAAAATTCTGTGGTAGGGTAGAGGTAAGCGCTGCCTACTGGAAAATACAGAGTTCTTGTGTAAATGGTCAAAGCTATCTCTTTGGTTTAGCGAATCAGACAATGGAAATGTGTTTTAAATGTTGTAACTAACAAAGAATTGTTGAAAAAGAAATTGCCGACAAATTTTGTAAAGGAGGGGTCAAGAGCAGAAGTGACGTAGACAAGAGTCGCGCTGGGATTGGACAGTGCGCTAGTCACATGGAAACAGGAGCAGAACTGACGTAGACAGAAGCCGCGCTGGGATTGGACAGTGCGCGGTAGACAGAAATCGCTCTGATTGGAGCATTGGTGTGAATCGCGCTAGTATTGGTTGGAATAACGCATAGAGAACAGTGTTGAATTGCGGATCATTTAAGGAGAAAAGAGGTTGTGAATCATGTCGTATTATGAGTATGGTAGAGAGAAAACGTCATGGATGACGAAAGTTAAGAACTTCTTTAAGAAAGACAAAAAGGTAGTGACTAGAGAGGGACAAATAATTCCTCCGCCGAAATCACCAGCTTCGCATATGATGCTGAAATATGGATATCATACATGCATATGGTTAGAAAATTGGACAAAATATACCAAGAATGATGGAGCATTGGCTTTCCCTGAGAATGGTTCATTTAATGTAGCTGTACTACGGAACTTGAGAGAAAAGATGGCAATGTTAGAAGCTTTAACAGAATGGGAAGATGAGATGTATGAGCGAGAGAGATTCAGAGGATTGAAGAATCATGAGTTTGTGCCTGGAAGGTTATGGGGAGTAAATCATGAGGACAGAATAAAACATTGGAGATATGCTAACATGACAGGAGGTTTGTTTCCAGCTTTTACAGTTGAGGAAGAAGCAAAGAGAAAGTGTACAGAGAAAAAGAAACATGTAGTGGTAGAAAAGTATGTGTATGGTGGTAGTGAAACGGATGACGAATTGCTGGAAGATATTTTAAACAGAAACCCACCTCCATACCAACAGACTTCTGCAGTGGTGACACCTAATGCACCGCCAATGGAAACTGGGAGGAATAAAAATCCCGAACGAAGAGATGAGACAAATAGGTCACAAGATCAGTTAAAAACTTCACAAAATGAAGAGATAGAAAGTGACAATGCAACTGAATTAGCAAAAACGACAAGAGAATTGACTGAGAAAATAAGAGAATTGACAAAGAATATGGAAGCTGTAACTGTACCAGTAACGATAGGTCCAGTAATGCCAATTTTTGAGAATCAGAAAATTGATGAACGTTCTTTAGTGATTCCCATGAATTCACATTTGCAAAGAAAAAGAGAAGGGATGGAGCTGAATAATGAAGGTGCACACAATTTGGCTAGTATCTATAGACCAAGCCCACCTACTAATTTGACGATAAATGAAAATTAGATTAGGAGAATGCCTATGGTGACGGAGTCCGCATCAGGAACACCAGAAAGAAGTAGCAATTGGATAGAATTAAATAGTACGCCTGTAGGTCCGACTCCAGATGAGTTAAATGAATGGATGAAAGCGCTAAAAACAAAAGAAACGGAAGAGAAACCATTAGATGAAATTAGGTTGAAAATAGACATGGAAGAATTGATTTTGGGAACAATTGGAACAGAAAAATAAAAAAATTATCAGGATGATGAGATTATGTTTTTGTGCAAAAGTCTTACATGGAGAGCTAGAAATTTACATGACAAATTGGAAGAGACAGCAAATGAACTAGGAGTGGAATTTGTGAAAGTGAGAACGTTGCAGAAACCATACAGAGTAGATTTTTGTGAGAAAGACATAGAGAATTTGAACACATCAGGAAGACTGACCCAAATAAAAGAGTTAATTGTTTTATTGAGAAAATGGGGTGATGTGGATAGATGGAGAAATAGATGGTCGAAAAAGAATGAGAAAACAACAGATAAAGCATCTTTGGCTTTTGCAGTGACAGATAAGGAACCAGTTGTAAGGGAGTACCCGATGAGAGAAACTCCAGGTGGTAGTTATGTGCATGTTCCATGGACCAGACAGGATATACTGTCATTTACAAATGACTTCCCAAAATTGAGAGAGAAGCCAGTAGAATGGTACAGACAAGTGGAAAGATTTGTGAAGGTTTCAAAGGTGTTGTGGATAGATCTGGATGGATTGTTTGATATAGTAGTGCCAGCTGATTTGTGGACAGAATGTAAGATTACTATTGATTGGCCAACTGTAGAATATCCAAGGGACGCTAAAACAGGAGCGCCAGGACCAGAAGTGATGAGGAAGTACGACCAAGTAATTACCTTTTTGAAGAATAAGATTCCACCTAAAGAAACAGATTGGGTAAAAATAGACAGAACAACGCAGGAAAGTAAAGAATCAGTGCACGCTTACTATGAGAGATTGTTGTTGGTTTTCAAACAGTACAGTGGTTATGAGACACTGAATGAGAAGGATATGAGTCATTTTGTATATAGGTTTGTGTATGGATTGAAACCAGAGATAAGTGAAATGATTAAGCAGCATATGATTTGTTGGCAGAATAGCACAGTGGATGAGGTTTTGAGATATGCTAAGTATTGCAGTGATGATATTGAGAGTAGACAGCGTAAATTGAAAGAAAAGGCCATGTGGGCGCAGGTGAAAGTTGCAGAGAAGCAAGAAGCTCAATTGAGTAATACTGGTAATGAAACAGGACAGGTTAGATCCCGACCTAATATAGGTAAAGGAAAAGGACAAATGAGCATAGATGAGGCAAAGAAAAAGTGGCCATGCCACAACTGCGGAAAGCTAGGACATTGGAGAAACGAGTGTAAATTTCCTCCAAAACCTAATGTGGAAAATCAATCATTAAATTCACAGGTGCAGAGTGAGGTAGTTACTCAACAAGGTCAGGTGCCACAACCACCACTTCCCAAGAGTGTTAACCAACAGAAATACAGTGCAGAAACAGGATTCTACGGAGGAGAACAGGTAACACAGTTGCCGCGTGCAGCTGCAATTTCTCAATATTGGTTACGACAGGATGAGGATGACACGGATGAAAGTTCCTGACGGTGCCTAGGAGAGGGGGAAGAGTGCGTGCTTGGCGCAACTCTAGAGGTAGATCAGTCTGGTCCATTTGTGGATGGAGAAGTGAATGGTGCAAATGTAACATTCCTTGTTGACACTGGAGCTACCCGTTCTACTGTTAGGTCAGTGGAAATTCCAAACCTTCCTCTCTCAGGTGAACATATCCAAGTAGTTGGAGTTTCAAATCAGCAAATTAAAACGCCTCTTACTAAATTAGTGGAGGTAAGAATTGGTCCATTTAGCGAAATGCACCGATTTGTGGTATGCGATTGTAGTCCCGTGAACCTATTAGGACGCGATTTATTGTGCAAGATGAATTGCACTATCTATTGTACCCCAGACGGAATTGCATTTCAGACTCCAGATGAGGATGTGCTGTATAAAATGACAATGGTGAATTTAGAACCAGAAGTAAATGGTTTGTTTCCTGTATTTGATGCAGAGAAAATCCCAATTGAATTGAAAAAGACAGTGAAAGAAGAAGTGTGGGACTTTACAGGAGAAGATGTAGGATTAATGAAAGGAGTAGATCCCGTTAAAATAACAGTGAAAGAGGGAACGAGTTACCCAAATACGCCCCAGTATAAATTGACACCAGAAATAATTGAAGGAATAACGCCAGTAATAAATAAAATGATTGAACAAGGGATTCTAAAAGAAATCATGAGCAGTCCATGTAATTCGCCAATAATGGGACTGAAAAAGCCAAACGGAACATATAGAATTGTACAGGATCTGAGGAAGGTAAACAAAATTGTTGTGCCTTGTTGCCCGATAGTACCGAACCCTGCTGTGATTCTATACCAGATTCCACGTGAAGCAGAATGGTACACAGTAATTGATTTATGTCATGCATTTTTCTCTATTCCACTGCATCCAGATAGCCAGCCATTATTTGCGTTTAGGTTTGGAGAGCGTATTTTGGCATGGTGCCGAATTCCTCAAGGGTACACAGAAAGTCCCTCAATCTTTAATCAGATTCTAAAGAAATCGTTGGAAGATTTAAAAATGCCAGAAAAATCAGTGATGGTTCAGTATATTGATGACCTACTGGTGGCATCAAAAACGAAAGAAGCATGTGTCAATGATACAATTGCTTTGCTGAATCATTTAGCAAAAAGAGGACATAAAGTGTCCCCTTCAAAATTGCAGTTTTGTCAACAAGAAGTCCAGTATTTAGGGCATAAAATTGAGAAAGGAGTGCGAAAGGTGACGACTGAAAGAATAAAAATGATTCAAGGAATGAGAGCTCCAATGACACAAAGAGAGGTAAGAATGTTTTTGGGAATGGTTGGATATTGTCGACAATGGATAAGCGGTTTTTCACTGATTGCTAAACCATTGCAAAAACTGACAAAGAAGGATGTTAAAGATCCTTTTGAAATGAATGATGAAGAAATGAAAGCATTCAGAGAGTTGAAAAAGAAATTGTGTGAGGCTCCAGCATTAGGAATGCCTGACTATGAGAAAGATTTTGAGCTGTATTGCAGTGAAAGAGATGGATGTGCATTTTCAGTTTTGGTACAGAGACATGGAACTATGAAAAGACCAATTGCATATTTTTCGGCTGTTTTAGACCCTGTAGCGAAAGCATTGCCTGGATGTTTGAAAGCAGTTGCTGCTACTTGTGTGAGTCTGGAACAGAGTGAAGGCATAGTGATGGGATATCCACTGAGAGTATATGTTCCCCATTCTGTGGAAATTCTCTTGACAAGAACGAAAACCCAATACATGACACATAGTCGGCTGACTAGGTATGAAAAAGTAATTTTGAGTGCAGATAATGTGACCATTGACAGATGTATGAATGTGAATCCTTCGACATCATTGCCAGATGAAGAGAGTGTGATTGAAATGGATGAAGTAGATCACGATTGTCTGAATGTGCTTGAATACTGTACAAAACCAAGGTCTGACATACGAGATGAGCCTTTGAAAGAATCAGATTATATTCTGTTTGTGGACGGCTCATGTTTGAGAACGAGTGATGGAGTTCTAAGTGCAGCATATGCAGTTTGCACAGTATCAACTGTAATGGAAGCATCTTGTCTGAAAGAGGTACGGTCTGCCCAAGTCGCAGAATTAGTAGCTCTGATTCAAGCATGCAAGTTGGGAAGAAATGTACGGGTTACGATTGTGACAGATAGCCAGTACGGCTTTGGGGTGGTGCACGACTTTGGTCAGATTTGGTCACAAAGGGGTTTCTTGACGTCTGCCGGAACGCCAATTAGAAATGGAGATTTTGTGAAAAAGCTGCTTGAGGCGATACAGCTGCCTAAACAGATTGCTGTTGTGAAGTGCAATGCACATAAAAATGGGGAAGACTACATAACTGTTGGTAATAAATATGCTGATGAAATGGCACAGTACTGTGCAAAGAATGTGGTTTCTTTAAACAAAAGTCGGGAAAGAGAGCATATTTCTTGTCCTTTGCTTTTTACTAACTCTATTGAGACATGGGATGAGGTGAGACAGTTACAAGAAGCTGCAGATGATGAGGAAAAAGATACATGGATAAAAGCAGGATGTAGAAAACATGAAGAAAATGATGTTTGGGTTTACAGAGATGAGAGACCAGTTATGCCTGATAGCATGATTTCTGACATGGCACGGATGTACCATGGACAAGCCCATATTGGGAGAGATTCAATGATCAGACTTTTTAGACAAACATGGTATAATCCAAAATTCAGAGCCATAGCTGAGAGTCTTTGTCAGAGATGTCTTATTTGTCAACAGTTAAATCCAGGAAGGAAGACAGTAGTGAGTCTAGGAACAATAGGACGAGAAGGAGGTCCTTTCACTAGAATGCAAATGGATTTTATTGAAATGCCACCTTGCAACAGACTAAGGTATGTCCTAGTGGTCGTCTGTTTGTTTTCTCGTTGGGTGGAGGCATACCCAACAAGAAGGAATGATGGAATAACGGTAGCAAAACTTATGCTGCGAGAATTCATTCCGAGGTATGGTTTTCCAGTCACGATTGAAACAGATAGAGGAACACATTTCCAAAATGAATTGGTTAAACTAATTTGTGAAGCACTTAGTATTAAACAGAAACTGCATTGTGCATACAGACCAGAGGCTTCTGGAATCGTAGAGCAAGTGAATGGAACAATCAAGAACAGGTTAGGAAAAATGTGTCAAGCTACAGGACTCAAATGGCCAGATGCCTTGCCATTAGTTTTAATGACAATCAGAAGTATTCCGGAAAGGAAAACTGGACTCAGTCCCCATGAAATAATTATGGGACGAGCAATGAGACAAGCACAAGTACCTGTCAACAAACTACTGACTATAACTGATGATCTAGTGCTGGATTATTGCAAAGGATTGGCTGATGTGGTGCGTTCTGTGTTTCATCAGGTTGGACCGGATGCGACCACTCTTGAAAGAAAACCAGCTCACGACTTGAATCCAGGAGATTGGGTCCGCATAAAAGTCCACCGGAGAAGAAACTGTTTGGTTCCTCGCTGGGACGAACCACGACAAGTGATCCTGGTGACGACCACTGCAGTCAAGTGTGCAGGAGTGAAACACTGGGTGCATGCCAGTCACACCATCAGAGTTCCAGAACCTGAAGATCGACATGTGAGTCGACATCTGGAAGTATTGGATAACAGTTCAGCATCAGAAGCAGAAGAAGAAACAAACAGGGTGCCAGAACCTGAAGATCGACCTGTAAGTCGACATCTGGAAGACCCAACTACAAGTGCAACGACAGAAGAAGTAGAGGAAATAGCTGAAGTTCCAGAACTTGAAGATCGACCTGTAAGTCGACATCTGGAAATATCAGATACCAGTTCAGAATCTGATACAGATCATTCGGATTGTGAAGAAATTCTAAAAAGAAATTGGAATTTTGAAAGCATAAGAGAAGAAACTGAGCCAGAAGATAGTGACAGTGAGCAACCAAGTACAAGTTGTGGTGAAAATCCTTCGGAGATAATATTAATAGATGAAGAAGGGAGAGTTTCAAACAAAAAGCTAGAAAAATCGGAAGATCCCCGAGGAGCAATAGGGACAAATAGTCAAACACGAGAACAGGGAAATTTAGAAGCAGGAAGGAAAACTGACACAAATTCGGAAGAACCTCGAGGAGGGACAGAAATAGGTGAACGAAGGAAGATAAGAAAAGAACCACAAGTAGAGGAAGAAAATGACATTATAAGTTTCAAAATAAGAGGCAATAACGAAAGAATTGAAACAGAGTCTGAAGAAAGTGGAGAAGAAAGAAACCAAAAACTAGAGTCAAGAAAAAGAAATTGGAAAACAGAAAGAGGGGAAAAAGGAAGTGAGGCAAAAAGGCCAAGAAAAGGAGACAATTGGCCCATCGAAGTAAGAAAATTAAGATACAGAATCATAAGGTTGGATGGGAAAAGTGCTGAACAAGTGAATGAAATAACAAGTCAGAGAGAGCAAGAAAAACAAGGTGGAAAACACTTGCAGAAAACGAAAAGAATAAAGAAGGTAAATCCGAAGTATAGATCGCCTGAATGGTTGTATCTTGCTTTGACTAGTAACAAAGAAGAAAAGAACACTCACGAGAACCCAGAACAAAGAAACCTGATGGGAGAAAGTGAAGTGCAACAAACCTGAAGAAGTTTAAATAGTTTCTACCGGATTTGACAAAACACTGGATCTGACGAATTTACCGGATATGACAAAGAAAGAATTCTGAGAAAGAATTAAAAGAAAGTACCAAGCAAAGACAAAACATTGGAGTACAGAGTGGCAAATAAGTCATTTCTGAGGTGTAGTGACACAATTTTCTGGAAAACAAATAAATAAGGTTATAAAACAAAATGGAGAATACTAGAGATAGAAAATGTAAATGTGAGTTTTTAAGTAGATGGTGCAAGATGTGCTGCTTTTGTACAGGATTATTAATAACAGTATGGGTGGTTCTAGCAATCACTATTCCAATTAGTTTAGCTGTAGTAGAAACGTCTAATAACACTGAGAAAGCAAAAGGAGCTAACACTCAAGAACCAGTTATTTTAAAGAGTAGTGCAGAATTACACAAGGACAAATCAATAACAGATTTTTCAAAAAATGTTTTTACTAAATTATTATATGAGTATGTAGAAACAATGGATGTAAGAGATTGCTATGTTTGTATGCAGTTGCCTGCATCTGTAGCAGAGGGTGTGACTTATCATCACCTCCCTTTGACGTATGGAATAACATGTAGCGTTTTAGCAAGTTTATTTTATAAAACAGGTAGATTAGAATATTATTACACTGACATAAATAAGATTTTTGCGAAAGTTTCTGTAGTTCCCGAGCTAAACAAAATAAAAGAGGGAAAAACGTTTGGTGAATATTTTCTAGAGGATAAGATTTTAACATTAGATAGTATAATTAGGTACAACCTTACCTGTGAGTTAAAGAAGGAAGAAAAAGTATTTTTAGAGATGGTTGAAGAGAGAAGAGTGAAATTTCAAAGAAAAGTGATAGAAGAGACAAAAACACCTCTTTGGGCGTTTGAGGAAGACAATCATGACAAGAAAAAGACAAATGCAGCTATGACTCTGGATTGGCCCCAACAGGGAAGGTTGTGCATTAGAAGAAATAAGACAAGATATGACAATTATTTTGTGGGTTCCAGTATTTGCCATGACAATTACCAAATTTTAGGTGGATGGGGATTCAAAGGGGGAAAAGATCCAATATTTCCAGGGATTTATTATGTTTGCGGAAATAGGGCTTATTATAGGTTGCCGGACCATTGGTATGGGTCATGTTACTTAGGCCTGGTCTTTCCAAAGATTTTTCATATGGATAGAAAAGAAAAAGGAACACACAAAATGATAAATACCTTTACACGTAGAAAAAGGGAAAGTTTTTCAGAAATAGTAGGTGATATTTTTGGAGCATTGATACCAGCAGTGGGAATATCTTTGAATGCATTTAGAATTCGGAAATTATCCACAGTGGTAGATCGTTTATCTACAGATACTGCTGGAGGGTTCTTGATGGTAAATACCGAGATGGTTGCCATGAGAGCTATGGTGATGCAAAATCGACTTGCCCTTGACATTCTTTTGGCAAAAGAGGGCGGAGTCTGTGGAATGCTGAAAGTCCAACATTGTTGCACTTACATTCCAGATAAAAGCGAAAATATACAGAAGTATATAACAAATATTACAAATTTGCACAAAGAACTTGTTCCACTGGAGGTTGAAAGTGCTTTTGGAAAACTTGGTAAAGGGTTTTCTACAGTAATAAATTGGTTAACAAGAATGAGTGGATTAATAATAGGGAAAGTTATAATAATAGCAACCGTGATAATAATAATAATATTAGTACTGAAGCTTGCAATAACATGTATAAAGAGAAGAAGAAGGCAGAATAAAATAGAAAAAGAAAACATGATAAACAAGGAGAGAGAGAGAGAAATGGGTGAAATAGAGTTAGAAGAAATAAAAGAGAACATGTACAAGAAAACGAAGAGACACGTTGAAAGGGATACAGTTGTGTAAACTAACAAAAGCAAATGGATAAAAGATATATGCTGTCTGAGAAAATTGTATAACTTAGGTTTTGTGGTGATATTAAAAATCACCAAAGGGGGGAATTGATGGAGCAGGGTAAATGACATTTTTTTAACCTCCTAATATTTTCGTAAAATAATTAATAAACATGTTCGTTTAAGTAAATAACCAACAATGTATGTTACATGTTAAGGGTTAAAGGTAACACGCTATTCCGTGTGCAAATTAATCAACTTATAATTGTTTACGTGTCTAAACATAACATAATATTTGCGTACTAATTAAATAATAAACGCATGATCTGTGCTTTTAAATAAAACGTGTGGTTGCAAAATAAAGCGATGGTAAGTAAGGGACAGCTTTATATGTTGCTTTTTGCTAGGTAATACCTAATTGGGGTACGTAGAAAGACGGGAGGGAAACGAAAGGGTTTATATTTCTTTGTTTTAACAATATTTTGTTTATCTTTGAAAATAGTGCGCTTAGGCCTGTCAAGCAGCGATATAAAATGGCCGCCAGTTGCTAGAGTACGCATGAGCGGGGAACCATGTGATAGAGGAGAGAGGCTGTGGAAAGGGATGATCACGTGCTGGTGCTGAGAGGCTAAGATGGAAGTATGGTCAAGGCTATTGTGACCTTTCTGAGCAGATGTGTGCCAAGATGATCAGCAAGAAGCGTGAGAAGTCCAACTGAATCAACGGACGGAACTGTTAAACCCAAAATGTAGCAGAAAAAGATACAAATTGGACTGATCGAAACGGATGAGCAATGACATAAACTGTGGGAAACGATGCAAGCATGAACATTCCACAAGGAACTGGTTAAGACCAGGAAGTTTGATTAAAATGTATATGGGCCTGAGTTTTGACCAATGAGAAAGAATCACGCCATGAAGATGAAACATTTTATTCTGTAAGCTAGAATTAGGGTATAAGAAGACCTACTCTTGGTGGGAGGGGTTAGTTGCTGCGGGAGTTGCTGAGGTAGATGCTGCGGGAGTTGCTGGAGAAGTTAGATGCTGTAGATGGGTGAAGTTGCGGTTGAAGATGCTGACGAGCTGATGCTGCTGCTGCTATTTTTCTTTTCCAGTTGAGTATAAGATGCTGCTTTAGGAGAATGTTTCCTGATAGATTTTTATTTTAGAACTATTAGATTTTCCCCAGATAGATAGATTGATCTTTAGAGTTCTTACTATGATAACCTTATTTTCCCGTCTAATAAATATGCATTGCAATTTCATTTTATTCTTATATTGATTATAAATGTAATGATCTGAATAATAAGCTTAACCTCATTTCTTGCTTCAAAACTTTACATAAACTTTATTATTCTTTAAACAAATGACTCAGTGATTCTTTAGCTCAATGATTAAAGTAAATTGATAAAGAGTTTATTGTGATTGAGCTGGTCTTAATCATCATCAACTGATTCCTACTAGTTGGTCCATCGACCAATGAGCGGAATACCTTAAAACAAATGAGAAATATTATGTCATGATAAAAGAGGTATCCCGTCTCCTTCCAGCGAATCGTTTTCTCCTAGGTTACTGACGGAGGAAATCCAGGGAATAAATGAGTAAGTGAATGTATATACGGTGTTATGGGCCCCACCGTCATATGGATATAGTGTGTGTGTTAGAGGAATAGTTGCACCTGGATGACCAAAGCATATAGGAGAATTATTTTTATTGTTAGCGCTGGATCAGTCTCTTGACAATATTGTTAAGAAGAAATTGGTAAAACATGCCTGTTTTGAGTACACTTCGTGCATTGTGTTGTTGTTGCAACAAGAATAGAATTTTGTAAGAGAGAGAGCCAGCGCCTATAGAAGGCACTCCGAATTATGAAATGTACATTAAATACGGTATATCTTCCATACTGTTTAGCACATTATGGAACAAATATACGAAGGTAGATGGCAGTTTACAGTGGCCACTTAATGGTACCTTTGATTTAAATAAATTGCAATATGTAGAAGAGCAGCTCTTTAAAAAAAAAAAATAGGCAGAGTATGTTTGATGCTGTAGGATTATGGAGAAAACATTAAACAAAAACCGATTAAAGAAGAAAAGGATAGGAAGAAATCTGAAGAACAGTCTATTGTAGTAACCGGCCACCAGAGACGCTGAAGGTGAGGCTGCACTACTGGGCTGGGCCTGCCGAGCACCCGACTGAGCGCCGGTTGGGGCCTGGGTGCAGCTCTAACGGGGCCAAAGCAGGTGACGGTGGATGGCGGCAACATCGACTAATAAGACCCCGAGGCTGTGGCGGCAATATGCGAGAAACGGAGGCCGATTGTAAATGGAGGAAGAGACGAGGTACCCAGCTGCAAGACTGAGGGCAGCTTCCGTCATCCGCCCGGCGGGGCGCACCGGTAAGAGACTTCTGATGTTGGTGGTTCGGGACTTTCACTGACGCTGAGGGTCCCCCCTGACTTTGAGAGTGTGTGCCTCTCAAGATACCCTGACTCTGGGGGATGCTGCACGGGCCGACCAGATCCCAGCTGCCTGACCTTAAGATGGCGGCCTCTGTGCCTAAGCAGTGCATGAAAATAAGCAAGGATGAGGGGAGCAAAATGGGGGCAAATGGAGGAGTAGCCAGTCCCCATCATGGCCGCTCGGAGCTGATGCTCCTTGGTGAACCCTTTTTCAGCCTCCTGAGTGGTGTTCCGCCCTAAACATGGACCAGAGTCTGCATACTCTTCACGCTAAGTGAACCTAGACCTGCTGAGGAGAGACGACTGCCAGAGTGATGGAGGTTGATGCGGGCGACCCTTACCAGTATCACCGGGATTGATGCCGCTGACTTAAATATGACGATGCCCCCCGGGCGGATACTATTTGTTTGTACTGACTGCTGAGCCCGAGCAACGATGGCCGATGCCCGGTGGAGCTGTTTAGGAAGCTATAGAGGAGATTGGCTTTGGTTTCACCCCCTTGGCCATCACCTACCCAGCCGGACCTTGGACAATGTTTTTCCTCGTCTCTGCTATGTTTCCTTTCCCTCCCATGCCACCTCCCTCCGTGATCCTGTGGCTGCCTCCCTCTCCTGCCCTGCCTGACTTTGTTTGTTTTCCTCCTACCCCCTTGTCTCAATCCCCCCGCCTACCCCATGCTCCAAGTGACATATCTGTTTTTATTTTATGTTTTTGTAACTGATGTAACTTCTTTACAACTGTTCTCATGTAAAGCGCTCTGATACCTCCGGGTCTAGCCAGCGCTATATAAAACTCTTCAAATAAAAAAATAAATAAAAAAATACTGTCCAGAAAATTTAAGAATTACAAATAAAAGCACAACAAGAGAGTGTAGAAAGTGATGAGATAAGATTTAAACTTCAATTGCAAAAAGTATATGTGGCTAGGGAAGAAATAGTACATAAGGGTTTAGAGGAGGAGGATTCAGAACTAGAGGAATTGCTTTGCAGACCAGCCCCGCCTCCTTATGTGCCGAATCCTACCGGGAACAATACGGTCCCGACGGCGCCTCCCCAGTTACCTCAAGTAGCTCAAATGTATCCCCCATTGCCTGCTGCCTCTGCTGCAACTCCTGTATCTGATAGAAAGGTTACTACTCCCGTTTGTACACCCGAAATTTCTAAATGACGTCATAGATCTACCCTTACAGAGAATGACAAATTGGTATTATTGATTAGGGCCTGTGAGTGGGTCTGCGATGATGATATACGATTAGACGAGGTTTTCATGACTTTCACACAATACCCACAAATGACTCAGCAATATGTCGTAGGGGAAATGGCTAATGCACTAATAGAGGACTGGAGGACTAATATGAATGAGGAGGCCCCTCGCGAATTAATCAGGATATGTAAAAGGTCAACTGAAGGGGCATTGACCGCTGCTCCCTTAAAGCAAGCGGTAGAAGATATATTTACTCAAAAGAGAAAACTTAAGAGGCTCATGACAGCCTCGAATAAAGCTTTCCCTATGCGGGAAGCGACTCCTGTGTTTCAGCCAGCCACAGGAGACGGTCAGGGTGTTAATGCGGCCCGGTTTCGGTTCCAATGGATTTATTCCCCTTGGAAGCGATTGGACATATTGGCCCTTAAAGCTTCCTTGCCTGACCCTAAGAAGAATCCGAGTGCATTCTATGACGAAATAAATGCTGCATTGACCTCTTGTGTTATGACTTTGGTAGATATTGACATGTTTTTTGGACTGATACTGCCCCCTGAACTTTGGCGTATGGTTCGTAAACAGGACCATGCGGCCTCTGGCGGTACTTGGACGCAATTAGAAGCAGCAGATGTGGATAGGAAAGCAGGGGAGAAACCACCACAGCTTATATTAGACTTACCGGGTCACATCATTACTTATCTGAAGACGGTAGTGCCACCAAAGAAAATATCATGGGCGAAATTAGCAGCTTGTAAACAAAGGAAAGATGAGTCGGTCCCTAACTTTTTCACCAGGGTTGAGACGACCTTTCATGATTACAGTGGTCAAGACACAACTTCTGACACAGGCAAACATTTATTCGTAGACAAGTTCGTAGCTAACTTGTTACCTGAGATTTTGCAAAAATTACGAGCAGCTGAAAGTACGTGGGCTTCCTCCACCCCGCCAAAAATCTTGGACATGGCCCAGTATTATGAGAATCAAGTAAATGATGAGAAAGATAAGAAAGAGGGTAAAAATAAGGAATTGAAAACTAAAATGTTGTTGCAACAGGTTTATGGGCCACAGAGAGGTAGAGGTCGAGGAGTTTTTAGAGCTGACCTCCCGAGGAGGAATATGCAAGATTCCCTGACGTTTGGTTCGTTAGGGCGAAATCAATGTGCGTATTGCAAACAAGACGGACATTGGCGATCCGAATGCCCATTACTCCACCAACAAGGTAGAGGAATGGGATGGGAATGACAAGGGGCCCACAACAACGTCCTGGTGTTAGCAACAGACAGAATAATTTTGACAATACTGCCTCGACGAAAACATATTATACAGATGACTTTAGTGTATCAGATGCCACAGGTATGCAGTTTAACTAGGACAGCGTAGGACGAGAGGAGGGATCGGTTTCTATACCGGTAGATCAGACAGGCCCATATGTTACTGCTGAAATATTGGGGACCTTGCAGAAGTTTCTGGTGGATACTGGGGCAACAAGAAGTGCACTTTCTCAAAAACTGATCCCTGGGACTCCCTCGTCTGGCTATATTAATCTATCTGTAGGCTTTGCTGGCAAGCCAATTCTTAGTCCCGTGTCTAAACCCCTGGATCTTACTATTGGTCCGTTCACTATTAACTCACCGTTCCTTCTTGCACCAAATTGTCCTGATAATCTGCTAGGACTCGACTTACTCAAACATTTCCATGCACGTATCTATTGTTCACCGGATGGTGTGTGTGTTACGTTTGGTAAGCCGATATGTGATAAGCAGTATGTCATTAATGAAGTCCCACATGAACTGTCCACTGTCCCGCCTTCTGTGTGGGCAGAAGGTGTTACTGATGTAGGCTTATTATCTATTGAACCAGTACATATACAGGTTAAACAGAATGCTGTCCTGCCCCGAATACCTCAGTATAAAATATCACAGGAAGGTGAAAGTGCCTTAGTACAAATTATAGAGGATCTCATTGTCAAAGGGGTAGTGGAGGAAACTGATAGCAATATTTGTAACAGCCCTATCTTGCCCATTTTGAAATGTTCCACCTCTGATGATAAAGAAAAAGTTTATTGATTTGTAATTGATTTGCGTGAGATTAATACAATTGTAGTGCCACAGTTTCCCGTAGTTCCAGACATTACTACTCTATTGACAATGATCCCGCCCACAGCATGTGTTTTTTTGGTAATTGATCTCAAAAATGCGTTCTTTTCCATTCCTATTGCACCTCCTAGCAGGTATTTGTTTGGATTCTCCATTAAGGGACGATCCTTCCAATTCTGTCGTGCTCCTCAAGGGTATCCAGAGAGTCCGAGCATTTATAGCCAGGCCCTTAAACGCCAACTTGATACCTTGCAGTTACCCCCAGGCACTTCTTTGTTACAGTACGTGGATGATCTACTGATACTGATAGCAGCCGACACCACTGAACTCTGTATTGAGGCTACATTGCTGTTATTGAATCACCTTGCTAAATTGGGCCACAAAGTATCGAAAAATAAGTTACAGTTTTGTCGACCAGAGGTTACCTATTTAGGTCACCTCTTGTCGAAGGAGGGAAGAACGTTGACCAAAGACAGAATTCAGGTGATCATACACCCACCTATTCCTCAAACGCAAAAGGACGTTAGGGCATTGATTGGCATAACGTCCTATTGTCGTCATTGGATCCCTAATTTCTCCCTCATTATTAAACCTCTCCTTGCCCTTACAACTAAAGATACCCCATTTCCTTTGCCTTGGTCTTTTGAGTGTCAGAGTGCGTACCAGCAACTCCGAGCAGCCCTATGTTCTGCTCCTGTATTAGGAACACCTGATTACACAAAACCATTTTCTCTTTATGTACACGAACGTAAAGGTTGTGCATTGTCTGTCCTAACACAGCCACATGGGGACAAACAACGCCCATGTGCATACTTTTCTGCCGTTCTGGACCCCGTGGCCAGGGCACTCCCTGGTTGCCTGAAGGCTGTGGCAGCAACTGCCATTTCAATCAGACAATCAGCAGGACTTGTACTGGACCACAAACTGACGGTGTTTGTCCCCCATTCAGTTGATGTATTATTGAATCAGACTAAGACACAACATTTGACGAGTGCCCATCTTACTGGGTACGAACTCACTTTGTTAGCACCACACATTACGCTTAAACGCTGCCTGACCTTGAATCCAGCTACCTTGTTGCGATTGCCCTCTGAACAGCCTAGTGATATACATGACTGTATTTTTACCACTGAAGAACAAACGAAGGGTCGAGTGGACCTTACTGATATGCCCCTGTCTGATGCTCAGGGTGAATTGTATGTAGATGGATCTTGTTTTAAGTTACCCGATGGCACTACGACTGCAGCTTATGCTATCACTACATTACACACAATTGTGGAGACAGCTCGAATCCCCTACAAGTCCTCACAAGCAGCTGAACTTATTGCGCTCCTGAGAGCTTGCGAGCTTAGTCAAGGACTGTCTGTGAATATCTATACAGATAGCCAATATGCCTTTGGAGTCACACATAATTTCGGGCGTTTGTGGAAGGAAAGGGGGTTTTTGACATCTCACGGGTCGCGAATACAGAATGGAGAGTTAGTTCAAAACTTGCTGACTGCATTAGCATTACCAAAGCGAGTGGCTATTGTCAAATGTAGCGCACACCAGAAAGTAGTAGATGATGTAGGAAGAGGCAATGCTTTTGCAAACAGGACAGCAAAAGAAACAGCACGTAGCCAACAAGGACAAATGTATGTAATGTATTCCTCTGCAGAGAAAATGTATAATGTAAATGAAGAGGTTAGAGATATCCAACAGATGGCAACAAAAGAGGAGATGGAACAATGGGAAAAGACAGGAATATTGGACAGTGAAAACTGTTGGAGGAAAGGGCCAGATGGTGACAGGTGGAAATTGCTGAGTTCCTATGTTTTACCATTTGTCACTATGGCACATGGTCCAGCACATATCAGCGCTAAGAGTATAGCTACATAAATAGAGCAGGTATGGGAACATCCAAACATAAACAAGACAGCTGAACATTATGTTAAACATTGTATGATCTGTTTGCAACATAATCCGGGGAAAGGTGTAGCTATCCAAAAAGGAGGGTTTTCCCCACCCAGTGTGCCATTTGAAGTTTTGCAGATGGATTTTATAGAATTTGAAAGATGTAATAATCTGAAGTATGTTTTAGTAATAGTATGTGCTTTTAGTAAGTGGGTGGAGGCCTATCCTACAAAAGATAATACTGCACTCACTACAGCTAAGATATTACTGAAAGAATATTTTCCCAGATTCGGAATTTGTAGAATTTTGTGGAGTGATAATGAACCTCACTTTATTGGACAGGTTATTAAGCTGATGAACTTGTGGATGACCTTTCCTGAAAGACTTATTGTACTGGTCTTTCATTGCTATAGTCATTTTTGAACTGCAAAGTTTCAACGATTTTGTTCAGCTCCTGGTTTGAAACCTATTGAGGTGAGACTGTGTTTGTTGCCTCAAATGTTTGTTTCCCTTCTCACCTTCTTCATTGACTAATATATGCACCATATGACATTTGAGAAAGAACATTTATGAACTGATTTGGAAACATTATAAGAGACTATACAGTGAGAGACATTGTTGATTTTGAAATTGCGAATGCCTATCATGGAGGAAGATCATCTGGATATTCAACTCGCTACGGAGAAAAAGATCAAATCTAAATGGACATTTATTTGTTTGGCGGCAAGTTTTATTAGTGTTATAGGTATTTGTGTGATAGCTTGGTTTTTACATGTGAAATTTCCTGTGAATATGCTTGTACGCCCAACGCCTACCTCGCCTGAACATTATTATTTTACTCTTTGGCCTCTAGACGAAAAACATAGGCTCTCGTATAAGAACAATTCATTCATTCGAATGTTGCATTATATCCATAGCATTGCCAATGTTTCTGATTGTTGGGTTTGTGGATTGTTACCTGCACACCAGGGTGTAGCGGGAACACCTCTCATCCCACTCCCATTCTCCCACAATGGCTCCTGTCGTGCCTGGTTTGCACTTCTGTGGGCTGCAGAAATTAGTGGCGTTTCTAAAGCTGATGTAGGGGGTCTTAATAAGAAATTAAATACGGTATGTTACCCAGATGACGATGGTACCCCACAAGCAAAGGGGTCAGCATGGGAAACTGAGGAATACACTGGAGGTACCTCTGCCACAAAATATGTCTTTGCGAAGACACGGACCAAATTAGAGAAAGGATTCCCTATTATAATAGTAACGGAAACCCGAGCCCCCTTTGTGTAAGAAGTATTGGTGCTATTCCTGTAGGTAATAGCAACTGCAACACCACATTGACTATAACAGGTCCCAATCACAGTAGTTTTTTAGCATCCCATCATACATATTTTATTTGTGGAAATAAGGGTTATTTCTATCTTCCACAAGGGTGGTCAGGGATATGCTATATATCTTTCCTCCTCCCTTCTGTTTATTTAGCTCCAGCCTCTTACCACAAAACTCGATTATTGCCTCACAATTCTTTACTAGTTAGGACCAAGAGAATGATAGATATTAAAGCAGTGGACCAGACTGACACATCATTACAGGAGTACATAGACGTGAATTTAGGTATCTTTTCTTTTGTTGGTCCGCCCCTCAATAGCAGGAACATACGAAGACTCACGAGAGTAGTTGAAGCAGTAGTTAATCAAACCACAGCAGCTCTGGGTAACATCACCGAGGAACTCCAGGCAGCAAGACTCGTAGTTTTGCAGAACCGTATGGTTCTAGATGTTATCCTTGCGGATCGTGGTGGTGCATGCCGAATCATAGGAGCTAGCTGCTGCGTATACAGTCCAGATAATGCACCATCCGTTTATCAGGCTATCTCTAAGTTACATAAGATAGCTACTGAAATACACCAAGACACTGGAACATGGACCTGGTCTAGTTGGTTCTGGGGCATTATTACATCATGGTGATGGAAACTACTTATTATAGTAGCTGGCGTAGTAGGTGCTATTTTAGGTTGTTGTATTTGCATTCAGTGTATACCTGTAATATGTCCCCTCTGCACTTCTTTATGCATGTCTTGTATTCCCAAGAAAGAAAATGTTCATGACGTTAATGAGAAGCTTATGCTCCAGCAACAAATAGATGATCTCATGAGCATAGATATGAGAAGTTTGAACGACGATGATGGAGTACTTTAAGTTGTTATAGTATAATCTACTGAGTCAGCTTATTATCTTTTTGCTTCCCGTATCTTATATATTCGAAATGTATCTTTTTGTTATTCAATTTGACAAAATGTGTTTAGCAGAGGCTAAAAGGAGGGAGTGTTGAACGGTAAAAAATGTATTCTGTTAAGTTAGCCTCCGCTCTCCCCCATTTTGTCTGTGAACACCCATTTTGTGTTTCTGTAAGGACTTTTGCAAAGTCAGGAGTTACGTGTTCACTGAAAAGCTGGTTGTGCTGATAATACTTGCATGCCAGGGTAAGAGGCCCTGCCCTGCCGAAAGGCCCGAGCACACAGATGTTTTATCTATAAGCCCGCTAACGCCTGTAACCTCCCTTGCCTATCTACAATGATGACGTGGGTAGGGGTTTATCAAGAGTTAGCAGTTTGCATTTCATCATGACGAAGTGGTTTCAATGTGTTTCACGAGGCACCAAACTGTATAAATACAGTGTTTGAACTTGTGCTTGTCAGTTCCCTCCCTCAGGCACTTGCAGTGTCTGGATGATGGGACTCCTCTCATGAGTGCAATAAACTTGTATTTTGTTTCCACTCCAGTGTTGATCCTCATTTGTGAACCCGTAGACAAAGGGTGTCCCTGCACCAGTGAGACAGATAAAAATCTCACTTCTACAAGCTGGGACGGCAGCAGCAGGAGAAAGGAGGAACCGAGACAGAGGCCAAGGCAGCGAGCCGCTCACCTCCTCTCGGCGTGCCTTCAGCCGTCATCTTGAGTGCTCCAGCCAGGTCTCGTAGCGACCATTGGCCCGCTGGTGCGGACGGATACTTTGGGGCCACAGAGCTCAACAGCACTGCTGGGCATGTTGGTGGAGCCCAGGCATTGGGCTGCTCATCTCTTTCCTGCGCTGGCAGAGTCAGCCTCCGTGGGCTTCTCAGTCGTGTATCCGCCCGCCATCATGGATTAGTTACTACTCCCGATGCAAGTGGCAGGCATGGGGAGACATCTGGGAGGTGCCCAATGGTGTATTGGCTGTAGTGAAAAACTGCGGGTGCCTGGAGTAGAGCGCACGTCCAGGCGCAGTATGCGGGTACCACTGACAATGCCAAATAACGGGAGTGTCTAAGTCGAGACCGGGGGGGCCATAGGCAGGACGGGCCAGCCCCGTAATGAGAGGGCCACAGAAGGGCCGCAGAGGACGGACCCTCGTCTACCACACACCCCAGATCACTCCGGTGGATTCCGGCACAGGCCCAAAGAGTGGGCTAGGGTCAGCGCCAGCCAATGGCCCCGGCGGTACACAGGGCCTAAAGGGGACTATAGGCACCTGCGAAGGGAGCGCAAACATGAAGGACAAGCCCGGTGGCCTCCGGAGTTAAAAACTGTAGAGAGTGGCCTACCGTGCGATGTCCCTTCGCAAAATCCTCAGCGCCCGAGGCACCCGCCATCTTGCCGACAGGATCTTGGGCTGTTCCCAAGCTCCTCGCTATTTCAGGCAGCTCTGCTCTGTAGGGCCCCCACCTCGCCGGCGGTGTTTAGGAGGCCGGTAAGGAGCAGGGTCCGGCTGAAGGTAGCCCGGGTGAGGTCTGTGTCTGCCCCTAGCAGTCGACAGGCGGCGGAGCTCCGATAGACCAGACCTACCCGGACGCCATCTTGATGTTAGTCTGGTCAACGCAATTTCTTTCTTTGATTGGGATTGGAAGGCGAGATCGAGAAGCAGATCATTAAAGAGTTTATCATGGGAGAAAGGAATATTTATAAAAATATTTGCAATGCTATAGGCATCGCATTTAAATGCGAGACCTATGGCGTTGCGAACAAACGGCCGCATTATCCCGGCTGCTTGAAAGTGAAAGCGGGTGTGGCCCGCTGAATGTAAGCGATGCACGTCGTCGTGCTTAACGTAGGAAAAACTCAACAAAGGAAATAGTACACGTAGCGTGTAACAACCAAGTAAAGGGGCCAGTAGCCATGGGAGGATACAAATGACGATATGGCTGTACTGAGGAGGGACTAACCAGCCTATTAAGGAATCAGATGCCAGCATTTACAAAGGACAAAGACACAAGCCAATGAAAAATATGGGAGGGGCTTCTCCTCCGTACAGTACCTACAACAGATCGCCAAAGCAACGCTTGCGCGCTGGCTCAGGCTCGACCTAAAAAACAGGTGGAGAATCCACTTAAGACTTACACATGGCAATTTCTGATAGGTTTTTATCTTCATTTTGATGTCAAAATCAGTTAGTATCCTGTAGTGAAACTCCAAAATATCAATTATTTTCTCAGAACTCTCAAGGTTCTTAATCCTTCCGTGAGTAGCCACAATGCCAATAGCTCAAACTCTTGTAACTGCGAGACATAAATAATTTCGAAGAAGCGGCCGCTATTGTCTCGGGCTGCTTAGAAAGTGAAAGCGTGCATGGCGCGCTGAATGTTGCAGGAAAGCATGTTGTGCCTGCAGTAGGAGCAACTTATTAAAGAAAATAGTGCTTACAGACTAAATAAGACATACCGTGTAACAACAGAAGTATATGGGCCAGTCCTCATGGGAGGTTACAAATGAAGACAAGGTGGTACTAAGGAGGGACCAACAAGCCTATTAATGAATCAGAAGCCAGCATTTACAAAGGACAATGACACAAGCCAATGAAAAATATGGGTGGAGAGTGGGCGGGGATTCAAGTCCATACTCAAATACAGCATGCCTCACGAGCAGCGCATGTGCTGCCCAGGCTTGACCTAAAAACATTACAATTTATGAACTGCGAGTAACAAAAGGATCTCTGTGTTAAAAGCAGTAACCTACTTACCTATCTACATAAAATACAAATCTGTTGACTGCTTGTCACATGATGTGCTTTGCAGGAGACATATAAACCGCCTACGCTACTTTGATTCAAAACTGGGACTAGACAAAACCCAGATTTCTCCAGCAAGTGCATAAACCTCCAGAGTTATCTTACCTTTATTATTATTCCCTGAGATTTACTGGGCACACAAAGATCTAGGCAGCAGGTGCCTTAACCCCATAAGATATTTTAAAATGCAGACTTTGCAACCAATTAGGCAGAACAGATTTACTGCCGTGTAACTCCTTGTTGCCAATTTCTTTGTGGCAGAGTTTCATAAAAGAAATGTATAAGTTGAGGCCCAGATTTTGCATCTGGGTTGTGTCATTTTTTTAGCACAACTGTGATGCAAAATCTGACTTGTTTAATATTGTAATGCGCTCAAAGATACTCATGATAGCCCTGCTAAACATATGTTAGAGGTCTTAAGATATATCACTTCACGTGATGTCACTACCTGTGAGGTCATTGGTTATGATTCCACTTCCCGTGATGCCACGTGTGATGTCATGCTCTGTGATGTCACGTTCTGTAATGTCATGCACAATTATGTCATTTGCATACTGCTTAACTTGGTTAGTCCCACTACTTATGTTTTTAAGACTTGTGCCCTGGATATAAACAGGACTACAAGTACCAGAATGCAGAGTTGAGCTGGATGAGCTACTGTTGCATGGACCTTGGAAGCTTGAGAGCCTTGGAATTGCCAGTTATATACTTGCAAGCCATTCATTTAAACACTAAGGGTTTAAACCTCTGGCCTGAAAATGGCAGGTCCAATCTGGCAGGTCACTCCCTCAGCCTTTCATGCTTTTTAAATTGAGTAACATTCATAGGGATATAGAGCTCTCATATTTCGAAATACAAGGATTAAAAGCCCCAGAATTTAATTACATTATTTAAAACGGAAGAGCTACAGGGAACTGGGGAACTTGAGAGCTTTGTAAATAATAGGACCTGGTAGTTGCAGGCATATAAAACAGCAATTCAGCAGGAGCAATAACCGTTAGGTTGACTACTTCCCACCAGGTCATTATGGACAGTGGTTCCAGTGCTGAACGTTTGTGTTATGAGCTAATGAATTCTGGGTGTTGTAGTCTTGTTTTACTTTCATTCAATTAATTTGACTAACACATCTGAAATCAATAATTTGTAGGGGAACATTTCAGATCTGAAAGCTGTAGCCATGATGACCTGTGTAACACGTGGGACACCCTGGTTCCTCAATGATACGAAGACGAGAAGTTGTCAGGGAGACTTTGTTTATAATATCCATCAGCTTAGTACAAATGGCCTACTGAGTGAGGAGCTGCTCTCCTCACGGTCTTGCCTCGTCCTCTATTCCAGCCCCATGTGAAAGGGCTTGCATCACTCCTTACGCCTGCTACACAGCAGGCGTAAGGATTTGACGCAGTGGCGTCATAGAGGTGTCGCAGGGAAATCTCAAAGATTTCCCTGCAACACTTCTACGAGCCTTTTCTTGGCGGGAATGCCCACCCTGCATACGTTATACCTTTCGCAGGTGTGACACTTTGTAAATATGGCGCAGTGTGGTGCATTTCTAACGCCGCTGCAGCTTAACAAAAAGTGACGCAGCGGCAGCATAACGGGCCCATAAATAAGGCCCCCAGCGATTTGCCTGGAATGACAGGATGCTGGATTAAGCACCGAGGCTGCGCTTCGACCCGGCACCCTCATTCCCAAAGTTTACAGTTTGAGCCGCTGGGGCACAGTTGTGTCTTTTTACACTTAATCTCTTGAAAGCCAGTTTAGGGCTCAGAGATACTTCCATGTCTCTGGAACACACCTTTGCCAGTCCAGAATTTATCAAAATGAACACACATACCTACAATTATCAGAATGTACTGATTTTGTTATACTAGGCATAACTGCCACAATTTCTAGGTCAATGCTTGACCAGTTAGTCCAGTCCCAATTTTGTTATAGAGCTGTGGGAATTTTAGTTATGGTTTTATACTGGGTTAACTAAGACTACAAGTCCCAGGTTTCTAAGGGAAAAAACGGACTATCCTAACTAGTCACACATGGACCTGTTAAACTTGGCAGCTATGAATAGGCCAAGAATGGAAGCAAAGTTGTTCAGCGCTATGCAATCCTCTGGTATCCTAATATGAGTACGGTTACTAGAGGCCTACATGTTATTAGGAATCCCGGTACCACAGTGCATTTTTTATTGTATTTTATAAATTATCATCTAGAACGTAGGTCCAATTGGGGTATTACAGGACTACAACTCCCAGTATGCATTGCGATGCTAACCGAATGTGCAGGACTGGAATATGGAATCCTGATGGCATGGTATCACTTAGTACACTCAAGAATAGGGATCCTCTATCTTTTCTTAATACCCCACAGAGAGAACCGAAATATGGGTGGAGAGAAATTAAGGGGCAGATTTACAAGCCCCTTGCGCCACTTTTGCGTCATTTTTCCCATGTTAAAAATGACGCAAAAGTGGCGCAAGGGGCTTGTAAATCTGCCCCTAAGAGTTTCAATAACCGCGGGTCTTTAACTTCAACGCGTTAGGTGCCCACTCTTTTTTTCTGCATCACAAATAGAATTCTGCTTTGTATGAGGCATTTTTATCAGGTGCACAGTTTGCTGATGAGCATAACAATGCTTTGCTGCGGCTGACGAATAATGCTCCTGGGTACAGTGCTATACCTTGAAGTAAGTGATATTCTCTAGAGACTGGGCTTGGCTTTTTGGTTAATATATCGATAAACGTGTGCTTTAAATGTACTGTTTGATCGTCCTTTTCAAGAAACCCTTTGGTTGGACCGCCACACCTCACTCCCCTTAGAAATGTTTAACTCATTAATTGCCCTAGCATGGTAAATTTAAGAGAAATTCCCTTAATGGCAACAGTTGAGGTTAAGAGGTGAGTCTATGTTCTGGGATTTCCTTTAACTTTCACAAATGAATGTTTTCAGGTGTGCTAGCACCAAATGGTTCATTTAAAATGGACCAAGACTACAAATCCCAAAATGCATTAGGTTGTTAAGCTTGTCAACAGGAGCCAATGGAGTGACTTATGGGCAGAGATTGGGGTAGGCAGGGTTTAGGATGATTTTCTCTGTTACAATGATGCATCAATTTGTAGACGACAACTATCTCCCTTCATTTGGCCATACAAGATGACATCATGGAACCAGGATGCAGGTTTTCGAGTCCTGGACTTTCTTTTTACAAATCATTATTTTCAGGTGTGCCCTTTTAACTGGACCAATTAAAGTCATCCAGGAATGTACTGATGCACTGATTTGTTGACTGAAAGCCCTGCACTGGAAGCATGGTGTGCTGGTGACGTTAGGTTTCTGGAACCTCTAGATTGGTTATTTTGTCAGTTTTCTCTTTTTATCTGTAGATCTCTGCTGAAATAGAGCTCGCGCTGCCCTGATGAGATGGAGAGATGTCTAGAATTGGAATCGGATACCCAGACTTTCACAAAGATTTCAGCAGTAGGTACATTAACCCATTGATCCATTTACTTGGAACATACGTGACTTACCCAGGGCTTTAAGTGGGATGAAAAAACTGGGGGGTCTCTCAAAGGGGCGTGGTCAATGTAATTAAGGGCGTGGCTTAAAACACATAAGCTAAAAATCTGTGTTTAGCATAGTGTGCCACCCGACTTATATTTTGGTGTTTTTGTCAATGCATCCAGATATATGATACAGCAAGTAACATCATACCTACAACTGAGCTTCCAGTTAAAGCCCGGGTGACACCACGACAATGTTGCTGGGCCTGAATTTCAAAAAGAGAAGGGAAATCCAGAGAGAAAATGACTCTCTTTAAAGGATTTCCCTTCCCCTACAACGCTCAGCTGGCATGATGTCATGCCGTAACTTCTCCAAGTGAGAAGTGAGCAGTGTGAGCAGCGCACATCGATGTGCCTGCTGTCACTGCAGTCCAGAAAAAATGGACCGCCTGTGCCAGGGCACAAAACAGAGCCCGATAGAGACCCGTTTCGAGGCCCCCTTTAAAAAACTGCCGTTGCTCAGCACCGGTGAGACCCGGCCCACTTAAAGCCCTGGACTTACCGATCACACACACATCTCTGCTGCAGATGTGTGAACATCCTGAGGTTTCCCACTGGGCTGTGTGGCTTTTTTTTAGCTCTTTTCTTAATATTTCCTTTCAGCCAGTTTGTTTTTCTCTTGCTCTTTTCTATTTTCTCTAATTATGACATTCTTTCCCAGATTATTCTTTTTCAGCAGGCCTTTCATTTTTCATCCTCATTTCTTAGGATTCTATTGGTTCTAAGTCTTTACATTTTGTAATGTCTTTACTCTTTCTGTCTCTTTCTTTCTCTGTCCTGTTTATCACCATTAACCCCTTATAGGACTTTCTCGTCCAAATCATTATATCAACGAAGGAGGCCCCAACCCTTGCCAGGCACATAGCACGCAGCGTCTCTTCAGACTCTACAACATCCTGTTAGATGCTCCTCCCTCCCGATCTCCTGTTTATTTTTCCTAACATCTACAGGCAAGATGCACGCCTTTCTTTAAATAAGAGTTTTTTGTTTAATTTTAAAATTCTCTTTGTGGTAGATTACCATGGTGCCAGGCAGGTGGGAAGCAAGTGCACACCTGTGACAGCGCTACACTTTCATGTGCGAGACTGGGGTGGGGAGCTGCATTCAGTGGTTTATGAACGGGCCAAGCAGGAACCCGAGATTTCCAGCAGTCACCTGGCTCTAGTTGTATGCACGGCAGTGCTCGTGTCTCTAGAGAGGTGGCACGTCTTTGGACTTTATTTCTAGTCCTTAGTTCTCATTCCACACGAGTTTTGATTGCTATGCAACTGTAGCGTTTTGTATATATTTGTATAGTGGGACCCTTCTGGTCCCCAAAGGACTCTGTAGGAATGGCGTAAACATTGGGGTGTATCTAGGTGTGGTTAAATAAAGTTGGTGATGTATTGTGAATCAGTTAATGGTTGCACTCTGAAGAATAAAGACGCGCACTACAGAGTTCTGTGTGTGGCATAGTCATTAGCATGCTACCGGGCTGGGGAGGACGCTACAACTGGCGACGAGTCAGAGGATCTGTAACCTGAAGATCCAAGAGTGCTTTCCCAGAGAGTTTGTCGAGCTCCAGCAAACTGCTTGTGTGTGCAACGTGCGCCTTAATCAAAGTGATGATCGACCGTTGGCGTATGTGGAGTCAAAGCACCACTCCAGCCAGTGCAAGATTTCGGAAGAAGGCAAAAGCCCTGTGGAAAATTCAGTCATAGTCGGCCCAGAACCTGCTGGTAAGACTGAAAGAAGTGGTACTGCGCCATCACACAACATTGAACTTTCACGTTTACATAACGAGAAGTGCAAAAGGCAGTGAAGACCAGGTACAATGCACAAGGTTGAGAGCGGCGATGAACATATGCAAGATATAAACCTGACACTTACCGACTAAGATGAAAAAGAGGCCATACGACATCATGGCGGTTGCAACAACACTGGTGCAAGCGGGGGCCTAGAGAGAGTATGAATGGAGCAGGTCTTAGCGGGCAGCAGACGGCCTGGGGCAAGCCCTGCTCTCAACAGTGGGAAGTTCCACAGGTGCCCCGTCTTATGCCTTCAAAGACAAAGGTATACACATGAGCTGCTTTCACACCATTACACAGTCAAGTATTATTTGTAGCAAGCATGCAGCACAAGATGATGAAGGTACAAGCGCTGATACATGTTCTTCAAGGCACTTTGTCGAGCACATGTTTACTCAGTTTCAACACTGTTGCTGACATGGGTCTGATTTCAATCAACTGCAACGTACATGCACATACAGACATAGTAAGTCAGTTCCTGTCCTTACTTTATGGACTAGGTAAGCTTAAAAACCATGAAGGTGCAGCTTCACATAATGAGGACATTTGTCCTATTTCTCAAATACTTTGTCAAATTGCTTTGCACCTGCAGGGAGCTGTTGAAAAAGAACGCTCTACTAGTCCGACGCCATGGGTCTCACCCATAGTGGTAGTGCCAAAGAAGGTCAGGGGAGGTGCTGTGCACCTCTGTGTTGATATGTGCAAGGCCAACAACGCGATCGAGTGAGAACGACATACAAGTCCACACATTGCAGATATGATTACACAGCTGAATGGTTCCAAAGTCTGTTCCGGCCTTGATCTGAACAAAGGGTATCATCAACTAAAATTGGAAGAAAATTGCAGGTACATTACGAACTTTTCGACCCATGTTGGTTTGTTGAGATATAAAGGATTAAGCTTTGGAGTATCATCAGCTGCTGAACTCTTTCAGGATTTCACCACATAATACAGCCTGTCACAAATGCCTTTTAATACAGTTATGATATAACTGACAAAGCCCTGACACAAGTCTGCCGTTTACTTGCTGATGAAGGCCTCACACTGAATGGAGAAAAATGTGAGTTTCACAAAAAAAAGCTCAAATTCTTCAGACATGTTTTCTCTCAAGGGGAAATGACACCAGACCTGGCTAAAATAAAAGCTTTATTATCGACTAGTCCCCCACAGGATTTGACCATGCTGCGATCCTTCCTTGGCATGGCCAGTTACTGTTCCAGGTACATTTGTGATTTTGCCAGTGCACCATTGAGAGACTTGACAAAACGGAAAGCTGTGTTTAGGTGGTCGTATGAATGTGATCACAGCTTCAAGAAAATCAAACATGCAATTGAAACCCCTATTGAAATAGCCTATTTTGTTCCAAAATTGCATACTGAGATTCTGGTAAATGCAAGCACGGTGGGGTTGGGTGCAATTCTGGCTCAGCGCAATGGTCGTGAAAATGCACAGATATATACTGTGGCTTATGCAAGCAGGAGTCTGTCACAAACTGAATGTGCTTAGTCCCAACCTAAAAAAGAAAGCCTAGCTGTGGTGTGGGCTTGTGAACACCTCCACGAGTTTTCTATACGGAAAAGATTTCCCCCTTGTCACTGACCACCAGGCATTGCTCACCAATTTCGGGAATCCAAAAGCCAAGATGCACCCTTGAATTGAGAGGTGGGGGTTGAGACTACAAGTGTATGAGTACACTATTGTTCACCGGCCAGGGAAAAATCAAATTCCGATCAAATTCCCGCTGACTACTTCTCACGAGAGACTTTGCAGTGTCATGATACAATGTCTAAAGTGGCTGAGGCCTATGGAAATTTCATAGTCAAATCCAGCATGCCTGCTGCTCGATCAGTGGAACGAGTGCTGACTGTGACAAACACGGATCATTGGGGACACCAGGCACTGACAGCAGACCAGAATCTACTGCCTTTAAACAATGGGATACCAGACACTGACAGCAGACCAGAAGCTACTGCTGTTAAACCTGAGGACCCCATACACTGTTAGCAAACCAGAATCTACTGCAGTTAAACCTGGAGACACCAGGCACTGACAGCAGACCAGAATCTTCTGCCATTAATCCTGGGACACCAGGCATTGACAGCAGACCAGAATCTACTTCCATTAAACATGGGGACACCAGACACTGACAGCAGACCAGAATTCGCTGCCATTGCCCTGGGGACACTGACTGCAGACCATTATCTGCTGCCATAAAACCTGAGGAAAACAGATACTGACAGCAGACCAGAATGTACTGCCATTACACATGGGGACTCCAGACACTGACAGCAGACCAGAACACCACGGATTGGGTATTTTGTAGAGGGCTGGGTGAGAAGCACCATTATGGTTGGTTAGCTATGCCATGGATGGGGCCAGGAACATCATTGGCGCTTCTCATTGTTTTTAGGCTGCCCATGACCTTTAGTTTCAAACACAGCTACATACCTTTGTTAACAAGGCCCTTACTGCTTATTTTAAATTAGAATTTGGCTTTTGGACTCTTTGTTCTCTTGATAGAAAATGTCTTATTAGATACTGAGCCAATAATGATACTGATTATGTCATGATTAAACTTATTCTGAATTATATAGACCATTTCAATTAGATGGAGGGCTTTAAATCTGATTTTAGCAGGCAAATAGGTCCTACTTATAGTGCAACATACCCATACAGGCAACAGTATGCACACAAGAACGTCATATGTGACCATTTCCACACTGCGGCTTGAAAATGGCCCCCCTGCTTAACTAACCCGCACCCGCCGCTCACGGTTATAAAAATTATGTCATCCATCGTGGGTACTAAATCCAACCCATCAATTTTGTTTAAAGCTACTTACTCCAGCTTGCACATTGAGGTTGAACATATGGAAACTTGCTTTTCCATTGGCCGGCCCAATCAATCAGCCCTGACAAAGCCTTTAAATCCATTAACATGATCCGTGATTGGAGCATGTGGGAATTGCATTAATCACTTCCATGCTTGGCAGGTTAGCGGAGCAGACACTCCAGAGCGGTTGCATGTCATGCCCATGGCTTTGATGAGATAGCCCGATGCGTCCCCCCTGATTCAAGGCTTTGCTCTAAATGGCCCTACCAGTCCACCCTGCGGAGCGCCAATCTGCTCTCTAAGAGGATTACTGGCGGAGTGGGGGGGTTGGCGGGTCTTCGCTCCAGGGTCCTTGAGCCCGAGTGTCTTTGGGCCTGCGGCTAATGAGTTGTAAGCTCCCTTCCTGACAAGTACAAACGCCTCTTCTGCTCAGGCTCTTCCCGCGCTAATTGAATCAGCCATGCTGCTGCCCCAGAATGCCTTTCGCCCATGTCCACGCCGAGGAGAGACCGAACAGGGAAAGTTTATTAACAATTTCCTAAGTATTAGGACCGTTTTTTTCTGCTGCTCTTTAGCGTTAAATGGCATATTAAAGAGTGGCCTAGTAAAATGGAGAACAACTGACCTGCCCTGGCTTATGTTTTCATTTGCATGTTCATGTTTGATGTCGGATTGATTAATAATTCCAAACTCAAGCAGAATGTGTTTACACTGAAATCTATCTGGGAGTAACAGGAAAAGATGGCTGCAATAATATATCTGGTTAGATTTAAAAGCGAAGGAGAAAATATGTGAAAAAGGAATTGCAAAATAAAGCACACTAGTAGCATGATTTGCTTGTTTATGGGGGTATTACACTACATTTGTAGGCCTGGCTTGGCTGTGCAACTTTCTCGACGATCCATTGCTATCAATTCTTTAAAATATACAAGTGCGCTTTAGCTCCACCCAGAGAGCAAATATCTTTCACCTCATGCTTTTGGCTCTTTGGTGTATCAGTCCACCTCCTACGGAGTGCCTACACTGTAGTACATGAGGAACTATTTTATCTTTCAAAAGTACGTAGAATCATCACATATTAAATTCCTTATCTCTTTATGAATTGAATACAGAAAACTTGCGTTTTTCCTTCGTTTTTTCACTGCAGCAGGATTTCTAATGTTTTTGTTTTTTACCTCTCCAGCAGACTAAGATAATTTTTCAGACATGACCTCAAAATGCAAGCCAGAACTATTTGCTTTGTCAGTGCTTATTTTGTTGGTGAACAACGTGCCTTAAGGAAGGGATTATTAGACACTGTCTCACCAATTTACTAACCCAAGTGCTCAATGGCCGTGCCTGCATTGGCTGCAAGGCATCTGCAGCAGTTGCAGAATAGCCACATCTCACGTGGCCTCAGTGTACCTAATGCTTGGTTGAATGAACATAGCTCCACTGATTGGCACCACTTTATGCAAGCCAAGTGCCGGATCAATGTGTCTCCACTTGGATCAGTTTATCCCAACCAAGCACAGGGTGGTTGCCTCTTCATTGCCAAGATCTTGCAAACTAGGCGCAAGATGCAGGGAATGATATTGGCTCTAATGTACCAAAATGATGGACTAGGCTGACACATCGTCACAGGCTGCACCAATGTATGAAAGCCAAGCATGGGATGGATGCTCTGTTCCATCTAGAAACCCAAACCAAGCGCTAAATATACGCACATTCGATAACTCATTAAAATGTATATAAACCAAACATTGGAGGGATGGATGCTTCTTATTACAACAAGGTAACTGCACCAAGCACAGGTCTGATGCAGCTCTATGACAGCAATGTAACTGCAGACAGGTAAGGGTGGACGCGTCCCTGTTGTTGGTGTTGTACCTAATCTAAGCACAGAGTAGAAGCCCCTCCCTTGTCAGCAGTGTACTAGCACCAAGCTGTGGGTAGATACACCTATACTGCAGTAACTACACTTAAACCAGAAACAGGGCAGTTGCACCTCCAATGTAAGAAAAGAACCTGCACCAAGCTGAGGGTAGATACATCTATACTGCAGTAAATACACTTAAACCAGGCACAGGACATGTGCACCTCCACTGCCAGCAAATATACCTAAACCAAGCACAGGGCAGATGCACCTCCCTTAAGCATTGTACCTGCACCAACATGGGGGTAGATAGGCTCCTCCACTGCAATAAATACAGTTAAACCAGGCACAGGACATGTGCACCTCCACTGCCAGCAAATATACCTAAACCCAGCACAGGGCAGATGCACATCCCTTTTAAGTCATGTACCTGCACCAAGCTGTGGGTAGATACACCTCCACTGCAATAAATACAGTTAAACCAGACACAGGACATGTGCACCTCCACTGCCAGCAATATACCAAACCCAGCACAGGGCAGATACACCTCCCTTGTAAGCAATGTACCTGCACCAAGCTGTGGGTAGATACACCTCCACTGCAATAAATACAGTTAAACCAGACACAGACATGTGCACCTCCACTGCCAGCAATATACCAAACCCAGCACAGGGCAGATGCACCTCCCTTGTAAGCAATGTACCTGCACCAAGCTGTGGGTAGATACACCTCCACTGCAATAAATACAGTTAAACCAGACACAGACATGTGCACCTCCACTGCCAGCAATATACCAAACCCAGCACAGGGCAGATGCACCTCCCTTGTAAGCAATGTACCTGCACCAAGCTGAGGGTTGATACACCTATACTGCAGTAAATACACTTAAACCTGGCACAGGACATGGGCAACTCCACTGCCAGCAAATATACCTATACCAAGCACAGGGCAGATGCACATCCCTTGTAAGTCATGTACCAGCACCAAGCTGAGGGTACATACACCTGCGTGGCATATACATCTCACCTGCCAGCAATATACCTCAACTAATCACACAGTAGATGCCCCTCCCTTGTCAGCAATGTACCTGCACCAAGCTGAGGGAGTTACATCTGCGCGGCATATGCACCTCCACTACATGCAACATACCCAAACCAAGCACAGAGCAGATGCACCTCACTCGTCAGGTAAGTGCCAACACTAAGTTGTGGTAGACACATATCTACTGCCAGCAATGTACCTGTATCAGTTCCATTGGGGACACACCTCTTTATTCAGCGATATACCCAACCCATGCACAGGGTGGGTGCACTGCCACTCTCTGTACAGGGTGGAGGCGACTTCCTTACCAATGGTGTATCTAAACCAGATGCTGTTTGGGTACTCCTGCATTGACTGGAGAAAATATGCATTAACCTAGACCTAGATTGATGCACCTCTGTTGTCACTGTCAGGCCATATTCTCCGGAGCACATAGTTTCAGGGCCACTGAGCTCTCTCAGAAACAAAAAAAACAGCACAGAGAGCCACTGGTAGCCAGCATTTAATAATCTAATGCCCTTAATCTAAGGGATCCACAAGTCATAAACAGATAAAAACCTGGCAGAAATTGTGTGGACAAACCAAATTCAAAACACATTAGCACATTGTCCCCCATTCACGGGGCTGAAACTTGAAATGATGCGCAGGTTGGGCATCAGGTAGATGCCACCCCTTGTGGTTTTCGGATTTGTCAAGTGCACATTTTGCACCGTAGATTTCAACCCACTCAGACCAAGGGCTAAACCTGCAAAACCTTGTAGGCCTCACTTACGTCTCTGTGCCTTTCTGGAGTAGGTGTGTGAGAGCAGCCAGAGCTTAGCTCGGGGAGGTGTGTGGAGGACGTGAATGTGCACGTCCATGTGCCATACAACACCAACATTTTTTTTTTAAACCTTATTTATCATTTTCCGACATAAACAAAGCAATGCAATTTCCACAGTTTGTTCCTTCACAATCACGTTAACAATTGAACCATTTGGTGCCAACGTGCTATGTTATACTCAAAAAACAAATGACAGAGTGACACAAAATTATATAATGTCTGACCAGTACATATTATTCTGCTTGTGACACCGCATCCCAGAGTGCGAATGTGGCTATCTCCAGAGTGTATCTGAAAACCTATAAACAATACAATCTAATAGCTAACATATTCAACCCGCGCCAGTTGGTACTATACCGTCAGGAGTATGACTAGGGGCAAGAGGTTCCAAGTTTTGCAAATAAGTCTTGAGCGAATCCCATATATCTTTTGGTCGGGACTTGGGTGGGAGCAATGTGGCATATAGTTCGCAGTTTGTATTGCAAAATGTGAGACTAGTGAGCCATGCGCCCGTAGTCGGGGCAGTTTGCTGCCCCATCTAAGAGCTATCTCACATTTAGCCAAAAGCAGCGCCAGTGCAATAAATTTGCGTAGTTTCTTGGGCATATTATAAACATATCCCAGGAGGGCGACCTCAGTGGAGGGGTCTATTACCAACAATGTCATCCGGGATATTATTTCAAAAATGGCTACCCAGAACTCCGCAATTTTGGGGCAAGTCCATGTCAATGGGAAAAGTCAGCATAAGGGCTGCCGCACTTTCGGCAATTGTGAGGCCGGGATGGGTCAATCGCGTAAAGTTTGGCCGGCGTCATATACGCCCTCCATAGATATTTAAAATGTATTAACTTATGTCTACTATTGAGGGAGACTTCCCTAATCTGCGAACAACAGAAACCCCACTGGTCGTCCTAGATGGGATGTCCCAGATCACGCTCCTAGGCCGCACGAATCTTGGTGTCATGGCTCGGGATCAGAATCATGCTAGCCTTGTACAACCTAGAAATCAGTTGATTCCCGTCAGAGTTAGGTATTAAAAGGGATAAAGGTTCAAATGACTGTGGCTCTAGTGGATATTCTGATATTTTAGCACGCAAAGCCCTGCGCACCCTGCTGAAAATAAACCGATCCATAAAGGTCAGTCCGGCTCCACGACCCCCCCCAGTACTATCGAATACCTGCCCATCAGGGAACAGGTCGCCTAACTTTATCATGGAGTGAAATGCAAGCACTCGCAAAATTAATTTCTCTTCAGTGATAGGGAGCCATGGATTGTGTGCTATGGGGATTTCGGAGGAGTACAGGGAGCCACGTCCAGTCACTCGCGATAGTTTGCGCCACACCCAGCTTGAGGTGGATACCGTTTGAATGTCTCTAGGATCGCGAGGAAATCCCTGGGGTAAAATAGCGTGAAGCGGAGTCGGGAGCGCCAGGTCTGATTCAGGCTTACTTACTGTAGGGAATGCGTGCATCTGGATGTTACCACGAATGGACTAAGCTGCACTGTGCCACTAGGTAATACATTTTGAGGTCTGGGGCCCCCAGCACCTCCTTTCATATGGCAAAGTCATGGTTTCCCATCGTATCCTAGGTCTTTTGCCACCCCAAGCGAGCCTGATAAGATGAGACCTAAGGGTCTTAAAAAACTGTCTGGGAGCAGAATAGGAATATTATGAAACATGTATAGAAACTTCGGAAGAACTACCATCTTCATAAGTGAAATTCTGACGGACATGAAAAGCGGGAGTCCAATCCAACGCTCTACCTGTGCCTCAAGAGTGTGTATAGCTGTACCATAGTTCAGTCTCACCATCTGGTCCGCCTCTCTATGGATCTGGATATCCAAATACCTGACCGAGTCATGACACCATTTCAGCGGGAACTCACATTCCCATTCAGTTGTGCCCGTCGTTAAAGGGAGTAGCTCGGACATACTCCAGTTTATACCCAATCCCGAATATCCACCAAAACGTAGAATCTCTCTACTGAGAGGATCCAGATTGGTCTGCCGTTGGTGGACATACAACACAATGTCGTCCGCATAGAGCGAGATAAGGAGAGGGCCTCTATTGAACTGTATACCTCTATGGAGATGTTTCTCCCGAAAGTGACGTACCAGAGGGTCAAGTGCCAATATAAAAAGTAAAGGAGATAAAGGGCAACCTTGCCTAGTGCCACGTGTGAGAGTGAACGGGCTGGACAAAGTACCATTCAGACGGAGTCTTGCTGTGGGGGAGGCGTAAAGCAGTGCCGTGAGGTCTATTAAACCTTTGGGGATGCCTAATTTCCTCATCACCGCCCATATGAAAGGCCATTCCAAGGAGTCAAACGCCTTTTCTGAATCAAGCAGGACCGCCGCAGCCGGGACCTCCGGTGCAATTCTGTGGAGCACCGAAAACAATTTACGCAAGTTTAGCGCAGTGGACCTGTGGGGAATGAAGCCAGACTGCACTGGGGATATAATACGATCCAATAGCAACGCCAGTCTCAACGCAAGCACTTTGGCGAGGATTTTATAGTCTAAATTCAAAAGTGATAGCGGCCTATAAGAGCCGCAGCTCGATAAGTCCTTGCCTAGTTTAGGAAGCAAGACAATTACTGCCTCGCGAAGTGTAGGAGGCAATATTTTATTTTCTAGGGCTTCATTATATAACTCGAGAAGGTATGGGGCAAGTATATCTTTATAATGTTTGTAAAATATGCCTGTAAAGCCATCAAGCCCTGGAGCTGTGGTACCATTTATAGCCTCTATGGCGCTGACAATTTCTTCCTTAGAAAATGGTTCAGCTAAAAACTTTTGCATATAATCCTCCAACCATACCATAGCGATCTCATTTAAATAGGACCTACAGTCCTCGTCATCATGCATTGCGCGCGTGGTATATAAATTTGTGTAGTACCGATGGAACTCATCCCTGATCTCAGCTGTGTCCGTGTGAATCTGCCCGTCATCGGACCGGATAGATGCAATGTATGCTTTCCCCACGCAGGGCCTCAATAGTTGCGCCAGTGTACGTCCCGGTCTGTCCCCTTCGCCATACCGCCTGGCGGTGGCATATTTCCCCAGAAAATTTGTTTCGCTTTCAGTGGCTTCCCTGAACTCCGTCAGCAGCAACAAGCGACTGGCCTGCTTATCCAGGTCTAGGTTTCTAAGTAGGTCTTCGTCCAGGGCTTTTAAACGGTCCTGTATGTAAGCAATTGTACTTCTCAATGATTTAAGCACCTCAGAGTGTTTTGCAATGCATTCCCCCCTTATGTACGCCTTGAATGCCTCCCATACTGTCGCCCATGAATTGACAGAGCCCACATTCAGGTCAAAGTAAGTTGTTATTGACTCCCGAATCTCTGCAGAGAATACTGTATCGCGTAAAGCTTGTCCTGGGAACCTCCACTGTCTTTCACAACCCTCTGGTCTGGGAAGACGGATATACATAATGACCGGCGAGTGGTCGGAATACGTTCTAGGCAAATGAGTCATTGACCGGAACCATGGGGCCATTTGTGTGAGATCAGCCAAAAGTCCAGTCGTGTCCAAGTGTCGTGGGGGGCCGAATAGTGTGTATATGTCGCTTCAGGGGGGCAACGTGTGTGCCATATGTCCACTAGGCCGATGGAGTCGCAAACATCACCAAGCACCCTACAGGCACTGGGTTTTGTGGCGGGGGAATCTGTTGTGCTATCAATTTCAGGCTGCAGAAGAAAGTTAAAATCCCCCCCTAAGCATATGTAATCAGCGCCTAAGGGAAGCAACAGAGCATGCAGTGAGTGGAAAAAATCAGGGTCATCAACATTCGGAGCATAAATACACATGAAAGTGATGCAGTAACCCATAAGTTTCCCTGTTACCAAAGTGAAACGACCTGCTCTATCGGTGTGAACATGATTTAGTTGGAAGGGCAGTCGTTTGTGTATAAGTATGGCAGTTCCCCTGGAATAGGTGCTGTAATTCGAAAAGTAACGGTGCACCCCCCAGCTAGAGGCAAACGTTATAGGGGCAATAGGGGACAAGTGCGTCTCCTGTAAAAAAACAATGTCAGCCTTATGGCGCTGTAAATAGTTTAACACATGTTTCCCTTTCCTGGTGTTGTTCAAACCCCGCACATTCCATGTAAGGAAGTTAATGTCAGAGACAGTGGAGAGCCTACCCGCCATCATCACAAGTGGTCAGAACTACAAAAAACATGAATGTGTCAATACTAGCACGGGGAACGCAATAGCAAACAAGTCGTATCAGGAACAAATGATACCATATAACGAAAAAAAAACCCTCCCCCCATCCACACACCCATCCCCTCTTTCTCGGTCTAGGGGAAATCCCAACACCCCATGATAGTGTAAAGTAAATATCACTATTACCAAGTATAAACATAGCAAGAATGTGCGAACGCACAGGGGGAGAGGCAACGCCTCGCCTTGTCCCCGGAAACCTTAAGCATACTGTAAAAGAGTTCCATATAGCCAGAGCCCAGAGTCCAATACTTGATCGATCTAGAAGAAAAAGAAATAGAGGAAGGCTGAACAAATACACTCAAATACTTATCAACTTTCTGCAATGTTAAGGCCTTTTAGCTCGCTGAAAACAGTTCCATACTGGATCCAGAGTTCAATATCGAGGGTGAACGTTCTGGAGTGGGCGATTTCCTTGGCGGCCCAGCGTTTGCTCGGATTTTGAGGAATTCTTGGGCCTCTGCTGGAGTTTCAAAAACCCTTGACCTGCCATCCGCTTCTACCTTCAGTCGCGCAGGGTACAGCATTCCATATTTTAGTCCGGCCTTGCCTAGCGCGGCCTTGACTGCCGGGAATTTTCGGCGAGCCTCCTGAACCATTGCGGTGAAGTCTGGATATAGGGAGATGGAGGAACCCTGCCAGTCCAACGACCCTCGTTCTCGAGCCATCCGCAATGCAGTGTCCCTGTCCTTAAAGTTCAGAAGCCTTGCCATGATGGGGCGAGGTGGAAAGCCAGGGTTGGGCCGTGGACCGAGGGTTCTGTGCGCTCGTTCAACAACAAAAGTAGCAGTGAAGGACTCCCGACCAAATAAGTCAACTAGAAGGCCTTCTACAAACCCATCCAATCGTCCCATGTTCGTGGATTCAGGCACTCCCATAATACGAACGTTATTGTGTCTCCCCCTGGCTTCAAGGTCCTCATTCTTTATGGCAATATTCTTCAATAGGCCTTCCATCCTCTCCAACCGTTTAGTAGCCTGGGCCGAGCCATCCTCCAAGTCTGAGATTCTGCCTTCAGAGGTGTTAAGCCGCTTGTCGTGCTGATCAAGTCGAGCCCCCATTTTGTCGAGCCGTTTATCAAGTGCGTCAAAGCGAGTGTCTAGAGCTCGAAAGCCCGCCTTGAGTTCTGCCATGAGTGCATCCCTGCCCTGCACGTGAGTCTGCGGTGGTGCAGTAGTCTGATCTCCTCCCTCCGCCATCGTGGTAGTCGTTGTGTCAGTGCCGCTGCCAACCTTTTCAAAAGGTAGTTTCCGTTGTTTCGGATCTCCCTTACCCATGGCCTTGGGAAGGGGCTGCCGGGAAAGATGTCGCAGTGGGACAGGTGTCGCAATGGGCCCGGCAAGGCTCAATCCAGTCGACCTGCAATCGCTCCGTCGAGAATCAGCACGTTACAAAGTTTCTAAAACCACCAGTTGCACCTCTCATTTCCTTTGTGCGTGGTATCCTCCAATGCGGCCGTCCGACCGTTGCCAGCAGAATCCGCCTGGCTGCCTCCACCACCATGTAGGGATCTGACCCCAGTTGGGCCTCTTAAAGCGGGGGATCGTCCCCAAGCTGACCTACAGATGTGGGTAATGAGGCCCACAGACTCTCTGGGCACACCAAACGTCTTCGTGCCTTTTTCCACACGTCTAGTGAGGGCCGGATGAGTGCTGCGGTGATTAAGGACGTGGAGGGAGCCAAATCTAGCCGGAGAGAGGGGGCGCTCTCTAATCTGGCTCACCGGGAGTGATTCCAGGCTTTAATGATGGGCAGCAATGTGTCTTGGGCCGCTGGATGCATACGCAGGCCTACCTCCTGCAATCCGGGGGTCCCGCGATTTACAGGGTCTCTCTGTGGTGTCCGCAGCTGGGAAGGCGCGCCATGCCAGCAGCGCGTGCTCCGCCGCCGCTTGTCTCTGCCCGATCGCAGACATGTCGAAGCACAGGAGGCACCGCTCACTGCTCAGGACGGCACATGGGCCATAATTGAGGCCGCGGCTCAATGATTCAGGCAGGCCGCAGCACGCACCTCGCCGGCACAGCGGATCCCGACCTTCAATTTCAGGCCGCAGGGTGCTGTTGTGTTCTGGGAGCCGTGCGGAGTACAGTCGCATCAACGCCGTGCTATGTGGCGGTGCGTGGACTCCAGGATGGACGCTGGTTCCGGGGAACACGGCGGAGCTCCAATACTACGCAGCCATCTTGGGCCGCAGTTCGGCCACGCCCCATAAAACACTAACATTGGCAATAAAGCATGACTGTCCAGATAATGTTGCGTGTTACACTATGCTTTTAATGCCATATAAAAATTATATTTACAGTATCAACAGTAAGCAGCATAGTAGGAAGAACAACAAAATATATTAATGTACCACAATAATGATACAATGGACTGGTAATCTCACAATGAGAACGGTAACCTCATGTGTAAAATGGCGATCTATTATGGCAGATGGAAATCACAGTAAACAGCAACGCAACCAAGGTCCTCTACACACTCTCTAGAAACTTTGCAAAGTTCTAATGTTCGCAAAGCTCTAATGATTACTTTGCATCGCTTCAGTACTGTTTAAGGTTTTTAACCCTGTGGTTTGCAAATATCTAAACAGGACAAAGTAAAGTAGAAACAAAGACAATTTCAGTTTTGTTGATACCTGCACAGAAATGGGACAATGTTGTGGACTGTAAGTTTTATGGAAACCAGAGGTTCATCTGAAATTACTAACAATAATACAAGTAATAACTAACAAAAAATAAAAGGTGTAGGCAGGGCTGTGATTGCCAGGCAAAATCACCCTCCCGCCACTTGAACATCATAGCAGTCAATCTCTGCTGTAGCCTGTTCCTATCTCTGCTGAGGGTTTGAGGAGCTCACTAGAAGGGTGAGAACATCATCAGTTGTTGTTGAGGTTGATTCTGCTGCAGTCCGCCCAGATGGCCTAGGCACCCTTGGGTCTTCTTTGGCTGGTTGTGGACTTCCACAAAAGGCAAGGTCAAAAGCAGGGTTTCCAGCAGAGCCTCAGCAGTGCCTTCATGCTTAGTTCTTGGCCGGAGGATGCGGGCATCAGCAGGATCCTCCATAGCAACATGGGTCCACAAATGTTCAAGTCCAAGAGATAATCAGTGAGCTGATGGGCAGCTCCAGGTTATGTTTCCAAAGCCAGGCAACTGGACAAATGAACAAGGATAATCAGCACCCACTGCATCACCCACTGCTTCCTAACAATTCAAACATCCAGCCAATCATGCTGGGTTATTTTTCCCTCCTCAGAAAAGAGCCTGGATAGATCATCTCCCCCGGGGCACTGGAGGGATGTCTGCCCATTGCAGACCTCAGAAAAGAGCTTGGAAAGATCATCTCCCCCGGGGCACTGGAGGGATGTCTGCCCATTGCAGACCTCAGAAAAGAGCTTGGATAGATCATCTCCCCCGGGGCACTGGAGGGATGTCTGCCCATTGCAGACCTCATAAAAGAGCTTGGATAGATCATCTCCCCCGGGGCACTGGAGGGATTTCTGCCCATTGCAGACCTCAGAAAAGAGCTTGGATAGATCATCTCCCCCGGGGCACTGGAGGGATGTCTGCCCATTGCAGACCTCAGAAAAGAGCTTGGATAGATCATCTCCCTCAGGGCACTGGAGGGGCCCAGGTACATATTCCAATAGCTTCTCTCTTGGGAAATTTGTGGAATCTCTTTCAACAGTCTTGGAAACTACGAAAAAGTAAGAAGAAATGGGGAAGGTGTTGTCGCTTGCGGGTAACACTCATCCTTCATCATTCAAAGACCACTAAAGTAAAGTGCATGACGAGTTATGAGTATTATCCACCACCAGCCAGGGCTTGTGCAGAGTGAGTCAAATGGAGCTAGCCCATAAGGCTACAAGAATTGGAGACTAATGGAAGTTCTAACCCATTCTCAGGGGAAGCCGAAGGGGGAGATCTCGGGGCAACTGAAACACGTCAGGGATGGCCATAGAAACGCAGGCCATGCCCAGGGGAATCCTCTCTCTAGCGTTATGAAAGGCTGGTTTGAATTCTTTTTTCTGATTGGCCTGGACATCCCTGTCTCTTCCTCCAAATTTACACTCATTGCTTTCACTTTACCATTCTCTCCTCATCATTTGTTAAATGAATAATTAATAATTATTCACAGCACTGCAGATTTGAAGCATTGAATAGGCCAATGACAAATTAAAGGCGAGGTGAAAAAAATACACTTTCCTGAATATTGTGGGTTGGTATTTGTCGCATACTAAGAAGCAGTGGTGGTGGGGTTGGGGGTCATCACCCTACCTTTGAGTCCATTCTGTACTTCTACAAGCCATTGCAATCTAGAACTTAATTCCTTATGTTTCAGTTGAGGCCACATGGGAGGCACATGGAAGCGCAGGACTGGCAGGTATCGCTCCTGATGATATGGACTCTTCTGGTAACTTTAAATGTGAGAATGTAGTAAATGTTATAGTGGGCCAGAGTGTGCTCTGGGTGGCGAGTTACCTCTGGGATGATTGGACACATTCTATCACATCCTGGAACTTCAGAGGATTCTGGGTGTTGCAGTTGTTACCGCCTATTTTATTATTTCTCCATCTTATGGCCATTTCTGCTTCTTTATTTTTCTATGGTAAGTTTATTGTTCTCTGCGCCTAGAGACTGGAACCCATCCCCTGGGCTCTACAAATAATAAACAATACAATACAGTAGTCTCCATTGGTTCAATGAAGCCAGTAGGACTGACCCGTCTTACAATAATGATTTGTAAAAGGAAAGCACAGCGGTTTGCTTTTATAGCCAATGCATCCTTTTTTTAATTTGCATGTAGTCTTATTTTTTGTAGCTACACGTGACGCCACTTGACACATTGGGTATGTTCATACAAACTGCACTGTTAACTCATTTGGAAATTATCTAAAAATACCGACCAATTGCTGGGACTCACTGGACGATAGACTCCATGTTTTATCGTAACACCGGCACCACCCGTGCGTGGGCGTGCCAAGACCAGCGGAAAATAACCCTGCAAAACCCCTTTGCAGCCTGAAAGTGAAAGCCCCCAACACCTGGGGTGTTGAGTGACTTTAAACGCGCAGCAGCCATTTAGCGCTTGCCGACATGCATACTAGCGCGTCTGGGATGCGTGGGGCTTGTGATTTGTGCAGGGGCCTTCCACACTCCGAGAAAATCTTTTCTCATAGGTCAGCGTCAGCTTCTGACAGGCTCTGGAGCAGATGTTGTGATCCAGAGGTGCTTGAAAACACGCGGTGGACGAAGAAAGACTTTTAGAAACACTTATCATTATTATGTGTTTTTTTAGTTCAGGTAAGGAATACATATGCTTGTAAGTTACACCAGTAAGGGGCTCACTAATGTGATCCCACAAGAGCAGTTCTCCAATACTCTTCCTCTATTATTGCTAATAGTCCTAGCTAAGGGTGCATGCAGTATATATGGCAAATCCATTTCTTATTTGCTTGTGTTTCTGCGTAAACAGGGATTTGAGTGTGTGCACATGCTCAGGGAAAAATGAGTGGGTGCACTTGGACATAGTGGCCTGGGACAGCAAAAGATCCAAGCCCTGTGTGCAGATGTATCCTACTTCAAAAACATGAGAAATGGAAGGAGGCTGGCACCTGCAATCTAGTAAGTCACACCTCAAAGTTGAGTGTGGAGAAGCGTAATTTTGAGTCCACCCTTACACGTCACAGAAACAAAATATATATGTGCATATAGCACCATACACTCTGTGTGCCTTAACTTTATTAATGAAAAGTGAAGTATTCAACTATATTACTGAAATGCATTCACTGTAGAAATTAGAGTATCATAAACGTGTGCACATTAATGTTTATCTTAACCATGGCGAAATGTAGTTCTCATACATATTTACACTTTTGCTTTAAGGCATGTTGCATTTATTTGAAAGTGCATTGACTCCTTTACCTAAGTTACATTTATATTGCCACATTTATTTTTGAAGCTAGACGTGCACATCTAATTGTGTAGTCAAAGTGCATAATTTAGTATTCACCTAAGCTAACCTAACTAGGCCTGAATTTCAAAATGCATTTTTAGGGTTTCTTTATATGTTCTCTCCTCTGCAGATGCAGTTTCAGGGCTTCATTAGCTCGATAAAGCAGGATTATGTATTAGAGATTTAGAGGCCTGAGAAGAAAATCTTGGCAGAGACATGAAGAACTAATAAGCTGGGGAAGGTGTTTATACGTCGTGTATCAGCAATAGTGTTCTGCCCAAGGCTGTGTGAATGTCCAGGTTTCGTGGGATGGGAAGATTTGGCAATGTTGCCACTGTGCATGGGAAGTGTAATTTTATTGGTTCCTGTAAAGGTGGTGTGAGGATTGAATGTTGAGGATGTATCTGTGTGTTTTTAATTGAAGTATACACCGTCAGAGTTTAGGGAAGATCCACTTTGACTTAGAGAGGTACAAACCTCTCTGCTTTACCTATTCTTGAGAGTGTAAAGCTATATGCTAAACACTTGTTTCCCTTTTTGAGGTTTTCTACTGAAATCCTCGTAATGCTGACACCTTCCTCCTTTACCTTTCTATTTTCTGAATAATCTTTGAGATTTCCATTCTGAACCATTTTTTATATTAAACTCCGAGCCCTGCTTAGAAGACTTTGGGCCTGATTCTGATGCGGTTAGGAAGGCCTCCTAACGGCATTTGCTCCATCGAAATCGGATCGGGAATGTGTCTTTCCAACCGAGGGTCCGATTACGATGCGGTTAGGAGCATACAACCAAATCGTATCTGGAAGCATCCGGATGCATCGTACTCGGTCCGTTGGACTCTCCCGATCTGATTCGGTTGGAAACCATTCCAAAACCCATTCGGTCGGGAAGCTTTCCAAACCGCATCAGAATCGGGCCCTTTGTCTTTTGTAGTTATGTGTCTGCACTTGTCACATATTGATGCTATCAACCGGACTTACTTTGTCGCCTAACTCTTCTTTTTGAATTCTGTATTTGAACGATGCTTAATTTGCATTGATTTGAATGGATTACTAATTTGTAATAAACCCCTTTGACTTTAGTTACTGATTCCTGGTGCTTATTGTATAGTCAACTGGGCTACACAACTTTGAATTGTTTGATTGAATGCTAATTCTCTTTTTCCTCAGTCAACCATAACGGTCTGTCAAATGAGATTTGTAACCACGTGCCAACGCGCCATCAAGTGCAGTAACAGAATTACTTGTAAGTAGAGGAAAAGTTGAATTCGCTTAATATAAACTTGTACAGGATTGTTGGCAGCATGGGTTCTCGAAGAGAAGTCCAATCACACAACTCAAACTGAATATTTGGCTAGAATCCATTTGCAACAGAATGTTGAAGCCTTCAGCAAAGCCTTTAATAATATTTCACAATGACTATTAAGGCTCTCTTTATGAGCAGCACAGTATTACCATGGGCTGTTACCGCAACTTATGATATTACCCCAGAGCAATTTTACTGCCCTATTCCAAGCTAATCAGGTAGCAAACGGGAAAAGCATGTGGATGTAGCTTTACCAGACCCAAAAACTTAGTTTTTTCCTCCGTGATTTACCACTTTTATGCAAGCAAATTCCTCCAAGAAACACTTGGAGAATTTTGTGCAGAAAAACATGAAAGTGCAGTCATTTTACACAATCTCGGAATACTGGGCTCAGGCGCAAACAGTGTTTGCAACTTAACCCAATAATTCTGTCTCATTAATAAGGATTGCATAAATGAGATAAACTGACTTGTGATGTGGTGGTAAATGTAATCCATTCTGAGGCAAAGGTAGTTAAAAGAGGTTTTGCTGTATTTATCAGTTTTTGTTCCAGAGAATGCCAAGGCATTGATAATTCATATCATGGACAAACTGAGAATGAGGAAGGACAACACAGTAAAATCTCCAGAAACACTTGAAAATGGGAAGTGAGGTTTTGAATCTTCCCAAACAACTTAGGATGCTTGGGTCCATCTCACTGCCCAACCTCTAAATGGTAACCAATATGGAAACGCTTGGAGAGTAATGCAGTGCAGGGTGGCTACTGAGAAGCATTGCCCACTTAAAAAGGAAGAATGCGCTGTACTTGTACCCATCAATAGTGAGGCCACATGTAGAATATTGTACACATACCCTGAATCCACATCTCATTAGGGACAAAGGGCCCGATTTAGATTTTTGGTGGATGGAGTTATCTCAGTTGGCCTGGGGAAGACTATATGTCTGCCAGGCGGAGACTACTCTGCCCACCAAACTTATAAATGACCAGCAAGCTGGCGGTCATTTATAATGCATTGGTAGGACCAATGCATTTTTCTATGTGGTACAGGGCTCCGTCAGCGGGACACAGCCCTGTACCAAACAGGTTCCGTTTTTCATTTTCTAGAACAAAATCCTGAAACAGGATTTTCTTATTGAAAAATAAAATGCAATGCTTCCCTCGCCATGGGGGCCCTCTCCCATGGAAAGGGAAGCATTTACCAGTTCCCACTGCCTCTTACCACCAGGGTTTTCCTGGTGGTGACGATCAGAGAATACTGACCTGTAATTCCGCCCATCTAAATTAGGTGGGCGAAATGACAGGTCAGCCTCTGACGACCCTGACTCCGCAAGGCTGTTGGTGGGGATTAATCATGGCTGAGGCAGACTAGTCTTCAACGTGGTTAACCCTTAGGTCTGCCCGCTATTAAATTTGGCGGACAGACCACATTCTTGGCAGTAAGGATACCACCAAGAATTAAATCGGGCCAAAAGTCACAGTTTGTCAGAGAAGTCACACCATTGAAGGGCTTCAAAAACTGTTTAAACGAGGAGACCATGTGGAAATGCATTTCAACGTGATTAGACCACAGAGTAGAAGGGATAGTGTGTCAATGGTAATTGCAGATATTAAAGGAAAAACCACAGTATGAGAGACACACATTTATAAATACAACTGTTCTCCTGGATCCAAAATCACAGTGCCCTACTGGGAGATCTTGTGGGTGTAGGAATAACATTGGAAAATATTTTATTACAGAAGGGGCGGTGAATTTATTGAAAGATCCCCCTAGCAGAAGGTCCTGGGGCGTAACACAGGAAGACAGTACTGGGATGAGCCTGACTGCCAAGAAACGGGCAGCACATCTGTATTTAGCAATTTCTATTTTCCATAAAACTCCAGGTTCCTCAATATGCCATGCAATGAACTCCACTCGGTCTTTAACTCATTCAGGCGTCCATTGTATTCTGAAAATATGCTTTGACAGGTCTTTTATTTTCTGCACATGTTCATGACGTTCCCTGGCATTAGGGCATACTAAAACGTTTTCTGTCTGTTGAAAAAAATGAAAAAACCAATGTGCAAATGCATTTTTCAACGCCACACTTACTCCTGAGAGGCAAGTGCAGAGTTAGAAGAGGCAACTGTGAGTGCTTATGGAAATATGCGATTTACCTAGATTTCTGTGCATCCTCTTGGGCATTTCTGGTACCCTAAAATGTGTGAATGTATGCACATTTTAGGCATATATTTATAGTGTAAGGACATATGCATTTTTTGTGACTCTTACCCTGTGTCTGAGGTAATTTTAGTATATCACACTTGCACTGAAAAAGCAGGCCTTGCAACTAATTAAGGGCCATATGTACAAAATATAGGGATTGCGATTTCCGAATTACGAATCTTCCTGAATCCCAATTAGGAAATCGCAATTCCTAATGTACGAAAACATACAAGTGTGAAATAGCGATTCCTAGTGGGTCGCAAATCGACCTACTCATGAATGTTAGTGAGGTAGGTTGCAGTTTGTAGTCAGCATCTGGGTGAGGCCTCGATGCGGAAGCATGCCACTGGAATTTCCAGTGGATGAGAGTCCTTTTCATATAAAAAAAAAACCTTTGGTATTGTGTGAAAGAGAGAGAATCTTACCGACCCTAATGTGATATATTGTTATAGCTGGAGGTGGAGGGAACCCACTTTAAAAACCTTCTAACTCCCCTTTTCTTGAGTTAGCTCACTTTATTTACAGCACTTTACACACATAATCAATACCTTAATCTGATTTTAAGTAGCGTCCTTCTTATTCTTTATACAGAGGTTTGATATGCCCCAAAGACCATGTTCTAATTCAATATTTTCGGTGTTTCCATTTTACAATTCATCAGTAGAGACTACTTATATTATCAAATGGTTGCGAGATAAAGATGCACAAGAGCTTTCAGAATATCACAATATTTAAGACAATCTTTTAAACAACAAGCAGACTCATGTGTACTGATCACCTTACATTGGCAGTAGCCTCATAACCTCTTTTTTGGGAAAAAGTGTGAGGGCTACAACTGTGCAACTATGACTGGAGTATATTGACAGCGAGGCTGAGCGACAGAGCAGAAGAAAAGGAATATGGCCTTAGTCAGGGCTTTAAGTGGGCCGGGTCCTGCCGGTGCTGAGCACGGCAGTTCTAAAAAGCAGCTGCTGAGACGGGTCCCTATTGGAGTCTCCGTTTTGGCCTCACCCTCCGGGTGAAAAACAAATCTTACCTCTGCAGCAGCGCCCCCCTTCGCTGCCTGTGATGTAACTTCATAGAGACCCGTTACAGTACTTTCATTCTCATCATTTCAGAACTGAAGCAGTTTCAATATTATATACAATGAAGCCATAGTTGTTGCTTATTTATCTTACACAACTAATAACAATTGAGAAAGCCAATAGTCCTGGCTATTTGATGGTGTAATGTTAGTTGTTTTATTATATATCTGGATGCAATGACAGAAGCAGCAAAATTCCAGTCGGGCGGCACACTATGCTAAACACAGGTTTTTAGTTTAGGCGTGTTTAAGCCACGTCCTGAATTACATCGGCTACACCCCTTTGAAGACCCCTCAGTTTTTTCATCCCACTTAAAGTCCTGGCCTTAGTGTAGGACAATCTGAAATACCAATATATCCACAGATGTGTAATGCATGTCATAGCTGGTACAAAGTGACCTGCATCCTCTTCTGCGGGTGTCTTGGGGGAGGGGCGCCTAGGCACAGCCTCGGGGAGAGCGTTCTTGTCAACAGTCATGTTTAGGAAGTAACCACGAGGCCGACAAATGCTCCCTTTTAACCACAGAATCCACTTCAAAAGTATTTCTAAATCTAGGACACTCTTTGGGTCACATTCTCCATGAAAGCGTAACTTTTGGAAACAACATAAGCAAGCCTAACTTTACTTTGGCATTGGAGGATAGCTCTGTTCTTGGCTCTGTAAGAACTCGGGAACAGACCAAGTCGAATTTCCACAAATCAAAAATTAGGAAGGACATCAGAAGACAATTATTCTTGGAGCTAAAGCAACTACAGATTCCAAGGAGCGGCAAAAATTGTCACAGTTTTTCGGATGGGTCCATGGGCTTCGTCCAAGTGCTACAGGAAACTGACCACACACGGTGGGCTCCAGCCAGCAACGAAAACTGCAAACAAAATGTCACTGTTCAAAATACCAACTCTCACTTGATGTGTAGGGAACTGCAAATTAACGAATCATGGCAGAAAGACGTTGACAAAACAGTTTCTTTCCTTGGAGTTTTTAGCTATTTTGCTGTTGCATTAGCTTTTCTGCATATGGAGTGGCTGAATGTACATATTCCAGTTTGCTGTGCTTTCAATCAGATTGACAATTAGGCATTACATCCTCCCCTAGAGAGGTAATTTTGAAAATTGCAACCAGTTTGCTCTAGTTTGTATAGAAAAGTATAATCCTTCGAGTTCCATACAAATGACTAAGTGAAACCAAACATCTGCAAAAAATCTTAACTGTTGTATGTTAGAATATTGCTTGCAAAAATATAATCTAACTGCAATATTGCGTTCAAAATATTGTTTAAAAAAATACATTGGGGCAATGTTTTTTAGCTGTTCCTATAAAATGAATTTACAGATTTCACCGCCAAGTTTTGGTGAGTTTGTACTGCTTGTATATTATACCAATCCTTGTGGACCTCTTTTATGTGTTCCCGAGGTCAAGTACTTGTTTCAGTTTCACTCAGTAGTCCAGGGACGAATGTCTTCACTGTGTATAGGGCTGTGTTTTCCTCCTAATCAATCAATCAGGTAGCTTGTAAAGCGCGACTACTCACTTGTAAGGATCTCAAGGTGTTGGGGGAGGGAGGAGCCGCTGGTCCGTCGAAGGCGCTGTTGTTCAGTCGAAGAGCCATGTCCTGAGATCCTCCCTGAATTGAGGCAGTGACGGTGATTGCCAGAGGTGGAGAGGCAGGGTGTTCCAGGTCTTTGCTGCAAGGTAGGAGAAGGATCTTCCTCTGGCTGTGGTCTTGCGGATACGTGGGACGGTGGCCAGGGCCAGTTGGGTGGAGAAGAGGTCTCTGGGGGGTGCGTGGAATGTGAGGTGGTGGTTGAGGTACGCAGGTCCCACGTTGTGTAGGGCTTTGTAGGCATGTGTGTGGTTTGTACTCTGTTTAGTCAATAAGGTATTACTGAGACTTTTGGTGCTTTGCAGGAAAGAAGACGGATAACAGGAGGGCCACTGCTCTGTTGTCATTGAACGTGATTGTCCAAGTGAGGAATATATCACTCTTACAGTCATTTTCATCCCTGCTTTGTTCCTGTTTTCATGTATTTTTCTTCCTCATTTGTTCTCCCTTTTCTGCCATTCTCTCTCTTACAGTGGGATATCCTCTGATGATAACAAAGCAAGTCCTGGACCACAAAAATGAGTGCCTGTGCCTAGCACTTATAATCACCAGCTCAAATTAAGCTCTGGAAAGGCTTCACTGTGGGTGAAATTGATGGTGTATCATTATGGGTCTGATCCAGCGGAAGCAGTGTAAAATTGTGGGCACAGACATGAGCTACCCACCTTACCATAAGCTCAAACCTCAGATTTACAACAACTCAGAGTTTGGGCCCATATAAACTCTATAACCACTTACAGATCATGAGGTCCTCCGATAGATCTTTGTAAGAGCTAATAGGGACTCAGATAATTAGAGACAGATGTCATTCCTTCATGAGGACCTGCAATGAAGAAATGGCTATCTAACAACTTAAATCAATAACCATATCTTACTTAACAATAATATCATCAATAAAAATGACAAACTCAAAATATTTATCAAGGCACTTTTATCTAAACTTAAAATGAATGGTCAAAAATACATAAAGCACATTAGAATTTCGGTTACTTGGTTAATCATTTGAGTACTTTTAAATTCACAACACAAATACAGTTCAAAGTGATAATGCATCAATAATCAAATAACTGGCGTGAGGAGAGAGAAAGAATATGCATTACAATTTCAGTATGCAATTTCATACGAACCAAGTTCTGATGTAGATTATCAGGACCGAGACGCAAGGAAATGGACTAAGCACATCGTGCAATAATCAGAATAGCTTGCCCTTCAGCCCAAAGGTATAGCCTGCTCCAGCTTCACCAACCGATGAGGTGCTGGGTAAGAGTCAGGAGAGTTCAGTTCAGGATAGTCAGAGTTTGGACCGACAGCATGTCACGCCCAAGAGTTGCAAAGAAAATAGCCGCACACGTCATTTTCCCATGGGGCAATTATACCTCGAAATGTTCCCAGTTCCTGCCCACAGAGTATCTTTTGCACAGTTTTTATTGGTTGAGATCCATGGTGGTGATCGTGGAATGAACATGTTTCAGCCCAAAACGTTCGGAACCCTCACGTAATATCCTTGTTCATTGTTTTGCTGAGTTTCTAAGAATGACAATATCAAAAACACCTCGGAAATCGGAAGCACATTTGAAACTTTACATGTCCACACGCTCGTTTCCGAGTTAGCGCGCAACAAAGTTGACACAATTTATTCATAGAGAGAGGATATTCAAACTGCAGGAAAGAAACTTCGATGGTAAAACTTATAATAGAGCAACAAGTCATAGTCATATAGTCATATTTCGCTTTATTCGGTGTCATGACAAAAAACATCTATAAAAACAAAAACAGTCACACAAATTAAAACATCTCTCAAATACATTTCATTTCAAACATTAAGAACGTGATCCATTACATTTAAAACCATCACTTCAAGTTATAAACAATTATCTACCAGCAAGATGTTCCTATTTGTTAAATATGCATTACGGACCATAATCTTTATGTATAAAAGTATACAATATTTTCCAACTTAAGTTCCAAAGCGTAGTTATTCTCATGGTGTTTAGTAGCCATGCCCCGAAATTATGTATTGCAGTAGACTTATTCTAGGTATCAGTTAAAATCATACTTTTTCTAACATAGAATGCGGCCCATAGAAATGAAGACATTCTACAGCAAATTTCAAGGGAGGGCAAAGATTGTAAGTACAAATAAGCAGGACGGCATTGAGTAAAGCCTAATTGTTTTATGATAGGTAAAATGTACCGCTTCCTTTGTAGTGAATAAAATTTACATAAAAGAACCACGTGCATGGTATTTTGGGGCATCCTACTGTCACAAGGACAATTTGACAATTTTATGGTCCAATCATTCATAATGGGAAAAGTGCACAGTCAATGGAATATATCTAATCTTAGGGTGTAAGGACAAATCTATGCCAAGAATTTAAAACAGCTTTTAGGTATGGCTGCATGTTAAAAGTAGTTAAAATCAATTGGTTATGTAAAACGGAAGGTTTTGGGAGTTCGGCTATCAAGTCAAGGTTCTCCAAATGTTTCATCGCTTCCCTTTTCAACAGTTTTCTGCTGATTGTCGCCAGGGACTCTGGGTTCTCAAAATATTCTAGATGGTCCATGTCATTGAGAAACCGTTGTACATACGCCATCCATGGAATGGACAAATGTGAAGTTAATTTAAGGCAATCAGCTATCAGCTATCTGTTAAGGGCTGTATACTCTGATGTCCAAATTTTGTGCCAGAGTAAAATAGGTTCAACTTTGATTATGTTTGTAAGTAGGGGGGACACCAAGTTCAGCGTGTTATACATGCACTGAAGTACTTTTTGGAGTTGCCAGTAGATGTCTAAGGAATTCATTTTCTACTGCTTGCAACTCTGCACATGTCTTGTGTCCCCATATGCCGGCCCCGTAAAGTGCTGTACTAGTGCATTTTGCTTTATAGATCTTCATCATCCTATCAGGAGGGTTTATTCCCAAACATTTTGCAAAACATCTCAGGGCCCAGCAGGCCTTGGTGAATAGGCTACTTCTATTTTCAATGGCCTTCCTCCACAGCCCCTCCCTATCAAACAAGACTCTAAGATAAGAGAAGGTCTCCGTGAACCCTATTTTAGATCCGTTTATTACTAAGGATCTGCATTTATTACTATTTTTACCACACATCATGATGAATGTCTTGGCTTGGTTGACTATGAGTCCCAGATTCTTCATATAATCCACAAAGTTGTCAATCAATGACTGCAAGGCAAGTGGTGTATGGGCCATAAGGACAGCGTCCGACAGCGTAGAGGAGGGCCGGGACTGGGTGCGAACCAATTTGTGGAAGATCTTTTACTACTGCCACTAGTTCCTCCCCCACACTGTTTATGTATAAGGAGAACAGAAAGGGGGCCAGGACGCACCCCTGTCTCACCCCTCTCTCCACGCTGAAGGTTTCTGTGCATTCTCCGTTTTCACCAAATATAACCATAGCACTGCACCCCGTGTATAAGTCTCGTAAAAAGCTGATGATTGGCAATTCCACCCCCATATCTCTCAGTTTTAGCCATAGTTTGTCGTGTATTACACAATCGAAGGCCGATGAAAGGTCGACAAAGGCTAGATACATCTGCCCCTTTTTGATCTTAACATATTTGCCTATGAGCAGGCTTAAATTGAGACTCTGTTCTACAGTCCCAATCCCGGGGCGGAAGCCATATTGTAAGTCTGATCGTTTGCCATGAAGTTCTGCCCACTGTTGTAGTCCGTCCAAGATTATCCGACCCGCTACCTTTACTAGGGAGTCTATTAAGGAGATTGGCCTATAGCATGCTGGATTTAGGCGATCTCCTTTTTTATATATGAGGACGATAATTGATTCTCCCCAAGATGGTAAGAATCCCACTTTACAACTAGCTCTTAACACTTGGGTTAGCAAAGGGGCCCACAGATTAATGTTGTCTTTGTAAAGGTCAACGGGTATGGCATCCGGACCGGGGGCTTTACTGCCTTTGCTCGTTAGGATTGCGGTGGTGACTTCCTCCAAAGAGAAGGGGGGGATAGTGGAGGTTTGGGGTAAAATGACCAGCTCGTTGTTGGTTTGTGCCTGATCTTGTGGGTTAGTTGTGGGAGGAGCAGAATAAATAGTCGCAAAGTGGTTAATCCACTCTTCCTCCAGTATTGCTGCCTCGATCTTGGGCTGCCCCTCTGCACTCCATGGTGAGGAATTAATTATCCTCCAGAAAGATCTATCATCTTACTAATACTGGCCTCCTGTAAAGACTCCCAGGTGGTCTCCCTTAAATGTTGTTTCCTCACGTTAACTGCCTTTTTATACTCGGCTCTGCATTGTTGGACCTCGCTCTTGTTTCTTTGAGTTTTATGGAGGGCCACCTTGAGACGGTTATGGGCTTTACTACATACAGTGTCGAACCAACCCTTTTCCATCGTATTTATCTTTCCTCTCTTGGCCCATAGGCTCTTTTTTACGCCCTGTGTAATGGCAAAGAAGGCTGTAGAGCAACAAGTCAGCATTTTATTCTTATTTGAAGGAAATAATGAAAGACAAAATAAATTTTTCTAAGGCCTTCAATGAAAAGTCATAATACGCTTTGAGACCTACCTGGAAAACCACAAAAGTCAGCATTTTCTAAGGAAAACGTGTTAACGTTAAAACATTTGAGAAACGCTTAAGGAGATTAATATATAAACATCATTTCTCTATTTTCATAAGCCTAGTCTAATCATATTTCAGTAATAAACAGCCAGTTTTTCTTTGCATTTTCAGATTTACGTTTGAGGAAACATAGCAAGTCTCATTTCAATAGTGCAATCTTTTCAAAGCATATTTCACTATAAAACACATCAACTGCATTATTATTTTTGATTTTTATCATCATAACACATTAGTAATCTTTCTCTCTCCTATAGTATATGTCTCAACTTCAACAAAATAGGGCCTTTTTCTGCATGCTTTTACGATGCAGTTTAAAAACTCTCAGTGCTGAACGAGACAAAATGTTAGTCATGTTTCATTTTTTAAGTATATTTTTAGTATTTCACACGCAATGAGCAGGATTTAACCAAGCAAAATCATTCTTAAATAATCATGCTCCATCAGGTCCCAACCTTGAAAGCAATGACAGCCTGGGGGAAGGTTGAGCAGAGCAGACAGAAATGGAACAATGGACAGGCTGGCAACAATAGGATGGTGGCAACTGACAGCAGTCTCGTTCCCTAAACAGGCGGGAATCCAGAAATAAAGATCAAATGCAGCATAGCATTAGCTCATACTGCTTTGGTTAATCGCAACAGTTAAGCAGGTTCTTGGGCTCAAGGAAACCCACCTCGACACCGCCCCAACGGCAGATGGTCCATCACCCATGGAAGCAAAGGTAACTGGTTCCCTCTGTGCCCTCGCAGACAAAGCAGAAACAAATCAACACGTTCTTATTGTATCTGGATGGTCTGCACATGGATGTTAGCTAGATTTGCAGGGCAGCATGCACCTGCTTCCCAACTAGAAGGGATGCAGTGGCAGCCATTCCAATAAATTCCAGGGATGTTATGTTCTCCTAAGGAAAACCTAAGGTCTCACACTTAATGTAGGCCTCAGGAATGGAGCTTCCCTCCAGGGTGAACTCCATGAAGCGGAGCCTGAGCCCTTCAAGCAAGGCTCTAACCGCTTCCCACTCTGCACTGCTCAGATACACACACAGCAAAGCTTATCGCATGGAGCACCCTCGCCCCGGGTGGACTGTCAACCTCTTTCCAGTGAGTCTAAGAGGTTTAGGAGTGCAACTTCGGTTACAAATGTGGTGGATATCTTATCTTCCCGATTACCAGTGGCTAATATACACTTGTAATGTGGCGGGGGTCATCCACCATGTTTATTGCAGAGTATCTTGTCCACCAAACTCTAAATAGGGCTCTAAGTTCAGTCATAGTGACTGGGGAAAATGGCTGTCTCACCTTTGATAGGGCTTTGTTATACCTGTTACTGCACAGGCCGGTGAAAAATGCTGCCTTCCATATTTCCAACTAACAGGAACAAAATAAGCAGATCAGAGATTTAGAGCAAAAACAGTTTTTGAAAAGCCTTTTTCAAATTTTGCATTTTCTATCCAATACATAGTGCTGTGTGCAGAGATTAAATGTGGAAGGAGCCAATCGAAAGTCGGTGTGCTTTTTTCAGCTGTAATATCATACTCTTAGCAAACCAAACTAAAGGCATGACATCAAGCAGGATGAAAATAAATCAAACTCTAGATTCAGAGTAAGGATGGAAAAATATCTAACTTCTGTGAAGCATGTGTTTCATTAAACCTTGAGCTTTAATGTTTTACAGAAGCATCACTTCTGCCAATTTCCCTCTTTAATTTCTAAATTCAAGAGCTTTAGGATTAGACGGTTTGAAAGAACAGTTTGTATAAAAAACATAGCACTGGGGGAACTGATATCTAAGCTGAAAATAAAATGAAATACCCCAACATGTTCTCTTTGTGTGGCTTATAGCTGCGGATTTGGCTTGATTGTGGTTCTAGTGAGATACTGAGCAGAAATTACCTTATGGTGTTAATATCATTTTCCCTTTGATGGGTGCTGTGCTAGAACTGATCTTTTTGTTCCTTTAATACAGCTTAAGCCATGTAACAGGTTGTAACAATTCTCTTGCTAAGAGGCAATATTAACTTTCTGGTAGAGCAGACTATCTATGACTTTTAGTAATCTGGCAAAATTATTTTCAAAATGAACAAAGTTCCTGGGAATTATCTTGCAGGTCACAATAAAATGGAAAAATCAACTGAAGTTGTTGCTGGTGCGTTCTTGAAGTCTTCGCAATGGCTGTCTAAGATGCCACAGGCAGCCTGGCCTGAAAGCGGAAGCCACCCAGTATCATCCTTACACATCTCGCTCTCCATACAGCTACAGTGAACCCCATTATCATGAAGTTTCCTAGTTCGGTGCCGCCCAATTTAGATCACTGACCATGATTGGATGAGGGAACTCATGGTCAACGCTTGCGTAAGGTGCCGTAAGAATTCTCTACTAATAGCAACAAATAGGTGCAAGACCTATTAGAGTTACACCATGCATTCAGGCCTCTTCACCTTACACATAAGCAAACTACAGACCTAATGACCCCACTACAGTCTGACATTCTTTCCTTAGTGGAACCTTGGGTACAACTTCAGTCCAATCAGATCATCATTGGCCTTGTTCATCTAAAATATGACTTGCATAGACAGGATTGTGAAAAGGACTTAAGCACAGCAAGGATACATATTGGACTGCATCTATTCTCAAATATTTGGATGACACACAACACTTTCTATGGTCTGACCAGAAAACTGTTCTGTTTATGATCAGACAATCCACAAAAATGAATCAGGAGTCCAGAGACACCTCTTAGATCATAGAACACAAACAGGAGCTCTTCCTGTAGTCCAGTACGTCCATATCAATGAAAAGGAAGACCATTCACTTAAAACAGCTAGTCTTTGAGACTGCTGTGAAATTCATTGCCATTTTGTGGTACATATGTCATTGCTTCTCGTGGCTTTGTGTCTCCCCAAGGATCAATTTCACCACATCCTTTGAAAGACTACAGTATTTACAACAATTTATAAAACATTAAACACATAAATGAGAGGCAACAAAAAATAAGGTATGCTCAGAAAGCAAGAGTTATACACAAATAAAGAAAAGATCAGACTCATAAGTCCTTTCGGTGTGTATCAATTCTTTAATTCTATTCTTCTTCAAAGCACACAAACGCAGCCAACACGTTTCCCCCCAACAAAGAGGCTTCCTCAGGGCAGTCTCATACGTCAAAGAAACATCAACCAAGCTGTAAGAAAGACGTCGTAAGAGACAATCAATGGCAATCAATATTCCGAAATACACTTTTCAAATGGTAGCTTTCATACGTAAAGCAAACAAATTTCCAATGTGTTTAAGGAGATTAAGTATTCTTTAATCCAGAGTCCGTCATCCAAGCCATGTTCGGCACCAAAATGCGCTCAACAAGTCACAAATACAGTATTCTAATGGCATATTGAATTTGGGACTTCGGTGCCGAACACGGCTTGGATAATGGACTCTGGATTTAAGAATACTTTTTCTCCTTCAACACTTGCTTGAAGGTGCTCTTTACGTATGAAAACTACCATTTGAAAAGTGTATTTTGGAATACTGATTGCCATTAATTGTCCCTTATGACGTCGTTCTTACAGCCTGGATGATGTTTATTTGACGTATGATACAGCCCTGAGGAAGCCTCTTTGTTGGGGTGAAACACGCTGGCAGCAATTGTGCGCTTTAAAGAAGAATAGAATTAAAGAATTGATACACACGGAAAGGACCTATGAGTCTGATCTTTTCATTATTTGTGTATAACTCTTACTTTCTGAGCATAGCTTATTTTTTGTTGCCTCTCATTTATGTGTTTAATGTTCTAATGTATGACCAATGAGCACCTGGTCTTTGGAGGTGGGCAACTTGTGTCTAAAAAATAGTGATAACTTTTGGTGGTGCAGAACCGGTTTCCCTGGCTGCCATCCTTGGTTCAATATTTATAAATTAACAATGAATACGAAAAAGTACCCTATCATAATTATTTATAATTAATAATTAATTATAATTAAAAAAACATTACTGGGATGCAAAAATAGAAGAGGCACAAAAAAGACAAATCAATGGTCCTGCTCATTAAATCCATATCTGGTCCACCAATAAAACATTTAAAAATAAAACCTGGACAAATACGTTGCAAATCGTCTTTTTGGGAAAATTGTAGGGTTATGTTCTGCAGCCTTAACCACAACAAATCTCTATAGCCAGCCCATGCATAGCTATATTCTTGAAAACTCACAAACTCAACATCAAAGAAATTAGTGTATCAGTAGCTTGGGGGCAGTAGCCCCCAATCTGCTCCCCCCGGGGGGGGGGGCAGAAAGCTCACTAGATTCCAGGGATTTTTTTTCATTGAATTTAGGGGTGGGGGCTGCCCAAGATGAGCATGCCAATGCCCCCATCCCCCTCCCGCAAAATTCCAGTCTTTCTGCCCCCCCTGGGAGGCAGATGGGGTCAGTAGCCCCCGATATGTTCCCCCCGGGGGGGGGGCAGAAAGCCCACTAGATGCCAGGGATTATTTTTTTTATTGTTTTTAGGGGTGGGGCTGCCCAAAATGGGCATGCCAAAGCCCCCACCCCCAAAAAAAATTCTGCAGTCTTTCTGCCCCCCCGGAGGCAGATGGGGCAATAGCCCCTGATCTGCCCCCCGGGGGGGCAGAAAGCCCACTAGGCACCAAGGATTGTTTTTTATACGTAGGGGTGGGGGCTGCCCAAAATGGGCATGCCAATGCACCCCCCCCCCAAAAAAAATCCCACAGTCTTTCTGCCCCCCAGGAGGTAGATGGGGGCAATAGTCCCTAATCTGCCCCCGGGGGGGCAGAAAGCCCATTAGGCACCAGGGATTTTGTTGGGTTTTTTTTTACATAGGGGTGGGGGCTGCCGAGAATGGGCATGCTAATGCCCCCACCACCAAAAAAGGCTTCCTGCCCCCCCCCAGAAGGCAGATCGGAGCAATAGCCCCTTATCTGCCCCCCGCGGGGGGCAGAAAGCCCACTAGGTACCTTTTGGCTGTTTCAGTGATATTTTTATTCTCATCCGCTCCCGAGCGGGGGCAGAAAACCACTAGAAACCAGGTAGAGTTTGTGTGTGTGTAAACTGGAGGTTGGGTGACGCTCTGCGTGTACTGACCTTTGGCTGGCATTTTGCTGGCGGTGTGTGTGGACCTGCACTTGGCTGATGGTGTGGGTGGACTCGCGCTTGATGATGGTGTGTGTTGATTGGCGCTTGCCTGGTGGTGTGCGTGGAGTGGCGCTTGGCTGGTGGTGTACGTGGACTGGTGCTTGGCTGGCTGTGTGCATGAATGGTGTTTGGCTGCAGGGCCGGACTGGCCATAGCGGGCACCGGGCGTTTCCCCGCTGGGCTGGCTTTCTGGCCGTGGGGTGCAGTTTTGTCACAGGGGGCCAGTTTTGCAGCAGTGCTGCAATATCGGGCCCAAGCAACAAAACCGGGAATGGTGCTTTTTATTAGCACGCCCCCCTCCTCCCCCCCTCCCCCAAGGTCGGTCGAGCAGCAATCTGCCAGGGTTGGTTGCTGTTCTCAGTCCGGCCCTGCTTGGCTGGCGGTGTGCGGGGATGGCGCTTGGATGGCGGAATGCGTGGGTGGTGCTTGGCTGGCGGTGTGCGTGGATATAGCTTGGCTGACTGTGCACATTGATAGCATTTGGCTGGCATGCACTTGGATAACGTTTGGCTGGCAGTGTACATGAATGGCGCTTGGCTAGCGGTGTGCATGGATGGCGCTTGGCTGGCGGTGTGCGTGGATGGCACTTGGCTGGTGGTGTGCGTGGATGGTGGTGTGTGTGTACTGACTCCTGTCTGGTGGTGTGGCTTGCATGGATACCCCAGCGTTTTCTTACACAGAATGCCCCGCAAACCTCAAATTTACTTACAAAGTCACATTTTCCTCTCATGTCTGTGTGAGTAAGTTGTAGGATCACAGCGCAGGCACAGATTTCCTACTACTCAGCATTCCCCTTGGTCTCCTGAGAAAAATTATATCTCACTTGTGTGGGTGCCAAAAGTAGCGTCAGCCTAAAAATGTATAAACAAACTGCCCGTTTGGACCCACTTTGGGCCCCCCTCAATCTCTACAAGTTTTTGGCCCTTTCATATCATAGGCACTCGGCCCATCCACAAAAGGAAGGTATCATTCTTATCGGGAGACTGAGGGGAACGCTGAGTTGAAGGAAATTTGTGCCGTGCGGTGATCCCACAACTTTCCCACACAGATATTACAGGAAAATTTGACTTTTTAGCTAAATTTGAGGTTTGCAGCGGATTCTTGGAAGGAAAATGTTGGGGGATCAACGCAAGCCACACCTCCCTGGACTCCCACGGATGTCTAGTTTTCAGAAATGTCTCGGTTTTTTAGGTTTCCCTAGATGCCTGCAAACCCAGGACCAAAAACATAGGTGCCCACCTATCTATCACAAAACGACCTGGTTTTTCAAGGGTGTCACCTGCGTTTTTGGTCCCAGGCTCAGCGGCCATCTAGGGAAACCTACTGTTGGGATGTGCAGGAATTACGCGACCAATTATGCGTTATGCACGAATTTATTGTTATTCGGATTCCAGATAAATAAAACAAAAAGTCTTAAAGTTTCTAGGGGGAATTTGCTCTTCTCCTTGAGGTCGCGTCTTTCTTCACCCGGATTTTTTCAGACGGCTCAGGCAGCACGGGAAGGCACCGGAAAAGCAAGGAAAGGAAAAATAATGTCAGCGCGGTGCACCGATACTGCTATGAGGGAGAGGGAGTGAGGGGGACAACACCCTTTTAACACAGAGTATAGGGTGTATCAGAGCAGGAGACCGCCACTGTGAGGGTTAGAGGAGTTCAAGAAGAAAACCGCTCCTGGGTTTCTATAGCATTCCCTAGGGGTTTCCTTTCTCCCCACCCGAGGACGCTACTCCCGCCCGCCTCCCGCTTCCTAGGAACCGTGCACGTACCTGTGCAAGCCACGTTCCTCCAGGAACGCGGCTGGGCGACTCGTAGGGTCGTTGGCCTCCTGGCTTTCCGTCACGGGGTTCGTCACTGTAACCTGGTTTCTCCAACTCCTCTTCACTCCCGCTCCGTCCCCTGGATCGTCAGATGGTCTCTTCAGGCTCCGCTACAGAGGTTTCTTCCTTTGGGCTCTCGACGACCTCTCCTGTACATCCGGCTTCCTCTTCTTCCTCCGGCGTGCCGTAGCTCCACCTCCAGGGGGCGTGGTTTGTCCGTCCTTCGTCGTCCGGGGTTCGGGTGTTAAAGGGCCCGTAGTACCGGTCCTCGGGATCGTCCCCGTGTATTTCACATCATACAGAGGTCCTGGGGGCTGCAAAGGAAACAGAGGTGTGGGCCAGTGAGGCAGGATCTCTTCTTCCTCCAAGGGATCGGGGTCTAAGGGGGCTAGATCTTGACATACCCTACCCCTAAAGTCTTCCCGATCAGGGAGGTACGGGATGCGAGAGAGGAAGTCCGCATTAGTATTATGAGTACCTTTCTTGTGTCTGACCTCGAAAGTATATGGCTGGAGGGATAGGAACCACCGCATCACTCTAGGGTTGTTGCCTTTATTCCCGCCCATCCACAGTAGCGGGGCGTGATCGGTGTAAAGGATGAATGGTCTTCCCTCTAAATAGTACCTGAGCTTTTCAATTGCCCATTTAACAGCCAGGCACTCTTTTTCGATCACAGGATAATGTTTCTCCCTTGGAAAGAGCTTTCGGCTGACAAACAACACGGGTTGTTCCAGGCCCTCTTTGGACTCTTGGGAAAGAACCACCCCTATGCCCACATCCGAAGCATCGGTCTGCAAAATAAAGGGTCTGGTGTAGTCAGGGGAGGCTAGGACCGGACTGCTGATTATGACCTCCTTTAGTTGTTGATATGCCTTGAGGACTGCTTCGGAAGGATTCAGGAGGTTTTTCTTAGTTGTGTCTTTTTTTAGCAGGAGAGCTGCTATCTCGTAATACTGAGATATGAACCTCCTATAATATCCTAGGAGACCCAAAAAGGCTCTCATCTCTTTTTTTGTCGTGGGAAGGGGTGTCTTTACGATTGCTTTTATTTTCTCCTCTTGGGGCTCTATACATCCGTTTCCCAGAAGATACCCCAGATATCGTACCTTCTGGAACCCGACGTGAGATTTCTTAGCGTTGTCATGCATGCCCGCGGTTTGTAACTCCTGTAGTATCTGGTTACAATGTTCAAGGTGTGTTTCCCATGTTGGGCTGAATATGACAATGTCATCCAGATACGCCGAGGAGTACGCCTGATGGGACCGGAGGACTGAATTCATCAGCCTCTGAAATGTTGCGGCTGCTCCGTGTAGGCCAAAAGGGAGCACTGTGAACTCAAAAAGACCGTCTGGTGTAGAAAAGGCGGTCTTTTCCTGATCGCCTCTACGCAAGGGTACTTGCCAGTACCCTTTCGTGAGGTCCAGCGTGGTGATGAATCTGGGATCCCCTAGTTTTTCTATAAGCTCATCGACACGTGGTAAAGGGTACGCGTCCAATTTAGAAATGGCGTTGACCTGCCTGAAGTCGATACAAAACCGGACGGAACCGTCCGGTTTTGGGACCATGACGATGGGGGAGGACCAGTCACTTTGGGAAGGACGTATCACGCCCATATGCAACATTTTTTTGACCTCCTCGGCGATGGCCTCCCTTCGGGCAGCATGTATTCTGTAGGGTCTCTGTTTGATTACTCGGCCAGGAACTGTCTCAATGGCATGCTCTACTAAGGTGGTCTTTCCGGGTAGGTCGGAAAAGAGAGCAGAGAAGGGTTCCAGGAGGTCTAACAGACCGGTCCGTTGCTCCTCCATCAGCAGCTCGTTTATCACCAGGTGTTCTAAGGTACAAGGATCGACCAGAGGGGCTAGGGCTGGTTGATTGTTCTGGGGTATTGGCCTAGGCCTGGGCGGTGAACTTTGCTCCGTTCGCGGAGTTTGCGGAGTTTTCTGCACTCCGCACTCCACAGAGCTCGCAGAGTGCAGAAAACTCCGCTTCGCAATGTGCAGCAGATTTTTTTCCCTGCTCGCGATCGCAAGCGGTAAGTTCGCGAGCGCGAATGGTAAATTCTACCCGAGCGGCAGGAATACCAGCACAAACTGCAGTTCGCACTGCACTCCGCCACTCGCAGAACTTCACGGAGTTTTTTGCAACTTTGCGGAGTTCCGCGCAGCAAAACTACGCGAACTACGCCCAGGCCTGTATGGGACCCAACCATTTCTTCAGCAAGTCAATATAGTAGGTCTGCTGTTTTCTAGGGGTTACTTATATGCGATAGGTGGTCCTGCCAATGGTAGCCACTACTTTGAATGGGCACTTCCATTCTGCCCTGACCTTGATAAGGGAGGTGGGCTGAAGAATGAGTACCAAAGTCGTTTACCCGTAGGGTCCCACATTTCTTTCCTTTATCATAGAAAGCTTTCTGGGTCTTTTGGCTTTTCTCCAGATTGGAATGGGCTAGGTCTCTCAATTTGCCGATCCTAGACCTTAGGTGTCGGGTGTAGTCAAGGAGTTTACTGGCGTCGTCCTCCCCTTTCTCCCACGCCTCCCGCATCATCTCTAACAGGGTCCTTGGCTGTCGGCCGTATAATAATTAGAAAGAAGAACAACCCAAACTGCTGTGGACCTGTCCACGGATGACGAAGAGGGCGAGGGGGAGGAGCCGATCCCAGTTATTCCCTTCGCCGGTAAGCATCTTTTTTAGGGTCAGCTTAAGACTCCCATTGTATCTCTCCACTAGCCCATTGGCCTGGGGATGGTAGACGGAGGTTTTAATGTGCTTTACGTCTAACATCCGACATACCTGGGACATCAACTTGGACACAAAGGGAGTTCCCTAGTCGGTAAGGATTTGGTGTGGGAACCCAACCCGGGAAAAGTACTCTATCAGTTTGTCGGCTATGATAGAGGTGTTAGGGGAGCGTAGTGGAAAGACCTCTGGGAACCGAGTGGAATAATCCACCAACACAAGGACGTATTGGAACCCCTTGGTGGATTTGGGTAGGAGCCCGATTAAATCCATGCCTATCCGTTCAAACGGTTTGCCTATGATGGGCAGTGGCTGGAGTGGTACGAGAGGGGGTCTATAGAGTTTTTTTCTTTGGCATACAGGACACTCCTGGCAATATTTCTTTATGTGGGCATATATGCCCGGCCAGTAGAAGTGTCGTAAGAGGTTTTGGGTGGTTTTTAAGGCCCCCGAATGACCCGCCAGCAGATGGGAGTGGGCAAAGAAGAGTATCTGTTCTCGGAAGTCTCTAGGTACCAACAGCTAAGAGGTTTCATCCCGTCCACCCACCCGATACAGAAGCCCGTTGGTCACCTGGAAGCAGGGGAATGTCGGGGCAGCCTTGGTTTGGGATAGGCGTGCTTCTTGCCAAGCATTGTATAAGGTTGCATCGTTGACTTGAGTCAACCGGAAGTTCCTATCGGTCTGCCATGGTTCTTGGGTGATGAGAGCCCGAGAGACCCTGGTTTTGGGGTTAAGCAGTGGGTCCATTTTTTCCCGTATTTTTCCCATAAACAATGACAGAAAGTTAGGGTTGTCGGTCCCTAGTATCAGCTCCTCAGGCAAGGATGGTAGAACACCTACAGTCACTAGGGTTTGGGGCCCGCCTGGATAATGAAGGGGTACACGAGCTACCGGATAAGGCTTGGTATCCCCATGGACACATCGGATCTGTAACTGTCTCCCAGGGAGGATCTGGGTAGTCCCAACGAGTTCTCTCCGGACAACGGATTGGCAGCACCCGAAATCCAAGAGAGCCGTTACCTGCATTTGATTAACTAACGGACTGACATAAAAACAGGCACCCATTTCCTCCGTATACATAAGGTTCTTCAGTACGCAGCTGACGTCCATGGGTTCATCAGTGACTTTCTTGTGGGGACAGGTCCTCGCTATATGGCCCCATTCCCCACTATCGAAACATTGTGGGCCTCGGTAAGGGGGAGTCTCTGGTTTGGAAAACCTGGGTTTTGGAGGCTCACTGACAGGCCTACTGGTCTCTTTAGACATCGGTTTTCCCCGTGAGGTTTTTCCGTTTCCCACGAGGAAATACGGGGCTGTGCTCGTGAAAAGGAAGTAGCCATTTCCACCGCTTGATCCACTGTGAGGTGGGAGTGCTGTGGAAGCCACCTTTGAGTGGGGAATGGCAAGGCTTCCAGATACTGCTCAAGATATATGCGGTCCATTATTTCCTCTTTAGTGCTTTCTGTTGGTTTTAGCCACTTATCCGCAGCTAGTTTTATTTGAAATACAGCGTCTTTGGGTTCTCTCCTGGGGCCCCTTTTTCCTTTCTGAACCGGACCCTGTACGACTGAGAATCCATTCCTATATGATCCAGGATAATGGACTTCACTTCCTCATAAGGGGTGGTACCCCCGGCATTGGTGACCTGGTATGCCGCTTGGGCCTCTCCGGACAGGAGGGGAGCCAGAAAAAACGGCCACTTTCCAACCGGCCAGCCTGAGGCCTTGGCCGCCCTTTCAAAGTTAAGCAGAAACGCATCTAGGTCTTCGCCTGGTATATATTTCTGTAAAGAAACATTCGGGTGCTTTGGAGCGCCTACCCGAGAACCTTTTTGTCCCATGGCCGTCTGTGTTTGTTCTTCCGCCACTCTTTGTAGTGCGTCTACTTGTGATTTAATAATGTCCTTCAAGGTATCCCGGTCCGCTTGGGCAGACGTCATCTGGCGTTCAATGGCCCACTCCAGTTTCTTCTGGCCATCCACCAGGTGATGGATTAGTGCTTCCATTTCGGTATACCAATGGAATTTAGATAGCCCGCATTCTCCACCATGTGCTGGGATGTGCAGGAATTACGCGACCAATTATGCGTTTTGCACAAATTTATTGTTATTCGGATTCCAGATAAATAAAACAAAAAGTCTTAAAGTTTCTCGGGGGAATTTGCTCATCTCCGTGAGGTTGCGTCTTTCTTCACCCGGATTCTTTTCAGATGGCTCAGGCAGCACGGAAAGGCACCGGAAAAGCAAGGAAAGGAAAAATAATGTCAGCGCGGTGCACCGATACTGCTTTGAGGGAGAGGGAGTGAGGGGGACAACACCCTTTTAACACAGAGTATAGGGTGTATCAGAGCAGGAGACCGCCACCGTGAGGGTTAGAGGAGTTCAAGAAGAAAACCGCTCCTGGGTTTCTATAGCATTCCCTAGGGGTTTCCTTTCTCCCCACCCGAGAACGCTACTCCCTCCTGCCTCCCAGGAACCGTGCACGTACCTGTGCAAGCCACTTTCCTCCAGGAATGCGGCTGGGCGACTCGTAGGGTCGTTGGCCTCCTGGCTTTCCGTCACGGGGTTCATCACTGTAACCTGGTTTCTCCAGCTCCGCTTCGCTTCCGCTCCGTCCCCTGGATCATCAGATGGTCTCTTCAGGCTCCGCTACAGAGGTTTCTTCCTTTGGGCTCTCGACGACCTCTCCTGTATGTCCGACTTCCTCTTCTTCTTTCGGCATGCCGTAGCTCCACCTCCAGGGGGAGTGGTTTGTCCCTCCTTCGTCGTCCGGGGTTCGGGTGTTAAAGGACCCGTAGTACCAGTCCTCGGGATCGTCCCCCGTGTATTTCACATCATACAGAGGTCCCGGGGGCTGCAAAGGAAAGAGGTGTGGGCCAGTGAGGCAGGATCTCTTCTTCCTCCAAGGGATCGGGGTCTAAGGGGGCTAGATCCTGACACCTACCAAACCCATACATTTTTGAAAACTAGACACCCTGGGGAGTCCAGGGAGATATGGGTTGCATGCATCTCCTAAAGTTTTTCTACCCAGAATCTACTGCAAACCTCAAATTTAGCTGAAAAAATCTAATTTTTCTCAAATTTCTGTGTGGGAAATTTGTGGGATCACTGGGCTGACACAAATTTCACACCACCCAGCGTTCCCCCAGGTCTCCCGATAAAAATGGAACCTCACTCGTGTGGGTGGGCCAAGTACCTGCAACAGGCAAGGGCACAAAACGTATTGTTGGGGCATAAAAATTAATATCACAAAACAACCTGATTTTGTAAGGGGGGTCACCTGGGCTTTGGTCCTGGGCTCTGTGGCCATCTAGGGAAACCTACCAAACCCACACATTTCTGTAAACTAGACACCTGGGGGAGTCCAGGAAGGTATGGCTTGCGTGGACCCACCAACATTTTCCTACCCAGAATCCGCTGCAAACCTCAAATTTAGCTGAAAAAAATCCAATTTTTCTCAAACTTCTGTGTGGGAAAGTTGTGGGATCACCGGGCTGACACAAATTTCCTACCACCCATCGTTCCCCCAGGTCTCCTGAAAAAAATGGTACCTCACTCGCGTGGGTGGGCCAAGTACCTGCGACAGGCAAGGGCCCAAAACGTATTGAGGAAACATCAAAATTACCTATCACAAAATGACTTGGTTTTGCAAGGGTGGTCACCTGGGTTTTTGGCCCCGGACTCGGCGGCCATCTAGGGAAACCTACCAAACCCACACATTTCTGAAAACTAGACACCTGAGGGAGTCCAGTGAGGTATGGTTTGCGTGGACCCACCAAAATTTTACTACCCAGAATCCTCTGCAAACCTCAAATTTAGCTGAAAAAATCAGGAGTTTCAGGAGTTTCAATTGGCTACGTTTGTCATTGGGAGCCAGTGAAGTTATCCGAGGTGGGGTGAGATGTGGGTGTTGCTATAAGAAAACAAGGGTAACACTACTCACAGGGAACCAGGGCATATAATGTGTTACAGAAAGAGTGGTTCTTGTGGACTGAACAAGAATTGGACTGCTTATTTATTGTTTGGGTATAATAATTTCTCCTTTTCACAGCCTTTTCGCTGGTTTGAATTTGCAATTTACAGTTTCGTATCAGTTATCCTGTACATTGTCCACAAGAACCATTGTTTCTGTAATACGTGAGATGTGGGTGTGGCATGGGAGGTTGATTATGAGTCTTGCAGCAAAGTTCTGTATGGTCTTAAGTCTGTGTAGGAGCTTCTTGGAACTTCTGGCATGGAGTGCATTGCCGTAGTTGATTCTGCTTGTAATGAGTTCTTGCGTTCCGTTCGTCTGGTGTGGTATGGCAGCCATTTGAGGCTCTTTCAATGCATACGAAGAATGTGAAAGCAGCTGCACTTACTGCATTGACTCTTGATGTCATGTCGAGCTTGTCATTCAGGATGATCCCCGGATTTCCGCTGTGGTCAGTGGGTGTTGGCCCTAGTTCTGTCAGGTTCCAGGTGGTATCTCATTGGGATATCTTGTTTCCAAAGACCAGTACTTCTGTCTTGTCTGAATAGAGCTTCCAGCAGTTGGTTCTCATCCACTCTGCTACCATGGTCAATGAGTTGGTGAAGTTGGTTCTGGTGGTGGTTGTCTTGTCTGTCAGGGAGAGGATGAGTTTGGTGTCTCGGCATAGGAGATGATGATGGTGATGCTTTGTGATCGGATAAAATTGGCGAGCAGTAGACGTTGAACAGGGTCGGGCTGAGAGACGATCCCTGTGGTAAGATTTGGACATATAGCCATTGCACTTTGGGGGTGCAGTGGCTTTACATCTTCAGCCATTTATGTACTCGGTGCATATTTTTTATAATTCCAAACAATCCCTGCTGTTAAAAATTCCAGAATACCTCAAAAGGCTGCAGAATGTGTCATTTTTAGCATTTGCTTATGTCTGTAGCAATATTTTCTTATCACATCATTAACTGGATTTTTTTAAACAGATTAACATTCCTCTAGGACCCTCATCTTCACAATAAACAGTCATGGGCTTCCCACAGAAGACTGACAAAGCCAATAGGTTGGGCTTCTGACTGAACAGACATTTTCATTGTTGTTACTCATCCATCTCTCAATGCAGTGGCTCACTCAACCTTGCTCTCAGTCATCTGCTTAACTACCCATTGACCCATTCTTCCATTCAAACACTTGCCTAACCACAAAGAGCACATGTGAACCAATGAGAGGCACTGTTAATTATAAGCCAACCCCGTTTGCTTTTCCAATGATTTTTAAAGGCATGGCTCTTCATTCATGTATGCTGTGGTTGTCACATTTGCAGGACAGAAGTGCAGAGAAATGCTTGTGATGACATTACTTTTTTGGACAGTAGTTTGGTTTTAAAATCATTATTGGGTAAGTCACTTTATCAGATTTTTAGCATTTGATTACAATGGACATTATTGTGTAGAGGGCCTCAGTATGGGGGTGTGTGATTGAGCCAAGCCCCTGCACCTCCACTTGTTTTCAAGATATCTGTTATTTCCACAAGCTCCTGCCAAAATGGAAAGAGCCAGAAGAAGCCGGAACAAATAACCCTGCTCTGATTCACTGCCCCTTTTAATTTCAAAGGTGGCACTAGAGCTGGTTGGGGCTGCCTTCCCACTGGTCCTCCATAACCTGTATTTCTATGTGTTCTGTTTCTGCTTCTGCCAGTATTGGACAAGCACTTGTTCTCTCTCTGCTACTTGCCTGTATTGGAAAAGTACTGGCCTCAGAACTAGTATTATTAATATGTTTTAGGTCAGGCCTCTGACAACGTACACACTCTCACTTTCAAGACTATTATTTACAAAAAAGTGCTTAGCGCCCACCCATTGCGTGTTATTTGTTGGCTTCACTGTCACTTTTCTTTGCTGACTCCTGATTGGCTAGCGCAGGCCAAGCACCACTTCCATTTCTTTTTGTGGCGCATGGAGCCAAGCACAGACTGATTCCACTTAATTAGTGCCCATTTGCTGCTTGCACTGTGATTTCTTCTTCCCCACCCCCACACCCCCTGCCCTCATCTATCACTCCCTCCCTCCTCCCCCGTTTCCCTCATTTTGCTTTCCCCATACTCCCTCCTCCCACTGTCTGTTTTTGCTGCTCCCTCCCCCAACGTGTTGATTCCCATCCCTCCTGCTTTTTTAAAGCCTATTGCACAGCAGTGCCTAGGCAAGATCTATTGGCTTTGTCAATGTTTTTAAGACGTTGCTGGAGAGTACAGACTTTATATCAAAATATCGTCAACGGAAACATTGCGGCACAAAAATCTCACGTCCAAAAATTCAAGGACTACATTATTGAGAAGGTAAGTGCACACAAGTAAGTATAGATTTACTATTCTTAACTCCACTTCTAAATTCCTTGAAGATATGTATCATCAAAGTACATATATGGGTTAAGTAAAGTAAACCCATACTTCTATAACGTTACCTTCACAATATTTTGGTCCTCGATATTTTGTCCACGATATTCCGGCAGCATAATATTCTGGAGTCAAAATTAAGATGGAATACCGAAGTGCCATCCTTGAAAACCAGGATTTGTAATTCTTGGGGCTACGCTTCTTGCCAGTGCTGGGTGAGTACTGGCCCGTCAGAACCAGCATTTGTTCTTATTTAGAAGTACAAATGCAAGTACCTCCCGGGTCCCTGCTCTCCAGCGCGCAGCTCTGTGGATCACCTGGGCAGTGCGCTGCCCCTGGACTGCACTTCCGTCTGCCGTCAGTTATTTTCCAGGCCTGCCAGGTGACTTCGTTATTATTAGTGATTAATTGACTTCGTTGTCTAGTGGGATAGGGATCCTTATTTATTCCTATTCTGTTCCTGGGCTACTTATTCCTATTCTGTTCAGGGATAGGGCTGTGCGTCTGCCTACCCTGTGCAGCCTTCGGCCCTTAGCCTCCCTCCGCTTCCCTCCGCTGCTGCCCCTGCGGCCCCTCCCCATCCTGCGCTCTCTCTCCCGCTCGCATTTTCCGCCTCCCAGCTGCCCCGCCCTCTCCCGACCTCTACTTAATGGAGGCCGCTGCGCGCTGAAGTCGAGCACAACTCTCCCGGGTCCCTGCTCTCCAGCGTGCAGCTCAGTGGATCACCTGGGCAGTGCTCTGCCTCTGCAGCCCTCAGACCACGGTTTGAGCCCGTGTCTGCCTTCTGGTTTTTTGCCAGGTGACTTCGTTATTATTAGTGATTAGTTGACTTCGTTGTCTAGTGGGATAGGGATCCTATTCTGTTCCTGGGCTACTTATTCCTATTCTGTTCTGGGATAGGGCTGTGCGTCTGCCTACCCTGTGCAGCCTTCAGCCCTTAGCCTCCCTCCGCTTCCCGCCGCTGCTGCCCCCGCGGCTCCTCCCGCACTCTCTCTACCGCTCGCGTTTCCCGCCTCCCAGCTGCCCCGCCCTCCCCACCCTCTACTTAATGGAGGCAGCTGCGCAGCCGCGCAGTGGGCGCGCCACTGGCGCGTCGAAGGCGCGCCAAAGGCAAGCCCATCGGCACCTGTCCGTGACCCGACCACGACCAGCGCCAGAACCCCTGGATCTCCTACAAACCACCGCTACGACGCAGCCGCCCTCCTCGCACTCAACCCCGGAAGAAACAACAACTGCCAACGGTCCAATCCAAAAACAACCCACGGGCAATTCTCCTGCCGCCACTGCCGCCAGACCTTCACCACCGCCCCGGCCGCCAACACCGCCGACGCCCTGAAGTGCATCCTCCTCAATGTGCACTCCATGCACAGACACGCCATCGAGATCTGGAACCTCCTTGTCACCCCCTCACCAGATGTCGCCTTTTTTACAGAAACCTGGACCAACGCCTCCTCCGCCCCAGACATCGCCTTCGCCATTCCGGACGGATACAAGATCCAGAGGAAGGACCACCCCAATCACCCGGGAGGAGGACTGGCCATTGCACACAAAAACTCCCTCCGCCTCTCCACCTCAAGCGACGCCTTCTCCGCCGCCGAACACCTGCACTTCTAGGTCCAGACCAGCCCCAACTCCACACTCCGCGGCACCCTCACCTACAGACCCCCCGGCCCCCGCGCCCCCTTCGCCTCCACCATCACCAAACTTATCGCCCCCCACGCCATCGCCTGCATGGACTACATACTCATCGGAGACCTGAATTTCCACCTCGACAACACCAGCGACCACAACTCCACCACCCTCCTTGACAACCTCGCCAACATCGGACTAGAACAACTCGTCTCCACGCCCACCCACAAGGCAGGACACACCCTCGACCCCATCTTCACAGGAGGAAACAGAATCCACTTCAGCCACTGACCACCACTGCGTACACTTCTTCGTCAACAAATCCAAGCAGCCGAAAACTGCTCCGCGCCCTCTGCGAAGAAACTGGAGCAGAGTCACCGAGGAGCAGCTCAACTCCACCCTCAACCGCGACACCCCCACTGCCACAACTGACACCAACCTCGCAGCCAGGGGACTTCACACCTGGATCTCCAGCTGCGCAGACAAGCTTGCCCCGCTACGCAACTCCGACAGGCAGCGCCACAGAAAAGCCACCTGGTTCACCGCCGACCTTCAGGAAGCCAGACGCACCTGCAGGCGCCTCGAGAAGAACTGGCGAAACAACAAGACGCCCGAAAACCACACCACCTACAAAGACGCCATGACGGACACCACCAACACATCAGAACCACCAAAAGAACCTTCATCCACAACAAAATCCTCGCCAACTCCAGCAACTCCAAGGAGCTCTTCAACGTCATCCAGGAATTCACCAAACCCGCCAGCGAAACCACAGACATCACCCCCTCCCAGGACCTCTGTGACAAGCTCGGAATCTACTTCCACCTGAAAATCAAGAACCTCTACGACAACTTTAACGACCAAACACCTGACTCCGCAACCACCGCGCCCTCCAGCAACACCAGCCAGCCCACTATCGCCTCCTGGGCACCGGTTACGACCGAAGAGACCACCTCAACCATGAAAGGCATCCACTCGGGTGCCCCCACGGATCCCTGCCCACCGCACATCTACCACAGAGCCGCCACCACCTTCGCACCAGAATTACGACACACCATCAATGCCACCTTCATGACCGGCACCTTCCCCGATGACTGGAAACGCGCAGAAGTCAGACCCCTGCTTAAGAAACCCTCAGCAGATCCCATGAACCTCAAAAACTACCGGCCCATCTCTCTCCTCCCCTTCACGGCAAAAGTTGCTGAGAAGACTGTTAACGCACAGCTAACTAAGTTCATCGAAGATAACTCCATCCTTGACCCCTCCCAATCCGTATTCCGCAGCAACCACACCACAGAGACCGCCCTACTCGCCGCCACAGATGACATCCGTACCCTCCTCGACCATGGCCACACCGCAGCCCTGATACTACTCGACCTGTCAGCAGCATTCGACACCGTCCCCCACCGCACACTCGCCACCAGACTACACGACGCCGGCATACAAGGAACCGCCCTCGAATGGATCTGCTCATTCCTCACCGGCAGAATCCAAAGAATCAAACTGCCACCCTTCCTCTCCAAACCCACGGAAATCAGCTGTGGAGTACCCCAGGGATCATCACTCAGCCCAACCCTCTTCAACATCTACATGGCCCCCCTCGCAGCCATCGTCAGACAACATGGCCTCAGCATAGTATCCTACACCGACGGCACCCAGCTCATCCTCTCCCTCACCAAGGACCCCACCACCACCAGACTCAACTTCCAGGAAGGAATGCAGGACGTCACATCCTGGATGAGCAACAGCTGCCTGAAGCTCAACTCGGAGAAGACAGAAGTCCTCGTACTCGGAACCACCCCGTCAGCATGGATCAACTCCTGGTGGCCCACCACACTAGGCAGCCCTCCGACCCCCACAGACCACGCCAGAAACCTCGGCATCATACTCGACTCCTCCCTCTCCATGAACAAACAGGTCAACGCCGTCGCATCCAGCTGCTTCAACACCCTCCGCATCCTCCGAAAGACCTTCAAATGGATCCCCCCGAGTCAAGGAAGACAGTCACCCACGCACTCATAACCAGCAGATTGGACTACGGAAACGCCTTCTATGTCGGCATCAACAAGTCTCTACTCCGCAAGCTCCAGACGATACAGAACACCGCAGCCAGACTCGTCCTCAGCATCCCCCGACAGGAGCACATCAGCCAACCCCTACGGAAGCTCCACTGGCTCCCCGTCGAGAAGAGAATCACTTTCAAGATACTCACCCAGCCTACAAATGCCTCCACAACATAGGACCCCAATACCTCAATGAGAGAATCACCTTCCACGTACCCAAAAGAAACCTCCGCTCCACCAACTTCAGCATTGCCGAAACCCCGCGCATCCGCAGAGCCAGAACAGGGGGAAGAGCCTTCTCCTACATCACCGCCAAGACCTGGAACGAGCTCCCTATTGACATCAGACGCGCCCCCTCCCTGAACACCTTCAGGAAGGCTCTTAAGACCTGGCTTTTCGACTGAACAGAACTGCTGCCCCCCCTCCCCCCCAGCGCCTTGAGACCCTCACGGTGAGTGGTGCGCTTAAAGCTCCCTGATTGATTGATTGATTGATTGATTGATTGACTTTGCTTCTCAGCTGAGAAATGCTGTCAGGACCTAGACACTAGCATCTTCTCCTCAAGTGTGGGACTCAGGCCTGTGGAATCTTAAGGTGTGGGGCCCTCCGGGGTGAAAAGCAGTAGGCCTGCAGGCTCTCTAGGGCTCTCTGCTATAGGAAAAAACTAAGCCTGCATGGTCAGGAACCTTAAGCTGCACTGCCTGAAGGACGAAGAGGAGCGAATCTGCTGGGACATTAACGCTGTTGCTCTAGATGTTGAGACCAGGACATGAGGAACCTTAGCTGCGGTACCCTGTAGGAAGAAGAAAAGCAGGCCTACTGCCACTGGTAATGCCTCTCAGGGATAGCGCTACAATTGGTGCAGCAGGTGCAGTGGCACCTGGGCCAGCCACGCTAAGGGGCTCATTGAACCCTGATGATTGCTGTATTTTACCACAGCAGCAGTCAAAAGGGCCTTTTTCCTTGCTTGCACCAGGGCCCATGGCATCCTTTCTGTGCCTCTGCTGCCTCTCATCTAAAGACAAGAGCAGAGTTTCAGCTTACACTGCAAACTGCGTGGATAATTGGCTCAAAGAAAAACCAACCCAGGAGGCATGAGGACCTGCAGCTCAGCCGACTTGGACCATATACCCACAAGGAAGCTCAGTACTCGATGTGTTATACGGGCTCGCTCACCTGTGTTAGCAATGAAACTCAGAATCCCCTACCTTGGGAGCCCTAAGGGATGCAGTGAATGCAGGGCCATGACCCAAAGTGTGAGGAAGTATGTAGCTTAAAGGGCACAGTGCCTATTTTCTGGCTCGCACGCAGTAGCGACTGGCATGAATCGGTGGTGCCGGGGCGGGCCTTGGGGGGATAAAAAAAAGAAAACTATCCTCTGTGCGTCTCTATGCGTCGTCCCTCCGCTCCAGCTGGAAGAGGAAGCAGCAAGGCTCCTCTGACCAATCACAATGCTGCATTGCGTTATGATTTATCTGAGCGCCGTGGTTCGGCACTCAGATGGGGAATGGGGGCCTGGGCATGTTCTCCATGCAGGCTGTAATGCAGCCGGCATGGAGAACATGCCAAGTGCGCATGAGTGTTTGGCCGGCCCGAAGGGGCCGGTCAAACATTCATGCACACTTTACAGAGTGCCACCACTCCTTCCCCTGCTCTGAGAGCAGAGCAGCCCCGCCCGCAAAGATGCGGAAACAAATAAAATGATAATAACGCCCAGTTATTATCATTTTCTTTTTCCTTCAATTCCACTGCTAAAAGCAGTGGGGTGATGCGCCTCAGCAGAGGAGCCGCCACTGCTCACACGCCCAGCTGGCATTAAGTGAATCTCCGTTGTCCTCCTGGGTACCTTTAGAGCTCATTTTTGTGACCCAAAGAGAAAACTACGGTCTCCCTCTGTCTTCCTCTCATCAGGTCTGTTGAACGAGTCTGTGGTGGTTGTTAGGTTAAACTTGGGACCGTTTCAACAACATCTTAAAGATTTGGTTCAAGTATGGTAAATTATTACCCTCTGCATCTGGTGGTACCCAGTGCTCCCTTGGGTTCCCTACTACTGTGGGAGCCACTGGCAGTGGAAAGTGTGATTATGACCGAGACTAAAATATTTTCCCCTGAAGCTTCTGGCTCATTTGTGTATCACCTGCTAGTTTATAACTCTTCGCCGAGCATCCTTTGGCACGCTGCAAGAGCCCTGGTAAAATGAGAGGTGATGTGGTTCAGGTTCCTCATTCCACCATCTCCCTGAACTCCTTGGGCCTGATTCACATTTGTGTTAGTTTGCACTTTGTAGTAAGTTTACTACTTTCATTATTCACAAACTCCGAGTGTAAACATACTAAAAAAATGTTACATGTCTCCACCCACAGTAATGCAATTGGCTTACCCTTCTGTTGGTGGGGGACATCCCTCCCTCACACCCCTGAACCCCTCTTACTCCTCCCTAATCCCATCCTCTTTAGTAGTAAGTTTTCCCTTTCTCCCCTCCACTCCTCTATATTCCTCCCACATTTACTACTAAAATGTATATTTACATGAGCGGAGACTCCGCAGTCGTGGAAAGAACTCTGCACATGTAATCATAGGCAAGACATATACTTTGTCGTTGTAATTGTAAATGTATTTTTATAGCACTTACGACCCCTGACGAGTCATTGAAGAGCTTTTGGGGTGAGTAGGACGCTACTCCGGAACCCAAGATTAGTAGTTAGCAGGTTAATAAATTTTTTTGGTTTTGTTTTTTCTTGCACATTAGTTGTGTTAGGATCAGGGCCGGACTGGCCGTAGCGGGCACTGGACGTTTTCCCGGTGGGCTGGAAGGGTGGGGGCCGGTTTTGGAGCAGTGGGGGCCCCTATTGTTACAGGGGGCCCGGTTTTACAGCAGTGCTGCAATATCGGCCCCTGTAAAAAAAAAAGCAGCAGCAGTGCTTCACACTAACACCCCCCCCCCCCCCCACCCGCCCTACGCCGGCCCCGGGGCAGGTCAAGTTGGATGCCAGGGCTAGTTTGTGTCCCCAATCCAGCCCTGGTTAGGATTGTGCTCTTGATTTCTTGCGTGTTTAGTAGAGTTTGGTGCAGGGATAGAAGGATGTTTGGGGAGTTCATAGTAGTACTATAATGTACTACAAAGTGCAGTTTGTGAATAAGGCCCAGAGACTCCCAAAAACATCCAAGGATGGAAGTGCAGGCCAAACCCAATGACCCATTACTGTACTTTCGCTTTTGGGAGGGGACACACAGTCATAAATAAGTACAATGTTTTCCTTTGTTGATAGTTCGATTATAAAATCAAGTGTAGTATTATCAAGCTGCTTAAGCGTGTTCTCTTTCCATCTTTGTCTGTTGGCGCCCTCTGCTGGTTGCATGCGATGTCCGTTTGTATTCATTAAAAAGGAGTTTAATTTACTCTTCTCCTTAGAAGCTTTAGATTGGCAGCCCGTCATTATCTATAATCAATCACACATGAGCGCCAGTCTGACACCCTAACCACGTTCGTGGTAGAAATCAGATTTGCACTTACAAACCGATTGACGAGCTGCCAGCTTTCCCTTTGTGAGGAGGGTGAAGGTCACAGTCCTGAAATATCAGCTATCAACCAGAGACGTTTTAAGGCATGGGCAAAGTGGGCAATTACCCACGGCTACCAACTCCTAAGGGGGCCCCTTGAGTCTCTCTGTCTCTATGCCAAGGATTTTGGGGGTCCTGGAAAGTGTGATCCTCCTTTTTGAAAGTTTATTTGGCATCACACAGGATTCACATTTTAGAAAAAGGTCACTAAAAGTACGAGCGGGGGGCCCCAAAACATAGTTTGCCCGGGGCCTAGAAAATCCTAAAGACGACTCTGTCTGTACCAACCCTGCTGGGACTTATAGGCCATCACTAATAAAAAAAGAGTAGTGAAACTGCACTTCCCAGCTTGCGTAGAGATGCTGGTAAAGGCGAACCTCTAAAAGATGCCTCCCTCGTGAGTGGGGCCTAAAAGGTCTCTTTTGCTAACAGCCTGGTGATATAGGAAGGCTTGGGCATGCCCTCTGGTCCCAGGAGTGCAACAAGCTGCCTCAGTTATGCCTATTACTAAAAATCAAGGGGCATATTTACAAGCCCCTATCCCCACAGGAAGGTCTTTTTTATCAACGTTCCTGTGGTGATAGGGGCTTTGCCTTATTTACAAGGTGGCGTTAAGCCACTTAATGCCGCCTTGTAAATAAGGCCCCCTTTCACGCCACACTTAGCGTGAAAGGGATGGGCAATGGGTGTTGCGGTGGGCGTTCCACCGCAACATTCATTGATTTGACGCTGCCCCCTATTTCCAAGGGTGGCGTAAATAGGAGCCTGTGCCAAAATTAAGGCAAGGGAAATTCTGGTCTTAAAATGGCGAAACGAGGAGAAATGCTGTATTTCTCCTCATTTTTGCTGTTTCTATGTGTGCCACATCATGCAGCACACATTGAAACAGCAAATCGTCATGCATGGCATTAAAAAATGACAATTCGACACTTCTATGTATGCTGCACAATGCAGCACACTTAGGAGTTACAAATCACCATTTGTGATTGTTTATGTGCACAATCATTCCCTGAACGCAGGCACTCTTGCACTATGTACCCTGTACCCTGTGTTGGTGCTAGGCAGCTGAGTTCAGCGCCAGCGCTAGGGAAAATGCAGGGATGCACCGAATTGTTGTAAATACGGTGCATCCTTGCGTTTTCAGAAAGGCGAAGCGCGGCAGTAGTTATTTTGGCTTAACGACGCGCTCCACCATTCTTTGGTACATATGTCCCAAGTCTTGCTGAGTGGTACATTTACAGCATGACGCCTGCTGATTGCTATGCAGTGTTTGACTGCCGGTTGTGAATTATTGCGTATCGAAGTATTCATTTAAACTATGCAGCTTATAATACATAATTATGTTCCTGTCGGTAATTTCACACTGTGTCTGCAGAAACAATCCAAGAAAGTGCAATGCTCTTAGCAAAATATAATTTTGAGAGTGCACCCCATTCGCTAATAAAAATGCATTTTTAGCCTTTTTCTTCTAATTTGGCACCACCCACTGCTGAAACCCTATGGCCATTAGCTAACCTCACTTACAGAAGGTACCAGTCCTGTATCTTATCTATCTTATCTAGAATATTATACTTTATTTGAAAGTTGGCTGCATTAAAGTAAAAATAATCGATGTGACAAACTGTAAAGTATACCTGTTCCATGTGTGGGTAGCAAATACAGACCAGTTTTTCTTAGCATTCTGGTACCTGTAGATTATTACAGTTTAGTTTATTGTTTGATTCATAAACAATCATTAAGATTTTATAAGACAAAACTATAAATTCAGCTGATATTCAAAATTGTAGGCGGCCACCACTACAGAAATTTGAAAATAAAATAGAATGAGTGTTGGGATGGAAAAGTCCCATGCATGGTAACAGACTTGTACCCCTGCCCTGAGTGCCCCAGCTGTGGTGATGATTTTTGGTCATGAGCGAACACGGATCATGCATGTGCGCTATGATCTAGGCCTTTCCCATCGATTGCGGTCTGATTAGACAGGAGGGGTGCCCAAAGCGCTACCACCAGGAGGTGCAAAGCTTCTGCCTTCCCCTGGAGATAAGTACCACAACTGCAGTGGTAGCATCATACCCTGTTTTTAGTATTCAGTAGAGAGAACAGGTCAGATTCACCTGTGTCACTAGAGTGGTGCCTCCTAGCCCACTCTAGTAATTTTGCCCTGCTCGGTTCTTAACGTGACCCTTGGCCTGCATTGAGTTGTATGTGCAGCACAACGATGTATGTTTTCCTGAGAGATGGTACAGTGCAAGAGCAAGAGTGCAAGCAGTTACTTGAGCACACATGGATGTACGTGTGCCAGAGATATGATACAGTGCAGGAGAAATACTGCGAGGAACTGCCTGTGTGCAGTAGGATATATGTGGGTCTGCTGGAAGGTACAGCACACAGGAGATAGTGTGGCAGGAATGCTCTAGGTGTATGTGTGTCCTGGAGGTACAGTATATTGGAGACTATGCACATCTGAATGCATGTGTGTGCATGGGTATTTGTGCGTACAATAAATGGAAGGTACAGGTTTTCCGCAGACGGATTTGTGGATTGCTGAATTTGTGATAGCTGGGTGGGAAACACTTTGGAGGAAGGAAGATCCAGGCTGTTTGGTACACTTCAATAAGAGCTCTTGGATTCTGAAAGGACATCACTGATCAAAGGGGCCTGGGCACACCTAATGGAGGTGGGAATGATAAGAGAATCAAAAAATGTAGAGCTGGGGTTCTTTGGTAATATTTAGAAGCACATATCACTGATGCTGACATCGGGTGTGAACCTCTAGTCACTCCCTTGGTCTGTGCTTGGAGCTATCAAGATTGGAGACTGCCCTGTTGTGAGAGACTGCTCTCTGTTGAAAGAGTACATAAATAAGAGGGCACTTCAAAGTGGGCAGACCCAGAACTAGGGGTGGGTGAAACTTGTGGAGTTTCACTCCGTGGCATTCCACGGAGTTACATGAAAATTCAGCGACATTGCGCAGAGTTCCGTGAGTGGGCGGAAATTGGGGCGTCGTGCTGCTTGCTTTGATTTTTAGTACCAGACGCTTATTTCGCACTGCAAAATATGCGCAGACGGCACCACGTGGTGCGTGAGAGGGCGCTGCTTCTTTGCTGCCACTTGAGTAGATTTTTTACTGGAGCGGCAGCTTTCTCACCGCGAATAGTTGTGCCCGCCCGCTACCGCCCGCATTGGGAAAAATCTCACAGGGTGCCCTCCTAGTGCCCAAAAATGGCACTAGGGGACATCAATTCTCGCTGGTGTTCACCAACTATCATTGGCAGTTGGCAAAGTTTGGCCGGAACTCCGAGTGTGGCCAAAACTCCATGAACTCCACCGGTGAGCGGAATTTATCGCACACCCCTGCCCGGAACATGAACTTCAAATACAGACACACTAAATTGCAAGTGTGTCTGATAATGAATTTAAAAAAAGAGGAGTTAGAACTCCCAAATTGTCAAACTGAAGCTGTACATCAGCGTGAAGAAGCTCAGCCTGAGTTCTGCCTGTTGTGACCAGAACTGGGGACTAAGGATGTGCCAGTCTCCCATGCTGAGTGAGAGAATATAACCTAGGAGGATCTAGAACACTTTCCTGGGGCCTATAGCACTAGCGGGGCCTATGAGGTGAAGGATATTGCTTGGAGGGAGCAAGGACCATTGGGAATCCGGTTGTGTGGATCCCGGGAGCCAAGTGTGAGGTTCTTGTCCATTGGGACCACCGCACCAATTGGGCCTCTAGCCCATGTGCCAAAGTCCGCGACCCCCTTGCAATGTGGGGGCCACAGTAAAGAATAATGGTTTCTGCCCTTGGTGCTGCACTGTGAGAGGCGCAGGACCATTACATGATACAGTGCTGTGACCTGAAGAGGGCAATCACCTTGTTCGTGCTGCCCATGAACCCCGAATGCCAGCTGGGGGCCACAGTAAGAGAGAGGTGTGTCGCTCTGTTTGGGCTGCTGTGACCATACCTGCTTGCCAGGAGGAAGAGGCTGTGAAGGAGGAAGAGGGCCATCCCCCAGAACCCATGTGCAGAGTGGAGAAGTCTCCATGGGGCGTGATGTATGGAAAGTGAGAGCAACAACTTCATCTCTCCTGTCCAGGAGCAGCAGAGACCCCTGCAGATCCCAGTAAAGACTTATCACATTGGTGGAGTGGGCATGATGGCCGCTGATGCGACTGCAGCTTCTCACCATTTAGCCACAGCCAAGTTGTCGAGGGGCACCAGGGGATTCTGAACAGCCACTCTGCAAGAGTGGGTAAGATTGACCAATGGGCCGCTGGCTACCTGAGAACTTGTCCTGGAATGACGAATTCCCGCGCGGGGACACAGGGACTTTACTAAAGAGACCCCATAGAACTTCTGAAACTTGAACGCCTTAGAGGGATCTATCTTGGATATTGCCACACATGAATGGGGAATAACCATCCGCCATAAATAAGGAAGTAGGACGGGAAAGCTTACCTGGGTAATCATAGTGGGCTTGCCTCAAAAAGGCTGTATATATTGTTTGCAGTGTGTTGAGTTGCAATTTGTTGTTGCTATATGTTAGAAGGTGGTTCTGACCATCTGAGCCCCCCGGATTTTTCGCTTTTTGAACACCTAATTGTTGAGCTTTTACTGTGGGAGAGCCTCATAAGTTGGGACTCTCCCACAGTGAACTCATGATGAAAGAGACTGCATGTGGATTTTACCGGTGTCCCCCTGGTGAGAGTAGGCCGCTGCGCTGCAGCCGGAGTAAGGGGACCGGGCTGGTTCCATGCAGACACGTGTGTACATGCGTGTGCGCACGTGTAGGGGCTGCGCAGGGGAGATTTCTGGTGTGCGCAGCCCAGGAGCAGGTACAGATAGAATGGTGTGGCAGGAATTATGTAGAGCTGGGTGGTGACATGGAATGGGCTTTATACAATGGGAAGAAACTTGTAAGGGAAAGTCAGTGTGCTTTACTGTTTTCACTGAAGGACCACTCCATTATTCTCCTATGAGGATGGGGATCACATGGGATAGTTTCACTTCCCTAGGGCCTACAAATTCCAGAAACGCACTAAAGTCCAGTGTAACTTAGGTGAGAAGTATTATTCTGCTGAGTCCAAAGCCATATCTGTACTGCTTTTGGGTCATCCAGAAATGTCATATTCTTCTGACTCAGCTCATAACCAGAGCCTGGCTGGGTGTGACCCTGCCAGGCTGGATTAATGACCTTCCTCCCAAACTGTAGCATCAGAGGCCTAGCCCTTCACGGCAAGCATTCCAAGGGCGAAGGTCTCCTCTCCAAAAGGGGAGAGAAGGTGGGTGGAGCTACAGGTTATCCATCAGCAGCTGTCACCTGGTGCCAGGCACCAAGCTGCTCTGGAGAGAAGGCAGAAAGGGGGGGAAGGTGCTTTTCAGAGACCTTGTGGCATGAGACCCCTGGACGACGCCATTTTGAACTATCCCAGAGGCCTGGGCAGGAAGGAGGGAGCAGGGGCAGAGAGGTGATGTGTCGCTTCCCTATAGGGCAAGCAGAGCACCCTGCCAGCCCCCTCCAAATTCTTTTAAAAGAGCTTGCACAGGAAGAGGTGCTCTCTCTGGGGTGTGGTCTGCTGAGGAAGACTAGTGCTGGAGCCTGGCGCCATGGGCAGTTGGAAGGAGGAACCCCCTGACTGTCCCAAGACCCTGAATTGCACCAGGAGGGGAGTCCAGGATCAAGGAGCCGAAGCCTGGGCCTCTGCGCAAGGAGAAGAGAGGCCCAGGAGGTGAGCCAGGCGAAAGGCTGGCGCAGGGAGCCAGTGAAGACAGCTCCCTGCTGAATTCACCCTCCTTGAGAGCCGGAGGGCAAAGGAAAGTGCTCACTGTGGCTGAGGCGCGCCACCAGGAGCAAGAAGAGGCCAAAATGGAGCAAATTGGCCGCCTGGGGGCCGAAATACGTCCCCCCAGAAGGTAGGCGACCTTTGACCACTGAAGAGGACCGACGATGAAGTACGTGGGGCTCAGCCGCTGGTCTCAGATGTGCCCCCGGCGTGGGTCAGGTCCCGGGGGCTGCCCCACAAGAAGTCAAGAAATTGCCCCAACCGGGGTGCCAGTAACCCACTCTGGCCCCCGAGGACACCGGAGGAAGGGGAGCGCCGTCGTGCCCCCCCCCTCGAAGGAGGAGAAGAACAGCCGGGGAGTGCCATCGTGCTCCCCATGAAGATTTTCCAGGGGCCTGGGACCCCAACTCCGGGCCCCGACGAGAAGGCGGAAGTCGGGGAGCACCGTCGCGCTCCCCGTGAAGATGGCCCAGGGGGTCCCGGCATCCCCAACTCCGGGCCCCCGTTTGGTGGAGGAGGAGGGGGGAGTGCCGTTGCACTCCCCCCCTGCAGCGGGAAGGCGGAGGAGTGCCGTCGCACCCCCCCGAAGACCCGCCGAAGGAGAGGCCGCCTCTGTGTCTGCCCGGCGGAGCGGGCAGACCAAAATGGACACTCCGGCTCCCGCGGCCGCACACGAGGGTGCGGACCGGGCGGAGAGACGGCAGGAGCCGTCGGGGGTGGGCTCCCTGGGTGGCTCTCCAACACCTTGGAAAAGCGAGGGGCCCAGGAGGGACCAGGCCCCCGAAAGGCAGCTGCAGCAGCCGGGGGTGGGCTCCCCGAGCTGCAATGTCGCGAGCCCACTCACCTGGCAGTTCGGGGTCCGGGTGGGACTGGCTCCCCAACAAAGGCAGAAGTGGCGTGAGGCCGCCCACGAGGGCAGCGCGTTTCTCGCCGAGCAGGGGGGGAGCCGCTGCTCTATTATTCACAGGGCTGGAGAGAGTGCCTTGCAAGCCTGGACCGGCCTGCAAGGGAAAGCAGCTTTCTTTCGACTTGTGTTGGCCCCAGGAGGATGGGGTCACTGCGACATGTGTGCCAAGGTACAGGGGGAGCTGCAGGAGCAACGCAGTCTCCCCCAGTACGAAGAGGTAAAGTCCCCCCCTAAGTTTCTGGGGACTCCACAGAAATAACCCCTCAAGAGCTCAACCAGCAGTCAACAGCATCCTGGGGTTGGAACTTTTGTTCTACAGCTGGGGGTGCGTTAGGGACTGTACCAAGGTATGAAGGGCTGAGCTGGGGGATGTGTGGAGAAGGGCATCCCCTGGAGGTGAAGAGGTGTAATTGCATGAGAAGTGCATTTACCAATGGGTTTTCTATTGAGGGACTGGAAGTCACATGTGTATTGTTTAGTCATAAGCAACGGGGGTTATGTTGCTGGACATTCCTGCTAGGGTGTCTGGCTGTATATGCTTAATCCTGTGGTTATAACTGTGATGCCTTTTAGGGGCTTTAATTGCAATGCCTTATAACTGCTATCAGCCATGATAAGTACTGTCATTCTAAGTGATGCCCAAACATGTAATCTTGCTACTGCGTTAGGTGAAGAACAACCCAGACTGTTAGCCACTAAGATGTAGAGGTGTCAGTATGAGATGCTCAGTCAGGGTTATGTGTCACCATGGCAGGTTTGCCCATTTTAAATGCTTGTTGAGATGAAGGGGGTGGGTCGCCACTGGGATGGTGCCAGTGGGCAAGGCCCTCGCTCCAGGTTATGTTCAACCCACTGCATGAGGGGGCAAGATGAGGTGCATCCATGGGAGTGGTGGTACTAGACCCCACCCCCACCCCCCCTTCGGGAGGGGTGGGAATGTTATGCAATGTCACAAAATAATTCCAACAGCTTATGTATATTTGTAAATTGGTGCATAGTATTGAGTAGTGTGTGTGTTTAACCCCTTGACCGCGATCGGAATTCCGCTCGTGTGCTGGACATTCCGATCGCGGGTGTGGTCGTGACGAGCTCAGCTCGTCATGCGCACAGCGCTACCTCGCAGCATGACGAGCTGAGCTCGTCACGCGCATCGAAGGGGTTAATAAATGTACTCTTCCTTTTATAAGCAAAGTACAGACTGGAAATCAATTATTGAGTTTTATTCCTGCGTACTGGTAAATGGCGATTACTAGCCCACACCACCTCCCTTGAATAAGCCTTAGACTGCTCTGCAACGATACCCTCTGAGAGTCAAGCGCTACAATTGGGTGTTTGGTTCCCAGTGAAGGACAAATGTAGTCATGTTATTTCTGCAGGCCTCACAGATACTGCCTCATTTTCCAACATTGGTGTCTAGCGGCGGGAAACATAGTATCCCATTCTGGTACGCATTTATAGCATTTGATAAGTCCAGTTTTGCCACACATTACCTATGCAGTAATGAGCAAATGGAAGAGCACAAGGCTCTGAGAAGGGTTCAAAGTTTTGGTTATGTGAACTTAAAGTATGGGGAAGGAAAGCCCCGCGCACATATATGTCATGTGAAGATATTATGGTTTAAATGTAAACTGTATTGATGTGACTGAGTTATGTTGATTATCATGTGATAGCGGGATGGTGCTTTCCAGGAAATGATTGCATACAAGTGTTCCAAGCCATATTGTACACCTTGGAACCCTAACACTACACACACTACACCTGCATGACTTCTCAAGAGATAGGGACAGCAACTGATACCTACATCACAGATGGGGGTGTGGGGGTGGATCGCACTTTGGGGGGACAGGAGAGGTAGGGGGTCCTGGGAAATTCCTGCGCTTTTTAAGGGCAGGGAGGGTTTCCACAGAAGGGTCCCCAGATATCCTTCCCCGCTGAAAGTTTTCTTGCCATTGGCGCAGGCCAAAACCACTAGAAGGGTGGGGCAGGAGATTTCTTAACCCCGGGTAGTAACACCCCAGGGGTTCCCATGGTGGGGGACCCCAAGACACTTTTCCCACGGTGGGAGGATGGTGCGGTAGAGTTGTGTGTCCGGCAGGCCCCCCCAGGTTAACTGGTGGGGGAGGTGAGCAACCCAGGGCTGGCCCATGGTAGTGGGTGGCCCCAAAGGAGGGTAGTTCTCGAGCTAGGGTGTGTAGTGGTAGCCCCTAGGTACACTAGGGGGCATATTCACAAGGAGCCATCGCCGAATTAACGGCACTTTATCGCAGCCAAAGTCGTGATAAATTTACCCCCCATTCACAAGCCGGTGTAAACAGCCCACAGCACCAGTTTACCCGCGATAGCAGCCGCAAAAAACATCGCCACAGAGGACCCCCGCAAATATCACTAATGAGATGCAGAGTAGGCGTTCCCGTGACAAAAGCCGAGACAACAGCACACCTCAACATTCACAACGACCAGCCACATCTGCGATAAAAACACAAAACAGGCGATAAGGCGCGTTAGCACCAGGAAATCTACACCTGCTCTGACCTGGTGTAAAGTCGGACGGCAGCCAGCACCACAAAAGGGAGCACTGCCCAGGGCCACATCCAAAGGGCAACAGATGCCATGGAGCCACCCATCATGCGGTCCGGACACCCAAGAGGGCCACAACACCCACCTCCACCACCCCAGGATCCCAACCCACACCCGGAACACCCCCCCCCGGACCACCACAGACGCAGCGCAGACAAAGACAGCGGAACCCCAGGAAACGTACCAGCCGCACAGACCCAACATCTGACAATGTCACCGTCCACTACAGGCTGAAAGGGACAACCAACCTATGCATCCTGACCATCATCGCCTAACAGGCCTACGGCAACAACACAGCGGACAACCAACATCCCACCCCACACAAAGCTGATGGCGTGGCTGCACCTGTTGGCCCCTGGGACCCCCCATCCAACACCCGCCAGAGTCGGAGGAGTCTCACAGCCAGCCACATCCAAGTCCCCCACACCTGTCCTAGACATCACCATCACACTGGTACCCCAGTCCCCATACGTACAACACAATGCGCAGGATCCGCTGGAGACCAAGCAAGGACCATACGCCATAGCAGGATGCACGCACGTGTTGGAGGCAATACACAGCACACATGTACTACCTGTGCCCCCTGGTGACACAGCACACAATCACCGCAACAGGAAGCACACGTCTCAACCAATGTGCAGGCAACAACAGAACACCGTGGAACACCCAACAATGTCGCCTTCAAATACACAGCCAGTGTGCATGATACCTTCATCCTCTGACAGTCCATCATCAACCAGCGTTCCCAGGATGGCAACAAGGGAAATGCACAGCCCCATGGCAATATACAAATGAACACCCCACACACCTCAACTCCACAACCATGCAACTCACAACGCTGGCAATGCACACGTCACAAAATCACATACAACAGGCACAACAATATGCCCACCCACCAGACAGCCTGGCTGAAGAAGGGTGTCATACCCTGAAACCGGTCCCAGGATGCTTGTTTCCGGTCCAGGGAGGACCTGGCCTGGCAGTTCGGTCTGGACTGTTCCCATGGGGCACAGGGTCAAGACTGATTTGCATATGGCTCTGGTCCAAACTGGGGTGGCGTAGTGGGCAAAAGAACAATGGATTTAACCCAGATCTTTTGACTGGGGGAGAATGTTTGCATTGTCAGCATTCCGTCCATCATTTGTTTGCTGTAACACTTTTCGCCCTAAGTGGGATGGGTATGCCCAGACGTGGGTCCCTTGCTCACTGTGCCACTGGATTCAAGCTAGCCTGGCTGAAGAAGGGTGACATACCCTGAAACCGGTCCCAGGATGCTTGTCTCCGGTCCAGGGAGGACCTGGCCTGGCAGTTCGGTCTGGACTGTTCCCATGGGGCACAGGGTCAAGACTGATTTGCATATGGCTGGGTCAAAACTGGGGTGGCGTAGTGGGCAAAAGAACAATGGATTTAACCCAGATCTTTTGACTGGGGGAGAATGTTTGCATTGTCAGCATTCCGTCCATCATTTGTTTGCTGTAACACTTTTCGCCCTAAGTGGGATAGGTATGCCCAGACATGGGTCCCTTGCTCACTGTGCCACTGGATTCAAGCTAGCCTGGCTGAAGAAGGGTGACATACCCTGAAACCGGTCCCAGGATGCTTGTTTCCGGTCCAGGGAGGACCTGGCCTGGCAGTTCGGTCTGGACTGTTCCCATGGGGCACAGGGTCAAGACTGATTTGCATATGGCTGGGTCCAAACTGGGGTGGCGTAGTGGGCAAAAGAACGATGGATTTAACCCAGATCTTTTGACTGGGGGAGAATGTTTGCATTGTCAGCATTCCGTCCATCATTTGTTTGCTGTAACACTTTTCGCCCTAAGTGGGATGGGTATGCCCAGACGTGGGTCCCTTGCTCACTGTGCCACTGGATTCAAGCTAGCCTGGCTGAAGAAGGGTGACATACCCTGAAACCGGTCCCAGGATGCTTGTTTCCGGTCCAGGGAGGACCTGGCCTGGCAGTTCGGTCTGGACTGTTCCCATGGGGCACAGGGTCAAGACTGATTTGCATATGGCTGGGTCCAAACTGGGGTGGCGTAGTGGGCAAAAGAACGATGGATTTAACCCAGATCTTTTGACTGGGGGAGAATGTTTGCATTGTCCGCATTCCGTCCATCATTTGTTTGCTGTAACACACCCACCAGACACGACAGAACAACTTACAATGTCCACATGGGCAAGCCCTGAACATGAGCCAGCAACGGCATGGCACCTCAGCCACATAATAGCCGAATGTGGGGAGAGGTGGCAACCAGGCATGTGTGAAGGATGCAGTAGAACCATGATTGGGAAAGTACACAATGCCAAGAGTGCCGGAGATGTGCTGGACACCTCGCAGTATGCAGACCACACCCATATCCATGGCGACATACACCGCTTGCGTATGGAGTGTAGTGGACAGTGGACGCCACCATGTCACCCCAGCCAGTGGGGGACCTCGCGGAAATGTTGCCTGTTACGCCCCCCCCTAAGCGTCAGCGGAGTGGGATGGCCCGGCGTACGCCACGCCAGCGTAGGGGTGTGAATAAAAAGCACGTAGGCCTGGGTGTGGTCCTCTTCCGGAAAGACTCACGTCTCTGCCAGGGCGGCGCCTCCCACCTCACCACGAGGCCGACGCCATCCTCGTGAGTGGAGTTGCCTGCGATGCCGTGCGCCTGCCGGACCCCGGCACGCTGGACCACGAACCCGTCAGGCCAGCCCCTGCGCAGCCAGGCCACACTGATCACCTTCCGACACCGGCTTGTGTCAAGGAGGGCCCACCACGTGCCGGCGCAAGCCCCAAGCCCGAGGCCCGAGACCTTGGCAGCCACCTCAGACCATCACAGCCTCCACGACACAGGCCCGCTTTATTCCTTTTTCGTTGACGTACTCCACTTCCGCCCCCGGCCTACTCTTCGGACCAGTAGGTCCCATATGTGAAACTGTGTCCTGAGTCATGAATGGCAGTGACCCCAAATCCGGGCCAGCGGCCACAGCACCAGACCCCCCGATCAGTGAGGCATAGTTCCATATGGGCATCTTGCGACACATGATGCCACAACCCTGTTCAACGCCAGCCTGCTACACGTGGTGCCACTAACCCTGTTCAACGCCAGCCGGCTACACGTGGATGAGGGACCAGGACTACCCTGCTGACCAGTAGGTCACACATCCAGCACCTAGTCGCAAAGCACGAATGGCGGAGTCCACACCAGTGGTCGCACGGAGAGGTGTAAGAGGAAGATGCGGCTCAGTCCGGACGAATGCCAGGTCACATACACGGAGGTGACCTTAACACGTGGTGCCACTGAACCTGAACTACGCAGGCCGGTGGGGCCATCCAACCCATGCCGGAGACACCCGGTGAATGGGCCGTGCTGACCGCTGCCTCAGGCCTACACCACGGTCAGGTAGGTCACACATTTGGAACTGAGTCTTGATTACACCATGGCAGTGAACATTATTTAAGGCAGAGAACAATTCACAATACACCCTCCGATGTGGTGGCAACAAGTCTGTGCATGGCATCACAACCACACGTGTCTGTGGGCCTACGCGGACCACTGCCCTCGGCCTACGCTGCGCACGAGTGGCATCACAGATTTGGAACTGAACATCGGTAATTCAAAAGGCAGAATACATTTCTTCGCTCGCACGGAGGGGCGTAAGAGGATGACACGTTGCAGTCCGGAGGGAACAGGATCAGCGTCACGGAGGTGATTGAACACTACCGACAACTGCCACTGTGTCACTAACTCTGTGCCTCGCGAGCCAATGACCCGTGGCTGTGGGCCACTGCTGACCGCTGCCTCCGGCCTACACTGCGGTCCAGTAGGTCACAGAGCCTTGATTTGGCATTCTTGGAGTTCACATATGTGTACCGGCATCATCGCAGACTGCATCCCCTCACAGCACCTGTGCCACTAAGTTTGTTCCCCGACATTCATGGACACTCACTGGTCGTACATTGGTGGCGTTTGAGTCTATGGACTAGGGGCTAGTTTTCATCCTCATGTAGCTGATCCCGAATTGTTGGTGCAAACGAGGGTTGCGCTTTCCACTCCTCCATTTGCTGCTTCCAGATAACATCAGACCTTCCGCATCATGCCCTGGAGGACACCTTCCACTGTCCCCCGAAACCCTCCGCAACATACACCTCGGACATTGATGGGGACCCGCTCAGGTCGCATGGCCCATCTGACTGCACCGCAAGTCACCGTCCCGTGGCTGGGTGCCTGTGCCGGCCGCAGTGCATCCGGGGCCACTAACTCTGTGCTGCTCAGGCCTGGGACCCCTTCTTCTGAGACATTGAATGGCCTCTGTAGCGATGGTCTTGGGGTCATCAACGCCATGTGTCTGTGGCCCTGCGCTGTCCGCCTCCTCCGGCCCCAACTGCGGGCCACCAGGGCCCACACATGGCATCGAGTCTTGACCGGCCCGGACGTCGCATCACCGCAGGAGGCACACGCCACCACTGCAAGGACCACCTCCAACCGCCATCTGCCAGAGTCGAAAGGGTGGTCCTGACAGACCTACGGAGTTGCTCAGACCTGTCGTGGATGCCATCATCGGCCTGATACCCTTCTCAGCACTCCAGGTGCCAGTGACTCAGTGCACCGCAAGCCATTGTCCGTTACTGATTGAGTTTTGTGCTGTTGTGAGGTTGCGCAGCAATGTCACCTCATGCAGTGGGGAAGACCTGGGACCATGAGGAGGAGGATGTGTCAAGTGTGCGGACGGGAGAAGGCACAGACAATGGGAGGGCAGGTGGCAACAGCCCCAAGGCAGGAATGCAGACTGGTGGCGGTAGTCAAGCTACACACCCGGATCTAATACTGGGTATTGCGCTGTGGACTGCGGACGCAACTGTCACCTCAGGCAGTGTGGGAGACCTGGGACGTTGATGAGGAAGTTGATGCAGGTGTAACACACCCCACTGCATCTGCATCAGGACTAACCCGAAGGGACACAATCCTAGCAATTTCTTCACATGAGCGCGCTCTTCTCTAGTGCCCCTACCTCAGTGCACTGCAACTCACGGAACCTCCAGACTGAATATTGGGTGACCTCTGTCCTTACTCCGGATCCCTCCATGTTGCTCTGCATTTGACTCTGTTATGCTGGTGTTTTCTGTTTCCATTACACTGGTGTCCACTGTTCAGGTTGTTGGCAGCACCAAGCACTCCGTGCGGGCTGGCTTATACTCACCCCACACACATCCAGCACAGGCGTCACTGTACATGTGGCCCTGCCAATAAAGGGGCCGGGAGCACGTGCCCGTAGCCAGTTCAACATGATATGTGCATGTGTCTCTGTGGAGGTGTGGGTCTCCTTTGTGGGGTGTAGGTGGTCCCTGAAGGGTATTGGACACCCACGTATGTGTTCTAGTTCTCATTCCATGGGTTCGGCAACACCCTCACCTGTTGGGCCACCTCCTTTTGGCGTTCTGACACCTGGCATTGGGGTGCCATGTGTGGGTGGGTGAAGTGTTGTGAGCAGCCGTGATTGCGGGTGCTTCATGCTGTGTGGTCTGTTGCAGGGGCTGGGTTCTCCTCTGAGTAGCTTGTCTGCCCTGGTCCTGGTGGTGGGTTGTGTGGGATGTCCATGGGCTGTTGTAGGGCATCGGTGTCGGGGCTGTGGTGTTCGTCTCGGGCATCACTGATGGGTTGTCTGTTCTGACCTGCTGGAGGTGTTGTTTGTCCCTCTGCATTGTGAAGGGGAGGTGCATGTTGGCATTGTGTTGGCGCCTTGTTCTTGTCGACATGCAGACTGTGTGACAATGTACATTGTGACTGTTTGGGCGGTGGTGGCTATTTGAGTTGGGACAGTGTACATTTGGCCTACATGGCTGATGTGGGGTTGTAGGGGTAGATGTGCATCTCACAGTTCCCTGCTCTGTCCAATGTGATTGTTCTGTTTCTGCGCCTGGGTGGACCCAGTTGTGTCCCCTGTTCTGCAGTGTGGGTGTTGCACTTTGTGCCACATTGTCATGGTATGTGCTGTGATTGCTATGTGTGTGTGCTGCAGTGTGCCACGGGGATGGGGGACATGTCCCTGGGTAATTGTGGGTGTGCAGTGTGTTACACCTCATTGTGCATGTGTGGCATTGTGCCCATCACCCCCCGTCCCCCAGTCCCTGTTGGATCCTCACCCTGTTGTTGTTGTGTCAGGTCCTGTCGAGCTGTGTCCGTACTCCCTACTCCTTGCACCCTCTCCACACTGATGACTGTGGCCTGGGTTTCCTCCAGCTCCTCCTGTGGCGCTGGACTGCCACCTCCTGTCGCCGTTGCTGCCTTCCTGTTGGCAGCGGGTTTGTACCTGGTTTAGGTTGTCACGTCCTGCCGGCGCCTCTTGGCCTCCTGGATTGGCCTCCTGGGCACTCCGACTGCATTCCAGGTGGTCTGCTTGTGGGTCAGTTGCTGGTAGTGTTCTGTCGCCTCCGTGGCCTTGGTCTTGTTTTCCTGCGGTCTGCACCCCGTCTTCCTCTCCCTTTTCTCCTTGGCCTTCCCGAGCCAGTTGTTCCTTGCTGGTGGTCTGTGGGGGTTGTGGGGTTCGCGTTGCCCTCTGCGCTGGGTCAGGGTGCATCCATGTTGCTACGTGCTTTGGCTTGTTTCTGGTGTGTTGTGTCTGTGGTTTTTATGGTGCAATTTCCCGCCAGACGCGTGGGATTTGCAGGCCTGAGGCTGCTTTTTGCTACTTTTTGTACCGCGATTGGCCTCATCGCATGATTTCTCGCGTTCGCGTTTCGCATTTTTTCGGCGTGGCGTTGATTTTCACGCTGACATTTGACGCGTTATCTGGTGACTATCGCATGGTACCGCCTTGTTGTGAATTCCACGTTGACACGGGGTTATTTTCCCGTGATAGGCTGCGTTATTGAAAGTTGCGTTACGCTACTCTTGCAGTAGTTATCACACGTTCTTGTGAATATACCCCTAGGTGGGCTAGGAACTGACCCAGTGGAGATCTGAGAGGGGGTGATGTGCTCCCTAGAGTCCACGTGAAGGGTTAGTGGTGGACCCTGAGGTGTCAGGGTCGGGTAGGTGGTTACCCAAGGAAGCAACAGGATGTCATTCTGGAGCTTGTGTTGTGAACCTGAAGTGGTGGCTGGGGCTATGCCTAGCCGGTGACCAGTCAGGTAGATCCTGGGGGGTTGGACCCCAGGATCAGGAGCATGGGGGTGTTCCCCTAGCTTGATGCAGGAGGTGCACTTCTGCCTGGTAGTACCACCCTGAAGACAGGTGGGGCCCATCTCAAGTGAAGGGACCCTGTGCTTCAGAGGAGGGTGGTGCAGGCCAAGCCGGGATCTTGAGGGTCCCTGGCTGAGTGTGGTAGTACCACCCTGAAGGCAGGTGGGGCCTATCTTAAGTGAAGGGACCCTGCGCTTCAGAAGGAGGTGGTGCAGGCCATCCAGGGATCATGAGGGTCCCTGGACGGTCTCCCAAGGCGCTGCAGGGAGGCCAAGGAGGGCTCTGAGAGGTGGGCCTGGGTGTAGCTGACTCGGGGCCCACGGGCTCTCTAAGGGTACTCTGGGAGGAGACTGCGCCTCTCGGAGGGAAGGGTGCATAGGCCCTGTTCTCGCAGCGGAGAACAAGGAAAGGGTCTAGGTTCCCGGGGTAGTTTCCGTGTGGAGCTACTAATGGGGGGAATGAGCTGTAGGATGTCTGACGAGGCACCCTCAGTGTTCCTCCCTGGCACTGCCAGTGTGGTAGTGAGGCCAGTCTGAGGTCTTATCAGGGAGCCAGGTCAGGGGCCAACGGTGCTTCTCTTTAAGGGAGAGAACGAGTGGCTGTGCTTTCTATAGGGAAGATAGTCATCCCGAAAGGGTGGTGGCAGCTGAATGACCCCAGCGGCAGGCTGAAGGTGAGGGTCCGGAGACGTTGCATATTTAGGGTGCAGGGACCAAGAAAGAGAGGGTACTGGTTGTAATAATCTCCGGAAGGGGGACCAGCTAGTGACCCAGGGGATGGGGTGTAGACCTATCCCCGGTGACCGCATCAGTGCTGAGGCACTGTACCCTTGTCCAGAGAGGTGGTAAGCATAGTGTTGCGTGACCAAGGGCAAGGGTAGGCCTAGTGAGGCTCAGTCCATGTAGACCGTGAGTGTCCTAGAGGTGATGAACCTTGAGCCCGGAGGGTTCTTAGGGTAGTCTGTGATTCCTGTAATGGGTGGCGGTCTCATGGAGGGGAGGAGTAGGTGGTTTGAGCAGATAACTGGTGAGTAAGGGGGGTCTGGTCAGAACTCCTTATAACTAGTTATCGCTGACTACGGGAAGAGTACCCATGCATAGTGGCTAATTCTTCCCTGTAGGAATCAGCTGGGCGCGGCGTGTGTTTGAAGGTGGTTCTGACCTTCTGAGCCACCCGGATTTTTCGCTTTTTGAACACCAAATTGTTGAGCTTTTACTGTGGGAGAGCCTCATAAGTTGGGACTCACCCACAGCGAACTCATGATGAAAGAGACTGCATGTGGATTTTACCGGTGTCCCCCTGGTGAGAATAGGCCACTGCGCTGCAGCCGGAGTAAGGGGCACCGGGCTGGTTACATGCAGACACGTGTGTAAATGCGTGTGTGCACGTGTAGGGGCTGTGCAGGGGAGATTCCTGGCGTGCGCAGCCCAGGAGCAGGTACAGATAGAATGGTGTGGCAGGAATTATGCAGAGCTGGGTGGTGACCAGGAATGGGCTTTATACAATGGGAAGAAACATGTTAGGGAAAGTCAGTGTGCTTTACTGTTTTCACTGAAGGACCACTCCATTATTCTCCTATGAGGATGGGGATCACATGGGATAGTTTCACTTCCCTAGGGCCTACAAATTCCAGACACGCACTAAAGTCCACTGTAACTTAGGTGAGAAGAAGTATTCTGCTGAGTCCAAAGCCATATCTGTACTGCTTTTGGGTCATCCAGAAATGTCATATTCCTCTGACTCAGCTCATAACCAGAGCCTGGCTGGGTGTGACCCTGCCAGGCTGGATTAATGACCTTCTTCCCCAAACTGAAGCATCAGAGGCCTAGCCCTTCATGGCAAGCATTCCAAGGGCGAAGGTCTCCTCTCCAAAAGGGGAGAGAAGGTGGGTGGAGCTACAAGTTATGCATCAGCAGCTGTCACCTGGTGCCAGGCACCAAGCTGCTCTGGAGAGAAGACAGAAAGGGGGGAAGGGGCTTTTCAGAGACCATGTGGCATGAGACCCCTGGACGATGCCATTTTGAACTATCCCAGAGGCCTGAGCAGGAAGGGAGGGAGCAGGGGCAGAGAGGTGATGTGTCGCTGCCTGATAGGGCAAGCGGAGCCCCTGCCAGCCCCTCCAAATTCTTTTAAAAGAGCTTGCACAGGAAGAGGAGCTCTCTCTGGGGTGTGGTCTGCTGAGGAAGACTGGTGCTGGAGCCTGGCGCCATGGGCAGTTGGAAGGAGGAACCCCCTGACTGTCCCAAGACCCTGAATTGTGCCAGGAGGGGAGTCCAGGACCAGGACCAGGGAGCGGAAGCCTGGGCCTCTGCGCAAGGAGAAGAGAGGCCCAGGAGGAGAGCCAGGCAAAAGGCTGGTGCAGGGAGCCAGTGAAGACAGCTCCCTGCTGAATTCACCCGCCTTGAGACCAGGAGGGTGAAGGAAAGTGCTCCCCGTGACTGGGGCGCGCCACCAGGAGCAAGAATAGGCCAAATGGAGCAAATTGGCTGCCTGGGGGCCGAGATAAACCCCCCAGAAGGTAGGCGACCTTTGACCTCTGAAGAGGACCGACGACGAAGCGCGTTGGCCTCAGCCGCCAGTCTCAGATGTGCCCACGGGGTGGGTCAGGTCCCGGGGGCTGCCCCACAAGAAGTCAAGTCGGGGAGCACCGTCGCCCTCCCCGTGAAATTGCCCCAACTGGGGTGCCAGGAACCCACTCTGGCCCCCGAGGACACCGGAGGAAGGGGAGCGCCATCGTGCCCCCCCCTCGAAGGAGGAGAAGAACAGCTGGGGCGCGCCATCACGCTCCCCTTGAAGATTTTCCAGGGGCCTGGGACCCCAACTCCGGGCCCCGACGAGAAGGCGGAAGTCGGTGAAGATGGCCCAGGGGGGGCCCGGGATCCCCAACTCCGGGCCCCCGTTTGGTGGAGGAGGAGGGGGGAGTGCCGTTGCACTCCCCCCCAGCAGCAGGAAGGCAGGGGGAGTGCCGTCGCACTTCCCCGAAGACCCGCCGAAGGAGAGGCTGCCTCCGTTTCTGCCCGCCGGAGCGGGCAGACCAAAATGGACACTCCAGCTCCCGTGGCCGCACACGAGGGTGCAAGCTGGGTGGGGAGCCGGCGGGAGCAGCTGGGGGTGGGCTCCCCGGGTGGCTCTCCAACACCTTGGAAAAGCGAGGGGCCCGGGTGGAACCGGGCCCCCGAAAGGCAGCCGGAGCAGCCGGGGCTAGGCTCCCCGAGCTGCAATGTCGCGAGCCCACTCACCTGGCAGTACGGGGTCCGGGTGGGACCGGGCCCCCAACAAGGGCAGAAGCGGCGTGAGGCCGCCCACGGGGGCAGCGTGGTTCTCCTCGAGCAGCGGGGGAGCCGCTGCTCTATTATTCACGGGGCTGGAGAGAGTGCCCCATAATGCCTTGCAGGCCCGGACCGGCCTGCAAGGAAAAGCAGCTTTCTCTCGACTTGTGGTGGCCCCAGGAGGATGGGGTCACTGTGACATGTGTGCCAAGGTGCAGGGGGAGCTGCAGGAGCAACGCAGTCTCCCCCAGCACGAAAAGGTAAAGTCCCCCCCTAAGTTTCTGGGGACTCCACAGAAATAACCCCTCAAGGGCTCAACCAGCAGTCAACAGCATTCTGGGGCTGGAACTTTTGTTCTACAGCTGGGGTTGTGTTAGGGACTGCACCAAGGTATGAAGTACTGAGCTGGGGGTTGTGTGGAAAAGGGTGTCCCCTGGAGATGAAGAGGTGTAATTGCACGAGAAGTGCATTTACCAATGTTATTTCTATTGAGGGACTGGAAGTCACATGTGTATTGTGAAGTCATAAGCAACGTTGGGTTATGTTGCTGGACATTCCTGCTGGGTGTCTGGCTGTAAATGCTTAATCCTGTGGTTATAACTGTGATGCCTTTTAGGGGCTTTAATTGCAATGCATTATAACTGTTATCAGCCATGATAAGTACTGTCATTCTAAGTGATGCCCAAACATGTAATCTTGCTACTGCTTTAGGTGAAGAACAACCCAGACTGTTAGCCACTAAGATGTAGAGGTGTATACTGTATGGTCAGTATGAGATGCTCAGTCAGGGTTATGAGTCACCAAGGCAGGTTTGCCCATTTTAAATGCTTGTTGAGATTAAGGGGGTGGGTCGCCACTGGGATGGTGCCAGTGGGCAAGGCCCTCGCTCCAGGTTATGTTCAACCCACTGCATGAGGGGGCAAGATGATGTGCATCCTTGGGAGTGGTGGTACTAGACCCCACCCCCGCTTCGGGAGGGGTGGGAATGTTATGCAATGTCACAAAGTAATTCCAACAGCTTATGTATATTTGTAAATTGGTGCATAGTATTGAGTAGTGTGTGTTTAATAAATGTACTCTTCCTTTTATAAAGTAAAGTACAGACTGGACAATCAATTATTGAGTGTTATTCCTGCGTACTGGTAAATGGCGATTACTAGCCCACACCACCTCCCTTGAATAAGCCTTAGACTGCTCTGCAAAGCTACCCTCTGAGAGTCAAGCGCTACAATGGGGTGTTTGGTTCCCAGTGAAGGACAAATTTAATCATGTTATTTGTGCAGGCCTCACAGATACTGCCTCGTTTTCCAACAGTATATAAATACTTCTTTTACATAAAAGCAAGTTTTTGACTGGACAATCACTAATTGGGGTTGCTTGTTTGATTTTGAGTGTGCTCGCCCTACACCTACCTCCTACCCGAGAAGCCTTGGAATGGTCGACCCGTGATACCACTTAGAGTCAAGTGGTGAAGGGGTACTTGGCCCAGTTCCTTAGAGTCCGTAGTAAGCCGGGCCCCGGGACATCAGGGATGAAAGGCCTCAATGACCACGGTTTGGTCCAATAATTCCTGCTTGTCCCGTGGCCCTTCTGAAAGGGGTTCTGACAATTATAGATAGATAATTGTGAATAGCAGGGATATTTATCACTAGTGGGTTCAAAGTGACCTGAAATAGACTATAAAAGTGATGCTCAAACTGTCCATTATGTCACTCAGAACCCTGCGTTAAAAAACAATACCCTGCAGCTTGTGGTCCGTTGGATCTTGCTCCGCTGGATCTTGCTTCGCTGGAGCTTACTCTGTTGGATCTTCCTAAGAATCAGACAAAAGCCTACCATGGAGAGCTAGAAGCTGAAGCCTAGTCACAGCAGTCATGGTAAGGCATCGACTGACATCTTTGACAATGGAGAAACGCCTTTCTTCTTGGCACTGCTCCGGCTATAGCGTTTAGGTTTGCTGCTTGAGTCCTCAGAATGTTGTGATGCTTCCAGTATCTCACACTTCTAGGCATTAGGATTCTTCCGCTGGAAAACTGCAAAGCATGCAGTTGGCTTTTTGGTGAGTGCTCCACAGACATGGGCACTCTGGCTTCAGCGCACATTCCTGGGACTTTTAGACCTTACCGTCCAGCTTCAGCGATGCAGGCCTTCGGTAAGTCAAGGTGGCAGTTTCAGTTTGTCACCACCTGAACCTTTCTAGGCCTCATAGTCCTCATGCAAAGACTCCTGTGCCCCTTCTAAGAAGTGGGGCAGGTCCTTCTTTCAAGGCAGGCCCCAAGGAAGCTTTTTGGAGCAGCCAGTAGAGCTCTCCACATTCCTGGTCCCTAACCAGGAAAATGGGAGTAGCTGGTTAATACCCCAATCCTGGAGCACAAAAGGCATGCTCAGTTGCCACTGGTGTGGATCCCAAAATTATTCTGGTAGTGAAATCTTGGCATGCTGGCTGAAAGTTTCTGACCCGTCGTTAAACAAAAGTTTGCAGTTAGAGATTGTGTTTTCCAAAATCCCAGCTCGGGGACCCGTTTCCAGCAGTTTCATCCTTTTGCTTATAACTTCCAGACTGGTTCAGTCATAGACTTCAGATGTAAGCAGGAGGATAGAGTGCTGTTTTAGTCTTCTATCTGGGGAGATTCAAACAAGGACACAAAAGAGGGAGAGGCTGCCCTTGTTGCTCCCTGTTAGTCTGTGGAGAGTGGGCAGTCCTTCTAAGAACAATGAAACATGAAGGGGTAGAAACATTTCCTTGTACTTCAAATGAACCCCATCTCTACTGTCACTCTAGAGCCTGGTCCACTACAAAGGACAACAGGATTATCCTGGAGCCTTGCAATTAACATTTCATGCCCGAACCTTTCTCTAATCTCCATCTTAGAAACTAATATGATTTAAGAAAATAAATGGATTCCTGGGTGGCCATAGCCACATGGAACAGACTCACTCCGAACACAAACTTGATACACAGAAGTTAAATATACACATGCAGTATCCATGTCCCAATCCATGTTTCTCTTGTTCACATCCACAAATGGGAGTCACAGTAAGGACAGAGTTCAGGATAAACTGCAACTTTCACACAATTTTAAGAAAAAAAAGCACGACTCTGTTTCAGACACCTGATTCGGGAAAATACTGCTCCGCTGCACTACTATTATAATATATAGGGCATAGGTCGGAGTGGATATGGTTATACGGATGCCCCGACACTATCCTTAGAGGGTGTACTCCGTTACCCTTAGCCAGAAGCAGAGGAATGCTGAGAAATGTTTATGACGTCACCTTTTGGCACAGCATCTCACCTGCTTGCATTTGTAAACAGTGAATGGCATCACATGCACTTGAAATGTGACTTTGGAGTGTGTTACCTCCCCATCCCACTGACAGCATCCTCTTTATCTGTGCAAGTTACCCAGCAGGGATTATCCAGTCCCTGCCATTAACACATCCATAGCTGAACATGGTGCTAATGCAGCAGAGAAACTCATTCAGAGCAAGAGGTTAAGTCTTAAAAACAATTACACCGAGCATGTTATGTACTCTCTAAAACCAGTTAACCATGTCATTGTCTGACATTTACAAGCTCCATTTTAAAAATCTTACATGTGACTTATAATTAGGAAAAGTGGCTTGCACAAATGTTGGCATGTCGGTGTAAACTCTTTCATTTGTTGGTTTTGTAAAGCACACGTGCAGTCTGAAAGCTACTTCAGATCACAAACTTTATATATCACGTTCCATTTTTAAATGTACCACAATGAATTGGCCTCAACTTCATGTATCACCCATGATACCAACTTCATTAGTTCTAAATATTCATGCCGATGTTCAGAGAGCTTAGTTTTTTAATCGATACTTGTATTCATTCATATTATATTGGTACATCAAGTGTATATATTTGTCCATTATTCCATATTATGCAAGTGACTAAGGGCCTGATTTAGAGTGTGAAGGACAGGTACTCAGTCACAAACGTGACGAATATCCCATCCGCTGTAATAGAAGCGCCATATCATATAATAAACTTGTAATAAGGCATGTTGGCAAACCATCACATTTGTGACGGAGTCACATTTGTAATGGGGTATTTAGTTTTAAAAATTCAGGCCTTAAGGGGCACATGCATCAAAGGTTTTTGCGATCGCAAACGGTGCGAATCGCAAAAATCGGCCGTTTGCGATCGCAAATTGGCCTTTGGAGATGCATGAAAGTGTTTCCTATGCGCAATTTAAGAATTCGCAATTAATTGCGAATTCCTAAATTGCGATTGCATTTAAGGAATCGCAATTTGCGATTCCTTAAATGCAATGCTAGAAGCACTTTCAAATAGCGATTTCGCTATTTGGGACCGCAAATTACAGACAAATCAAACTTGTCTGTAATTTGCAAAACCTTCGAAAAATGCTCTAAAATGCATTTTTTTAAGTTTTAGGTTACACACACACATGCCCTTGGGGCATGTGTGTGCGCAACATGGGTGCACATCACAATTTCAGGGGTGCAACAGGGTGTCATTTTGACACCCTGGCACCCTGAAATTGCATTCTCAATTTGCGATTCTCTAATTGCGAATCGCTAATTGAGAATGTCTTCCCATTCATTCCTATGGGCCTCTAGGCCCATAGGAATTAATGGGAGGTATTCCTTAATTGCGACTCGCAATTAGCGAGTCGCAATTAAGGAATGTTTAGGAATCGCTATTTTTATAGCGATTCCTACATGCATAGGCTTTTGCGATTCCTTAATTGCGATTCCTTAATAATCGCAATTAAGGAATCGCAAAAGCCTACCTTGATGCATGTGCCCCAAAGTGTTTATAACTGCTCAGATTTTGCTTTAAATTTAGCCTCATGGAGGGTGTGGCCAACAAGAGAATGGAGCGGACATAAATCTCGGGCTCCGTTCCTTCCCCACCAAGAAGCGTATGACACGCTGACACCCTTGGGGACGGCCAAAGCCGGGCACAGGGCTGGTGATTACTACAGGAAGAGACACAGAAAAGCTGGACCAGGGCCAACCATGATTGCAGGGTTGTCTGTCATATTCTTGCCCTGGCCCTTATCGGCCAGCATCTTGCTGATGGGACGCTGCAGTCCAGAAATGAGAAAGGGTGAAAGCCTTGGCACACATTGCCAGGTCTGAGCACAGGAGAAATGGAGCTCAGTGGCTATGAGTGGGCCACAAGATGCCGGCTGCAGCATACAGAGAGAACTGGTGCAGGACACAACAGAGCTCGGGGACAGGTGCATCAGTGGAGGCTACCATAGATCAGCGAACTCTCCCAAGGTGAAGTCGGTGCATGCCATACTAGGGTCTGAGGTGGACACAGAGGACTTTCAGTCATGGAAGGTGGTCTGGCAGCCACATTACAGATCCTCGAAACAGGCCACGAGCTTACCAGCAATAATCGGGGCTTGAAATTAGCACCTTGTGACAGCCATCTTGAAGGCGGCCATGTTCGATGCAGTTATGCGAAGAAGGAGCGATCTTCTGCAGAGAGAAGAAGATGCATCAACAGAGAGGAGACTTTTGACCTGGCCCACAGGGGAAACAAAGGCAACCAAAGACTATGCGAAAAGTCCCGATGAGGAGTCTTTGACTGGTGGAAGAGTAGGATCCCAAATACATTGTGTAATGTACATTGTTTAAGAGGTCTAAAGGGCCTGCAGTACAAGCAGATCTTTATAGTCAGATCATGGCTGGCAGCACTTGATGCAGTGGACATAACCCTTGCTGCCCATAAGTCTTGGGCCTTGCTATTGTAGGGTGGCTGGGCCCCTTGGGAGTGACTAGGGAAAAGGGCAGAATGAAGGAAGGATACAGCTTTGCTAACCTGCCATCCTAATTTGATAATGCCCCACTGGCATGGGGGCACACACAATCACTAACAAAGCATAGAGAGGTGCCCAAAGTGTATCCTCAGGGCATGTCTTGGACAGGGGTGGCCTGTAGCCAGTGCATCATTGTTCCACAGCACCATACGTACCTCTAGTAAAACTAACTTTGGCATTGAGCAAAGAGCAAAGAGACACCACCGTCAAAAAATGCTGTCCGCCGAAGGGAGCAAAGGGGACAAAGAGGGCAAAACATCATGAACCACGACATCCTCACCGGACAGAGAAGAGGATCATAACTCTTCAGCTGTCATATCCAAGATTGAGCAGCCCAGCTCTAGTATCTGATAGACTGGGAGAAAGTAGAAGCATAGATTTTCTGATAGCTGCCTCCCGCTTTGGGAGGTCCCGTGGCTGTGCTGGCCTGAGAGAAGCTGGATATTATACTCTTTTACAGTGACCAGACCAAACTTGTCCATTTGGGACAACGCAGGAGAGAACATCATTTCTATCCCCCCTTCACTCCCATATGCTTTTATAGAGATTGTTTGCCAGCATTGGGAAAACAAATCTTCCAGAGATGGAGGAAAAAACTATTAGGGACAAAGAAAAAGACTCTCACTACAAGAGGTTCTGGACTTCTTTCAAAAGGATGTCCCCTGTACCATTACAGGAAATACCTTATCTCTTTTAAATGAAATCTCACCTACAGAAATTCTGTGGCATGCTTCATAATCAGTCCTCACCAGGTATGGAAACCCATCCGGGTGGGCTCAACTTCACTTGCAGGGAACTCTTGATGTTCTTGTTATGGGATCTGCAAAATTCTGGTAAAATTGCCTAAGGGAAGCTCCCCTAAGTACACTATTTATTTGAAGGGTTCCTTTGGCAAATTAAGATCAATATACAGGACTAGAAAATGCCACGATGCAATGAACAAACCTTCAATGGATGAGACACTCAAGCCCTGGCCTGGAAAACCTGAGCGCTCTAATGGTTGTGGCTGTGATAACTGCCATCAGAAAGCAAAGGTAGGCACCAAAAGTCCCGGCTTCTACCACAGTGCTCTTAGCATTGCATGGTAACATCGCATTTCAGATCAGGTTAATGCTATGTCTGTAAGATGGACCATTACTGTATAATTGGCGGGGTAGTGAGTCTGTGCTGGAGAGGTCACTTGCCAAACAACCACTACAAACTGTTTGGAGGCTGCCACATTTCTCTTTAGGTGACCTTTAAATGGACAACAGGTTGGACTGATCACATCACAATGAAGACCCTTGCTTGCCTTGAGTCAGAGATCCAGAGGGACCTATTCTCTGCCAAACTAAGCTCTCCGGGTGACCTCAAGTCACAGCAGCACTGTGTGTCCAGAGCTCGGCCTTCATTTAGCACCTTAATGAAGCTGCACTCTTGGGTCCCTCCAGGATAATTAATTGGATTTAGACTTATAAAGCACATTATGCCCAAAGGCGTCAAAGAGCTGCCAACGGAAAAGAAGCTGCCAGCAGAAAAAGGAAATTACAGAAGAGAGAATAGCCAAGTTTTAAGTTGCTAACGGAAGCCCAAAAGAGAGGTTAAAATGTCAATTGGACTACTGAACAGATTAAAATGGTTTGTGGAAGGAGATATGGGCCTGATACACAAATAAAAGTAGAAATCTGCACCCAAAGTAGTACTCCTACTAACAGGTGATGAATTCTTACTTTTGGAAATTTACAAACATTCCCAGAGAGGTGATATGTTCTCCTTTCTACCTGGAAAGAGTAATTTAATCCAGCCCTTTCCTGTAGTAAAACTCCGACCGTTTCCTAGATGGGAAAGTCTGAACGGAGTTTGTGAATACTAACAAACTCATGAGTTTATGAGCATTTTTTTTTGCAGATTTATATAGCGCGAACTCGACCCGAAGGTATTGGAGCGCTTTACCTGAACACCGGTTACGTTACACAAGGACACATTCATTTTTTGGTAGGAATGGAGAGATTAAGGGGCATATCTACAAGGGCTTTATCTCCATTTTTCTGGCTTTAAAAGCCAGAAAAACGGAGATAAAACTATCGCCCTATCAACAAGAGGGTGCTAACATGCATAATCGCATGTTAGCACCCTTTTTCCCGACGCCCCCCTTTGCATCTCTAATGAGATGCAAAGTGGGCGTCACTGGGAGTACCCCGGATGGACAGCCTTGCAAATATCGCTGATGTTCACATCGCGATATTTACAAGGCAGCCCATAGGATTTTAGCAGACGTTAGATTTTGGCGAAAACAGCAGTTTTCGCCAAAATCTAACGTCTGCTAAAATCCTGACTTACCTATGTTAGACATAGGGGGTGGATTATGCTGATACGACCACAGGGTCGTATCAGCAGGTTATCGCCGTTTTGCAGGGAACATCGCTGGAAAACCAGCGATGTTCCCTGCAAAACGGCGATAACCTCGCTATCTCTGGAATTTTTATCGCCCTGGGGAAACGCGTTGTTAATAACGCGCTACCAGGGCGATAAATACCAGAGATAGCCTGCGTTAGGGAATTTGTCGCTCAGCACGGCCAGCGATAATTATCGCTGGCCGTTGATAATATGCCCCTAAGTGATTTGCCCAGAATCACAGGATGTGAACACGACCCCGAGGCTCGAACCTTGGTTTTCCAACTCCAAAGTCGGCAATCTAGCCGTCAGACCACATCCTCTCCCCAGCATTGAAAGACTTTCAAGACAAACCATGCTTTAATCCACCCACTCCCCACCACTGCTGTAAATTGTGTCGAATGGCTGAAAAATCTTCTTGATTATGAACATTTACCTTGCCAATAATCCTTCTATGACTTTCTGACAGTGTTAAATGATGCCATTTTAGGCTATTAACGTTCGTCATGGCCGGAAATGGCTTTCAGTGTCGCTGTGACATGGAGTCATCAAGGGGTATCATTAGTCCATACTTATTGATCATGCCTGCTGTGTGATCTGGTTTGCTCACCTATCCTTTCGCAGGCCAATTGTTATAAACTTACCACGAGAGCAGGAGTAGCATTTAGTGCTTTTTCTCCTTTCCATAAACCTTTGCCTGCCAAGAGATCACCCCCCACCACCACTAGATGGAATGCTATCTGCCCCAGCCCTACTAGCGGGATGATCCAGTGCCAAGCCGCTGCACATCACACTTCTCAGCTTTTGGCTCACCCACTTCACTTTCCTGATGGGACTGTCTTTCTGCCTTTTGTGTACTTCGTTCAGATCCTTTTTTGTAAAAAGGCCATGTATAGACTAGAAATTGCTGCCTTCAGAACTGGCCCAACCTGTTGCTGTTTGCAGGTTTTTTTTTTTTTTGTTTTTTTTTGCTGCAGGGTTTTTCTCTTTTGGAAAATGTTTCAGCCTGTTTTCCTTGTTCCTCTTTGTGCTAGGTTTAAAGTTACTCGAATAGTGAAATGCAACACAATGGTCGCAATCTTTGACTTGCCCTTAATGGCGGGCTCGTCCAATCCGTGAGCAGTAGGGGCGGATTACCACCTGTCAGGACGGGCACATTCAAGGCTCAAATTAGCAAGGCTAAGACCTTCTACAGTGTCTCGTATTTCTGCGGCCTCAGGATCTCCACAAAAGAAAACAATTTAATTAGTGGCTAGTTGAGCATTTTTTGTGCTTTGGGCGTACTGAGGGAGAAAGCGAGCAAGCAAGCAAATAAACCCACTTTGGACGAACCAGGCATGACCTCTCTAAGAGCTAATTATTCAGACAATGTTACAAACAAAATGGATGCCGGGAAATGAAATAGGCAGAGGGGATTATCTCTTGAGGCAGCTCCAGTGTGGGAAACTAGTTAGAGGACTTTGCTTGACCTTCAGGTCAAGTGGGGTGGAAGTTTCAAGCATAATATTGCTTGCTTAGCAAATCTTAGTGTTGGGTATTAGCATACCCCTCTGGGTGTATATTAGATGAGGATTAGTTCTCTGGGCACCCCTTAACTTCACAAGGTTGTAACAACAAAGACCCTTTGACATGAAAACCAGTCCAGCTTTTACTTTCTAAAACTAGGACAAACTGAGGATTAGAGTCATGTGGCACCAAGTATTCCGCAACTCCAAGGCTAGGGAGAATTTTAAAAACATGGTTACAAGCTACTTGACTCAGATTCAAGTTGTATTCCTGATGAAAAAACCAATATTGAACTAGGAAACCCCTCCACGTTCAACTTTCCTACAACAGCATCACAGCTTCTGGGACTCTTTCTATAGGACTGCTATGCTTGTTACAGACTAAGTTATAAAATATACAGCACTAATGCCCTGCTTACTTACCAGTAATCTTCTTTACTCCGAATGTAGTCTTCCTCGCCACATGGGTTCCCATACCTCCCTTTCCTGTTTTGATATCGGCTTCATGTTTTTGGTACTGAGGCTTGGTAGAGGAACAGGAAGTGGAGTGGGTCGTGCCTTCTCTTATGGTAGGTCAGGGGTGAAGGAGGTTGGTCATGTTAGGGAAAGATGGCAGAGGCTAGAGCGCTAATTTGCTTGGAGAGTTTTGTGGGGGAGCTGAAGCTCACTAACTTTTTACTGTGGCGAGGAAGACTTACGAGGAGGTTATAGCTGATACTCCTGAAAAAATGATGCCAGGGTAGGAGACCGAATAAGGTATTGGAGCCGCATATGAAAAAATATATAATCAAACCTGTTAGGATTTTTTTTTACACTTAACAAGGCCTAGCTAGCTTATTTGTTGTTCTCATTAAATATACAGAATGTGTTTGTAGTTACAGGAGAATGATGTCTATATTTATCTATTTATTGGCTTGGGTCCCTCAGGCTCCCCAAAGCCTTTTTACTCACCCAACCCCAGCAAGGACTTTGTACAGGGTGAAGACGCACTAGGCTACAAGCTGTAAATCATCGTCGTCAAGCCAGGACACCCTACATTTGATGCAGATATAATGATGTGCTGTAAGAGAAACACAATAACAGAAATGATTTTTATGTTCGGGGCAGGCTGAGTGTAAGCATCAGTCACTCTCACTTTGAATGTTAGGAAGTCCCAATCAGAGTAGAGAACGTAGTGCACATTCTTAAGTAACCTACTACTGGGGTTTATGGAGCAGCCTTATTGTATGAACTTGTTTAGTCCATCAGTGCCATTGCAAATGTGGAACACCTGGATACAAAGCAATCCGTGCTGGATTGTTCGTCCGCAATCTTTCTGTACAGGATAGCAAACAACCTTAGATGCTAAGGTGTCTAGCTGGACATCATACATGATGTTGGGATGGGAATGTTCCTGCATGGTATGAAGTTGAGTGCCCCTGCCCAAAGCACACAGCTGATCACTGACAGCATATCAAGGACAAAAATATTGTGTAGACAGAATATCGTGTCAAAAATATCGAGGATGAAAATATCGAGAAGGTAAGTGCATATAGGCAAGTATAGATTTATTATTCTTAACTCCACATCTGCGTACCTTAAAGATATATATATCGTCAAGGTACATATATGTAGAATTAAGTATAGTAAAACTTTGTGTACCCATAGAACCGGACCTTCACAATATTCTTGTCCTTGATATTCTTGACACAATATTTTGCCCACACGATACTTTGGACTCGATATTTTGTCCAAACACCTGCACAACCTCACTTGTACATGATGTCATGACTTTTATTTTGGCCCTAATGACATACCAATCTGAGCAAGAGCACAGAGGCCTAGGCTTATCCCTAACAATATGCAGCCCTTGACCTTTCCAGTGACCTGGGAGGGTGCATCACGCATGTCCTCACTTCGGCCAGAGGACTAGTGTCCCTGTCCTAGGTATAGTGCATCAAGCGGTGGTGGCAGCATATCATGTTTGAAAGGTTAATGAAGGTTAATGAAGTGACCAGGCCTTTATAACGGTCTCACTGGAGTGAGGCCTACCAGACTGACTTGTGTAAAGTTCTGCTGTTATGTGTTTGGTCAGAACCCTGCGCTCACATCCTGTGTGTGTGTGTGTGTGTGCAGTGCATGTGCGTGTGTGGCACATGTACAGTGATAGTAGTGTGTGTGCAAGTGAGTCTCGGTGCTAAGGTCAGTAGGGTCCATTTTGGATATCTTAGCCTGGCATATCACAAGATGGAGGGCGAGGACTGCTCTCCTAGACTGTGGAGGTGTATTACCTGCATTCCTGTGGTGAGAGGTTAGAGTCCCAGATACTGAACTGCAGATGATGAAGACAGAGCTACTCCTAGAAATTCTGTGAGGCCTTTTGAGAACAAGGGGGTTCTGTTTGGGCATTGCTGAGCACTGCCATATGGTTGATGGTAGGAGTGAGGGGCGGGTCTCCAGTTTCTGTTGTGCAAGGTGAGGAATTCTCTAGGTCAGGCCTGCCCTTTTGTTCACCTCTGAATACAGCTTCATTTGGATTGATGACAGCAGATGCAGAAACCTCACTTCATTTTGCTTGTATTGAGGGTGCTCAAGTCTGGAGAGGTCCCAGTGCTACTTGCTTTGAGAAGTATCACTTTACACAACAGCTGTGTCTAGAGAACAGCCTGAGGAGGACACTTACAATGAGAATAACTCCAAACCAGTTCCTTTGAGACACCAGATCAACATTCCCTGTCTTGAAAATGTGCAGTAAAAGTGGGACCCAAACCACCCGCTTTGTTCCATTTCTAAGTCCCTTATGAGCAGGGATGGGAGTGCTCTGCAGAGAACTCAAAGGACTGCTGTGTGATCAGAGCTGGTGGCAGCGTGACAGCTAGTCTCCGAGAGGTGGGGGGACATCATCTGAAGTCTGGACTTTCTGTTAGAGGAGCCAAGAATCTGCCTTAAATACCTAGAAGTCTGCTGAGAAATGGAAGGAGTCTGCTGGGCCCTGCAGAAAGAGAGACTGTCCAATAGGAGAGAGGCCCAGGGACTGAGAGACATTCAGAAAGCGCTACCTGTTTATCTGCTACGGTGACTGTTTTGGAGGAGGGGACCAGCAATGAACAGGTCAACAGGGTGGGGAAAAACCCAGGGGACTCAGCGGGTGTAGCGCCACAACGGAGAATGGCGGCCATGATCATGGCCCTGTATAATAAGCCGGATTGTGCACTATTGAATACTACAGCATGATTAAAAGTACTTTCTTTTTCTTAAAAGACAAGCACTGGGTTGGACATTGAAGTTACTCTTGGTTTTTGAGGGCTGAGCTTAGGCATCCCACACTGCCCACCTTAGAAGCCTGGGTCTAGTCACCCTTGCTACGCTGAGAGTCAAGAGCAGATAGGGGTTGTACACGGCCCAGTTTTCAAAGCAAAGCAGGATGGACACCAGGACACAAGAGGCAAACGACCTCGAGCCCATGGTTGGGGGCCACTAGCCCCTGTCAACACTGTGGTCCACACAGTGGAGTCTGACACATATGGGGATATTTCAGTCCCTTGAGTTGGTAATGAATGTAACCACATTATGACATACCCACTCTCAGTGTGGAGAGTTAACCTAGAACTGTTGGTACATTTGTAGGGGCAAGTGTGTCAGTTGTGTGGGCGACAAAACCAAGTAGAATGTTGCCATAATATTGGAGTGCACCAAGACCTGGAACATGGCCCTGAAGTCATTCCCACATTGGTAAGGGTATATTGTCTGTAAGAGTGTTAGCTGATACCCCTCTCTCTCTCTCTGTCTTCTTTGAGATGTGGGGTTTAAAGAAGAGGTTGCTGTAATTGATGAACCAAAAGAATGTGGCGTTATAGGAGAGTTGAGCTTGTTCTGGACTTTGGGTAGTTTAGCACTGTTGGTGATCAGTGTGAATTCTGTTTCAGAAGGGTTGAGCTTACAAAAAAGCCATGTTTGGAAGTTTGGATGAAAAAGCAGCATTGCTGAGACTCAGAAAAAGCTGGGTATGGTCTGTGCCTTAACTGCCCATGACACCATGGTGGGTAAGAAGACTTCATAGGGGCTCACTGTAGGGGTTGAATGACACTGGTGGAGGATTGTCAAGTCAATCTAGTGCTGAGAAGCAAATTACATTTAAAAGCAGTGCAACTCTTTAATACAGTGAAGTTGGTTCTTTCAAGTCTCTCCAGCATTACTTCACAATTCTGAGCATGTACTGGTCCTTAGTTAGCGAGATACTCATCCTCAAGGTAAGGGGGATGATAAGCAGAATTAGGTTTAATAAGTTATTTAGGTATTTTATAAACCCTCAATTGCATCTCATAATAACTTCGGACCCTGGCATTGTGAATACTTAAAAGAAATACATTCACAGTCCAATCTGGATAATAGCTAGGTTGTTAGAGACAAGCTAGGTGTGATGTGCACCAGAACTGGAATTCTTCGACTGCGGGCCACAGTGCCAGCGGCGGCTCCTCCACTATGGTGGAGGAGCATCGCCCCCCCTACCAGCAGCCTAAAGAAAATAAAAATAAATCGATAATGAACTGTGGTTTATTATCGTTTTATTTTGTGTCCCGAGTCTTGGAGGTGGGGCCATGAGGATAACAGGCACCCACGGTGAGTTGTATGCACTGTTATCAGTGCCCATGACTGTTTGGCCGGCTGTCTCACGCCGGCCAAACCGTCATGCCCACTTTGTATGTGCATTACATCCTGGGTGGAGAACATGCCCAGGCTCACAGTCGCTGGCTGAGCACTAAACTATGGTGCTCAGACCAATCACCACACTGCAGTGCAGCGTGGTGATTGGCTCAGGGGAGCCAGGGTGCTTCCGGCTGGAGCAGAGCGATGATGAGGAGGGATGAATGAAGAGACACTGCGGCAAGGGGGTAAGTTTAGTCTATTTTATTTCACTACCCCCCTGCCCACCCCCGATTCGTGCCGGCCACCACTGCACAGTGCCATATTAGACTAAAGCTTTGCTGACCTGCCTTGTACACTAGGCACGTTCATGCAGCATCCACAGTGGCATCGGCGGCATGTGCAACTCATGCAGTTTCTGTTCATGAGCAGAGGGGGCTTGACATAGCAATTTGAGCTAGACATCGGCTTCTGGGTTGTGGCCGAGACTGATTTGCATATGGCTGGTCCATTTATCTAATGTCACAGACAAACTAAAATGATCGAATGAAATGCCACCAAGAAGGATTCTGAGCGGTTAATGCATTTTATCCATCACTCTTATGCAGTTAATGTGCATTGCCTTGGGAATACAGAGGAGCTGTTGGCGCACCACTCCTCCAGTACCCCCGTAAGTCTGGATTCTGCATCCAGCAATTCACTTACTCTTGTCCAGTGCCCCATGACTATCCCACACCATTTCGAAAAGAAGAGCAAGAGCACACAAAGGGCCAGATTTACCACTTTTCCACGCAGCACGGTGCACCAGCCGCAAATGCTGCACAGCGTGAAAATGAGAGCCACACATTTACTGTAATATGACACTCTCCTCCCCTTTCCCTAGCACCGGCGCTGAAATCAGCTGCCGTGCGCCACAGAGACACCTTTGCGCCATGGTGTACCCTTCCAGTACAAAATACTATGCATAGACTGACTTAAACCATTTTCCCTCTTTGTATGTGGGCTGTACAGTGCAGCACACATACAAAGTCGGAAAAGGAAGGAGAAATAAAAGCATTTCTCCTTCCTTGCGCCTACTTCAAAAGGGCGCATTTTTCTGACGCTAACCCCTGTCTACTTTATTTAGTAAATTGGGTTTAGCATCAGAAACCTTGGATGGTTGCATGAGAACGCCCATGCTCCATCAATGGTACTCTCCCTTGGCGCTAAGTAATGCAAAGCAGCGCATGCGTTACTTTCACATTATTTCCAGCGCTAAACAAGTTTAGCACTGGAAAGTAAATGGGAAAATAAGATTTTGCGCCGATTTGCGTCACTTTTGTGATGCAAACACGGCGTAAAATCTTAGTAAATCTCCCCCAAAGAGTCAAAGGATGAAACTAAATTTGGTATTCTAGTCACTCATGCTGCAGGCATCTAATCATATATAAAATAATTATGTCTAATCCAGGAAAGCCTTGGATTCTTCACAGGCACTCTGGTAATATTTGATGAGAGAGTGATGTGAGAAGGAATGTTGTAGGGTTTAGGAAATACTGATGGAGAATGGGGGAAGGAGGAATCTGGAGCAAAACTAACAGAAGTACCTTGGGATTAGGACCACTCACTGCTGGCTGACAGAGAAGTGGTGGGTTGGACTGGAAGCTAGAGCCCTGGATGTGGATGTCTCCTGAACCATTTCCATCCATTGGAATTCAGGTGTGAATTCTGCAGGATGGACACTAGGCCAGTAGACCCAGGCATCTATGTTTAAACCTGGTCCTTGGAGTTGTCATCAAATGGAAAAGTACAGGAATGGAAAAAAGTGGCTTGCAGTTGGTATATACAATCCAAATATTATTAAAATGAATGTTTTAAGGAAGACATCACATTTTGTCTATGCCGCTGTTGCAAGGATACATCTTCACAATGGATGAGAAGGACCCCTTCCTAAAGTACCTGGTTGAAGGCCCAATATTCAGGCATTTCCAGGTTTCCATGAGTGCAATTCTCCCCTGGTTAAGAAACTACAAACACATTTCGAACGTGTACCAAAAACCAAACTGCTAATGGCTGCAATGTTAATCTCTGCTACTGCATGACTTAAATAAACTAACGCATGTTTTTACTTTTAGCTGTGAATGACAAGCACAAATACTGAAATATCCCTTGTAGGGATTTCTTTTCCATGTAATCTAAGAGACATTCATGAGAAAAAAGAGGTACATAAAATAATTATTTATTGGAAACACAATGAGGCTATTGCTATTGTAAATCACTTTTAATGAGGCTATCACAATTGTAAATCACTTTTATAATTATCCGTAACAAACCGCTGCTTATTCCCCTTTGTTTCAGTACGCATCCACCTCTTTAAACAGCATAAACATTTCATTGGTGCCAACCTCCCAACCCAGAAAATTATCTTTGGGAGCTCAATCTAGGGACCGGGCTTGGAGTAAAAAAGGCACAAATATTCTTTCTAGGCCATATTGTATGCAGCTGTAAAACAAAGTGCATCAATATATTAGTTTGGAAAACTTTTTTGTTTTTGAAGACAATTGTGAAAAGATCATAAAGGCTGGACTGCTTACCTGCAATCTTCTTTCCTCTGATTTTCCATTCTATGTCCTAATAGTTGTTTTTTTGTCGCGACCACTGGTTTTCCGTCTCTGGCCTTGTTAATCTGCATTTGCTAATCCCTTGTGCTTTGCAGGCGTGGGTTTGGATCCCATCCTTGTTGTCAATTAAATAAAGCATACATAACCAAAGAGGATTTCTTTTCTGAGGAAGATGATTAGTTCAAGCTCTGGGAACTGCAGACACTGGTAAATCATTCTCCAGCTCCTCATCAACAGCCCCCTCAACATTCCACCCTACAACTTTGGTAAAAAGAGCGAGAATGAAGGTCAGTTTGATGGTTTGCTTGAATATGAATGGAAAAAAGTGCTATGTGTTGTCTATGTAGCAAAAGAAGTGTTTAACTTAGGTTGGCATGATCAAGGGGAACTGGAAATTATTTTAGATCCCAACTAAAAAGAATGCATGATTTCAGAAAACAAATGAATGTGTATGAATGTTATGGTTGAAAACCAGTGGGTGAAGAGATTTCCTGATGTATTTTCTGAACATCTAGGCAAATCGGGAGGTTTCCAACACAAGATAGTGTTAAAAACTGGATCCACACCTGTTACACACAAGGTTCACAAGGTACCTTTATCCCTAAAGGGAAGACTTACACATTGAGTTGGATACGTTGTGCAGCATGGATGTAATAGAATCCACAGAAGGGTTGGAATGGTTAGCTCCGATAGTATTACCTCGTAAATGTGACAATTTATTGCTTTTGTGTGTGGATTTACGTGATTTGTATCAAAGTATATAGGTAGATAGGGAACCTCTACCCACTATAAATGAGATGTTGAGCACTTCATCAGACAGATTTACGTCAAGAATCTAGACACCTAACTTCCTTTGTAACTCTTGAAGGTGCATACCATTTTAAGCACATGCCTTTTGGTTTGGCGTCTGACTCATCTGTGTTTCAAAGACTCATTAAACAGTTGTTCAAAGGGTGTGTAGGTGTTCGCTACTTTCAGGATGATATTCTTGTGTTTGGTAACTGTGTGGAACAACACAATGTAAGACTGAATAAGGTATTACAAATTTTCCAAGATAGAGGTTTAACTTTGAAACATGACAAATGCAAGTTTGAAAAAGGTGGAGTTGATTACCTTTGGCACCCCATATCTAAGTGTGGCGTTACATCCAAAATGAAATTATTGAGAGTTATAGAGGCAGCCCCGTCACCTACCAACAGAGACCAATTAAGATGCTTTTTAGGTTTGGCTGAATTCTATTAAAAATGTATTCTGCATTGCGCCAGTAAAACTGATACGTTAAGATACTAAAAAGGTTTTATATTTGTATGGAGTGAAGAGCGTCAGAATGCTTTTGATAGTATACGTGCGAAAAACTATTTCTGCTGAACCATTGAAATTATTCAACCCTAAGGATGCTATTATTGTTATTACTAATGCCAGCAACTGTGGATTGGGAGTTGTATTGTTGCAACGCAGAAGGGATGGTAGGGAGGATGTGGTAGCCTTTGTATCGAGGGGTGCAGAACATACTTACTTTACCACTGAAAAGGAAGCATTGGCTTTGTGATGGGGTGCATAGTATTTTCGATTTTCAAAAATACATCTGGGAAGTCCCTGTCGTGCTCCGCACCTATCAACCTATCATAAACCCCTAATTGATTTGTATAGTACCATAGGCGTTGTTAAGGCCACACCCAGGATTGCTAAATGACAGTATCGACTGCAAGAGTTTAATTATAGAACTGAGTACATACCACATAAAAGGAATGTAGCTGCTGAATATTTTTCCAGAATGCCTTTGCAGTTAGTTGACAACTGTATTGAGGAGTGTTAGACCTTGCATCCTTGGCGTGATTTCCCCTGACATTTTGCCTTCAGACCTCCTGTTCTTGTTGACTTCATTTTTGCTGGTCTTAGGATTCTGCACACTTTCCGACTGCTAACCAGTGCTAAAGTGTTTGTTCTCTTTCCCTAAAATGTGGTAACATTGGCTTATCCCCAATTGGCACATTTAATTTACTCATAAGACTTTAGTAAAGTGAACTGCAGGTGCCCAGGGCCTGTAAATTAAATACTACTAGTGGGTCTGCAGCACTGATTGTGCCACCCACTTAAGTAGCTCTTCAAAGATGTCTCATTCAAAGATGTCTCATGCCTGCCATTGCAAAGCCTGTATGTGCAGTTTTAAACTGCCATATCGACCTGGCACGATAAGCCTTTTTTAAATACTTATAAGTCACCCCTAGGGTAGGCCCTGGACAGCCCAGAGGACAGTCCAGGTGCAATGTGTTTAAAAGGCAGGACATGTACTTTTAAGTTTTAAATGTCCTGGTAGTGAAAAACTCTTAAATGTATTTCTCACTACTGCACGGCCTATACCTCAAATAGAATAACATTGGGATAACCTTATTACATTTTATAAGTGTAATTTCCAAATGGTAAGATATGACTGGTTCAAGTTTGGTGTCTCTGGAATCCTAATTTGAAATCCTAATTTATGGAAAAGTCGGATTTCAAATTACAATTCTGAAAATGCCACTTTTAGAAAATTATTTCAACATTCCGTCCATCATTTGTTTGCGTTTCACTCTTCGCCCTAAGTGGGATGGGTATGCCCAGATATGGGTCCCTTGCTCACTGTGCCACTGGATTCAAGCTAGCCTGGCTGATGACGGGTAATACCCCGAAACCGGTCTCAGGATGCTTGTTTCCGGTCCAGGGAGGACCCAGCTTGGCAGTTCAGGCTGGAATGTTCCTATGAGGAACAGGGTCATGACTGATTTGCATATGGCTGGGTCCTAACTGGGGTGGTGTAGTGAGCAGAAGAACAATGGATTTAACCCAGATCTCTTGACTGCGGGTGAATGTATGATTTATTCAACATTCCGCCCATCATTTGTTTGCGTATCACTTTTTGCCCTAAGTGGGATGGGTATGTCCAGACGTGGGTCCCTTGCTCACTGTGCCACTGGATTCAAGCTAGCCTGGCTGATGAGGAGTAATACCCCGAAACAGGTCCCAGGATGCTTGTTTCCGGTCCAGGGAGGACCCAGCTTGGCAGTTCGGGCTGGACTGTTCCCATGAGGAACAGGATCATGACTGATTTGCATATGGCTGGGTCCTAACTGGAGTGGTGTAGTGAGCAGAAGAACGATAGATTTAACCCAGATCTCTTGACTGGGTGTGAATGTATGATTTATTCCACATTCCGTCCATCATTTGTTTGCGTATCACTTTCAGAAAATTTGCTTTTTTTTTGCTTTTGCCATTTGGTGCCTGTAGCCTGTCTCTGATCACATGACTGGGTGTAGTTGGCAGTTGGGCTTCGTGCATTCATCCTAGACAGCCACACACAATAGAAGCTTAGGTGTGACTTGATGGGCCTTCCTGGCAGGATGGGAGGGAGGAGCTGGGCACAGCCTGACTTACACCTGAATAGGTTGTGTACTGTCCACACACAAAGGGCTGCATACCTCCTGTATTGAGTCTGAAGCCGGGGCAGGAAGTGAGGACATCTGTGCACTTCAAAGGCACCACTGGGTATAAGTACTGGACCTCAGACACCACCACTTCAGGACACTTCTGGAATTGTGGATAATCTGCGCGGAAGGACTGCTATGCTGCTGAAAGGACTATTACTCTGCTGGACTCCTGGCTTGCTGTGCTGACCTGCTGCCCTCTTGCCTGAGTGAGAGTGACTGGACCTGCATCTCTAGAACCCAGAGTGACTCCAAGGACTAGCTGGCTGGCCTACTGATATAAAGCCTCAGGGACATAACAGGCTTCCAACAACCTTGCATTGGCACCTCGATTCTGCCATCTGTGAGTCTACCCTGCCAAATGGTCCCACCCCAGTCCTGTAGCCTTGGAAGTGGGCCTAAGGTGCTTACCAGCGGAACCAATGCATTTTCTCTACTTGGTGATGCATCCCCGATCAGAATCAATGCATCGCCTTGGCTGAGCGGTGCATCCCCAAGCAGAACCAACGCATCCCCACTGCTGTGTTGATTGGACCGTCAAAAAATACTTGCATCTCCTGTTGCATCTTGGGACCGACGCATCACCTTCCCGCTTTTCCTGGTGCAAGCTCCTCTCATCCCTCATCGATGGCAGCCTCGTCAACGAAAATCTGCATCGCAGCTTCACTGCTCATTTGAATCGATGCATCGCCTCTGTGCGCATCCTCGACATCGGACTTCGCATCGCAAGCTCCATCGACAGGATCCTCGACGTCGACAAAACAGAACCTCGCACCACAGCCTTGCCTCATCTCAGAACCAACACATTGCCTCTGCTGTGCAACACATCTTCGATGCGGATCCATGCAATGCTCCGCAACCAGGATTTAGGGTATTTTGTTCAGTGGGTCTAAATGGGTCCCTGTAGCTGGCCCACGCTCCATCACGGTCGGCCTGAATTTGTGGCTTTATCTCAACCCAGGGCGACCAGATGTCCCCAATAGCGCTTTGTGCTCTTTGGCACTATTTTTTCATTATAAACTTAAAATTTAATATCTCCGCTTCTATTCATTGGATTTTAAGCACTTTGGCCTTTTTTATTTATTAAATTAAGCTCTTTTTTTCTGGCTTGGTGTAGAATCCTTTTGTGTGGTGTTTTCACTGTGTTACTGTTTGAAGTGTTGCACAAATACTTTACGCACTGCCTCTAAGTTAAGCGTGACTGCTCTGTGCCAAGCTACCAGAGGGTGAGCACAGGTTAATTTAGAGTTTACCTGCCTCTTACCCTGACTAGAATTGTGGTTGCTGCTTACCAGGTAAAACAGTAACCCAATTTCTAACAAGGAGCATGAGGGAAAGGTTGTGGGTCGTCTCAAATAAGTGATGTGTTGTGTGGTGCATTGCAGGAAGATGAGTGTATGAGTTGGGAAAATATATTGTACTAAAGAAAGTCATGTCAAAGTTGTAGGGTGGAATGTTGGGGGTGGCAGTTGGTGAGGAGCAGGAGGACGATGTACCAGTGGTTACAGTTCCTGGAGCTTGAACTAATAAACTTCTGTACCAGAGACATCCTCTTTGGTTGTGTATACTGTGTTTCAAACACCCTCACTGGAGATGGCTGGAATGCCACAACACAGGCAGCAACCCTATGTTACCTAAAATAATAACTCAAAAGCAGCAGATTTAGACAACAATAAAATAGGAATAAATATTAAATTAAAGCATATAAAAAAGTCCTAAATCTGGCCTATCCCTCCTCCTTGAAAATAGCTCAAAGGCTTAACTATTTTTATATTTAGGAACATTTGCATATTTATTACAAAGCATGTCCACAAATTGTTCAAAGCTGAATGTGTTAAAAAAAATTAGTTATGTGGTCACAACATTTAAAACATAACAAGGTAACGTTATGTAGTCCTACAAACATTTACGCTGAGATATTGAGAAAAATGCAAATGAAACAATAATGCCACTGAGCCTATTGTGTTTACCTAGGTGTTTTTGGACCAGTGCATAATTTGGAGGACTAGGTGTGGCACCGGAAAGGGGTGGAGTCACCAGGGACGGGCTTGAAAAGCAGAGTCTGACAGGCAACGTATATGTTTATTTTAAATAAAAATTGCTGCAAAGAAATTGGAACAGGGACATATGTGACAGTAAATCTGTTGTAGATAACTTAATTTGTCACAAAGAGGTTGCATTCTAAAATATCTTACAAGGTTAAGACTCCTGCAGAGATCCAAAGTGCTCAGCATTTTTGTGGGGATTATAATAGCGGCAAGATAGCTCTAGCGATTAGCACAGTTCTGGGACAGTTCTGTCTTTTGTCCAGTCACAGTGTTGACTCATAAAGTAGCATAGAGGGTTAATGTGCCTGCTGCAAAGCATGTTGGGTAACATGCAGATCACAGATTTGTTTTTTATTGAGATAGGCAAGTGGGCTACTGCTTGTGATACTGTGATAATTGTTTTACTTCCAGTGCATAAGTTGCAAGCCTTCTAATATTGCTTAGTGCACTATTTACCAGCATCAAAGAGGTGCCTACTTATTGTTTTTTCTCAAGCTGTTATATTATTCTAAGAATGCGAAGAATGGTTCCTTTAGGAAGTAATAAAGTCTTATTAGTACAGATATCCACAATCACTGTGTTGTCTTATGTAACATTTCCTGTACTTGATTTACACATGTACGATTTATTTTGCCTCTGTGTGTGATGTGAAGCACACTGACACCCTACACTGGGATGAGTAGCACTATAAAAGAATTATTTTCAAAACGTAGGTGCCATGTACATCAATATTTGTCTTTAAAGCTTTATTTCGATAACAAAGTATCTTAAAAGCATTAACATTCTTATTTCCATCCATAAACAGTATACAGAATAAAAAACGGGACATAAAAACTTTAAAAGTCCATCAATTCTTGTGTTTCATAATAGCCCAGGGCTGGGAAGAACGGACTGCAAAATCTGGGAGCACGGTACAATAAAAAAAATAAAAAATAAAAAAAATATTCCATACCAGCTCTCATCATCTAAAGTGACAGTGCAACTTGTGTAAATCGTTTTAGTTAAAAAATAACATAAAAACGTAAGATTCATCAAAATGACCCTCGCAAGATACAGTATAAAATGACAATGGAATTTAAGATATACAAGCAATTTTCGTTAAAACTAACACAAAAACATGAACATTCATCATGAAACCCCACTCAAAAATGTATGTCTTGTTATCCAGGCGCGGCCGAGATACTTAGCCACACCGCAGGCAAAGAGGGTCCGTGCGTCTGATTTTAAAATGCGCAGGGCAATACAATGTTCTTGAGTTCCCAATTGTCTGCTGATGGGTTTAAGCCATCTCGACCTAGCATTTTTATAGAAAGGGCAAGCGAACATAAGATGCGCTACACTCTCAGCAGGCGCCTTACAGCAGGGACACTCCTTTGATGTTTGATGTGGCACACGCCACTTTGCAGTAAACTCTCGAACTGGAAGTGATCCTATCCTAAACTGTATATAGAGTGTTCTGTTGCGCGGTGCCTGGATGAAATCTAGGTAGGGTTCAAATGAGATAACCTGTTTGTGAAAGTAAAATTCATCTGTAAGCCTACCTACCCCAGCATAGTTAAGCTCTTGGTCATCTATCCAGGCCCAATAGCGTCTTTTAAGCTCCGCCCTACAGGGCGGGATTTGTGAGTCCCACAATTCCTTAAAGACGAGCGCAGTTAGCATTTTCTTTATGGTACACACCCAGTGAATTTTTTGACAGCCATCTAGGGTCATCACTTCTGCCAATGCTGAGGCGTAATTGGATAGCTCAGGAGTCCGGCACAAACGAGCCCAGAATAATAGTGGCCGCAACCTGGCTACGTCTTTGAAAGAGCGTCTACCCATATCGCTCATCAAAGGTTTCAATGGGACGTTGGAAGGGAGCCACGCTAAGCCTCTTAGGAACTTATGTTCAGATCTACAAATACAATCTACGTTCTCGAAGCCCCATAGCTCAGCACCATAGAGGGCTGAGCTTACTGCTTTGGCTGCATAGATGGTGAGTGCAGGGGCTACTGGTCTACTCGCTGAGGAGCGGTGTTCTCTAGTTAGTACTCCTGTCGTGCGCTTATGATTTAAAAGCATTTTATCAACATGGTTTCTCCACTGCATATTCTCAGCGAGCCGAATTCCTAAATAGTCAAAAGTTGAGACTCTTTCCAGACCAACTCCGTCAAGGGTAAAATTGCTTCTGTATGGCCTGTAAGGGTTAAATACCATGAGCTTGGTCTTGGAGGTGTTAACAATAAGCCCTCTGGATTCGCAGAAGAGATGAAATCTATCTAAAAGCTTTTGTAGCCCTGCTGGCGTCTTTGAGATGAGCAAAGTGTCATCCGCAAAGAGGAGGATGGGGACCCTATCACCCAGCAGGGCTGGGGCATCAGCTGGACACTCTTGGAGATCCAAAGTGCTCAGCATTTTTGTGGGGATTATAATAGCGGCAAGATAGCTCTAGCGATTAGCACAGTTCTGGGACAGTTCTGTCTTTTGTCCAGTCACAGTGTTGACTCATAAAGTAGCATAGAGGGTTAATGTGCCTGCTGCAAAGCATGTTGGGTAACATGCAGATCACAGATTTGTTTTTTATTGAGATAGGCAAGTGGGCTACTGCTTGTGATACTGTGATAATTGTTTTACTTCCAGTGCATAAGTTGCAAGCCTTCTAATATTGCTTAGTGCACTATTTACCAGCATCAAGGAGGTGCCTACTTATTGTTTTTTCTCAAGCTGTTATATTATTCTAAGAATGCGAAGAATGGTTCCTTCAGGAAGTAATAAAGTCTTATTAGTACAGATATCCACAATCACTGTGTTGTCTTATGTAACATTTCCTGTACTTGATTTACACATGTACGATTTATTTTGCCTCTGTGTGTGATGTGAAGCACACTGACACCCTACACTGGGATGAGTAGCACTATAAAAGAATTATTTTCAAAACGTAGGTGCCATGTACATCAATATTTGTGTAATTACTCATACATACATATAAATTTGGCATTCTTCCAGTGCAAGCAAATATCTCATATAGGGAACTGAACAAAATTAAAAGCCTGCCTCCAAATCGCAGTTTCTCCTAAATACTTGTGAAGTATTAACATGCTGTGCGCCTTTGTTTTCTTCCATTGCTATGGCATCTAGGTGTTAGGTTCCAGATTGCTCCCATCCATTATTATATTCAAACAAAATCAGGGCTGATAGCCCTTTAAATCAGGGATTTGTTTTAGGCCTAGCTGTAAGTGGAAAAAAGAAACCCCCCTTGTTGCCTGCACATTGCTGCTCTGAACTGAATGTAGAGAATGTGTGGACAATGCTGAAATGTCTTGCCTTCGGAAAATGACACCAGGACAAATTCAGCATGTTTCCCTGTGACAGCAGGAAAGGGAAGGGCGCAATCCCCCTATTTGCCATCAGTGTTTCGCACCTGATATAATCTCGAGGCTCTGCGAAAGTACTTTTTTATTAAAGATTTTCGGCATTGCTGCTGCTCTGGCTTTACTGTGTCTTCATTTGCAATCCTCGGATCGGATCTTTTATGCAAACATGTTGAGTGTTTTTATATTGGCTTTCAACCATCTGCCCTTCGTGGCCTCCCACAAAAGGAACAAAAGCCAGGTTTGTCCTAGCAATGACATGAACTGGCCTCGGTGAAATTTTCGTCACCCCAGTAATTTCGTGTAATTTCAGCATTTCGCATTAAACAGAATACGAGGAGCTGTTGTTCACGGCAGTTGTGTTTTTACGTGCCTGTTTTTTAGCGTAAAATGCATCCGCATGTCCAATATGAACACGAGGACGCTTTTCACACTAAAATATAGCACTAAGCGCCAGATTTGCATTTCACACAATTTCACATCTCTTTCCTGAAAGTTTATGTAATTGTGCAAAAGGAAATTAAGTAAATTTTACACACTCCCAGACAAGGACTATGCAGAGATGTGTGTCAGTACAGCTGTCTGTGAAATGTGTCAGGCTATTGGATGCAAGCAGGGGCCGAGAACCAAAATAAGCGAAATTTACTCGTTGAATGGATTTCTCCTATTTAAAGTCATTACTCTGATAGTTTTGGGATTTCACAATATTTTATTACACGTGTTGCACTTGTGAGGCCTTTTAAAAAATAGGTACACGTTTCCAAATGCCTCCCATCTCAGCTCTGCCCATACTGCCACCTGCTATTTCCTTGAATTGTATTAAAATCCTGATATTTTACATACTGTTTAGCAAGACAGTCTGTTATATCCTGATTATTTAAGTATATGTTTCCCAGTTTAGCTATCTCCCTGCTGCTCAGACAGTGTGAGTGTTGACAGTGGAATGTTGGTGTGACTGTGATGCTTGGAATGCTTGGGTGCCTGTGTGGATGAGTGGTGACAGTTGGAAGATGGGCTGAGCAGCAGGCAGGCTGCTCCTGGTGGGGCTGGTGTATAAGGATTAGCAGACTGATGGACTGATGTACATATTTACCATCCTGCAACTTGAAGTTAATAAAGAAATACTTAAAATACAACTCAGCTACGTCTGGTAAGATACAACACAGTCAGAGATTAAGCAAAATAATACCCTGAAGACAGAGGACGTATACATTTAATTGAAGATTCATTTTTAGAATACTCTCTGAAAATGCCCTTCTCAGTGCTTCTGCCAGCGACATGTGATAATGAAAATAACTAACAACAGTAATAACGACAATAATAATGATTATAACATGACCGCAAAGAAAATCATAACTACGTCTTTTTTTATATTGCATTGATACCACACGACTTCTGCTTCTAAGTGCTATAAATACTAGATGTTACTTACCACCACGAAACATACAGGCAGAGGCTGTTCAATTACTAATAATTGTTTCGTTCCTCCAAACGCCACATTTATAACGCTCACCTCACTGTGCGAGTACATTGATTTTATTTGGATTTTATTTCCTATAATTGTACAGCTGTAGCACAGGGGTGCGATTACTTCAGAGTGCTTGCGGAACAACTTCTGAAGGGAGAGGGGGATACATGGGCAGAAGCCATGATATGGGTCTGATGAGCATGCTTGGAAGAAGAGGTGGGTCTTAGGTGCCTGTGGTACTTTCTGAAGATCTTGGCCCGTTTTTGCAGAATCCGTGACCGGGGGGAGCCTCAGACTTCAACCCCCAGCCAGCCAAGCGGCGCGGATGCCGCCAACGTCACCAGCACGCGCCGGGAGGCGCTTAAAGCCCGGCCAGGGCTCCCGCGGCACGGGACACGTGCGGGCGTGCCCTGGCCACGACCATCAGCGCCAGGAAGAGGCAGGGCTGGGCCACCCCTCTTTCATTCATCAACCCCTAAGATACTTGAGGTGAGTGACCATATAACTGAAAAGTAACAGTCAAGTATTTTTAAGTACCCATCATGGGGAAGCGTACAGGGACAACACCTCTGCGGCCTGTCACCACCAGCATTGACAGCATGTTAGAAAGTGCTGTCAGCATAGTTTCTAACGAAATCGAATTAACTGAGAGGCACCTGTCCCTTGGAATTGAGGCTCAACAGATTGGTCCCATGATAGGAGCGGCCCTAGCTGACCCTGCCTTTCCTTCCGCATCCAGTAATGTGCCCGCCACTACATAAAGCACTAGCACAACATCAAGCACCTCACTACTTACAGGACCTGGTTATAACAACGTGGATCCCCCCAATGAGAACTGTAAGGGAGACAATATCGTTGAGTCACAGTTAAATACAGGCTCACCAGCACCTGCTACAGCTGTAGGGGCCAAACGCAAAAGGAAGCTTGGGAAGCCTGTCTGTTCCTAAAGGAAACAACCCATTCGTCCCAGTTCATCTGGCACTGTTATGAGCTCATGGATACAGCCCCCAGTGCCCACACTGAACATTGATATAGTAGAGACTGTATCAAATGATGAACCGAGTTGTTCTATTAGCACCCAGACTGAGGTTGCACCTTCCACTTTTGACTGTAGCGGTTCTGGAGACACTTTCATCAATATCGTTGTAGACACTGTTTTTGAACGTATTAAAGATTCAATAGATAAGAACTTTACTTGCCTATGGAAGTGATTAGATCATCTGGACGCCCTTATGAACAAATTAAGCCAACAACAAAAAAACATTGAGTCTGCTGCTATCACGGGGGGGATCTGAATCCGTCAATTGATGTTGTATCCAATCCTAATTTACAGACTATTTCATCAACATTAATCGCACCCATCGGTTCCTTAACCGAACGTTCTTGTGGAACATATAGTAAAGTTAAGGAGTGCTTTCTATCAAAGCTTACTGCTGTGCCTGAAAATCCTTCTAACTTTAGTGGCGTTCGAAGTATGTCTAGTACTGTTCTGCATATGCCCCCTACTCCCCATTGTGAACCTGTGAACAACCCAGTTAATGTAAATCTAAGGCCAGGCAGTTTGAGCGAGGGTGTCCCAGACTCTTTGAGAATGAAAACCCTCGAGCCCAGCAGGGAGGTCTTGAGTTTACCACCAGCAGTGTGTCCCTATGTTCTGGTATTGGCAGGGGTACCTACCCTTCAGAAAAATCAAGAAGAAACGTGGGAACAACTGCGCAATAAATACGCGGACTGGCTATCCAAATACAGAAGGTTTAAGGTGTCAAACATGAACAATACCATCATGGTACGAAGAGTAGGGTGGGTGGGGGCGTCATTAAAGAACATAGAGGGGGATTGCGTAGTGATTAATCTTCGAAGTCCGTCAATGGTTAGATCATTATTGAAGGTACAGGAGGTCAATACCATCAATCCAACTCATATCTGGTCATTGCCACTAGGTTACTTCTACAAACCGACCCCCGGGTCTATAACTAATGACGCTCCCTTCCCAATCATACATAATAGGTTTTCAGCATTGTCTGGCTTAGATAGCCAGGACTCACTGTTACCCTTACCGGTACCCAATGAGTTCACCCTTACACCGAATACGCACCCACCAGAGCCACCTGAGCATGATATCCTAATTAAGCCCGCTGTTGATCCAAATTTAAATATACTAAACTGGAATGTTGCTGGTTTGGCATCTAAAATAATCTTACCAGATTGGCTAGAAATAGTTCAAAAACAGGACATCCTTATGTTTCAGGAGACCTGGGCTACGCAAGATTTATATCTTGAAGGGTTTGAATGTTTTAATATTGTTGTTCCAACCCTCTAGTTAGGCCGCCCATCCGGCGGCCTTTCAATCTGGGTCAATGTCTCTGCGGGAGGTAGTGTAAAGGCTCTAGACACAAAAAATGATAAATTCCAGGCATTAATCTATAAAAGGGGGGTATCTATTTGTTTACTTAATTTTTATAATAACGACTTTCATACCTCACCGAACATGAATTTTACCAACCTGTTTGATTTTATCTCCACACTACAACACCACAAAGGCTTCGATAACTTAGCTGGCATCTGTTTGGGGGGAGATTTTAACGCCAAGATTCCCAGGGAAACTATCCCAGTTATAGAATCTATCACTAAGGCGCCCCTGTGTAATAGGGGGGTAGAACTATCGGATCATCTGCGTAACCATAAACTAATTAACGTAATGGAAATTGCAGCAACAACCAACAATAACAACCCCCCTGAGCCAACATTCAGAGGTAGGGGCAGTGCTTCCACTATTGACTATGTTTTTATCTCCCCCACCCTTGAAGATTGCTTGCTGAAAGCTGAGGTCGTCCCAACCATTTATGGTGACCAAAATCCTATTAAAATATTACTAAGAATCACCCCTAAGCTGATATATATTAAAGAGTGTGGTGCCAGGAACTTGACCCCCACTACTGACAATATAAGACTAGTTTGGCGAGGAGTTAACAACACTGATCTGTTTTACAGGATGGTAAGGGACTACCCGAGACCCATCGACACATGCCTGTCGTTACAAGACCATAATCCTGAGGTAATCGGCGCTTTTTCCAAACTTTGTGAGGGTATCAAATCTATGTTATCCAAACCCACTGTGGAAGCACAACATGGACCAAGAAGGTTCAATAGTGACTGTTCTTCAGCTAACAGATAGCTTCGAAAGACACTTTCAATGAACCCCAGAGACCCTGCTCTTATTAAATTATTAAGGCAAAAGTACAAGGTAGCTACCTCGCTTAGGAAGGATGAAATTGTAAAAGAGCGCTGGGAGGCCCTTGCATGTGCTGCCACATTAAAGAACAGGAACGGCTTTTGGGCAGCGGTTAAAGACATGAGGTCCATGGGATAATCATTGACCCCGATAAGTTGTAATATAACCAGTGAGGCATGGGAAGGTCATTTTTCTATGATCTAATCAGCCCCAACACAAAACGAGGACCCTGTTGAACATCGGGTCCCCACTGGGATTCCAAAATCCCTATCTGAAGTTGAGGTTGCTATTCAACAGAGCTTGGGCAACAAAGCTCCCGGACCTGACGGGCTGCCTATCGATCTTATTAAACACAAACCTGAGTTCTGGGCCCCTCTTTTATTAAACGTTTTTAACAATTTAACTAATGCCCCGATTCCAAGCACATTGTCAACTAGCATTATTGTACCAATTTTTAAAAAGGGCGATCGACTCAACCCAAGCTGTTATAGACTGATCTCCCTGATAGATAATCAGTTGAAAATCTTAGGGAGTATCCTGTATAAATAGATCAAGACATGGGCTGAGGAAGATCGCATCTTACAACCATGCCAGTTAGGTGTTAGAAGTAAAATAGGCACAATCGAACAGTGTCTAAACCTTAACTTAATTATTGGAAAATATACTATAGCTCAAAAATCCCCTATTTATTTGGCTTTTATGGACCTTACCTCAGCTTTTGATATCGTTAACAGGTCACGTTTATGGTCCATTCTTTTAAAATATTGCTTGGATGAGGTTTTAGTTCACTTCTTAGCTTATTTGCACAAGGACTTGAAAGCCCGGGTGAGGATCAATAAGGCAGGGAAGGTTTCAAACGATATTGGAGTTGGTAGAGGGTCAGGCAGGGTTGTGTCCTGGCCCCTCTCCTTTTTATCTTACATATAAACGACCTACATAAATCATTGATAATACTCTCCAACGACATCCCTAAAATCAATGGCAATACACTTCCCACCCTATTGTACGCCGATGACGCGGTCTTAATGGGCCGCACACCCAACGCTTTACGCGTTTTAGTGCGGGGTTTTGTAGATTTTATGGCTAGCTTAGATTTATGTACCAATTTTAAAAAATCTTTTATAATGGCTTGTGGGTCGAAAAAGTATCTTTCAAATTCTATTATTATAGACAACCAAAGTTTACAACGCACTTGCACTTTTCCTTATCTGGGGCTGGTATTTGCAGCTAACGGTTCCTGGGCTGATCATGTGGTGCACAGCAGGAATACGTTTTCTAAAGCTACTAATTCAATCCTTGGTCTCCCGAAGCTCAAAAAGACAGAGGTAGTTCTAGCCATCACGAAAATTTTTAAATCACAATGCATCCCAACTGCAACATATGGTGCAGAGGTCTGGGGTTTCACAAAGAGTAACAGCATTCAGGGCGAAGAAAATAGATTTTGTCGAAAACTCCTGGGAGCTCCGATCTCTGCATCGCAGTACGTCTGCCATAGCGAATTGAAATTGTTTTACGTTGAAGATTATATAAAGGCTTGCCCTGCCATATTCTGGCTAGCAATTTGGAAAAACCCAGCAGCGGCCTTCACTAGAGATATAATAACAGATTGTCTCAAGTGCGAGAAGGGTAGGGAAATACCATGGCTAGCCGCAGTGAGGGAGAGCTTGAGCAGCGTGAACCTCGCGCATGTCTTTTTAAATCCTATTGATCTAGATGGCACAAATAAAAAAGTCCTTCGGGAGGCCCTATATGCACATTACAGCAAAGCAAGACATGAAAAGGAGATTCAGAAAACCACTGTTGTCAGGTACAACCGATAGGCCGCTGGGAGAGAGGACTCCTCTTTCGTCTAAGGGCTGGCACAGTGAAATTTCTACTTTGTTTTCCCCTGGGGTATGATGCCAATCTAGATCAATTGCCATGCCCTTGTGATGGCCGGAGTAGGCAAACAACGCTACACTTTTTATTTTTTTGTAACTTTTACTTAAAATATGCAAAATGGTTTCTGATACCATTTAAAAAAAAAGAAAATCCCTGTCCACTATGAAGCAGCTTACATGAAAATCCTCAAATTGGAAGAGGAAGAATTAATTCTTCCCGTAGGCTCCTTTTGAAAGTTGCAGTACATGCTCGTAACACAATGTGCACTTTATGAAGGTTGTTCTTAAAGATTTCACATTTATATTGTATTCATGATCATTGTCAAAAGCATATGGATACTTTTTATAGATCAGTCTTTTTAATCCTTTTATGATATAGGGCAGGCATAAACTAAGTGGGCCCAATTGAAAACTGTTTTCTTATGATGTTTGATTATGAATTGATTTTATTGTTGATTTGTGTACTATTATGCTGCTATGTGACCTGTGCTTTTATGGATATATCTGTATCCGAATAAAGATTTTGAATTGAATTGAAGATCTTGGCAAGGCAGGGAGGCAGAAAGATGGAGTACTACAGGGTAGAGGCTTGAAAGTGCTTGGACATTCGCCAGATCTTGGTTCTATCTCCAGGGGAGCAGAGGGTACGAGATGGTTCTGAGGAGGCTCGCTTCAGTTCGACCTTCCATTCAGCAGGCAGTCCGTGCTGAGCCTGGGCTGCGGTCCGGCTGTGGTAAGAGCTCATAAGCCGAGAGTGAGTCTGGACTCGGAGGTTTGGTTTTTGGAGCCTGTTCATTGTATGGGCTCTATGCCCCGGATAACTCCTCTGTAGGACTCTGCGTATGCACGGACCACTGCTTGGATAATGGTGACTTTGTGGTCAACGGGAGAATCTCATGATCATGGTGAATGGACATCGTTGGTCGCAGTGTGTACTTGTAGTGTAAAGGACAACTCTGTGGTAAGCAAGCCCTCTCAGGTTCCAGACTGAATTTGTCCAGGCTGGGGTTGGTTAAAAAGGACATCTGTGAGGTAATAGGCGCCAAGAAGTAGAATCTGTCATTTGTAGGCCTGGCATCATCAAGATATTTTGGTTTTACTAAAACTATATATATATATATATATATATATATCCATCCAAAATTCGATGCGCCAGGCCATTCAACCATCCAACAGTGCCGGTGCCTGCGACGGCGGCAGCTGCCGTTAATATACGATCCAAAAGTAATTCTAGTAAGTACGGGAAAGAACAATGCGGCACACCTGAGGACAGCACAATAATTTATTGTGCACACAAACAACATATTTTTAAACAAGGATTACATATGCAAAATTATTGCGGATATTTTATCAACATTGACTAAACTTATACACCTTTGGGGAAATACCATGTTCTCATTGAATCAGAAAACTTTATTAATCAACTTTTTGTTTTCTGTTACGAAAGGATGAAATATCCGCAATCATTTTGCATATGTAATCATTGTTTAAAAATATGAGAAATGGTGATTGTAACCCCGTAGTTATAATTTCAATGATGAATTTAAAATTGAATTTAAATCATGTCGTACATATAGTATGTTGCACTATCTATGAACTGTAACAGCTATTTCAACAGGCAATTGAGCACAGTGTATCACTTGGCAAAGGCTCACTGATTTTGATTTGATTTGAAATTTATAGAGCACAACAATCACCCGAGGGCATCAAGGCGCTAAAGACTAGCCGTCCAGCAGAGGGCAACCTCTGTACCAATACAGCTGCACCAGCAGAGGGATCAGCCGGAGAATAACCATGTCTTAAGAGCCTTCCTGAATGGCAGAAGAGAAGGGATGGCTCTTAAGGTAAAAGGAAGAGAGTTCCAGAGTTCTAGAGAACGCTCTATCGCCCCACTTCTTTCTTTTGGTTCTCGGTACCGCAAGCTTCAACTGGTGAGATGAAAGCAGAGGTCTACCAGGGGAGTGCCAACAGAACATTGTTTTTAATCTTGTAGGGTAGGAGAGATAAAGTGCCTTGTGTACCATACAGAGTGATTTAAAGCTGATGCGTTTATTGATGGGGAGCCAATGCAGGGTTTCTAGTTCCTTCCCTGCAGACTGTTTTTAGGAATGTCCAGGACATGTCTCGCCAATGCATTCTGCATCACCTGGAGTTTATATTGCACGGTCTTATTCGAGACCAGGTAAAGCGAGTTACAATTGTCCAGTCTGGACATCACTAAGGCAAGGGCTATCTGTATGCGTGCAGGCCGTTGGGTTAGAGGGAATATTTTTTTTAGCATCCTTATAATCCAGGTGCAGGTAGAAATGGTGCGATTCGTTTGAACATTACGGTCCAGTTGCGTGTCCAGTATAACTCCAAGATTCTTGGCCTTCTTGCCCGGCACAGGACATGGCCCTGAGGACTGGGGCCAGCAGTTGCTGTTCCAGCATGATGACCCTGAACTGAAGATCATAACTTCAGTCTTGTCCCCATTCAGCTTCAGAAAGTTACCTGACATCCACTCTGCCACTTTGGTCATGCAACCGAGAATATTCTCCGATGCTGAACTGGAGCCCTTGGGGATTGACACCAAAATATGCATGTCATTAGTATATGACACCACCTCCAGTCCAAAGGAGTGAATCACGGCCGCTAAGGAAGCCACATAAAGATTGAAAAGAGTGGGGCTCAGCGATGAGCCCTGCGGGACTCCACATAGTAACACAAAGGATTCTGAGTGGAAGTGCTGTAATTTCACCCTTTGAGATCTTTCACTCAGAAATTAGGACAAGAGGGCTAGTGCTTTATGGGAGATACCAAGACTCTGGAGTCTGTCCAACAGCAGCATAGGCGAGATGGTATCAAATGCTGCTGACAGATCCAGGAGTATCAGCACCACCCCCTGACCATCATCCACAGTACACCTGATATGGTCCGTAGCTGTTGTGAGGGCGGTTTCCGTACCATGGTATCTCCTGAAGCCGAACTGTGAGTCATTAAGCCAAAGTTGCTGTTCCGCAGTTTCCATCAGCTGGCTATTAAGATGCATCTCAAGAATCTTAGCAGTAATTGGAGCAGGGAAATAGGCCGATAGTTCTTGCATTCCCCGGGGTCTAGGTTAGGTTTTTTAGGAGATACCTAATAATAGCTTGCTTCCATCTACGAGGATAGGATGCAGATAGGATCACATTATTCATAAGATTACAGAGAGGTTCTGCTATGATATTGGCAGCCATGTGAAGAACTGCTGGAGGGCAGTCTTCTAGGGGTGAGCCTGCATGGGTTTTCAAGAGATATTGTACGGCCCGTTGGGGGGAGAGAGTAGAGAATTTAGAGAGACCATAGGACTTATTGTTTAGATCAGATGTCCCCTCCTGATCCGTTACCGTATGCCTGCCAGAGACCACAGAGTGGCTGGAAGGCCTAGAATTGGGATCAAACTCTGTGTAAATGTCCAAGATTTTGGACTGAAAAAAAGTTGCTAGTTGGTCACAAAATGCTTGTGAAGTCTCTGGCTCTACTCTGGATTGAGAATCTGAGAGCTGTTGTACTAATCTAAATAGTTCTTTGGTGGAAGATGAGTTTTCTATTTTATAAGTGCAATATTTAGACTTTTCTTCCAGCAATGCAAGCTTATATTCCTTGATGTTTATTTTGTATCGAGTTCTTTCTCGGTCATCTAAGGTTTTCCTCCAAGCCCGCTCGGCCCGACGGCAGGCTTGTTTAAGCATCCTGAGTCTGTCAATAAACCACGGTGCTGACGGATTGCGCTTTTTACGGGTATGAGTCTTCAGGGGTGCCAGTATGTTTGCTGCAGATTCCAGCCAAGTCGCAAAGGCCTCTGCCCCACTGTTAGAATCCTCTTGGATTATACAGGGTATACTGTTGAGTGTATTGACTACCGTTTCAGCAGAGACCCCTTTCCAGTTTCTTGATTTGTCCACAGGATAAGGAGTTCTAGTGTTACCAGCCGTAGAAGAAGCGGAGAGATGAAAGGAGATTGCACTATGATTGGTCCAGTAGATAGGAATAGTGTTTTGATATGTCATTCTTATATCATTTGTAAAAATTCCATCCAACGTGTGACCCGCCTTGTGAGTGGGAGCAGATACTAGTTGCTGTAGCCCCAGACTAGCGAGGGACTCTAATAGAGCGCTAGAGTCTTGGTTGACCATTTCTTCTAGGTGAAAATTGAAGTCACCCAGAATGGTCAACCAACTCTCTGCCAGAAAAGGTTCTAATAGGGTTTTGAGTTCATGAAGGAATGGCAATCTAGGACCTGGGGGTCTGTAAATCAGCAGTCCCCCGAATGAGCACGTTGCTGACATCAGAAGTTTAAAATGAATGGCTTTACATGTATGAAGATTAAAATCCGAGTCTATCAGGCATTTAAACTGTGATTTAAAAACAATTGCAAGCCCCCCCCCATACGTCCCACTCTGTCAACCCTCTGGATAGAATAGTTAGTTGGGATAGCATCGATTAAGTCAGGTCCTGAGGCTATATTAGCCCAAGTTTCGGTGATGAAGACCCAGTCGGGTTCCTCTTCCGCTAGAAGAATAGCAAATTCAACCTTATGTTTAATGAGGGAGCGAGCATTTAGGAGAAGACCCCTATATCTCTCTATTTTACCTTTGTTGGATTTGGCATGGTTGTTATTAAGTTCATCCGCCATGTTTACCCCGGAGAGATTATCATCAGTGGGCATAGAGTAGCCACAGGAGGTACATGAGTATTGTGAATGTCTGCCCTCGCTCTCTGGGGGGAGGATAGCCCAAGAGCAGTGATTCTCACCGTTTCTCATCTTAAGTAAGGTTTCCGTAGAATAGGAAAGCATAGTGGAAATTTCTCTATCACAACAGCCAGATTTCTGTGCACTGGGCGCAGTCCGGACGCAGACGGGCGCAGACGGGCTTGGCTTTGGCGCACCAGCGGCGCGCGTCCGCTGCACGTCCGCGTGCACCTGTGCTTTAAGTAGCGGTACTAGTGGAAACACTAGACCGTTAACAGCCCACAAGACCCTCCCCTCCGGAAACTGGAAGTAAAGGAAATGAAGAAGTCTGCCTCCCTCCGCAACAAACGAGCCGGAAACGCTCACGGCGGACCGGGGAGGCAGCACTCAGCAGAGCACAACTAAGGTAGGCAGCAAAAATAACCCCAGAGGCGGAGGAACCTAAGAGTTATTAAAATGTATAAAAAAACTAAAATTTAGCACACATCGTAGCACACCTCGTAGTATCTGTTTCCCTAGAATAATGCACGTTTATCCCAGAGAGAGGTCCCGTGTCACATTGGCAGAGGGCCCAAGTGTACCGGGCGGCAGCGTCTACTGCAGTAATGCGTCATTTGTGTATTGGGGCTTTCCTTCAGTCCTCTTCATCCATTGTTCTGTCCACTACAGCATGTGGCAATGGGTCAGCCCACTTCGGCCATTGTCTAGCTTCACTGTGAGCAAGATCTTCTGCTCTTCCACAAGGTGAAAGTAGAACCCTTCGGTGCCAAGGACTACTATAGCAATGTGTGCTATTGAGACCAAAAATCATTTTTACTTTTAGCCAATGCTTTTTACATTGACAAGGCCGCTCCCCCAACAGTAAAGTTTTACCAAAAATATGACAAAACAAAACATGCATTGACAGAGCCAAAAGGCTGGCTACCGAAGCCAGGCATATTGGCTTTATCAGAGCTTGTTTCTATTACTTTTTTCCAACTTGAAAAGGCACTTCATCCTGTTCCTTCGAGGGCACGAAATGACCTATAACATGTTTTTTAATTCTGACGTGCTTAGGAGTTTGCTGGAATTCACCAACTTTGCACTTTCATTCTTCCGGACAAGCCCAAGGCATGCCCTTAGTCGCAGTTTTACTACAACGGTTGATCTGTCATACAATAGTGGCCTATTGCTACCCTAGCATGCAAAGCTGCCACCATGTCTGCCCCTGGCATAGATTCAAACTTGTACGGAAGGAAACACGGCTGGCAAAGTAGGGGTGTAATGCAGGCTCCTGTAGCCCCCGCTGCACCAGTGGGGGTGGCAGGGGTTAATGTGAGCTTCAGGGGCCCTCTAACCCTTTCGGTGGCCACAATTCAACCCAAGAACGATGAATGTCTGTGCGATAAGGGAGTTTCAGGGGCCCTTCTTGACATACAGGGGGCCTCATCATTTTTTGCGTAAGTCAATGAGGTGATGTCACATTAGCTGGCATACAAACCAGGTGTGTAGTCGGAGTTTTGAGTCCCATGGTGACCTTTGCCTGTACCGTGAAGTTTACGTTTGTATCTGCATTAAATACATTTGATGTTTCGCAACATTTCCGGAAAGCGATCAGTTTTCGAGGCACAGGAGAAAAGACTTATACAAAGCAGGAAGTGAAGCAAGTATGCGCTTTAGCAAAACTAGTTTGCTGCACAATGATGGCTAATGCACTCTGCCGACACCGAATCCTTCCATGTAACTTAAGCTGCGAGTGCTGTATCTAACCTCTCAATCAACACCTCAACAAGCACGAAAGTCACGCTGGCTTAAAGGTTTTGGGGGTTTAGCATCATTAGCTCTGTTTGGCCGGTGGAGGCTTAGCGCAGAGAAAAAAAAAGATGCTTTCCATTTGGGATGTTGTTTGTGGGTTTGAGCTCCGGCCAGAAATGCATTTTTCCCTTGGCCCGAAACTGCAAATTAGCTCTCTATGAATAGTGAGCCACCTGTTGTGTAACTTGTTGGCACTGGTGCGATCTAAGGAGATCCTGGTGATGAAGAGCGCGGTATCAGGGCGAGAGGTGGCCTTCACAGCTGGGAGAGGCGTCCATCTTCCTCTAATACACGTAGGCCCACAATTAGAGCATGCTGGGTAGGCCATGCTAGCACCGCGATTCAGGTAATTACAATACCGCAGTGGCGGCTCGCACAGGTAGCGCTGTGGGGCTGTGAGGCGGGGCGGGGGCGGGGCTGGGTGGGGGGGGTAGCGGAGTGTGACATACGACGGGAAAGTTGAGAGTAAATAAATAAATAAACAAAAGCACTTGCTTATTTATGTATTGAATACCGCAAATGTACCCAAGATCCACGTGTTGTTTTGAATGGGGAATAACTCAAGGAAACAACCTTTCTGCATTGGTTTCCCCACATTTAAAGGCTTGGAGTGAGCACCTGCTCTTTGCTAGTGTGAACAGGCGCAGATTCCCTATGAGATGGAGTGGCATTGCAGTGTTTCTGATGTAGTAAAACCACTTTTCACTAAGTAGAAAAATTGTGTTAAATGCAGAGAAATTTAATCGCAGTAGGTTTAACACACATTTTAACACTTTAAACGTACTCAAGATGATGACCTTATGACCAAATTTGGTTGGATGGTAATGGAAAACCCTAAGATTGCAGTAGTAAGTGTTTAGGGCCTCATTTAAGAGGTGATTGCGCCGCTGATGCGTCACTTTTTTTGATGCACCGGCGGCGCGGAATGGCTGCCCATATTTACAAGGCCACGTAAAGTCATCCTGCGTGGCTTTTCATGGCCTTGTAAACATGGGCCCCTTTCACGCATTACTCTGCGTGAAAGGGGTGTTCCATGGGTAGTGCTGTGGGAAAAAACGAGGAGAAATAAAAGTATTTCTCCTCGTTGTGTCACTCCTATGGCTCTGCTGAGGAGGCTAAGGATTCTGATGCATTCCCAGCTTTACAACACTTTGTAAATCTGGGAATGTGTCAGGTTCACTGGATGTTGTGTGGGAACACCCACCCATGGAACGCCCCTTTCATGCAGTCATGCGTGAAATGGGCCCATATTTACAAGGCCATGAAAAGTCACCCAGAGTGATTTTAGGTGGCCTTGTAAATTAGGGCAGGCACACTGCGCCGCCGGTGCGTCAAAAAAAGTGACGCACCGGGAGCCCAATGGCCTTGTAAATGAGGCCCTTAGTATGGAGAGAATCTGACACTGCAGTTCACTCCAGGATCTGGTGTATTATGAAATTCTGCAAGTGGATTTTCATCTGAGTTTAGCACTCTCATTAGAAGTTAGAACTTTTTGGTTACCATTCAACCCTGAGTCAAGGCCGTGGCAAAATTTAATGGTGACTACTAATATGATATCCACCGGTTTGCAGCCAATATGGTGTACATCCTCCCTGAACACAATTACCACTGTCAGAACCTCTGCCACCAGATTTAGAGCTGCCATTTTGTAGAATGCCTATTTGGGACATATTTTGATGGGTCGCCTACTTCTGCACCAGATCTGCCCCAAGAAAACACACATTCCAGTTAATTAATTTAATCCTGATTTCAGTTGAAATTTTCGGACAAATGACGGGGTATGCTATACACACCTGGAGATAAGAATCCATCAATGCTTGTGTGCTCAATTCAGATAACAGCTTTATTTGCAGATTGCTTCTTCCACTAAGCATCCACCTTGGTTGTTGTGCGTTCTCGAACAGGCCTTGGGCACAAAAACGAATGGAATTGCTCAACCAACTGGGGAATATGAGGCTACCTGACAAGTGTAAACCAACCCTGGGTTCTCGTTCAAGGGGGTAGCTTGCCAGCTCTTCGCCCTCAACATATGAGCGCTACCAGCCGAATTACCTATGTGCAGGCCCTACATTCAGAGAATCACAGGCTTTACCTATGAGATACTATGTCTGTGCTGCTTCTGGTTCATCCTCAACACAATCCGGCAAGCGGGGCTGCAGAGGGCACCACACACAACAGTCTCTGCACCACTCACACAGCAGCTGAGCCTCGCCTTTGGAATGGACTTGTTTGACTAACCAGTCTGGAAGTCCCTCTATTGCACATTGACTCTTGGCTTCTCAACTCACTTTAAGGGGATCTCCGCTGCTAGGTATTTGTTTAAGTCATCGGCAGACAGTGGTTAATGGGCAGCGCTGCTATGAGTAACTGCTGTGTACCACTCCATGCCAAGTGCTCCTATTGGGCAAAGAAGCTGCTCACCCCAGACTTCTGTTAGGAGCTAATGAGAGTTTGGAACTCAGACACAGTACGAAATAAAGTAATAAATAAAACTTATCATCCAGTGAGAGTTATCGTTTTATTTACCTCCTCAAAATGTAGAACAGCTGACAGTAAGATGTACACAGAGAGGTCCTAGCAGCTTCTGGAGCCAAGATATCCCACCCTATCCCAGACAGTAATATAGCTCATACACAGTAGGGTGCCATAACATTATAGCATTAATAACAATGAAGTCTGAGGCCAATATAATCCTGTGGGCTGGACCTTGCAATTCATCAGGAGTGTCTGGAAATCCTCGTGTTCTTTTAGTATGATCTCCGCTTCTTAATGAACGCAGGTGCCAGACAGAATGCTGCACAACATCCGGATATCGAGGATATGTCTGTATTCTGCCCTAATTTATTTAAGAGACTTAGGTGCAACGGGTAGGGTTAGCTCAGAGTTCTGTAAACTAGTTTTTTCATATTTTGTCCTAAACAACAACCTACACTACAACAAAGTGTATGAGGAGTCCTAAAAAGAAAAAAAGGATGATTTGTAGTTGGACAGGTGACTCAGGTCCACAGTCCAAGTTCACAGTCTTCACTTATTGTGAACACGAGAGATGAAGGGGGTCGCTGCTGATCACACTTCAGTAGGGGCTAGTTACATTCATGACTGTTCACCAGGTGAATATTCTGTGAATTACTGAAGCTTCCGCAGTTGGCTCCCTAGCGGTGTCAAATTTGATTCGCCCATATCATATACCCTGCTCCAACCGGTACAGTCCAGCCCAAACTGCCAAGCCAGGTCCTCCCTGAACCGGAACACAAGCAACCCAGCACCGGTTTCGCCCTAGTTATGGGCACATCAGCCAGGTACAGCTTGGTTCCAGTGACAAAGTGTGCACCGGACCCACGTATGGGCATACCTGTCCCACTTAGGGCGACACACTAAAGTATACAAAAAAGTGATGGATGGAATGCTTGAATTAATCTCAGCCACTGGTAATTACTCTGGGACGCATTCCAATCCATCATTATTTTGCACACCATTTCACCTCAGTTTGGACCCAGCCATATGTAAATCAGTCTTTGGCGAAACCGGTCCTGGGTTGCTTGTGTTCCCATTCAGGGAGGACCTGGCTCAGCAGTTCAGGCTGGATTGTTCTGATTGGAGCAGGGTCAAGATTGATTTGCATATGGCTGGGTCCATACTGAGGTGAAATGGTGTGCAAAATAATGATGGATTGGGATGCGGCCCAGAGTAATTACCTGTGGTTGAGATTAATTCAAGCCATCCATCACTTTTTTGTACACTTCAAGTCAAGTCAACAAAAACTTTATTCGATTCACAGAATCATTAAAGCATAATTAAAACACGCAAGAAAACATTAGTAAATCAAACACCTAAAATGCATTGATCCTGATAATATTTACAGTTAGCAGCAGCAAAACCATGTATCAATGTACTTCATATATTTGGGAATCTTTAGTTATTTTAGTCACAAAGATTTTTGTTCGATTCATTATATATAGTATTTAGTAAAAATTCTTTAAAGTGTCAAGTGCAAATTTGTTCGACCTTATTAAAAACAGCTATTAAACATATTTCATCATATTATTTACATTAAATACACTATGTCAAGATACGATTATATAACATACAGCCTATACACGATTAGAAAACTTTGGTTAACCTTTAAAATGTTTCGCTATGTATCATGTGCAAACTTGCGTATGCTGCTTATTAATAAGTACGAAACTAAAAATATAAGCAATACTTCAGTAATGCTGAGTAATTAATTATAATTAAAACTCAACAAAATATACATTCAACAAACCACAATTTAAAATACACATCATAATACCAAAGTCATAGTACCCAAGGAGACCCCTATTTAAAAAGAATAATATAAAATGTCTTTAAAATTTTAGACCTTCTTTCCTTCTTATAAAATTTGTAGTCAGTAAAAATCTGCTAACCGCTGAAGACAAAAAGTTTTGAGGAATCAGTTTTTAGTATGCGCAGCATATCATTAATTTTTCTAACATTCAAGCTTCTGCCTATGGGTTTTATCCATTTTCTTCTAGGGTTTGTGTATTTAGGACACTTCAGCATATCTCATGAATGGCTGATCTCCGCCAAACATTTTGGGTGACCATTACACTCATGGGAGGACAGACTGGATCCACTGGTTTCGAGCAGCCACTGGGGAAAGCATTGGTTTAGGGTCCGGGTACTAATGCATCATAAGACAACAATACTTCTAGAACCACACGTTGTTTAGAGATGGTTAGAAAACTTCCAGAATATGTCTCAGCTAACGAGATATACTGTGTGCATCAGGGTGAAAAAGAAAAACCCTCAAGCCCATCATGGACTGGACAAGGATGATTTGGGCTCCAACAAATTCAGGGGAAGGGGATGGAGGTATAGCACAGACCCAACCTTTCAAACACCCCCAACACCCTTGACCCTCAAGTTGTATGAATGTTGGTGCTATGTTATGTTAAATTAATTTCTTGAGCATGCGTATTCCCGAAGCGCTAGCTCACACTGAAACCCAAACACTTCCAGCTCTAGGACACTGAAACCCAAACACTTCCAGCTCTAGGACATTTAGTTTGTGAAGAGAAAAGTTTTAAGAGATTTCTTGAAGAGGAGTAAATTGTCAATGGCTTTTAGATGGAAAGGTAAGTTATTCCAAGCTTGGGAGGCACTACTTACCTCCCCAGGAGGCTAGTTAAAATCTTGAAATAGAAATTTGTTTTGCAGTAGAGGATCTTAGAGTCCTCTGGGGTGGAATACCATTTGAATTTCTTCTTTAGATAGTCTGTTGCAATACCATGTAGGTATTTAAAAGTAATGCACAGAGCTTTAAATGTGACTCTTTGTCTTACATGCAGCCAGTTTAGGTATCTAAGTGCTGGGGAGACAGATTGAAATTTTGGGATGCCAAGTAGGAGTCATGCAGCTGCATTTTGAAGACTTTGTAATTTCTTCAAATGTTAATGTTGAATATAGAAATATAATGCACTACAGTAGTCGATTCTTGAAAGAACCATAGATGTTACTAGTCTTTTGAAGCTCCGGTGGAATGAAAGGGAGAACTTTTTCAATGTCCTCACTGCACTGACCTGGGTTCTGAAGGTGAGTCTATCATCCATCAGCACTCCCAGGTTCCGAACCTTTTTTACAGGTGTGGGGAGAGATCCTAGTTCCTGTGGTCACCAGGAAGGAGACCAGAGCGAGGTTAAATTTCCAAAGAGAATAACCCTGGTCTTAGCGGAGTTGAGGTTCAGGTAATTCCTTGCCATCCACTCACTGGTTGCTCGCATGCAGTCATGGAATCTCAAACCAGTATTCTGCTCATCCTTGGTCAAAGAGACCGTGATCTGAGTATCATTGGCATATGATGTAAGTGAGAATCCAAAATATCTTATAAGTTCAGCAAGGCTCGATGCATCAATGTTGAATAGTGTTGGACTCAACGAAGATCCCATAGGGACTCCACAGGGTAAAGAGAAAGAAGCCATGGTAAATTCATTTTGGGGCACCGATTTCTTTCGGTCGGGCAAAAATGAACTTGAGAGGGCATGTGACGGATCACCGACCCCGATGTTTCGGAGACGACTGATCAGTAACTCATGGTGGACAGTATCAAAAGCTGCTGTCAAATCTAGAAGTTTCAGAGCAGCACTCCCTCCCTGGTCAAGGGATTCCCTGATCTCTTCTGTGGCCTTAATCGGGGCTGTCTCAGTGCAATGGCTACTTTGGAACCCTCATTGAATCGGGTCCAAAAGTTTGTTGTCCGTTATGTAGGCTGTGAGTTGTAAATTCATTATTTTTTCAACAATCTTTGCGGGGAACGGTAGCCGAGAAATGGCCCAATAGCTGCAAGGATCAGTAGAGGGTAGCCTATCATTTTTATTAATTGGAGTATCGATGCTGTCTACCATTTTTTAGGAAGTATCCCTTAGCAAACATCAGGTTAAACATGAGTGTTACCTGGAATGCTATAATATCTGGGGTTAATTTTTGTATTATAGGAGGGCATGGATCCAGGGGTGAGCCTGACTTAATGGTATGAATCAGCTAAATGACCTGCTCTTTTTAATTTAATTTAAGAAAAGGCTTCGACACAGAGCTTGTGGAGGAGGAAACCACCTTTGAATGTAAATCAGATTGAGTGAGGGAAAAAACAGAAACAAATGTATCTACTTTGCTTTGAAAAAAACTTGCCAGAGTATTGCACAATTGTTGACTACTAGCTGCTAAATTATATCTAGGAATAGCAGTTAGCTTGTTAAGTGTGAGGAATAGTTCTTTGACTGAGTTTTTGGCAGCCTTGATCTTTTGAATGAAGTAAGTAGATTTGCTTTTTATTATGAGTTTTTTATATTCAATTATAAGTTGCTTATACACTTCTTTTTCTAAATGAATATAGCTCATTCTCCATTTCTGTACTTGCCTACTGCACTGTTGTTGTAGAGCTCTAAGTTCTTCAGTAAGCCATGGCGCAGATGGGTTCTTTCTTCAGGTTCAGGTACAACCAGCTGGGCTCTGTATCATCACTATTCCTTGGCAGGCTCACTTCACTGAGTCCTCTTACATGTAGATCCTAGTCAGGCCACACCCACTAAACCTGAAATGCAAATCCACTGGTCAGAAAACAGACAGGGGAGACCAGCAAAAAAAACAGAACAGAGACAGAATGCCACACCAGATCATGCATTACAGACTTTTTTTCCCAACACATGAGGAAGATCTGATGGTATACAGTAGAGCGAGGTTTATCATCCCATGGGACCAGGGCCGGACTGGGAACAGAAACCGGCCCTGGCAAACTGCTCAGCCGGCCCCCCCTGGGGTGAGGGGGAGTGCAGCCGAGCAGTTTGCGAGGGCCGGTTTCGGCCGATTTTGTTACCGGGGGCCGATTTGCCGACCCCCGGTAACAAAAACGGCCTCCCAGGGGTCCAAAACCGGCCCCCACCCTAGCGGCCTACCGGGGGAACGCCCGGTGCCCGCTATGGCCAGTCCGGCCCTGGGGACCACCCAGAATGTTTTACTCTTCCGCTTTAATGTTTGACCTTGATAAGGGTGAATCCCCTGCATTTAGGAGTCATGCCCATTCTTTCTCCCCGAGATCTGCTGTTTAGCAAGTCTTGCTATGGCACAGGGTTAGCTGTGCAACAGAGGATTCTTGCCATCTCATCCTGCACTTGCTTCTCCTTGTCTACAGTGCCAAAGGACAAAGCGTATGTGCCTGCGAATGTGAGTGACCAACATGTGCTTGTTTGTCTCAATGTCTCAGGGACTTTATTCCAAGGATGACCGCCTTGAGTAGGCTTCTTAAGAGCTTCTTACAATCAGCCTATAAGTGGTCCAAATACATCTCTCCTCAGCCTAGACATGAACCAATGAATGCCCCCTAAATATCTTAAATCGCAGAGTACCCGGTTAGGTAAACTAGAATTTTAAAGCTCTTGTTTTCAAGGGGGTCTAAAAAGAAAATATACTCCAATTTTGGAATAAAATAATCTAACATCCTAATAATAAAACACACGAGACACCATATTATCAAAATGTGTAACTGGATGCACGCAATCTGAAATTGTCAGAAAAGCAAGCAATTGAATTATCACTTTTGTGAATATAAAATTCTGGAGCTTATTCATTAAGACTCTGTGCCACCATCAAGTCATGTAAAGTTAAGGTGGTGTGCAGTCTTGCTATGGTATTTAGTTTCCTGTGTTCATTTTTTTTTGCACTGGAAATTTGCCCTTTGGTAGCCCAAATAGCGCTTTGTGCTACTTTGCATGAAAAGGGTATTCTATCGGTGGTACTTGCAGAGACGTTTTAAGGCATGGGCAAAGTGGCCAATTGCCCAGGGCCCCACCTTCCAAGTGGCCCCCGTGAGTCTCTCTCTCTCTCTATGTCGAGTGTCTTCTTAAGGATTTTAGGGGTCCTGGAACGTTTGATCCTCCCTTTTGAAATAGTTTATTTGGCATCACACAGGCTTCAAATTTGTAGAAAATGGTCAGCGAAATTACGAGCACAGGTCCCAAAACATATCTTGTCCGGGGCCCCAAAAATCCTTAAGGTACTTGGGCACTCCAGTGCTTCGAACCATGGTTTTTGACGCTAGACCTACGAAGATTATCAGACCTGGTTTTGTGTAAAAAAAATATCACCTCCTTGAGGCAGGCGCTAAGTCAGAGAAATGTTTAAATTTCTCTTCTAACATTTCAAACAATCTTTGTGTGCTGCACCGTACAACACACACCCATTATAGTGCAGCATACATCCAATAAAGGAAAAGTTAAAAATAATTGTCTAAGCATACTGGGGCAGATTTACAAGCCCCTTGCGCCACTTTTGCGTCACTTTTCCCATGTTAAAAGTGACGCAAAAGTGGCGCAAGGGGCTTGTAAATCTGCCCCACTGTTTTGTATTGGAAGGGGATGCTTGCAGTCCAAAATCTATGCTCAATCTCATGAACACACCATAGTGCAAAGGTGTTTGCGCTTGGCATTAACCAGTGTCAAAGAGCTAGGTAGTCTTCAAGGGCATACTGAGTACATATGGCCCAGAGCTGCTCTCTCCTCCAAGCACAATATAGCACAGCGCAGCAACTTTGACTGCTGTGCTGCTTTCTGCTATTTTATTTGTAAATCTGTCGCTATGACTCTGACTGTTCATTACATCTGTGTATCTGTTTGGACCAATTAATGCTTTTATTGGGAGGCCATGTCGACTTCTTCCATTCGAAAACACCAGAGGGATACTTAGTTTCAAGCAAGATTGAAAAAGAGACCATATAACACATTCCACATTGTGTTGATACACCTATTTAAGGGGTTTATGAAAACTTGGGGTTAAGTCCATGTTTTAAATGCATAAAACGGTGCATATTGGGCAGTATACCCGAGAACTTGAAAGTTGGCCTTCCTGAAGTGTTTTATCTGCTTCTTTGAGATGTGTATGTGGCATTGTGAGGGTTGGGATGTTTGTAGCGGTCTTGGTTTTTGTGTGAGTATTTGAGTGTTGGTTTGTGTTGGCCTGAATTGAGCTGTAGGTCTGGTAACATTGTTTTTTGGTCCTGTGTGCATTTTGAGAATCACAATATTGTGCATTGCATATTTGTGTGAAGTTGAATGTGTGCGAATTTTTAGATTTTTGTTGGTTTGTGTACGTGAGTTTGAAAGAGAGAAGGAGAGAAAGATATGTGTGTTAAACTGTGCCTGTCTGTTTTTTTCTGTATTGCAGCACCTTCATATGTATTTGCAATGCTTTGGCTGTGCATGTGTGTTAAATGTGAGTGTTGGGGTGTGTGTGCTATGTGACTTTATCTGTGAAAAAGTGACTTTTGTGCTGTAGATAAACATGTTGTACGTGTGGGAAAATGAATTTGTGATTGTGTGTGCCGGCTTTGGGCTCTATGGGAATATCCACATTGGACTCACCTGTGTTTGTAAGACTCAAGGGCTCAGATTTGCGGCTGTCCGAGGCCCCCGCAGGGGGCCACTAAGGAGGGCAGCCCTCTAGTAACATCGGGGCACCCCCCCCCCTCTCGGGGGGCAGGGACTCGGGGGAGGAGTCCCCCAGCCCGGTGGTGACGCACGAGGCAGCGTCACTTCCGGGGAGCGCGAGGACAGGGGGAGGGTATATAGCCTCCCCCCCCACCACTGTTCTTCCTCTTCTCGCGCTGGACACGCCGTCTCCCTGGACCGCTGCCCGTCTTGCTGCCCGTCTTGCTGCCCGTCTTGCTGCCTGCCGCCCTTTGATCACTCGGTGAGTTTAATCCTCCCCCCCAGTCCCCCTATGCAGGGCGCCAGGCCATCCCGGCTCCGGCACCCGCTCTAGGGGGGGGAGGACAGCTCCTCGAGGGCTCAGGCAACGATGGGGCGCTTGGGGCCGCAGGGTCTGGGGTCCCCGGGCACGACACAGCGTGCTCGGTCCGCGGTCCCCGCCCAGTTCACCGGCGGGGTCGCACGGCCTTTCCACGGGCCGGGAGATCTCCGTGCATCTTCCCCTCCCCCCTCTGGGCTCCCCGCTGGAAGGGGGGCGGGAGGGGGCCTCTGACTGCTGGCCACGCAGGGCACAGCGCGGAGCACGGGGTCCGGGCCTCACCGGGCCTGCGGGCAGCCGACCACCGGCCCAAGGTGCCCTCCAAATCACCGTCCCATTGAACTGCGTGAGGAACTCGCACCACATGGCAAGGTCTTTCTTCAGGCCCTTTGCCAGCCTAACCAGGTGGTGTTTCTTTTTGACGTTGGCTGTTGCCCTAGCTAACCTCCTGGCGAAGACTCTCCCCGCAGGGATAACTCTGACTGCGAAATTGAGCTTTCCCAGGAGGCATTGTATGGCACCCAGGGGGCTTTGTCTTTCCCCAGCAATGCTTGAATGTCCTGACGCAGCGCCTGTACCTTGTCCGCAGGGAGCCTGGACTCGCCCTTAATAGTGTCCAGTTCGATGCCTAAAAAAGTCAAGACTTGCGCCGGACCCTCGGTCTTGCCAGGTGCTAACGGAACCCCTAGGTGCCTGGCCATGTCCTGGAAGCACTGCAAGCCTCTGCTGCACTCACGCGTGCCCGCCCCCCGATGAACAAGAAGTCATCCAGGTAGTGCGTCACCCCTTCCACCTTGAACCTGTGCGCGAGCACCCACTGCAGGAAAGAGCTAAAAGCCTCAAAGTAGGCACAGGACACGGAGCATCCCATGGGCATGCATTTGTCGAAGAAGAATTCTCCCTGCCACTTGAAACCCAGGAGATGCTGGCTATCCGGGTGGACCGGCAGCAGGCGGAAAGCAGCCTCTATGTCTGATTTTGCCAACCAAGCTCCCTTGCCCGCCCTCCTGACCATGTCCACCGCCATGTCCAGGGAGCAGTAAGACACCGAGCACGTTCCTCTTCTAACCAGAAGTTCACTGAGTCACCTTCTGGGTAAGACAGGTGCTGGATCAACCTGAAGGCCCCTGGCTCTTTCTTGGGTACTACCCCCAGCGGGGATACAACAAAGTTCGTGAGTGGTGGCTGGTTGAAGGGGCCCGCCACCCTACCCAGGGCCGATTCCTTATTAATCTTCCCTGCACAACTTCAGGTTGCTCCCTGGCCGATTTGAGGTTGCCCGCGTCCCTGCTTGCTAGTGGGCCCCGGTAAGGTATTCTGAATCCTTCCATGAACCCCTCCGCTAGGAGCAGTCTATCCTTGGTGTTCGGATACTCGCGGATGAGGGGGAGGAGGTTTGAAATGATGATGGGGACGGACCCTTGGCCATGTGTAGGTTGGAAGGTCTGCCCCTGGGAGGCGACCCGGGGACAACACTGCTGGGGGGGTGGGGGGGCGGAGAGGGGGCAGGACGGCGGAAATTGTCTATTTGTCTTGCCTTCCCGTAGGGAGTGCGGGGCCCTCCCGCTTGTTACAAGAGGGGGCAGGATGGGTGGCCCCGCATTTGCTACAGGTATGGGAGAACCTGCATGCTTTGCCCCAGGAGCAGGACCCCTGCGTTATATAACCTGCAGGTTCCAGTGTACACTGTTTTACCTCCATTCTTTCGGCCACCTCCTCGACCACCCCGAAAAGACTTGTTGAACTGACCCTTCGACTCCTGCTTCTGACCCTTGGGCTTGTCACCCCCACTGTTGTTTGTGTTGGTCTTGTCCTTCCCTTCAACTGTGCGCTTTCCCATGTGCTTAACCCAGAGCCTCACCTCCATTTGGTCCCACTCCAGTTCGGGACACATGGCCATCTTTTTCGAAATTCGCAGTCATAGTGGTACCATCCCATCCCCCCGCTTGTCCCAGCCTCGTTGGTGATGATGCTGGCATACTGAAACAACCCCGGCCCCTGTTCTGGGAATTTTTCCATTATCACTGCAGCCAGGATGGCGAAAGCTTGTCCCCATGTTACAATGTTCTTCTCCGGCCAAGCTTGGAATCGTACCTTTTATCCTCCTCCTTACCCCCCATCTTTCTTGTGTCAACGCCCTCCGCCCCGTGCATGAGCAGGGTAAATATATCTATAAACTCTCGCCTCCAGATCCCCTCTTTGGCCGCTGTGGGAACCTCCCACCCCAATGAGCACCGCCCCGAGACCATAGGCGCCATTGTGACTAGTGGCTTGGACACCCCGGCTGCGTTGGGCAGCTCTGGGGAACGTGTGGGAGCGCTGACTGCCTGAGGTGCGGCGGGCGGGATCACCACCGGGAGTGGTACCGTGCTGGCGGGGGACTTGCTGGAGACGGAGTGGCACCCACCGCCGGGTGCTGCCCAACTGGTTCTGCTGGGCTGCTGGTTGACGCTTTGTCGCCCTGGGGAAGAGCTGCGCTTGCCGTGCTGGCGCCCCTCCCCAAACCTGCGTGATGGACGGGACCCCAAGCGCACGCCCCGGAGGAGCCGGCACCGCCCCTCCACCCCCACTGTTCGAGCTGGCCCCCGCAAGGCCTGCTCTGACCTCGGCCATAAAGCTCCTCAAAGAGTCTGTGAGCTTACCCAAGTCCTCAGTTGTTGCGTAGCTCGCAGGGAGCGGGATGCTGGCCGGGGGAATGGCTGGCCCAGGTGCCGGGGGCGGAGGGAGGGGCAGCGGGGTGGCAGGGATCCGGGGGTGGTCATGGCCCGACTCCTGGTTGGCAGCGGGTCTGCCGGAAAGTCCTTTACTGTGGGCCTGCGTGTCCTCTTGGACCTAGTGGGGCCTGCCTCTTCGATGTGCTCCTGCTCTGTGGTCAAGGACGCACTGGCGAACCCAGAGTCCTCCGGGTTATTGGCCTTCAGAAGTTCTGTGGCCCAAGCCAATCCCTTGGTCTTGGCCATGTCGAGGAAAGCTGCAATCTGCGCTTCTTGTGAGGTGCCTGGCTGTGTTTCGTCGACTTGGGACATCTGCGAGAATAGACGGGGGGAACCCTGGCTATCCATCCTGCCTCCTGCGACTGACGGCTCAATCTGGAAGAAAATTTAACATTTTAAGACACTCTGCCCAACTCTGGTTGCCAGGCCTGTCCTGCCTCCATGCAGATGCGCAGCCACTGCGTCCCCCCCTCGGTATCGTACTTACTTCAACCCGGTAGGCTATCAATCTTTTGGTGGCGACGCTCGGATGGGTGCCGCACTGGACTCTGTGAGTGGAGATGAAGGTAAAGGTGAGTAAATCTCCCCTGGGCCCCCCCATGCCCCTGTCCTCAGGGGCCCGGCACCCTCCCCAGCTCCATGGAGCGGGGAAGCACCCCCTTCACGCAGCCGCTAGCCATGATCAATGGTCCGCCGTCCTACTTGTTGTACCTAACTTACGCTGCTGCTTGCTCCTCCTGGGTCCCCCCATGCACCCATACCTGCTACGTGATCGTTTCCCCCTGGTCAATCGCTTCCTGGCTGCGCCGAACGTCAAATTCTGTCCTGCTTGTGGAAACAAGAAAAAATTGGGTGAGGGGTGTTCGGTCGCCTTGCCGACCTTCCCTGTTGACAGTTGCCAGTGCCAACTCCCTGACATAGGGCTCTTGAGGCACCCAACCCCTCAGGCCCTCCTGTTGGACTCCCTCCCAAATAGCCCCCTCGTGCCCCTGGTGGTCCAGATCTTTGTTACCTTTAGCCAACGTCGTCCGACTGCGCGGGCCGCTTGTCCCTAGTGTGTGGGCAGGGCCTCGGGGGGGGGTGGGGGCGAAGCGTGCCGCTGAAAAAACAAAGGGCGCGGAGTGAGGCATGGCAGGCAAGTACTACACAATACTAAACGGGGGGGGTGGCCCATCGGTGTTACAGCCGCAGGCCCCTGCACAGTTTGGTGCCCTAGGGCCACTTCTCCTGCCTTGCTGGCTCTCGTCCCTCACCTGTTGGCGCTTGCATGCACACCAGTTTTGTCGGACGACCCCTACCTATTTCGGCTACCAGCGGGCGTAGCGAGGCGATGTTGAGCCTCGCCGGGACTCGAACTGGGTTCTCCAGCTCCGGAGTCGGCCGCGCTACCCATTATGCACAGTCCTCTACTAGTTACGGGCGCGCCACCACTGGACAGCTCGCCTGTGCTAGGTCCCACACATTGTCCCTCCATGCTGGCACGTGGCGTGACCGGCCGCGGCGCAGCTGGGTCACGAGCGGTGCGGTGAGGCGGCCTGGTGGTGCCAGGACGCAGCAGCGCGTCGGGTTATCGCGTCCCCCGCTAGGCCCCCTGTGCAGGCGCAGGGGACGCCATCGGTGCTGTGGCCCCCGCATCTACTGGAAGGGCCCGGGGCGGAGCGGCGGAGCCACACGGGGGACTCGCTGGGCCCCGCCACCTCCCCGCCTGCCGGCTGGGGGCCTGCCTTGCCTCCCGTAGGGCAGCCGTAACCGCGCAGGGGGTCCAGGCAGAGCCCACTGCCCTGAGAAGCATAAGGCGACTGGAGCAGAACCCACTGCCCTGGGGAGCTGGTGCAGCGCCCCTGCCCTGGGTCATGTGGGACAGGGCAGCGCTCACCGCCCTAGAGATCGGGGGGGTGGGGGCGAACGAGGCAGCGCTCAGGGCCCTGGTGCAAAAGGGAGGCTGGGCAGCACTGGCAGGATCCGGAGCCTTGTCCTGCAGGAACCTATGGCAGGCAGGGCGCAGGAGTTATCACAGATCAAAGCTCCCGGGTAGTGGCGGTGGGGGGGCGGCGGGTGGTGTGAGGCAGGCGGGGCCAGGCGCAGGCGCTTGTCAGTGGGCCCTGCCCCACAGGTACTCGCGGTGAAAGCACCGCCCGAGCCGCCTGCATGAAGCGCCGTGGCCGGAGGCCCTCCTGCCCCTGATGGTGACTCCCCCCGGCGCCGGTGGCACTGCTGCCCCCGCCGCCTCCCCTCAGCGGCCCGCCGGAGCAGGCCGGGACTGGCCCCCGAGGGAGAGAGTGGCGTGCTACCGCCCAAAACAAATCTCACCCTACTTAGAGGCCGCAGCCTCGGCGACAAGGGACGGGGTGCTCCGTTGACAGAAAATTGCTTCTGCAGAAACGGAGGATCGAACCAAATGCCTTTAGATTTTCAGCCGCAAGCATGGGCTGTCGGCGGGAGTGCGTGGTGCTCCTGGCTCGCTGGGATTGCTCTCCCTGAAGCGCTGGGGACAGCCGGACGCCTCGGAGGCGAGCGCTTCTCCCAGTGCTGTGGCTGGAGACCCCCCTGCCCCGGGGACGGGCCCCAGCGTGCCGCGCGCCACCTGCCTCGCCAGCTGGCCCTCGGCGGCCCCGTGAGCTGGGAGGGGAGGCTGTGCAACTCGGCGTGGCCCCGCAAGACCAGGCGCCCGGGAGACAAATGCCGGTGGTCGGCAGCCCGCAGGCCCGGTGAGGCCCGGACCCCGTGCTCCGCGCTGTGCCCTGCGTGGCCAGCAGTCAGAGGCCCCCTCCCGCCCCCTTCCAGCGGGGAGCCCAGAGGGGAGGGGAAGATGCACGGAGATCTCCCGGCCCGTGGAAAGGCCGTGCGACCCCGCCGGTGAACTGGGCGGGGACCGCGGACCGAGCACGCTGTGTCGTGCCCGGGGACCCCAGACCCTGCGGCCCCAAGCGCCCCATCGTTGCCTGAGCCCTCGAGGAGCTGTCCTCCCCCTAGAGCGGGTGCCGGAGCCGGGATGGCCTGGCGCCCTGCATAGGGGGACTGGGGGAGGATTAAACTCACCGAGTGATCAAAGGGCGGCAGGCAGCAAGACGGGCAGCAAGACGGGCAGCAAGACGGGCAGCGGTCCAGGGAGACGGCGTGTCCAGCGCGAGAGAGGAAGAACAGTGGTGGGGGAGGCTATATACCTCCCCTGTCCTCGCGCTCCCCGGAAGTGACGCTGCCTCGTGCGTCACCACCGGGCTGGGGGACTCCTCCCCGAGTCCCTGCCCCCGAGGAGGGGGTGCCCCGATGTTACTAGAGGGCTGCCCTCCTTAGTGGCCCCCTGCGGGGCCTCGGACATCCGCATAGCAACACCATTGGCAACGCTCCCCCCCCCTCCAACAAATTATGCATGCTGACAATAAACACACAACACGTTACTTGTTTGGGTAAAATTGCTGCAGGTTTATTACATACACCGTTATGTAATAAGGTGGGTTATCTTACGGGCGATCCAAGGGCAGGCAGCCATCTGGGCCGCCTGCCCGCCTGAGGAGCCAAGCAGCACTGGACGAAACCCCATCTGTGCTGCCACTTCTGGTGATCCTTCTCCCTGATCACCTGACACATGGTCCCTTCCTACTCACGCCCCCTTTCAGGGCGGAGCGTAGCATAGCAAACCCCCAGTTGTTCAGGCCCACAACCGCCCGAAGGACTAGCGGGGCGCCGACACGGTTTTCCAGTCACCTCCCATGAGGCTCTTAGGATTTGGCTCTAGCACCCCTTTGGTGCTGCGCAGGGAGGGGTACCCTTCTGTCCCCCTTTGCTTCCAGATCGCCCTGTAACTCCGCCTGCAACGAAAAAGACAACATTACAACATTCTCTGCCTCCCATCGGCCCAGAACCACGCCGGGTAAGCGGTAGGGTGGGAGACGGCATGTCCAGCGCGAGAAGAGGAAGAACAGTGGTGGGGGAGGCTATATACCCTCCCCTGTCCTCGCGCTCCCCGGAAGTGACGCTGCCTCGTGCGTCACCACCGGGCTGGGGGACTCCTCCCCGAGTCCCTGCCCCCGAGAGGGGGGGTGCCCGATGTTACTAGAGGGCTGCCCTCCTTAGTGGCCCCCTGCGGGGGCCTCGGACAGCCGCATAGCAACACCATTGGCAACGCTCCCCCCCCCTCCAACAAATTATGCATGCTGACAATAAACACACAACACGTTACTTGTTTGGGTAAAATTGCTGCAGGTTTATTACATACACCGTTATGTAATAAGGTGGGTTATCTTACGGGCGATCCAAGGGCAGGCAGCCATCTGGGCCGCCTGCCCGCCTGAGGAGCCAAGCAGCACTGGACGAAACCCCATCTGTGCTGCCACTTCTGGTGATCCTTCTCCTGATCACCTGACACATGGTCCCCTTCCTACTCACGCCCCCTTTCAGGGCGGAGCGTAGCATAGCAAACCCCCAGTTGTTCAGGCCCACAACCGCCCGAAGGACTAGCGGGGCGCCGACACGGTTTTCCAGTCACCTCCCATGAGGCTCTTAGGATTTGGCTCTAGCACCCCCTTTGGTGCTGCGCAGGGAGGGGTACCCTTCTGTCCCCCTTTGCTTCCAGATCGCCCTGTAACTCCGCCACAGCTCTGGAGGTGGCCCCCGTCACCGCCAGGGCCCCCCACCCAACCCCTATGGTCCTACCTGCAACCTCTCATTTCCAAGGCCTCCCGCAGGTCTAACAGGAAGAGGTCCATCCCCACTGGCGATAGGTGAACCCCATCCGCCGCAAAGTAACCTTTCACCTTTTCTTGGATCAGCTCATGTCTGATGAATCCCAGGCCCCTCTGGTCAGTGAACTTGCGCATTGCCCCGTTCACTCGCTTACGGGAGTGCTCCACTGCCTCCCAGACTTCGCCCCTTGCCATACTCTGCGTGGAATCATCTCTGACCAACAGACCTCACATTGCCCCATGCGTTTGACGATTTCACCTAAGTCACTTTTCATGGCCTGCAAGAGTAGCCTTCTCCCCATGGCAATGAGGTCATTTCCCCCAGGTGTATCACCAATATTCTTGGCATGGCCCCCTGTGCGGCTAGTCTCTGTTCCAGTCTGTTCCTGAGGGTGCTCCATCTCATTCCAGGGAAACCCATCCACTCAAACTGTGTCTTTGAGAATCCCCGCGTCCAATTCCGGCGCGCCGCCCACTGGGCCACCCTGGTGATGAAAGAATGCCCGATCACCCATACCTGGAAACCTAGTAGAGTAAAGGACACCATTTACACACTCTGTACTTTTAATGTTCAATTTCACACAAGAATAATGACATGTGGTACACTCAAAATCACTGCGCACTGTGAATACAAACAAATTGCTTCAAGGACGGACGTACCGTTTGTAGCATTCAGACTCCCAACGCCCCACCTTTTTTACCCCCTCTGGCTCCATTCCTGCTTTGAACGCAGCCGTGGCCGCCCCTATTCGGAAGGAATGGCTGGTGTATTTTTTCCCTTGCTGGGCAAGGCCCGCCCGAGTTAAGCTCGTCCTCATCAATCGTTCCATCTGGTACTTCGTCAGGGGACCCTGATCAGCATGGATCAGCAGATACCCGGGGCGTTGGGGCGGAGCGCCAAGTACTCCCTGACCTTGGCGACCGGGCAGTACCTGTGGTCCCCCAGCGGCCTTAGCTCCACATCTACCCCCGCCCTGCCTGGTCCGTTTTGGACCTCCTGAGGTGGATGGACAGGGTGCCCACCAGGGTGACATCCTTGATGTTTAAGGCATTGCCCGACCGGTCCGTCTTGGACCTGGCCACCAGTTCACTTATCCGAAATGCGCCAAAAAACGCTAGGCAGAAAGCGGCCGCAAAGAGCGACGCCTCGTACTGCGAGTAGGTGACCCCTTCTAATACGTCCAGCATGCCCTTGAGAGTGTCAAATTCGATGGGGGCCCTGTTGTCTGGTACTCTGGGTTCCTCTCTGGCCCAACCCTTGAGGGCCGCCCTGATGATGAAGGACTTGGTGGGGTCGCTCCCCCCCATGAGTTTGGCGTCGTGGCTCACTGCCGCCAGGTGGCCGCACACCCAGGAATGGCTCTTCCCCTGTTCCTTAGCCCACACTACGAAAGCCTGCACTGTGCCCTCCCTCGGGAGCGGGGAAAGACCCAGGGATTGTGACACTTTCTTGAAGGTGGCCAGGTGGGCCCTGTATCGTGTCCTGGTACCTGGGGCCAATGAGCATTCGCCCAGTGCTCTCAATCGTTGCTCCACTGTAGGATTCTCCAGAGGTGCGCTGGGAAGGGGTCATCTCCGCTCTCGCTCGCGGCCAGGCCTCCCGGAAACGGAGCCACTGAAAACGAGAAAGAGCGTCAGCTGCCACGTTCTTGACCCCCTCGATATGCCTCGCCCTGAATTCAACATTTCAGCGCAGGCATGCCCTGACTAACTCTCTGAGAAGACAGAGGACCAACGGGCACTTGGCTGTTTGCCCATTGATGGCCTGCACCACTGCCATGTTGTCAGACCAGAATAGCACCTTTCTGTCTGAAAGCGACCCGGCCACAGGTGTAGTGCAATGACGATTGGGAATAGCTCCAGGACCGAGATGTTGGCTGTGATGTTGCGCCTGCGCCAGGCGTTGAGCCACTCCTGGGCGCACCATTCTGCCCCCAAGATTGCCCCAAAGCCCTCCCTACCTGATGCGTCCGTGAAGAGGCAGAGCTCAGGACTGTCTGCCCAAGGTGCCCTCCAAATCACCGTCCCATTGAACTGCGTGAGGAACTCGCACCACATGGCAAGGTCTTTCTTCAGGCCCTTTGCCAGCCTAACCAGGTGGTGTTTCTTTTTGACGTTGGCTGTTGCCCTAGCTAACCTCCTGGCGAAGACTCTCCCCGCAGGGATAACTCTGACTGCGAAATTGAGCTTTCCCAGGAGGCATTGTATGGCACCCAGGGGGCTTTGTCTTTCCCCAGCAATGCTTGAATGTCCTGACGCAGCGCCTGTACCTTGTCCGCAGGGAGCCTGGACTCGCCCTTAATAGTGTCCAGTTCGATGCCTAAAAAAGTCAAGACTTGCGCCGGACCCTCGGTCTTGCCAGGTGCTAACGGAACCCCTAGGTGCCTGGCCATGTCCTGGAAGCACTGCAAGCCTCTGCTGCACTCACGCGTGCCCGCCCCCCGATGAACAAGAAGTCATCCAGGTAGTGCGTCACCCCTTCCACCTTGAACCTGTGCGCGAGCACCCACTGCAGGAAAGAGCTAAAAGCCTCAAAGTAGGCACAGGACACGGAGCATCCCATGGGCATGCATTTGTCGAAGAAGAATTCTCCCTGCCACTTGAAACCCAGGAGATGCTGGCTATCCGGGTGGACCGGCAGCAGGCGGAAAGCAGCCTCTATGTCTGATTTTGCCAACCAAGCTCCCTTGCCCGCCCTCCTGACCATGTCCACCGCCATGTCCAGGGAGCAGTAAGACACCGAGCACGTTCCCTCTTCTAACCAGAAGTTCACTGAGTCACCTTCTGGGTAAGACAGGTGCTGGATCAACCTGAAGGCCCCTGGCTCTTTCTTGGGTACTACCCCCAGCGGGGATACAACAAAGTTCGTGAGTGGTGGCTGGTTGAAGGGGCCCGCCACCCTACCCAGGGCCGATTCCTTATTAATCTTCCCCTGCACAACTTCAGGTTGCTCCCTGGCCGATTTGAGGTTGCCCGCGTCCCTGCTTGCTAGTGGGCCCCGGTAAGGTATTCTGAATCCTTCCATGAACCCCTCCGCTAGGAGCAGTCTATCCTTGGTGTTCGGATACTCGCGGATGAGGGGGAGGAGGTTTGAAATGATGATGGGGGACGGACCCTTGGCCATGTGTAGGTTGGAAGGTCTGCCCCTGGGAGGCGACCCGGGGACAACACTGCTGGGGGGGGGTGGGGGGGGCGGAGAGGGGGGGCAGGACGGCGGAAATTGTCTATTTGTCTTGCCTTCCCGTAGGGGGTGCGGGGCCCTCCCACTTGTTACAAGAGGGGGCAGGATGGGTGGCCCCGCATTTGCTACAGGTATGGGAGAACCTGCATGCTTTGCCCCAGGAGCAGGACCCTGCGTTATATAACCTGCAGGTTCCAGTGTACACTGTTTTACCTCCATTCTTTCGGCCACCTCCTCGACCACCCCGAAAAGACTTGTTGAACTGACCCTTCGACTCCTGCTTCTGACCCTTGGGCTTGTCACCCCCACTGTTGTTTGTGTTGGTCTTGTCCTTCCCTTCAACTGTGCGCTTTCCCATGTGCTTAACCCAGAGCCTCACCTCCATTTGGTCCCACTCCAGTTCGGGACACATGGCCATCTTTTTCGAAATTCGCAGTCATAGTGGTACCATCCCATCCCCCGCTTGTCCCAGCCTCGTTGGTGATGATGCTGGCATACTGAAACAACCCCGGCCCCTGTTCTGGGAATTTTTCCATTATCACTGCAGCCAGGATGGCGAAAGCTTGTCCCCATGTTACAATGTTCTTCTCCGGCCAAGCTTGGAATCGTACCTTTTATCCTCCTCCTTACCCCCATCTTTCTTGTGTCAACGCCCTCCGCCCCGTGCATGAGCAGGGTAAATATATCTATAAACTCTCGCCTCCAGATCCCCTCTTTGGCCGCTGTGGGAACCTCCCACCCCAATGAGCACCGCCCGAGACCATAGGCGCCATTGTGACTAGTGGCTTGGACACCCCGGCTGCGTTGGGCAGCTCTGGGGAACGTGTGGGAGCGCTGACTGCCTGAGGTGCGGCGGGCGGGATCACCACCGGGAGTGGTACCGTGCTGGCGGGGGACTTGCTGGAGACGGAGTGGCACCCACCGCCGGGTGCTGCCCAACTGGTTCTGCTGGGCTGCTGGTTGACGCTTTGTCGCCCTGGGGAAGAGCTGCGCTTGCCGTGCTGGCGCCCCCTCCCCAAACCTGCGTGATGGACGGGACCCCAAGCGCACGCCCCGGAGGAGCCGGCACCGCCCCTCCACCCCCACTGTTCGAGCTGGCCCCCGCAAGGCCTGCTCTGACCTCGGCCATAAAGCTCCTCAAAGAGTCTGTGAGCTTACCCAAGTCCTCAGTTGTTGCGTAGCTCGCAGGGAGCGGGATGCTGGCCGGGGGAATGGCTGGCCCAGGTGCCGGGGGCGGAGGGAGGGGCAGCGGGGTGGCAGGGATCCGGGGGGTGGTCATGGCCCGACTCCTGGTTGGCAGCGGGTCTGCCGGAAAGTCCTTTACTGTGGGCCTGCGTGTCCTCTTGGACCTAGTGGGGCCTGCCTCTTCGATGTGCTCCTGCTCTGTGGTCAAGGACGCACTGGCGAACCCAGAGTCCTCCGGGTTATTGGCCTTCAGAAGTTCTGTGGCCCAAGCCAATCCCTTGGTCTTGGCCATGTCGAGGAAAGCTGCAATCTGCGCTTCTTGTGAGGTGCCTGGCTGTGTTTCGTCGACTTGGGACATCTGCGAGAATAGACGGGGGAACCCTGGCTATCCATCCTGCCTCCTGCGACTGACGGCTCAATCTGGAAGAAAATTTAACATTTTAAGACACTCTGCCCAACTCTGGTTGCCAGGCCTGTCCTGCCTCCATGCAGATGCGCAGCCACTGCGTCCCCCTCGGTATCGTACTTACTTCAACCCGGTAGGCTATCAATCTTTTGGTGGCGACGCTCGGATGGGTGCCGCACTGGACTCTGTGAGTGGAGATGAAGGTAAAGGTGAGTAAATCTCCCTGGGCCCCCCATGCCCCTGTCCTCAGGGGCCCGGCACCCTCCCCAGCTCCATGGAGCGGGGAAGCACCCCTTCACGCAGCCGCTAGCCATGATCAATGGTCCGCCGTCCTACTTGTTGTACCTAACTTACGCTGCTGCTTGCTCCTCCTGGGTCCCCCCATGCACCCATACCTGCTACGTGATCGTTTCCCCCTGGTCAATCGCTTCCTGGCTGCGCCGAACGTCAAATTCTGTCCTGCTTGTGGAAACAAGAAAAAATTGGGTGAGGGGTGTTCGGTCGCCTTGCCGACCTTCCCTGTTGACAGTTGCCAGTGCCAACTCCCTGACATAGGGCTCTTGAGGCACTCAACCCCTCAGGCCCTCCTGTTGGACTCCCTCCCAAATAGCCCCCTCGTGCCCCTGGTGGTCCAGATCTTTGTTACCTTTAGCCAACGTCGTCCGACTGCGCGGGCCGCTTGTCCCTAGTGTGTGGGCAGGGCCTCGGGGGGGGGGGGGGCGAAGCGTGCCGCTGAAAAAACAAAGGGCGCGGAGTGAGGCATGGCAGGCAAGTACTACACAATACTAAACGGGGGGGGTGGCCCATCGGTGTTACAGCCGCAGGCCCCTGCACAGTTTGGTGCCCTAGGGCCACTTCTCCTGCCTTGCTGGCTCTCGTCCCTCACCTGTTGGCGCTTGCATGCACACCAGTTTTGTCGGACGACCCCCTACCTATTTCGGCTACCAGCGGGCGTAGCGAGGCGATGTTGAGCCTCGCCGGGACTCGAACTGGGTTCTCCAGCTCCGGAGTCGGCCGCGCTACCCATTATGCACAGTCCTCTACTAGTTACGGGCGCGCCACCACTGGACAGCTCGCCTGTGCTAGGTCCCACACATTGTCCCTCCATGCTGGCACGTGGCGTGACCGGCCGCGGCGCAGCTGGGTCACGAGCGGTGCGGTGAGGCGGCCTGGTGGTGCCAGGACGCAGCAGCGCGTCGGGTTATCGCGTCCCCCGCTAGGCCCCCTGTGCAGGCGCAGGGGACGCCATCGGTGCTGTGGCCCCCGCATCTACTGGAAGGGCCCGGGCGGAGCGGGCGGAGCCACACGGGGACTCGCTGGGCCCCGCCACCTCCCCGCCTGCCGGCTGGGGGCCTGCCTTGCCTCCCGTAGGGCAGCCGTAACCGCGCAGGGGGTCCAGGCAGAGCCCACTGCCCTGAGAAGCATAAGGCGACTGGAGCAGAACCCACTGCCCTGGGGAGCTGGTGCAGCGCCCCTGCCCTGGGTCATGTGGGACAGGGCAGCGCTCACCGCCCTAGAGATCGGGGGGGTGGGGGCGAACGAGGCAGCGCTCAGGGCCCTGGTGCAAAAGGGAGGCTGGGCAGCACTGGCAGGATCCGGAGCCTTGTCCTGCAGGAACCTATGGCAGGCAGGGCGCAGGAGTTATCACAGATCAAAGCTCCCGGGTAGTGGCGGTGGGGGGGCGGCGGGTGGTGTGAGGCAGGCGGGGCCAGGCGCAGGCGCTTGTCAGTGGGCCCTGCCCCACAGGTACTCGCGGTGAAAGCACCGCCCGAGCCGCCTGCATGAAGCGCCGTGGCCGGAGGCCCTCCTGCCCCTGATGGTGACTCCCCCGGCGCCGGTGGCACTGCTGCCCCCGCCGCCTCCCTCAGCGGCCCGCCGGAGCAGGCCGGGACTGGCCCCCCGAGGGAGAGAGTGGCGTGCTACCGCCCAAAACAAATCTCACCCTACTTAGAGGCCGCAGCCTCGGCGACAAAGGACGGGGTACTCCGTTGACAGAAAATTGCTTCTGCAGAAACGGGGGATCGAACCAAATGCCTTTAGATTTTCAGCCGCAAGCATGGGCTGTCGGCGGGAGTGCGTGGTGCTCCTGGCTCGCTGGGATTGCTCTCCCTGAAGCGCTGGGGACAGCCGGACGCCTCGGAGGCGAGCGCTTCTCCCAGTGCTGTGGCTGGAGACCCCCCTGCCCCGGGGACGGGCCCCAGCGTGCCGCGCGCCACCTGCCTCGCCAGCTGGCCCTCGGCGGCCCCGTGAGCTGGGAGGGGAGGCTGTGCAACTCGGCGTGGCCCCGCAAGACCAGGCGCCCGGGAGACAAATGCCGGTGGTCGGCAGCCCGCAGGCCCGGTGAGGCCCGGACCCCGTGCTCCGCGCTGTGCCCTGCGTGGCCAGCAGTCAGAGGCCCCCTCCCGCCCCCTTCCAGCGGGGAGCCCAGAGGGGGAGGGAAGATGCACGGAGATCTCCCGGCCCGTGGAAAGGCCGTGCGACCCCGCCGGTGAACTGGGCGGGGACCGCGGACCGAGCACGCTGTGTCGTGCCCGGGGACCCCAGACCCTGCGGCCCCAAGCGCCCCATCGTTGCCTGAGCCCTCGAGGAGCTGTCCTCCCCCTAGAGCGGGTGCCGGAGCCGGGATGGCCTGGCGCCCTGCATAGGGGACTGGGAGGAGGATTAAACTCACCGAGTGATCAAAGGGCGGCAGGCAGCAAGACGGGCAGCAAGACGGGCAGCAAGACGGGCAGCGGTCCAGGGAGACGGCGTGTCCAGCGCAGAAGAGGAAGAACAGTGGTGGGGGAGGCTATATACCCTCCCCCTGTCCTCGCGCTCCCCGGAAGTGACGCTGCCTCGTGCGTCACCACCGGGCTGGGGACTCCTCCCCGAGTCCCTGCCCCCAGAGAGGGGGGTGCCCGATGTTACTAGAGGGCTGCCCTCCTTAGTGGCCCCCTGCGGGGCCTCGGACAGCCGCATAGCAACACCATTGGCAACGCTCCCCCCTCCAACAAATTATGCATGCTGACAATAAACACACAACACGTTACTTGTTTGGGTAAAATTGCTGCAGGTTTATTACATACACCGTTATGTAATAAGGTGGGTTATCTTACGGGCGATCCAAGGGCAGGCAGCCATCTGGGCCGCCTGCCCGCCTGAGGAGCCAAGCAGCACTGGACGAAACCCCATCTGTGCTGCCACTTCTGGTGATCCTTCTCCCTGATCACCTGACACATGGTCCCTTCCTACTCACGCCCCCTTTCAGGGCGGAGCGTAGCATAGCAAACCCCCAGTTGTTCAGGCCCACAACCGCCCGAAGGACTAGCGGGGCGCCGACACGGTTTTCCAGTCACCTCCCATGAGGCTCTTAGGATTTGGCTCTAGCACCCCTTTGGTGCTGCGCAGGGAGGGGTACCCTTCTGTCCCCCTTTGCTTCCAGATCGCCCTGTAACTCCGCCTGCAACGAAAAAGACAACATTACAACATTCTCTGCCTCCCATCGGCCCAGAACCACGCCGGGTAAGCGGTAGGGTGGGAGACGGCGTGTCCAGCGCGAGAAGAGGAAGAACAGTGGTGGGGGGGAGGCTATATACCCTCCCCCTGTCCTCGCGCTCCCCGGAAGTGACGCTGCCTCGTGCGTCACCACCGGGCTGGGGGACTCCTCCCGAGTCCCTGCCCCCGAGAGGGGGGGTGCCCGATGTTACTAGAGGGCTGCCCTCCTTAGTGGCCCCCTGCGGGGCCTCGGACAGCCGCATAGCAACACCATTGGCAACGCTCCCCCCTCCAACAAATTATGCATGCTGACAATAAACACACAACACGTTACTTGTTTGGGTAAAATTGCTGCAGGTTTATTACATACACCGTTATGTAATAAGGTGGGTTATCTTACGGGCGATCCAAGGGCAGGCAGCCATCTGGGCCGCCTGCCCGCCTGAGGAGCCAAGCAGCACTGGACGAAACCCCATCTGTGCTGCCACTTCTGGTGATCCTTCTCCTGATCACCTGACACATGGTCCCCTTCCTACTCACGCCCCTTTCAGGGCGGAGCGTAGCATAGCAAACCCCCAGTTGTTCAGGCCCACAACCGCCCGAAGGACTAGCGGGGCGCCGACACGGTTTTCCAGTCACCTCCCATGAGGCTCTTAGGATTTGGCTCTAGCACCCCCTTTGGTGCTGCGCAGGGAGGGAGTACCCTTCTGTCCCCCTTTGCTTCCAGATCGCCCTGTAACTCCGCCACAGCTCTGGAGGTGGCCCCCGTCACCGCCAGGGCCCCCACCCAACCCCTATGGTCCTACCTGCAACCTCTCATTTCCAAGGCCTCCCGCAGGTCTAACAGGAAGAGGTCCATCCCCACTGGCGATAGGTGAACCCCATCCGCCGCAAAGTAACCTTTCACCTTTTCTTGGATCAGCTCATGTCTGATGAATCCCAGGCCCCTCTGGTCAGTGAACTTGCGCATTGCCCCGTTCACTCGCTTACGGGAGTGCTCCACTGCCTCCCCAGACTTCGCCCCTTGCCATACTCTGCGTGGAATCATCTCTGACCAACAGACCTCACATTGCCCCATGCGTTTGACGATTTCACCTAAGTCACTTTTCATGGCCTGCAAGAGTAGCCTTCTCCCCATGGCAATGAGGTCATTTCCCCCAGGTGTATCACCAATATTCTTGGCATGGCCCCCTGTGCGGCTAGTCTCTGTTCCAGTCTGTTCCTGAGGGTGCTCCATCTCATTCCAGGAAACCCATCCACTCAAACTGTGTCTTTGAGAATCCCGCGTCCAATTCCGGCGCGCCGCCCACTGGGCCACCCTGGTGATGAAAGAATGCCCGATCACCCATACCTGGAAACCTAGTAGAGTAAAGGACACCATTTACACACTCTGTACTTTTAATGTTCAATTTCACACAAGAATAATGACATGTGGTACACTCAAAATCACTGCACACTGTGAATACAAACAAATTGCTTCAAGGACGGACGTACCGTTTGTAGCATTCAGACTCCCAACGCCCCACCTTTTTACCCCTCTGGCTCCATTCCTGCTTTGAACGCAGCCGTGGCCGCCCCTATTCGGAAGGAATGGCTGGTGTATTTTTTCCCTTGCTGGGCAAGGCCCGCCCGAGTTAAGCTCGTCCTCATCAATCGTTCCATCTGGTACTTCGTCAGGGGACCCTGATCAGCATGGATCAGCAGATACCCGGGGCGTTGGGGCGGAGCGCCAAGTACTCCCTGACCTTGGCGACCGGGCAGTACCTGTGGTCCCCCAGCGGCCTTAGCTCCACATCTACCCCCGCCCTGCCTGGTCCGTTTTGGACCTCCTGAGGTGGATGGACAGGGTGCCCACCAGGGTGACATCCTTGATGTTTAAGGCATTGCCCGACCGGTCCGTCTTGGACCTGGCCACCAGTTCACTTATCCGAAATGCGCCAAAACGCTAGGCAGAAAGCGGCCGCAAGAGCGACGCCTCGTACTGCGAGTAGGTGACCCCTTCTAATACGTCCAGCATGCCCTTGAGAGTGTCAAATTCGATGGGGGCCCTGTTGTCTGGTACTCTGGGTTCCTCTCTGGCCCAACCCTTGAGGGCCGCCCTGATGATGAAGGACTTGGTGGGGTCGCTCCCCCCATGAGTTTGGCGTCGTGGCTCACTGCCGCCAGGTGGCCGCACACCCAGGAATGGCTCTTCCCCTGTTCCTTAGCCCACACTACGAAAGCCTGCACTGTGCCCTCCCTCGGGAGCGGGGAAAGACCCAGGGATTGTGACACTTTCTTGAAGGTGGCCAGGTGGGCCCTGTATCGTGTCCTGGTACCTGGGGCCAATGAGCATTCGCCCAGTGCTCTCAATCGTTGCTCCACTGTAGGATTCTCCAGAGGTGCGCTGGGAAGGGGGTCATCTCCGCTCTCGCTCGCGGCCAGGCCTCCCGGAAGCGGAGCCACTGAAAGCGAGAAAGAGCGTCAGCTGCCACGTTCTTGACCCCTCGATATGCCTCGCCCTGAATTCAACATTTCAGCGCAGGCATGCCCTGACTAACTCTCTGAGAAGACAGAGGACCAACGGGCACTTGGCTGTTTGCCCATTGATGGCCTGCACCACTGCCATGTTGTCAGACCAGAATAGCACCTTTCTGTCTGAAAGCGACCGGCCACAGGTGTAGTGCAATGACGATTGGGAATAGCTCCAGGACCGAGATGTTGGCTGTGATGTTGCGCCTGCGCCAGGCGTTGGGCCACTCCTGGGCGCACCATTCTGCCCCCAAGATTGCCCCAAAGCCCTCCCTACCTGATGCGTCCGTGAAGAGGCAGAGCTCAGGACTGTCTGCCCAAGGTGCCCTCCAAATCACCGTCCCATTGAACTGCGTGAGGAACTCGCACCACATGGCAAGGTCTTTCTTCAGGCCCTTTGCCAGCCTAACCAGGTGGTGTTTCTTTTTGACGTTGGCTGTTGCCCTAGCTAACCTCCTGGCGAAGACTCTCCCCGCAGGGATAACTCTGACTGCGAAATTGAGCTTTCCCAGGAGGCATTGTATGGCACCCAGGGGGGCTTTGTCTTTCCCCAGCAATGCTTGAATGTCCTGACGCAGCGCCTGTACCTTGTCCGCAGGGAGCCTGGACTCGCCCTTAATAGTGTCCAGTTCGATGCCTAAAAAAGTCAAGACTTGCGCCGGACCCTCGGTCTTGCCAGGTGCTAACGGAACCCCTAGGTGCCTGGCCATGTCCTGGAAGCACTGCAAGCCTCTGCTGCACTCACGCGTGCCCGCCCCCGATGAACAAGAAGTCATCCAGGTAGTGCGTCACCCCTTCCACCTTGAACCTGTGCGCGAGCACCCACTGCAGGAAAGAGCTAAAAGCCTCAAAGTAGGCACAGGACACGGAGCATCCCATGGGCATGCATTTGTCGAAGAAGAATTCTCCCTGCCACTTGAAACCCAGGAGATGCTGGCTATCCGGGTGGACCGGCAGCAGGCGGAAAGCAGCCTCTATGTCTGATTTTGCCAACCAAGCTCCCTTGCCCGCCCTCCTGACCATGTCCACCGCCATGTCCAGGGAGCAGTAAGACACCGAGCACGTTCCCTCTTCTAACCAGAAGTTCACTGAGTCACCTTCTGGGTAAGACAGGTGCTGGATCAACCTGAAGGCCCCTGGCTCTTTCTTGGGTACTACCCCCAGCGGGGATACAACAAAGTTCGTGAGTGGTGGCTGGTTGAAGGGGCCCGCCACCCTACCCAGGGCCGATTCCTTATTAATCTTCCCCTGCACAACTTCAGGTTGCTCCCTGGCCGATTTGAGGTTGCCCGCGTCCCTGCTTGCTAGTGGGCCCCGGTAAGGTATTCTGAATCCTTCCATGAACCCCTCCGCTAGGAGCAGTCTATCCTTGGTGTTCGGATACTCGCGGATGAGGGGAGGAGGTTTGAAATGATGATGGGGGACGGACCCTTGGCCATGTGTAGGTTGGAAGGTCTGCCCCTGGGAGGCGACCCGGGGACAACACTGCTGGGGGGGTGGGGAGGGCGGAGGAGGGGGCAGGACGGCGGAAATTGTCTATTTGTCTTGCCTTCCCGTAGGGGGTGCGGGGCCCTCCCACTTGTTACAAGAGGGGGCAGGATGGGTGGCCCCGCATTTGCTACAGGTATGGGAGAACCTGCATGCTTTGCCCCAGGAGCAGGACCCTGCGTTATATAACCTGCAGGTTCCAGTGTACACTGTTTTACCTCCATTCTTTCGGCCACCTCCTCGACCACCCCGAAAAGACTTGTTGAACTGACCCTTCGACTCCTGCTTCTGACCCTTGGGCTTGTCACCCCCACTGTTGTTTGTGTTGGTCTTGTCCTTCCCTTCAACTGTGCGCTTTCCCATGTGCTTAACCCAGAGCCTCACCTCCATTTGGTCCCACTCCAGTTCGGGACACATGGCCATCTTTTTCGAAATTCGCAGTCATAGTGGTACCATCCCATCCCCCGCTTGTCCCAGCCTCGTTGGTGATGATGCTGGCATACTGAAACAACCCCGGCCCCTGTTCTGGGAATTTTTCCATTATCACTGCAGCCAGGATGGCGAAAGCTTGTCCCCATGTTACAATGTTCTTCTCCGGCCAAGCTTGGAATCGTACCTTTTATCCTCCTCCTTACCCCCATCTTTCTTGTGTCAACGCCCTCCGCCCCGTGCATGAGCAGGGTAAATATATCTATAAACTCTCGCCTCCAGATCCCCTCTTTGGCCGCTGTGGGAACCTCCCACCCCAATGAGCACCGCCCGAGACCATAGGCGCCATTGTGACTAGTGGCTTGGACACCCCGGCTGCGTTGGGCAGCTCTGGGGAACGTGTGGGAGCGCTGACTGCCTGAGGTGCGGCGGGCGGGATCACCACCGGGAGTGGTACCGTGCTGGCGGGGGACTTGCTGGAGACGGAGTGGCACCCACCGCCGGGTGCTGCCCAACTGGTTCTGCTGGGCTGCTGGTTGACGCTTTGTCGCCCTGGGGAAGAGCTGCGCTTGCCGTGCTGGCGCCCCCTCCCCAAACCTGCGTGATGGACGGGACCCCAAGCGCACGCCCCGGAGGAGCCGGCACCGCCCCTCCACCCCCACTGTTCGAGCTGGCCCCGCAAGGCCTGCTCTGACCTCGGCCATAAAGCTCCTCAAAGAGTCTGTGAGCTTACCCAAGTCCTCAGTTGTTGCGTAGCTCGCAGGGAGCGGGATGCTGGCCGGGGGAATGGCTGGCCCAGGTGCCGGGGGCGGAGGGAGGGGCAGCGGGGTGGCAGGGATCCGGGGGGTGGTCATGGCCCGACTCCTGGTTGGCAGCGGGTCTGCCGGAAAGTCCTTTACTGTGGGCCTGCGTGTCCTCTTGGACCTAGTGGGGCCTGCCTCTTCGATGTGCTCCTGCTCTGTGGTCAAGGACGCACTGGCGAACCCAGAGTCCTCCGGGTTATTGGCCTTCAGAAGTTCTGTGGCCCAAGCCAATCCCTTGGTCTTGGCCATGTCGAGGAAAGCTGCAATCTGCGCTTCTTGTGAGGTGCCTGGCTGTGTTTCGTCGACTTGGGACATCTGCGAGAATAGACGGGGGGAACCCTGGCTATCCATCCTGCCTCCTGCGACTGACGGCTCAATCTGGAAGAAAATTTAACATTTTAAGACACTCTGCCCAACTCTGGTTGCCAGGCCTGTCCTGCCTCCATGCAGATGCGCAGCCACTGCGTCCCCCTCGGTATCGTACTTACTTCAACCCGGTAGGCTATCAATCTTTTGGTGGCGACGCTCGGATGGGTGCCGCACTGGACTCTGTGAGTGGAGATGAAGGTAAAGGTGAGTAAATCTCCCCTGGGCCCCCCGTGCCCCTGTCCTCAGGGGCCCGGCACCCTCCCCAGCTCCATGGAGCGGGGAAGCACCCCTTCACGCAGCCGCTAGCCATGATCAATGGTCCGCCGTCCCTACTTGTTGTACCTAACTTACGCTGCTGCTTGCTCCTCCTGGGTCCCCCCATGCACCCATACCTGCTACGTGATCGTTTCCCCCTGGTCAATCGCTTCCTGGCTGCGCCGAACGTCAAATTCTGTCCTGCTTGTGGAAACAAGAAAAAAATTGGGTGAGGGGTGTTCGGTCGCCTTGCCGACCTTCCCTGTTGACAGTTGCCAGTGCCAACTCCCTGACATAGGGCTCTTGAGGCACCCAACCCCTCAGGCCCTCCTGTTGGACTCCCTCCCAAATAGCCCCCTCGTGCCCCTGGTGGTCCAGATCTTTGTTACCTTTAGCCAACGTCGTCCGACTGCGCGGGCCGCTTGTCCCTAGTGTGTGGGCAGGGCCTCAGGGGGGCGAAGCGTGCCGCTGAAAAAACAAAGGGCGCGGAGTGAGGCATGGCAGGCAAGTACTACACAATACTAAACGGGGGGTGGCCCATCGGTGTTACAGCCGCAGGCCCCTGCACAGTTTGGTGCCCTAGGGCCACTTCTCCTGCCTTGCTGGCTCTCGTCCCTCACCTGTTGGCGCTTGCATGCACACCAGTTTTGTCGGACGACCCCCTACCTATTTCGGCTACCAGCGGGCGTAGCGAGGCGATGTTGAGCCTCGCCGGGACTCGAACTGGGTTCTCCAGCTCCGGAGTCGGCCGCGCTACCCATTATGCACAGTCCTCTACTAGTTACGGGCGCGCCACCACTGGACAGCTCGCCTGTGCTAGGTCCCACACATTGTCCCTCCATGCTGGCACGTGGCGTGACCGGCCGCGGCGCAGCTGGGTCACGAGCGGTGCGGTGAGGCGGCCTGGTGGTGCCAGGACGCAGCAGCGCGTCGGGTTATCGCGTCCCCCGCTAGGCCCCCTGTGCAGGCGCAGGGGACGCCATCGGTGCTGTGGCCCCCCCGCATCTACTGGAAGGGCCCGGGCGGAGCGGCGGAGCCACACGGGGACTCGCTGGGCCCCGCCACCTCCCCGCCTGCCGGCTGGGGGCCTGCCTTGCCTCCCGTAGGGCAGCCGTAACCGCGCAGGGGGTCCAGGCAGAGCCCACTGCCCTGAGAAGCATAAGGCGACTGGAGCAGAACCCACTGCCCTGGGGAGCTGGTGCAGCGCCCCCTGCCCTGGGTCATGTGGGACAGGGCAGCGCTCACCGCCCTAGAGATCGGGGGGGGGTGGGGGCGAACGAGGCAGCGCTCAGGGCCCTGGTGCAAAAGGGAGGCTGGGCAGCACTGGCAGGATCCGGAGCCTTGTCCTGCAGGAACCTATGGCAGGCAGGGCGCAGGAGTTATCACAGATCAAAGCTCCCGGGTAGTGGCGGTGGGGGGCGGCGGGTGGTGTGAGGCAGGCGGGGCCAGGCGCAGGCGCTTGTCAGTGGGCCCTGCCCCACAGGTACTCGCGGTGAAAGCACCGCCCGAGCCGCCTGCATGAAGCGCCGTGGCCGGAGGCCCTCCTGCCCCTGATGGTGACTCCCCCGGCGCCGGTGGCACTGCTGCCCCCGCCGCCTCCCCTCAGCGGCCCGCCGGAGCAGGCCGGGACTGGCCCCCGAGGGAGAGAGTGGCGTGCTACCGCCCAAAACAAATCTCACCCTACTTAGAGGCCGCAGCCTCGGCGACAAGAGACGGGGTGCTCCGTTGACAGAAAATTGCTTCTGCAGAAACGGGGATCGAACCAAATGCCTTTAGATTTTCAGCCGCAAGCATGGGCTGTCGGGCGGGAGTGCGTGGTGCTCCTGGCTCGCTGGGATTGCTCTCCCTGAAGCGCTGGGGACAGCCGGACGCCTCGGAGGCGAGCGCTTCTCCCAGTGCTGTGGCTGGAGACCCCCCTGCCCCGGGGACGGGCCCCAGCGTGCCGCGCGCCACCTGCCTCGCCAGCTGGCCCTCGGCGGCCCCGTGAGCTGGGAGGGGAGGCTGTGCAACTCGGCGTGGCCCCGCAAGACCAGGCGCCCGGGAGACAAATGCCGGTGGTCGGCAGCCCGCAGGCCCGGTGAGGCCCGGACCCCGTGCTCCGCGCTGTGCCCTGCGTGGCCAGCAGTCAGAGGCCCCCTCCCGCCCCCTTCCAGCGGGGAGCCCAGAGGGGAGGGGAAGATGCACGGAGATCTCCCGGCCCGTGGAAAGGCCGTGCGACCCCGCCGGTGAACTGGGCGGGGACCGCGGACCGAGCACGCTGTGTCGTGCCCGGGGACCCCAGACCCTGCGGCCCCAAGCGCCCCATCGTTGCCTGAGCCCTCGAGGAGCTGTCCTCCCCCTAGAGCGGGTGCCGGAGCCGGGATGGCCTGGCGCCCTGCATAGGGGACTGGAGGGAGGATTAAACTCACCGAGTGATCAAAGGGCGGCAGGCAGCAAGACGGGCAGCAAGACGGGCAGCAAGACGGGCAGCGGTCCAGGGAGACGGCGTGTCCAGCGCGAAGAGGAAGAACAGTGGTGGGGGGAGGCTATATACCCTCCCCCTGTCCTCGCGCTCCCCGGAAGTGACGCTGCCTCGTGCGTCACCACCGGGCTGGGGACTCCTCCCCGAGTCCCTGCCCCCGAGAGGGGGGTGCCCGATGTTACTAGAGGGCTGCCCTCCTTAGTGGCCCCCTGCGGGGGCCTCGGACAGCCGCATAGCAACACCATTGGCAACGCTCCCCCCCCCTCCAACAAAGTATGCATGCTGACAATAAACACACAACACGTTACTTGTTTGGGTAAAATTGCTGCAGGTTTATTACATACACCGTTATGTAATAAGGTGGGTTATCTTACGGGCGATCCAAGGGCAGGCAGCCATCTGGGCCGCCTGCCCGCCTGAGGAGCCAAGCAGCACTGGACGAAACCCCATCTGTGCTGCCACTTCTGGTGATCCTTCTCCCTGATCACCTGACACATGGTCCCTTCCTACTCACGCCCCCTTTCAGGGCGGAGCGTAGCATAGCAAACCCCCAGTTGTTCAGGCCCACAACCGCCCGAAGGACTAGCGGGGCGCCGACACGGTTTTCCAGTCACCTCCCATGAGGCTCTTAGGATTTGGCTCTAGCACCCCCTTTGGTGCTGCGCAGGGAGGGGTACCCTTCTGTCCCCCTTTGCTTCCAGATCGCCCTGTAACTCCGCCTGCAACGAAAAAGACAACATTACAACATTCTCTGCCTCCCATCGGCCCAGAACCACGCCGGGTAAGCGGTAGGGTGGGAGACGGCGTGTCCAGCGCGAGAAGAGGAAGAACAGTGGTGGGGGAGGCTATATACCCTCCCCTGTCCTCGCGCTCCCCGGAAGTGACGCTGCCTCGTGCGTCACCACCGGGCTGGGGGACTCCTCCCCGAGTCCCTGCCCCCCGAGAGGGGGGGTGCCCGATGTTACTAGAGGGCTGCCCTCCTTAGTGGCCCCCTGCGGGGCCTCGGACAGCCGCATAGCAACACCATTGGCAACGCTCCCCCCTCCAACAAATTATGCATGCTGACAATAAACACACAACACGTTACTTGTTTGGGTAAAATTGCTGCAGGTTTATTACATACACCGTTATGTAATAAGGTGGGTTATCTTACGGGCGATCCAAGGGCAGGCAGCCATCTGGGCCGCCTGCCCGCCTGAGGAGCCAAGCAGCACTGGACGAAACCCCATCTGTGCTGCCACTTCTGGTGATCCTTCTCCCTGATCACCTGACACATGGTCCCTTCCTACTCACGCCCCTTTCAGGGCGGAGCGTAGCATAGCAAACCCCCAGTTGTTCAGGCCCACAACCGCCCGAAGGACTAGCGGGGCGCCGACACGGTTTTCCAGTCACCTCCCATGAGGCTCTTAGGATTTGGCTCTAGCACCCCCTTTGGTGCTGCGCAGGGAGAGGTACCCTTCTGTCCCCCTTTGCTTCCAGATCGCCCTGTAACTCCGCCACAGCTCTGGAGGTGGCCCCCGTCACCGCCAGGGCCCCCACCCAACCCCTATGGTCCTACCTGCAACCTCTCATTTCCAAGGCCTCCCGCAGGTCTAACAGGAAGAGGTCCATCCCCACTAGCGATAGGTGAACCCCATCCGCCGCAAAGTAACCTTTCACCTTTTCTTGGATCAGCTCATGTCTGATGAATCCCAGGCCCCTCTGGTCAGTGAACTTGCGCATTGCCCCGTTCACTCGCTTACGGGAGTGCTCCACTGCCTCCCCAGACTTCGCCCCTTGCCATACTCTGCGTGGAATCATCTCTGACCAACAGACCTCACATTGCCCCATGCGTTTGACGATTTCACCTAAGTCACTTTTCATGGCCTGCAAGAGTAGCCTTCTCCCCATGGCAATGAGGTCATTTCCCCCAGGTGTATCACCAATATTCTTGGCATGGCCCCCTGTGCGGCTAGTCTCTGTTCCAGTCTGTTCCTGAGGGTGCTCCATCTCATTCCAGGAAACCCATCCACTCAAACTGTGTCTTTGAGAATCCCGCGTCCAATTCCGGCGCGCCGCCCACTGGGCCACCCTGGTGATGAAAGAATGCCCGATCACCCATACCTGGAAACCTAGTAGAGTAAAGGACACCATTTACACACTCTGTACTTTTAATGTTCAATTTCACACAAGAATAATGACATGTGGTACACTCAAAATCACTGCACACTGTGAATACAAACAAATTGCTTCAAGGACGGACGTACCGTTTGTAGCATTCAGACTCCCAACGCCCCACCTTTTTTACCCCCTCTGGCTCCATTCCTGCTTTGAACGCAGCCGTGGCCGCCCCTATTCGGAAGGAATGGCTGGTGTATTTTTTCCCTTGCTGGGCAAGGCCCGCCCGAGTTAAGCTCGTCCTCATCAATCGTTCCATCTGGTACTTCGTCAGGGGACCCTGATCAGCATGGATCAGCAGATACCCGGGGGCGTTGGGGCGGAGCGCCAAGTACTCCCTGACCTTGGCGACCGGGCAGTACCTGTGGTCCCCCAGCGGCCTTAGCTCCACATCTACCCCCGCCCTGCCTGGTCCGTTTTGGACCTCCTGAGGTGGATGGACAGGGTGCCCACCAGGGTGACATCCTTGATGTTTAAGGCATTGCCCGACCGGTCCGTCTTGGACCTGGCCACCAGTTCACTTATCCGAAATGCGCCAAAAAACGCTAGGCAGAAAGCGGCCGCAAAGAGCGACGCCTCGTACTGCGAGTAGGTGACCCCTTCTAATACGTCCAGCATGCCCTTGAGAGTGTCAAATTCGATGGGGGCCCTGTTGTCTGGTACTCTGGGTTCCTCTCTGGCCCAACCCTTGAGGGCCGCCCTGATGATGAAGGACTTGGTGGGGTCGCTCCCCCATGAGTTTGGCGTCGTGGCTCACTGCCGCCAGGTGGCCGCACACCCAGGAATGGCTCTTCCCCTGTTCCTTAGCCCACACTACGAAAGCCTGCACTGTGCCCTCCCTCGGGAGCGGGGAAAGACCCAGGGATTGTGACACTTTCTTGAAGGTGGCCAGGTGGGCCCTGTATCGTGTCCTGGTACCTGGGGCCAATGAGCATTCGCCCAGTGCTCTCAATCGTTGCTCCACTGTAGGATTCTCCAGAGGTGCGCTGGGAAGGGGTCATCTCCGCTCTCGCTCGCGGCCAGGCCTCCCGGAAGCGGAGCCACTGAAAGCGAGAAAGAGCGTCAGCTGCCACGTTCTTGACCCCCTCGATATGCCTCGCCCTGAATTCAACATTTCAGCGCAGGCATGCCCTGACTAACTCTCTGAGAAGACAGAGGACCAACGGGCACTTGGCTGTTTGCCCATTGATGGCCTGCACCACTGCCATGTTGTCAGACCAGAATAGCACCTTTCTGTCTGAAAGCGACCCGGCCACAGGTGTAGTGCAATGACGATTGGGAATAGCTCCAGGACCGAGATGTTGGCTGTGATGTTGCGCCTGCGCCAGGCGTTGGGCCACTCCTGGGCGCACCATTCTGCCCCCAAGATTGCCCCAAAGCCCTCCCTACCTGATGCGTCCGTGAAGAGGCAGAGCTCAGGACTGTCTGCCCAAGGTGCCCTCCAAATCACCGTCCCATTGAACTGCGTGAGGAACTCGCACCACATGGCAAGGTCTTTCTTCAGGCCCTTTGCCAGCCTAACCAGGTGGTGTTTCTTTTTGACGTTGGCTGTTGCCCTAGCTAACCTCCTGGCGAAGACTCTCCCCGCAGGGATAACTCTGACTGCGAAATTGAGCTTTCCCAGGAGGCATTGTATGGCACCCAGGGGGCTTTGTCTTTCCCCAGCAATGCTTGAATGTCCTGACGCAGCGCCTGTACCTTGTCCGCAGGGAGCCTGGACTCGCCCTTAATAGTGTCCAGTTCGATGCCTAAAAAAGTCAAGACTTGCGCCGGACCCTCGGTCTTGCCAGGTGCTAACGGAACCCCTAGGTGCCTGGCCATGTCCTGGAAGCACTGCAAGCCTCTGCTGCACTCACGCGTGCCCGCCCCCGATGAACAAGAAGTCATCCAGGTAGTGCGTCACCCCTTCCACCTTGAACCTGTGCGCGAGCACCCACTGCAGGAAAGAGCTAAAAGCCTCAAAGTAGGCACAGGACACGGAGCATCCCATGGGCATGCATTTGTCGAAGAAGAATTCTCCCTGCCACTTGAAACCCAGGAGATGCTGGCTATCCGGGTGGACCGGCAGCAGGCGGAAAGCAGCCTCTATGTCTGATTTTGCCAACCAAGCTCCCTTGCCCGCCCTCCTGACCATGTCCACCGCCATGTCCAGGGAGCAGTAAGACACCGAGCACGTTCCCTCTTCTAACCAGAAGTTCACTGAGTCACCTTCTGGGTAAGACAGGTGCTGGATCAACCTGAAGGCCCCTGGCTCTTTCTTGGGTACTACCCCCAGCGGGGATACAACAAAGTTCGTGAGTGGTGGCTGGTTGAAGGGGCCCGCCACCCTACCCAGGGCCGATTCCTTATTAATCTTCCCCTGCACAACTTCAGGTTGCTCCCTGGCCGATTTGAGGTTGCCCGCGTCCCTGCTTGCTAGTGGGCCCCGGTAAGGTATTCTGAATCCTTCCATGAACCCCTCCGCTAGGAGCAGTCTATCCTTGGTGTTCGGATACTCGCGGATGAGGGGGAGGAGGTTTGAAATGATGATGGGGGACGGACCCTTGGCCATGTGTAGGTTGGAAGGTCTGCCCCTGGGAGGCGACCCGGGGACAACACTGCTGGGGGGGGTGGGGGGCGGAGAGGGGGGCAGGACGGCGGAAATTGTCTATTTGTCTTGCCTTCCCGTAGGGGGTGCGGGGCCCTCCCACTTGTTACAAGAGGGGCAGGATGGGTGGCCCCGCATTTGCTACAGGTATGGGAGAACCTGCATGCTTTGCCCCAGGAGCAGGACCCTGCGTTATATAACCTGCAGGTTCCAGTGTACACTGTTTTACCTCCATTCTTTCGGCCACCTCCTCGACCACCCCGAAAAGACTTGTTGAACTGACCCTTCGACTCCTGCTTCTGACCCTTGGGCTTGTCACCCCCACTGTTGTTTGTGTTGGTCTTGTCCTTCCCTTCAACTGTGCGCTTTCCCATGTGCTTAACCCAGAGCCTCACCTCCATTTGGTCCCACTCCAGTTCGGGACACATGGCCATCTTTTTCGAAATTCGCAGTCATAGTGGTACCATCCCATCCCCCGCTTGTCCCAGCCTCGTTGGTGATGATGCTGGCATACTGAAACAACCCGGCCCCTGTTCTGGGAATTTTTCCATTATCACTGCAGCCAGGATGGCGAAAGCTTGTCCCCATGTTACAATGTTCTTCTCCGGCCAAGCTTGGAATCGTACCTTTTATCCTCCTCCTTACCCCCATCTTTCTTGTGTCAACGCCCTCCGCCCCGTGCATGAGCAGGGTAAATATATCTATAAACTCTCGCCTCCAGATCCCCTCTTTGGCCGCTGTGGGAACCTCCCACCCCAATGAGCACCGCCCGAGACCATAGGCGCCATTGTGACTAGTGGCTTGGACACCCCGGCTGCGTTGGGCAGCTCTGGGGAACGTGTGGGAGCGCTGACTGCCTGAGGTGCGGCGGGCGGGATCACCACCGGGAGTGGTACCGTGCTGGCGGGGGACTTGCTGGAGACGGAGTGGCACCCACCGCCGGGTGCTGCCCAACTGGTTCTGCTGGGCTGCTGGTTGACGCTTTGTCGCCCTGGGGAAGAGCTGCGCTTGCCGTGCTGGCGCCCCCTCCCCAAACCTGCGTGATGGACGGGACCCCAAGCGCACGCCCCGGAGGAGCCGGCACCGCCCCTCCACCCCCACTGTTCGAGCTGGCCCCCGCAAGGCCTGCTCTGACCTCGGCCATAAAGCTCCTCAAAGAGTCTGTGAGCTTACCCAAGTCCTCAGTTGTTGCGTAGCTCGCAGGGAGCGGGATGCTGGCCGGGGGAATGGCTGGCCCAGGTGCCGGGGCGGAGGGAGGGGCAGCGGGGTGGCAGGGATCCGGGGGGTGGTCATGGCCCGACTCCTGGTTGGCAGCGGGTCTGCCGGAAAGTCCTTTACTGTGGGCCTGCGTGTCCTCTTGGACCTAGTGGGGCCTGCCTCTTCGATGTGCTCCTGCTCTGTGGTCAAGGACGCACTGGCGAACCCAGAGTCCTCCGGGTTATTGGCCTTCAGAAGTTCTGTGGCCCAAGCCAATCCCTTGGTCTTGGCCATGTCGAGGAAAGCTGCAATCTGCGCTTCTTGTGAGGTGCCTGGCTGTGTTTCGTCGACTTGGGACATCTGCGAGAATAGACGGGGGGAACCCTGGCTATCCATCCTGCCTCCTGCGACTGACGGCTCAATCTGGAAGAAAATTTAACATTTTAAGACACTCTGCCCAACTCTGGTTGCCAGGCCTGTCCTGCCTCCATGCAGATGCGCAGCCACTGCGTCCCCCTCGGTATCGTACTTACTTCAACCCGGTAGGCTATCAATCTTTTGGTGGCGACGCTCGGATGGGTGCCGCACTGGACTCTGTGAGTGGAGATGAAGGTAAAGGTGAGTAAATCTCCCCTGGGCCCCCCGTGCCCCTGTCCTCAGGGGCCCGGCACCCTCCCCAGCTCCATGGAGCGGGGAAGCACCCCTTCACGCAGCCGCTAGCCATGATCAATGGTCCGCCGTCCTACTTGTTGTACCTAACTTACGCTGCTGCTTGCTCCTCCTGGGTCCCCCATGCACCCATACCTGCTACGTGATCGTTTCCCCCTGGTCAATCGCTTCCTGGCTGCGCCGAACGTCAAATTCTGTCCTGCTTGTGGAAACAAGAAAAAAATTGGGTGAGGGGTGTTCGGTCGCCTTGCCGACCTTCCCTGTTGACAGTTGCCAGTGCCAACTCCCTGACATAGGGCTCTTGAGGCACTCAACCCCTCAGGCCCTCCTGTTGGACTCCCTCCCAAATAGCCCCCTCGTGCCCCTGGTGGTCCAGATCTTTGTTACCTTTAGCCAACGTCGTCCGACTGCGCGGGCCGCTTGTCCCTAGTGTGTGGGCAGGGCCTCAGGGGGGCGAAGCGTGCCGCTGAAAAAACAAAGGGCGCGGAGTGAGGCATGGCAGGCAAGTACTACACAATACTAAACGGGGGGGGTGGCCCATCGGTGTTACAGCCGCAGGCCCCCGCACAGTTTGGTGCCCTAGGGCCACTTCTCCTGCCTTGCTGGCTCTCGTCCCTCACCTGTTGGCGCTTGCATGCACACCAGTTTTGTCGGACGACCCCCTACCTATTTCGGCTACCAGCGGGCGTAGCGAGGCGATGTTGAGCCTCGCCGGGACTCGAACTGGGTTCTCCAGCTCCGGAGTCGGCCGCGCTACCCATTATGCACAGTCCTCTACTAGTTACGGGCGCGCCACCACTGGACAGCTCGCCTGTGCTAGGTCCCACACATTGTCCCTCCATGCTGGCACGTGGCGTGACCGGCCGCGGCGCAGCTGGGTCACGAGCGGTGCGGTGAGGCGGCCTGGTGGTGCCAGGACGCAGCAGCGCGTCGGGTTATCGCGTCCCCCGCTAGGCCCCCCTGTGCAGGCGCAGGGGACGCCATCGGTGCTGTGGCCCCCCCGCATCTACTGGAAGGGCCCGGGCGGAGCGGCGGAGCCACACGGGGACTCGCTGGGCCCCGCCACCTCCCCGCCTGCCGGCTGGGGGCCTGCCTTGCCTCCCGTAGGGCAGCCGTAACCGCGCAGGGGGGTCCAGGCAGAGCCCACTGCCCTGAGAAGCATAAGGCGACTGGAGCAGAACCCACTGCCCTGGGGAGCTGGTGCAGCGCCCCCTGCCCTGGGTCATGTGGGACAGGGCAGCGCTCACCGCCCTAGAGATCGGGGGGGGGTGGGGGCGAACGAGGCAGCGCTCAGGGCCCTGGTGCAAAAGGGAGGCTGGGCAGCACTGGCAGGATCCGGAGCCTTGTCCTGCAGGAACCTATGGCAGGCAGGGCGCAGGAGTTATCACAGATCAAAGCTCCCGGGTAGTGGCGGTGGGGGGGCGGCGGGTGGTGTGAGGCAGGCGGGGCCAGGCGCAGGCGCTTGTCAGTGGGCCCTGCCCCACAGGTACTCGCGGTGAAAGCACCGCCCGAGCCGCCTGCATGAAGCGCCGTGGCCGGAGGCCCTCCTGCCCCTGATGGTGACTCCCCCCGGCGCCGGTGGCACTGCTGCCCCCGCCGCCTCCCCTCAGCGGCCCGCCGGAGCAGGCCGGGACTGGCCCCCCGAGGGAGAGAGTGGCGTGCTACCGCCCAAAACAAATCTCACCCTACTTAGAGGCCGCAGCCTCGGCGACAAAGGACGGGGTGCTCCGTTGACAGAAAATTGCTTCTGCAGAAACGGGGGATCGAACCAAATGCCTTTAGATTTTCAGCCGCAAGCATGGGCTGTCGGCGGGAGTGCGTGGTGCTCCTGGCTCGCTGGGATTGCTCTCCCTGAAGCGCTGGGGACAGCCGGACGCCTCGGAGGCGAGCGCTTCTCCCAGTGCTGTGGCTGGAGACCCCCCCCTGCCCCGGGGACGGGCCCCAGCGTGCCGCGCGCCACCTGCCTCGCCAGCTGGCCCTCGGCGGCCCCGTGAGCTGGGAGGGGGAGGCTGTGCAACTCGGCGTGGCCCCGCAAGACCAGGCGCCCGGGAGACAAATGCCGGTGGTCGGCAGCCCGCAGGCCCGGTGAGGCCCGGACCCCGTGCTCCGCGCTGTGCCCTGCGTGGCCAGCAGTCAGAGGCCCCCTCCCGCCCCCCTTCCAGCGGGGAGCCCAGAGGGGGGCGGGGAAGATGCACGGAGATCTCCCGGCCCGTGGAAAGGCCGTGCGACCCCGCCGGTGAACTGGGCGGGGACCGCGGACCGAGCACGCTGTGTCGTGCCCGGGGACCCCAGACCCTGCGGCCCCACGCGCCCCATCGTTGCCTGAGCCCTCGAGGAGCTGTCCTCCCCCCCCTAGAGCGGGTGCCGGAGCCGGGATGGCCTGGCGCCCTGCATAGGGGGACTGGGGGGGAGGATTAAACTCACCGAGTGATCAAAGGGCGGCAGGCAGCAAGACGGGCAGCAAGACGGGCAGCAAGACGGGCAGCGGTCCAGGGAGACGGCGTGTCCAGCGCGAGAAGAGGAAGAACAGTGGTGGGGGGGGAGGCTATATACCCTCCCCCTGTCCTCGCGCTCCCCGGAAGTGACGCTGCCTCGTGCGTCACCACCGGGCTGGGGGACTCCTCCCCCGAGTCCCTGCCCCCCGAGAGGGGGGGGGGTGCCCCGATGTTACTAGAGGGCTGCCCTCCTTAGTGGCCCCCTGCGGGGGCCTCGGACAGCCGCATAGCAACACCATTGGCAACGCTCCCCCCCCCTCCAACAAATTATGCATGCTGACAATAAACACACAACACGTTACTTGTTTGGGTAAAATTGCTGCAGGTTTATTACATACACCGTTATGTAATAAGGTGGGTTATCTTACGGGCGATCCAAGGGCAGGCAGCCATCTGGGCCGCCTGCCCGCCTGAGGAGCCAAGCAGCACTGGACGAAACCCCATCTGTGCTGCCACTTCTGGTGATCCTTCTCCCTGATCACCTGACACATGGTCCCTTCCTACTCACGCCCCCTTTCAGGGCGGAGCGTAGCATAGCAAACCCCCAGTTGTTCAGGCCCACAACCGCCCGAAGGACTAGCGGGGCGCCGACACGGTTTTCCAGTCACCTCCCATGAGGCTCTTAGGATTTGGCTCTAGCACCCCTTTGGTGCTGCGCAGGGAGGGGTACCCTTCTGTCCCCCTTTGCTTCCAGATCGCCCTGTAACTCCGCCTGCAACGAAAAGACAACATTACAACATTCTCTGCCTCCCATCGGCCCAGAACCACGCCGGGTAAGCGGTAGGGTGGGAGACGGCGTGTCCAGCGCGAGAAGAGGAAGAACAGTGGTGGGGGGGAGGCTATATACCCTCCCCCTGTCCTCGCGCTCCCCGGAAGTGACGCTGCCTCGTGCGTCACCACCGGGCTGGGGGACTCCTCCCCCGAGTCCCTGCCCCCCGAGAGGGGGGGGGGGGTGCCCCGATGTTACTAGAGGGCTGCCCTCCTTAGTGGCCCCCTGCGGGGGCCTCGGACAGCCGCAAATTGCTATGCTTAGACAAACTCTGAAGCATTGGATGTGGGCTGTGCAATGCAGCACACATGCAGTGCTTTAGTGTTTTGATAAATGAACATATCTCCCCTTGCTTGCACCTGCTTCAAGCAGGCGTTAGTTTTTTACAAAAAGGTTGATCCGAGTATCTTAGTAGATCAGGGTGTGCGTCACAACCCGTGCATGTTTGCAGTGTTCTCCTGGACCCCCTTGATGAAAAATGGTTTTGGAACTGTGAAAAAGTCACCTTTCTAGTCACCATCCCAGAGGAAATCACCATTTGCACTGGAGAGTTGACAGCATACTCCACTTTTGGCAACCTTGCTTTGTTTTGGTGTGCTTGCACCAGGACAAAGCCTTAGTAAATGTGGGCCAAGCTGTGTATTGTGTATTGCTGTAGTCAGTAGAGCAGACAATGTGTCGTGGGCCCTAGTGCAAGAAAAGAAATGGGTCTCCAGGCTGCTGTTTATATTAGAAAATACAGCAATAATTAGGATACAATGGGCCTCTCAGGCCTCCGCTCTGGTTGCGTCAATGCAAGCTACACCCTTGGCTGTAATGTTGGGTACAACAGGCGAGATTCTTAGCTTTGGGCTTTGTATGTGTCTTCAGCAGCATTTACATAAGTTATCGTTTGCATGTATTTGTGCTTGGCTTAGATGGTTAAACTGCATGTGTGTGGGTGTGTTTTATGTGGGCGTGATTTGCGTGTGAGTTGAGTTAGACTTGTCAGCCTTAGGGTGGTTTTCCCCCAAACGTTTTGCCTGCTTGCCTCTAATTTTGCTGATCTCGTTTTTGTTGGCCTTATGACTGTTCACTTTACCACTGCTAACTAGTGCTAAAGTGCTAGTGCTAACTCCCCTAAACATGGTTTAATTGACTTATCCACACTTGGAATATTCATTTACCTATAAGTTCCTAGTAATGTGCAGTACATGTGCCCAGGGCCTTTAAATTAAATGCTACTAGTGGGCCCGTAGCACTGATTGTGCCACCAACTTAAGTAGCCCTTTAAGACATGTCTCAGGCCATCCACTGCGGAACCTGTGTGCGCAGTTTACTCTGACATGCGACTTGTCATTTAAAACCCCTTGCCAAGCCTTAAACTCTCCTTTTATCACATTTATGACCCCTAAGGTAGGCCCTAGGAAGCCCATAGGGCAGGGTGCTGTGTAATTAAAAAGTAGAACATGTACTTTTAAGTTTTCCATTTCCTGATAGTGAAAAACACCCACTTTCGTTTTTTACTACTGTGTGGCATACCCCTCCCATAGGATAACATTGGGGATTCCTTATTACACTTAAGCTGTAATTCTTAATTGGAAGGAGGTAGAGCTGTAATGTTTATTACCTATGGAATTTTAGTGATATATCCTCTTTACTGGTAACGTCAAATTTATCATTACAATTTTAAAAATGCCACTTTTGGAAAGATGGTATTTTTCTGCTTTTAGCCATGGGTGCCTGCAGCCTGTCTCCAATACACATCTGGGATGGATGACAGCTGAGCTTTGTGCATTCCATCTAGACTGCCACACACAATGGGAGCTTAGGTGTGACTTAATAGGCCATCCTGGGAAGATGGGATAGAGGAGCTGGGAACAGCCTCACACTTACACCTGAATAGGCTGTGTCTTGTCCTCACACAAAGGGCTGCATACCCCCCTGGAGTGAGCCTGGAGTCAGGGCAGGAAGGGATTACATCTGTGCACTTCAAAGCCCTTTTTGAAGTCTCCCCCACTTCAAAGGCAAAACTGGGTATAAAATCTGGACGTCTGACCCAAACACTTCAGTACACTTCTGGGCCTGTGAAGACTCTGCCAGGGAGAAGAACTGCTGTGCTGCAGAAGGACTGCCACTGTTTTTGACTGCTGATCTGGAAGAACTACTGTCTTGCTGTGCTGGCCTGCTGACCCTCTGACCTGACTGAGAAGGACTGGACATACATCACTTGAACTCAGAGTGACTCCAAAGGCTTGCTGGCTTGCCTCCTGATTGAAGTCTCAGGGACATAAAAACTTCCAACTCACCTGCCTCAGCACCTGGACTCTATCACCTGTGAGTCTGCCCTGTCAAGTAGTGCCAACCCAATTCTGGGCCCTTGGAAGCGGGTCTGAGTGCTGCTCCAGCAGAATCCACACATCGCCATTGATGCAAAGCTCGGAACTGGCATGTCTGCTCCACTGCGGAAGCATCTCAGCCTTTGCGAGGTTTGGCACTGATGCATCACAGCCATTGTGAGGATTGACAGTGACGCATCGCCGCTGCATGGTGCATCGTCCCCACTGAGGACACATTATCGCTTTTGTGAGACTCGGAACCAACGCATCGCCCTCCCTGTGTGGACCATCATCAACCACGCATCCCTTCATCTGCACCCTGCATTTCATCTTCGACGACGATGCAACCAAGGTACTTTTCAGTGGGCTAAGCCTGGTCCTGTATTTGACTTTGCTACATCGCGGTTGGACTGAACTTTTGGATTTGACCTGTTCTAGCACGGCCAGATAGCCTGGTCGGCACTTTATGCTTTTAAGCACTCCAATTTGATCTTTAAAAATTCATAACTCCGGTTCTATTAATTTAATTTTTGTCATTTTGGTCTCGTTTTGTTCATTACATTATGCTCTATTTTCCTAACCAGGTATGGTATCTTTTGTGTGGTATTTTCACTGTTTTACTGTTTGAAGTGTTGCACAAATACTTTACACATTGCCTCTTACTTTAAACATTGCCTCTTAAGTTAAGCCTGACTGCTCTGTTCCAAGCTACCAGAGGGTGAACACAGGTTAATTTAGGGTGTATTTGTGACTTATCCTGACTAGGATTGGGGTTCCATGCTTGGACATGTTGCATACTTCTGCCAACCAGAAACCCAATTTCTAACATGTTGTTTAATGTGTCTGTGTATTGTCCTGTGGTTTTCTTGACAGCCTGTGGTGCGCCTGTGTGTTGGAAAATGTGTATGAATTTATTTGGATGTTGACGTAAAAGTAAATGTTTATACGTATTTTGTAAAAAACTATCACATTAATGTCATGTGATAGGTGCCTCATAGCACAAGTTCTAGAGGCAGACAGCATACAATATTCCAAAGGAAGAATGCATTGCTTGAACATCATGATGAATATTGCATTAAAAGACACGTATTCCTCCTTAGAGTAGTGTGCATATGAAATAAGAAGGACTAGGAAGAAGATTCATGTTTAGATGTGGTCGCCGCAAGCTATTGAGTATAGTAATTCTAGAACTGCTATTTGTTGTCTCACCCATATTATCACGGTCTATTTATATATTTCTAAAGTGCCACATTCACTCGAAGGCATTGTGGCCCTAGGATTTCTAAGAGGGCTGTTAGGAAAGCAGCCACAAGAAGAAGATCAGTTATAAAACAGATATCTCCTAAAGTTTCCTTTGGCGAGAGCATAATTTGACTAGCCTTGGACACTAAGTGGCAGATCTTTCCAAAGCGGCACTCAAAAAGATCTCACAGGCCATCACTCGCTTAAAACGAGCAGTTATATGCAACATTTTGGGTCACGAGCACAAAGGTCTTCCTGGGAGTGATGGGGTCAAATCAAGAGAAATAAATTGGGACCATTAATATAAATTTTCCAAATTGACCAAATACATAGCCTTAAGATGTACATGTTGTTTCACAGGAAGTCAATGCTGTGACCACCAAGCAGCAGAAATGTGGTCAATGTTTCAAAGAGCTCAACCAAGCCTGATGGTTGCATTCTGAAGCTACTGGGGTTTCGAAATCAGGGATTCTTGGAGGACAAGAAACGTAGCAAGACTGTATTCTAAGTGGAACTCACACAGGCACGGAAATTAGACAACTTATTGGTAGTTCTGTTTGTTGGGTGGTCACCATGCTTTACCTAAATTTGAGGCTTTACGAGAGCGAATGTCAAATATTCATAGTGCGGTGAAGAAGTGTCACTTCCTGTGCTAACCGTTGTCTAACCATGTTGCATCATTTGTCTAAGCCTTTAGAACTGATGAATGAGTTCACTAATGAGATGGGCTTGTGCAAGCTTCAAATCAAAGGTCATAACAATAATAATTTCCACTAATGGCGTCACTCCAAGATAGGTTGTTTTAATGGGCGAACCAACGCCTCAGTAGAAATACAGTTTGCTCGTAGTATCGGATGTGTTTTGGCACCTGATTATAACTTGTGTGGTATACACTGGGGTATAAGGTGTGCAATTCTTTTTAACCCCATTTTTGGCACAGTATTACCCTACCAAACAATATCCACTAGGTGTGAGCAGGGGACATTGTCCAAGCAATGATCGGGAGTAAACAGTATGTGGCATATTTACCAGCCCAGTGCGCCACCAGAAAGTCACTTTGTTTGACGTGTCGGCAGTGCACAGTGCAGACCCATATCTACGAGGCAACGGAATGCCACCCTGCATGGCTTTTCATGGCCTCGTAGATATTGAGTAAGGCAACGCAGTGCAAGTCACTGCGTTGCCTCGCACTGCCTCGGGGAGGTGTGGCATGGGCGTTGAGGTGGGGGTTTTGACACTGTCCCAGATTTACAGCATAATGTAAACCTGGGAATGCGTCAAAACCCTGTGCCTCCCCAGGGTGGCATACAGTTTGTTTTTGCAAAGGAAGATGTCCCTTCCTGCACAAAACAACATGATTTAAAACGCAGGCACACTTGCGCCGTGGAGCCAGGGTGCCTGAGTTGGCGCTATGCAGCCATTTGTGTGTCAGCGCAGTGTAAGAGGACAAGAATGCAACATATCTCAAAGATATAATGCATTCCTGCCCTTTTCGTTTGTAGCAGGGCAGTGCAGCAAAGTGGCATTCAGCACTGACCTGCATTAAATTGTTGTAAATGAGGCCCAAGTTTGCTCAATTTGTAACAGGTGAAAAGTGAAAACTGGGCGCTAAAAATGTTTTCGCTTGCTTTTTCAGCAAGGAACAGTCCTTTAGACTTCCATTCTGCCTTCGTTTATATATTGTGTGCCAACAGTTGAGAAATAGGATCTCACGTCCTATAGACCAGTAAAAACTGGCAAGACTTTTGTTTTATATTAACATATTTTTATTATCAGTGGCGAATTTCAGTCAACCTTTCTCATCATGTAGTCACCTACAATGCACAAATCATACCCAGGCATACATAGATGCTTCATAGAAATTCAAGTGAAATACGCTAAAGCAAAAGCAGTGTATCCTGTCCTTTCGATGACTTTCTGTCATCAACGCTAAGCAAGGATGCAACATCGGTGTGGCGTCAGGAACCATTGAAGACCACCATCAGGAGGGCATGGAGCCAGAAAAGCACTCAGACAAATTCTCCAGTCAATCATCCTAGTGAAAAATAATACATTGTTAAACAAGATAATTACATATCACAAAGATCCGTGCACTATGTACAATTCTAATGCAGCAGGTCTTGGAGAACGGCTCATATATCACCTGAGAGTAGACCTCTTTCCATTCTTTTCTTTCTGACATAAACTGGTTGGTTCTAGTTTCAAGAGCGTGTCTGACAACATTAAAAGCCCTGAGCCAACAGGATCACAAGGAGTGCTGTTTATGCAGCGTCTCTTCCTCATTAGGACATTAAACCGTATAACTGGGACATTGTTAAGGCTCCAGCGTGGGGATTAAGGTTATATGCAAACCCATATTGCTGATGAGTGGCAATGACTGTTTTGCTTTGCTTCCCACTGTTGGTCTGGGCAAGCATCCAACTATCTTTCCAGGAATCGTAATATCATAACAACTTCCTGGTTCTCTTCTGCACGGCTACATCTGGCACTCAAAGAAAGCCCAACTTTTGGAGGCCACGTGATTGGGCAATGCCTACTTGTTAGGGAGTGTGTATGCTTAGGCACTGGTAAAAAATAATGCTATATAAGCAGTGTACAAAATTGTGACATTTTGTGAAAATTGTGGGAAATTATGTGAAATTCTTCAAAATGATCTTGCCTCAAAATTGAATGGGAGACATTTTCTGGTATAACCAGTCCCTTGATGAAGAAAAATGTGAAATTTTGCAAATTATGTGGAATACAAAATTTGAAATTTTGCAAAGTTCACAAATTTCCACACATAATATATTTTTTACACAGCCCTGCCCTATATATAAAAATAGCAGGTGGCCTAGGAGCCGAACATGGCGGACGCGTCTCCGTAGAGCTCCGCTGTTCGCTCCTTCCAGGGACAGCATCCGCCATTATCCTGGTCCCTGACACTCGGGCTTGTGCGAGCGGGCTGCTCACGGGCCCGCGGCGATCGCGCCGGGACATCTTGGTGGCGGCAGGGAGCTCAATTCGGCCGCTGCGGCCGCGGCTTGCAGGACCGGTGGAGACCACGCACGCATCGGCGGGCGGCTGCGGCTGAGCTGCGGCGGCCGCGATTCACTGGCGGCGCGGCTGGGGACGCTATCATCCTGCCCGGCGGCCCCCCGGAAAGCTGCTGATCGGGCCCCGGCCCTGAGGGGCAGCAGGGAGTGCACCAAGATCGCGGTGCCCCTCTGCCGGCTGCGCCTACCTCTGGTCCCTTGCAGGAGGGGCTCTGGATTTGTGGGGCCTACCCTGGGCCTGGACGGCCGTTGACTGCGGCCCTGCCTGAGGACTCCGGTGCCATAGGGTGTTGCGGTGAGCTGGGCGGGGACCTGTGGGGCTGGACTCTGCTGCTACCCACGCGCCTGACCCCTGGCGGGGCTCCGCCGGTCCCTCCCCCGGCTGGCCCGGGGCGGCCATACGGACAGTCCTGACTGCCCCGCAGCTGGGAGACCCCGGAGGCTCTTGACGGGGATACCTGTCGGCGCCGCCTGGGATCGGGCGCCTGCGCGGGGACGCGGTCGTGGTGATCCGCCCCGCCCGGGGTGGGTGGTGAACTCTACCGATCCCCCTTCCATCATTCTCTCTGGCTGCGGCACTGACTGCTCTGGAGCGGACCCTCCACGCCATCATGGGTAAGAGCAACCCCGGAGCGGCGGCGCCCAAACAACCTACCATGGACCAATACACCACGGCCACCCCAGCGAATAAAGGTGCCGCAGAGGGCGTCTCCTCAGATACGGCGACACTCCTGGAGGCCATCAATCAGTCACGAACCGCCCTCGAGGCCCAGATCGGTGCGGTGGGGTCCGAAGTGTCATTCCTCCGCCAGGATCTCCGGAAGGCGGTCGACCGAATCACCGAGGCCGAGACGAGGGTCTCCGCGGTTGAGGATACTGTCTCCACCCTCCAGAAGAAGGTTGACAAGCTGGCCATGGTATCTAGAGAGCTGGAAGCGAGGGCCGAAGACGCGGAGGGGCGGGCCCGCCGCAACAACATCCGCCTGGTGGGTTTTCCAGAAGGTTGCGAGGGATCCTCGATGGGTGGCTTCCTCTCCGAATGGCTCAAGGCGCGGCTACCCGCAGATGACATTTCTTCCTGCTTCATGATCGAGAGGGCCCATCGCGCCCTGACCAAGAAGCCGCCGCCGGGGAGCGCCCACGCCCGGTTATTGCTCGCCTCCTAAATTATGCTGACCGCGATGCCATTCTTCGCTTTGCCAGGACGCACAAGGATGAAATGATCTTTGAGTCCCATCCCATCATGGCCTTCCCGGACTACACCCGGACGGTTCAGCAGCAACGCCAATCCTTTGTTGCGGCCAAGCGGCGGCTGCGGGACCTGAACCTATCCTATGCGCTCATGTTCCCGGCCCGTCTGAAGGTCATTTATGATTCCAAAACATATTTCTTTGATACGCCAGAGGAAGTATTTGCGTGGACAGATGAGCGCCGCAACTTGAAGCCGCATTCCCCACCCCCTTTAGACTCTGACTCTTCTCAAAGCTCGCATCGGGGTGGACGGCAGGGAGGCGACGCTACTCATCGACGACATCGATCCCGCTCAAACTGGCGCTCCCAGAACAAGAAGGACCCTGCGGACTGAGGCAGCCCGAGGCTGGGACATACGCTGGTGTATTGACTCTTCCCGGTTTCATGTGACGGCGGAGCCCGTTGGCTGCTGCTACGGGCCGGGATATCCTGCCACTAAGAGCCAGGGACTTTTACTCTTCCCCTGGAGGGAGTGGGTTCTCCACGCCTTCCCTGTTGTGAGTTTTTATGGGTAATGTTGGGTGGGGGGATCCTTTGGAGGGTCCGCCGGGGCCTCCACGTTGGGGGCCAGGACGAGATTCCGCCGCGACAGGTACTCCGTGTTCCAGGAAGTATAGGGGTTGGGGGGCGGGGGTAGGGGTTGGGAGGGCGATTTGTTGTTAGTTCTACAGTTGTTTTTTAAGATATACGCACCACGATGTCCCATATGTCCACAATGTCCGCTGCTCTACACCTTACCGATAGCACATGACACATACAGCTAATGGCACTCACCTAGGAGATCTCAATATCGTGTCTTGGAATGTACGGGGCCTGTTGAATAAGATTAAAAGAGGGGCTGTACTACACATGGCAAAACGCTACTCAGCAGATGTCTTGCTGCTGCAAGAAACTCACATGCTAGGCAACAAGGCCCCGTGTCTGTCTCGCTATGGCTATGCCACGGTGTACCATTCTGGCTTCTCAAGGGGGGCACGAGGTACGGCCATCCTTATTCACCGCAGGGTCCCATTTCAAGTTACACAGCATTGGTTCGACCCGGGTGGCCGTTTTACGGCCGTTTCCGGCACCCTGGCTGGGGAACAGATTACAATTGGGAGCATATATGCACCACCTCCTCTAGGCCGGACGTTCATTGACAGACTGACGCAACTCTGGGGGAATTCCCCGACGGCCTGACTATCCTGGGTGGGGACTGGAACGACGTCATGGCTCCCCCGGATAGGTGGCGGGCACGACCGCCGACCACCCCTCCTCCTAGGTCTAAACTCAACATCTTGGCCCATACATTGGGATGGGTGGACACATGGCGGGCTTATCATCCTTCCGAAAATGGATTTACATACGCATCATCCGTCCACCCCACCCTCTCACGTCTGGATTACATATTCCTCCCAGGCAGCTACCTGCATCGGGTGTCACATACTTCTATCTTCCCACGTGGCCTGTCTGATCACTCACCCATTCAGCTCAAACTCCGTCTGCAGACCAGTCGTCCCCCTATCACTGGCGCATGTCTCCCTGGCTGCTTAGAGATCCCGGGTATCGGGAGATGCTCCATCGAGCCACGGCAGATTATTTTGCTTTCAACACCGGGTCCACTCAATCCCGGATAATATTGTGGGAGGCCTTTAAGCCGACTATTCGGGGGCGGATATTAGCTATCGCACTGGGGAAAAGCGGCGCCGCCTGGCACAGATCCAAGATCTAGAAGATAGACAGCTCGCTCTCCAGGCCTCGTTAGTGGAAAGCTCCGACGCCGGTGCCCGCCGTAACCTGCTCCATGTCCAACAACAGCTGCACCAGCTGCTCACGGACACTGCCAGGGATGCTTGGCTGGCGACCCAGCACCGGATATATCACTGGGGCGATAAGTCTAGCCAGATGCTCCACCGACTGTGTCAGGCGAGGGCCTCCCCGACGCAGGTCCCTCTCTTGAGGTCCCCTGCCGGTGACATGTGCGTCACCCCGGGGGCGGTGGTGCAGGCCTTTGCCGATTTTTATACGGCCTTGTACTGTGAGCGTGAGGAACTCGCGGCACCGCTTATCGATGCCTTCCTTGTAGATATCCCTCCAAAACGCCTCTCAGATGTGCAGCGAGCTGTTCTGGACGAGCCTATCTCGGTGGAGGAGCTGCGGGCGGCCCTCACCGATACCCACCCGGGCCGTGCACCAGGCCCCAACGGGTTCCCCTGCGACTTTTTGCGCTCCCAAATGGGGACCGTTGGTCCTCATCTTCTTGGCGCGCTGCATCAGGCGTTGGAGCAGAAGATCTTGCCCCTGGACTGGCGCCATGCCGAAATTGTGGTTTTTCTCAAACCGGGCCGCCCTCCGGAGGCCCCGGGCTCATACCGTCCCATATCCCTCTTAAACTTCGAGCCGAAATTACTGGGGAAGGTGTTGGCTGAACGCCTCCGCACTTGTATTCTGGACCTTGTCCACCCGGACCAGTCAGGCTTTATGCCCCAACGCTCCACGAGGCATAACATACGGCGAGCGCACAACGCTGTTGCCGAGGCCCACCGGCTGGGACGCCCTGCGGCGGTCCTGCTAGCTGACATCGACAAGGCGTTCGACTCCTTGAGCTGGACCTACCTTTTAAACTTTTGGAAGCTGTCAACCTGGGGCCCCGGTTCCGCGCATATGTTAAATTGCTGTACACAGATCTTACGGCTTCGATCCGTGTGGCTGGCCACCGTTCTCCCTCCTTCCCCATCTGCAGGGGGACCAGACAGGGTTGCCCCCTCTCTCCGCTTCTGTTCGCTTTAGCGATAGAGCCACTGGCTGAGTGGGTACGCAGGGATGCGGTTTACCGGGGACTGGTCTGGTCACCCGAGTGTTCGGACAGGATAGCACTATACGCGGATGACGCGCTATTTTTCTTTTCTGACCCTTGGGTCACCGGACCGAGGGTGCTCCAGATCTTGCGGGTGTTCGGTGAGACGACAGGACTACACGCCAACCCGTCCAAGTCGATCCTCTTTCCCATATGCGGCGCACAGGGAAGTCAAACCTGGGCCTCACAGCTGGTCATTGCGGACGAAGGGTTTAGATACCTCGGCGTCCATATCTCTAGATGCCCCGTCGTGGCGTGGTCGCGCAACATAGCCCCCTGCTTCCGGCAGTACGTGAGGAGACGACGGTATGGTCCCACCTTCCCTTATCCTTATACGGCCGGTCTGCAATATTCAAAATGGTATCCCTGCCACGCTTGCTTTATAGGTTGCAAAATTTCCCGTTCCCGATCCCTCCGTCGTGGTTTCTTCAAATCAATGCGCTCCTAAATAGATTCCTCTGGGGGGTGGGGCGGTCCGGGTGGCTCTGGCGACCTGTATCCAATCCACCTATTGCGGTGGCATTGCAGCAGCGGACGTACGGGCGTATTATTGGGCGTCCCAGCTCTTAGTCATCAATGAATGGTGGTACAATCCTCAGACCGACCCGGCCTATGCGGTGGACCGGCTTTTCCTGGCGGCACATCCACTATTAGATCTCTTATACAGCAATTCGTCCTTGGAGGCTCTTCCCCCGCCTGTAGTACCGTAGTCCAGATCTGGAGACGAGTGTCCCGGTCCATGGGTTGGTGGGATACGCTGACAGGCGCGACTCCCCTTTGGCGCGGCACGCGCCTTCGGCCCGTCTCCACTCTGGCCGGGTTCCGGGGCTGGGATACTATTGGAATCTCTACATTGGGTGATGTGATGCGAGGGACCACGCTTAAATCCTTTCAGAGTCTGCAGGAGGAGTTTGATCTACACAAGTCCCAGTTCCACAGGTATCTTCAGCTTCGCCATGCCCTGTCCCCCCTGATAAAGCACCTCACGTCCTTACCCGAATTCCACCCACTAGAGGGCAGACTGTTGATGGGGGATCTGGGAGGGCACAAAATCCGTCAAATATATCAGACCCTGACAACGCACTCCAAGACGCGCATACACCGGACTAGGGCAGCTTGGGAGGTGGATTTACCGGCCCTCACGGACGATGATTGGACTGAGGCCCTTGCCAGCCCCAGGTATGCTGCCGTCTCCTCTAGGTACAGGTTGATACAGTTTAAGTACCTTCATAGGGTATATTATACCCGCCTTCGCCTTTGGAAGATGGGGGCTATTCCGTCCCCGACCTGCCTCCGTTGTAATTCTGACGATGGGTCCTTCCTCCACACGGTTTGGAGTTGCACGGCACTACACCAATTTTGGTCGGGGGTGCTGTCCTGTCTGGGGCGGGTGTTGTGCTGGGACCTCCCGGAGGATCCTCGATTGATACTTCTTCATGGCACGGAGGACATCGGGGAAACCGATATAAGAGGCACCTTCTATTCCTCGGTCTCACCTTAGCCAAGCGTGATATAGCGCAGAATTGGAAGTCTCCCTCTCCCCCGGGGTGGCGGCCTGGAAGACAGCCCTAGATACATGTATGTCGGCGGAGGTGGCGGTGTTTCAGGCCCGGGGTTGCCCGCAGAAACATGGGAGGATCTGGTCCAAGTGGGCAGAATACCGGGGCATTGACCTATCTATTCATACACAGTCAGCGAACCCGGACCCTATTGCAAGACTCATCATCAATGATTCCCCAATCTAAGGTGCTCATTGGCTGGGGCATTGGACATAGTGTTATGATCATGTATGTCTTTCTCATTTCAGGTGGGAAGAGTGGTGCAGGGGAAGGGGGAGGGGGAGGGGTGGGATGTTGGACTGCATGTTTCGCAGATTCTTTGGTGACACCTTCGTAGGTATCGGTTGTATATGCATATTGATATGTGTCTCTATATTGACTACAGGGGTTCACCCATTGGGAGTTGTAAACTCAATAAAATTTGTTGTTAAAAAAAAATAGCAAGTAAGATTTCCTCAGAAAAGGAGATCCCTCTGTAAATCTCGTGAAATCTTAATCGGAATATCTTTTGGAGGGGTTTTACTTCAAGGCATTTAAAGTGGGTGCTGCTGAGTGCTGATAAAATGGTAGCTTACCACTGTGTCTGAATGTTCATCTGATATTTAGGGAAAGATTTATGAAGCCCTTGTGTTGCCCTGTGTCATGCAAGGTGACGCAAGGCAATGCAAGAGCTTCAGTGAGAGGTACTAAGCCACGAAAAGCCACTTTGCGTGGCTTAATAAATCTGAAGTAACGCAAGGCTGTGCAAGTCGGTGCCTGCAGCCTTGCTGAATTGGGAAGGCACTCCGTGGGTGGAGCGTGGGGGTTCCACGCATCCACCCATGATTTTTGGGGCATTCAAAGATTTAGTAAAGCTAGTAAACCTGGGAATGCATCAAAATGATACGCCATCCCAACAAAGGCACAATGAGGAGAGATATCTTTATTTCTACTTGTTATTTTCTCTTTCTGCATCTGCTGCATTCTGTTTTTGTCTACAAAGGTGTCTCTTCCTGCACAAAAACAATCCTGCCTGTAACGCAGGCACCCTTACACCATGACGCGAGGGTGCCAACCTTTGGTGCTAGGCTGCACTAGGTGTGCCTGCGCAGGGAGAGAGCAGGAATGCATAATAACTTAGTAGATATGGCACATTCCTACTCTCTCCCTGTCATGCAATGCAGCAGAGCAAGTTCTCTTGCTGTATTGCATTGCATGACTTCTTAGTAAATCAGACTGAATATGCTCTTTCACAGAAGTTGGTAGGGCATCGGGAAGATATCGACATTTCCAAACAGGAGCATATAAAAATCTAAAGTGTAACTTGGTTTGCTCAACGCTTCTGTGGCTTTCATAATTTGAAAGGTGAGCAAATGTGTCTTGTAGGAATTCTTTATCTGAATTATCTTTAAAAATTATACCCAACAGGTGCTGCAGATCCTTGGTCTATATGGGGATGCATCAGGCCTTACTATTAACTGGCCTAAATCTGTCTTGGTCCCCCTGAAATGGCCCCCGATTGATGCGGATAGGTCAAAGCGGCTTACGGTGCGTAGACTCAGTTTCCGATTTCTAGGAATGTATGTTGCCCTAGAGCCAGGTCTAACCTGGAGCTTAAATAATAGTCCCTTGTGGTCCTGCTTTTCAACAGACCTTACCAGATGGGCCAAGTTGCCTCTTAATGTCTTGGGACGCACCGCTCTGTTTAAGAAAATCATTCTCACTCACCTGCTATACACATTACAAAACCTTTGCTTTTTATTGCCACAATCTTGGTGGTGCCAACTGCAGGCTAAACTCTGGGCATTCTGTGGCTTCACCAACCTCCCGCATAGCATATGGGAAAGGCACTCAATCCACATGGGATGGGGAGGCTGGGGATGGCAGATGTGCGCCTTTACTATTGGGCGGCTCAGCTGCTGGTGGTCAATGAGTGGCTGAGTAAGTGACGGGGGGACCCGGCGTTTCGGCTGGAAGTGGCCAGGATGGGCCTGGACAATATAGAAGGGCTGCTGTATGGCACTCCTATTCCATCTCATCTCCCCAAGCTCACAAGGGTGGTTCTTGAGACCTTGTGTATGGCACGACGGTAGACTGGCTGGGATCAAAGGATTACACTTGCAACCCTCATCTGGGTCGGCAGGTGATTGCATCAGGTATGCTCCCTTGATGGGTTCGGTGGGTGGGATAAGATCGGGATTGCAAAGGTGGGAGACATCTGGCAGGGAGCACACCTTTAGTCCTTTGAGGTGCTGCAGGAAGAGTGTGGCCTGCACAGGTCTCAGTTCTTTAGGTACCTGCAGTTGCTCCATGCCCTGGAGCAACACTGCAGTTCCTTGGGGAATGTTCCTGAGTGTAGCCCCTTGGAGCCCCAGATTCTTATGGAATCTATCGCAGAGAAGGGGATTTCACAAATGTATAAATCACTTATAGTCCATTCCCCAGATCTATTTGTGCCCCTCAAGGCCCGATGGGAGTAGTGGGTTACTCTCCGCTGCCCATTCTACTACATGTCCTGGAGGGGGGTGTGCGACGCCAGTGGGAATAAGATTTTGGTGGGGATTGGAGAAGCACTGGCCAAGAGAGAGGTTGCTACATGGTGGAGGCTGCCCTCTCCTCCTCCGGTAGCACCCTGGAAGCAGACAATGGATTGGTGCGCAACGCAAGAGAAGGCTGTATACACAGCTATGGGGTGCCCCAAAAAACATGAGAAGGTAGGGGGAAAGTGGATGGAGTATTGTGAATTGATTTGAAATGTATACTCGAGTGGGATGTGATGGTGTACAACCGGTGGTATCATTTTCTTTTATTTTTGGGTCTGTGGAAATGTTGTGGGTGGATGAATGCTCCAAAGTCTATAAAATTCAGTTTCTTAAAACACAATTATAACCAACTTGCAGTGGCGGCTCGCATAGGGCGTGCTGCGGGGTGGTGAGGCGGGGGAGGGGCATGGTGGGGGGGTAGAAAATTCGGACATACGACGGAAATGGAGGAATGTAATAATTACTTTCCTCCGTTCCGTCGTATGTCCGAGTTTACTACCCCCCCAACCCTGCCCCCCCACCGCCCCGCAGCACGCCCTATGCGAGCCGCCACTGCCAACTTGGCTCAAACTTATTTCTTTGACTTATCACACAATGCTCATGAGTTTTGTCATCAATTGCTGATTTTCATAGCGCAGTGGGCTTGGACTTGGTTCAGTGAAAAAACCTGTAGAACATATTTTACTAATTTGTCCCAATTTTTAAATGATTAGCTCTGAATAATCCTGAAATGAACAATACCTTACGTTTGGCCGTTTCTAAACTACTTTGATTCGTGTATGTGTTTTTAATTAATTGCTTCGTGTTCGTGTGTGCTTTTTCCTGCCTTTCAATCCAATTGTAAACTGAATTTTATTGTAATTATGTTATGAAACGCATTTTCTAATTGTAAAATGTTATTTTGGTGCTTTAAATTGTTTCTAACAAAATGCGAGTGCAAGGTGAGGGGTTTTATTATTTTTTATTTTTTATTTTCCCTATTCCGTCGTCTGTCAACTCCCCCCCACCCTCCCCACCCCACCGCGCTTACCTGCACTGGCCGCGACTGCTAACAGGTCAACCATGAGGCTAACATTTCAAGAAATGAGAGCCAATACAATCAAAGGAGTGTGATAAATTGTGAATTTTAAAACATTCTGATCAAACCTGATACTATTATCTTTCAACAGGGCAATGAGTGATTTGAGAGCACGCTGCACTTTTGCCCCGGACCCTGCACCTTGCACAGCGCACTTTAGGCCTGATCCCTGCTGGCCTGGAGGAGGGGCGACCGGCGTGGAACGCCATTTAAGCAACGCGGAGGTCCCTGCAGCTCGGGAGACGAGCACGATGCACTTTTGCCCCGGGCCCTGCACCTTGCACAGCGCACTTTAGGCCTGACCCCTGCTGGCCTGGAGGAGGGGCGACCGGCGTGGAACGCCATTTAGGCAACGCGGAGGTCCCGCAGCGCGGGAGACGAGCACGCTTCACTTTTGCCCTGGACCTTGCACAGCGCACTTTAGGCCTGACACCTGCTGGCCTGGAGGAGGGGCGACCGGCGTGGAACGCCATTTAACAACGCAGAGGTCCCACAGCGCGGGAGACGAGCACGCTGCACTTTTGCCCCGGACCCTGCACAGCGCACTTTAGGCCTGATCCCTGCTGGCTTGGAGGAGGGGCGACCGGCGTGGAACACCATTTAAGCAACGCGGAGGTCCCGCAGCGCGGGACGCGCGCGGGCGTGCCCGGGCCATGGGCAGGCCCATCTGCGCCCGTCTGCGCCCGGAGGAGGCTGGGCCGGGCCAGCCCCCTGATATCTGCAGTTTGAGGTCCTGGACTGTCTCTCTCCTAAGGTACTGCACACCATGGATTGTTTAATCCAGACATTGCCCCCTATTGCCAAATTGTACTTACCTCGCACTACAGTACTGATTGGTTGAGATGGGGAAAAGGAAAGTGACTGAGGGCGGGTTGGGAGGCGCAGTGAAGAAAAAAACGAAGGAACGGACCCAGAACCCAAGTACTGAATCTGGGATGGATAGGGTGGTTGGGGTGAATGTGCTAGATCGCATTGATAATATTATTGCAGACTGCGACGGCCTGCTTATGTCACCTGCACCATCCACCGACACAACCGCCCCCATGCATATGGCCTATCAAGCACAGACCTCTGTTGGGCTTACTAACACAGGATACGGGAATATACCAAGCTTATTTAAAAAAGTGGCCAGCAAGACTCGCCCAACGTCAACCCCGGAAGCCCAAAAAGAGTCCTTCTGTAGGCCCCTGAGTGAACCCTGCACGTCCGGAAGCGCCATGTTAGATGATCTCCTCTTGCGTAATCGTTTTGCACCTCTTTCAGAGCAATCCCCCACAAATGATGCACATATATGCACAACAGATTTGGGACCCATGAACACAGCAGATGATAGGCTCAATATGAGCTCCTCTCAGGGCGGAAGGTCAGCAGCTAGCGAACCCTCACCCTCACCCTCACCTTCCAACTTAGATTTACAGAGGGAAATAGTAGCCCTAAAAGGTACAATTGAGACCTTGACTGCTTTAATGACGAGGCTGTACCTCAAATTAGAAGAATGCAGCAGATCCGAGCCTTTCCCACCTGGGCCCATTTCAAATGTTAATATAAACCCATTGTTGAGCTCAGCCACCACCCACTGCATGCAATCCCACTATAAAGCCTTGAATACTAATCCTGCATCTTTGTTTGGCGCCACTGGCCGCAACGACATGGCTCCTAGCACTCTAACAGCCGTACATGGCAGACACCAGGAGGGACCAAGGCGGGAATACAGGGGTACTTCACTGGGCACAGTGGGGCTAGGGACGTTGGCAGACCAAGCACCACTGCGATCGAACACAGGCTGTGGTATGGCGCCTCTACTCCGCCATGCGCTACAAACCATCCATACTGCGCCTCTGTCTACAACTATTTACATGACCAATGTTCCTAAGGCTGACTGCAATAGCACCAAACACGAGAACAGTGAAGCCTTAAAAAATAAAGCCATACATTGGATGAGGCACACTAGGGGATGCAGATCTATAATAAGGGACGATATTGTGCGGGCAAAAATATGCGTCTTAAACCACAGCACCACTGACGTAATAGAGCTTACTCTTGTCAGTGAACATCTAGTACACAATCTAGTAGCCCTGGAAGCTAAAACTTGTCCACCACCTGCTACAAACATCCAACTGAAGTTGAACATCCCTAGCTTGCCTGAACTCGCTAAAGCAGTTCTAATGCCCCCTAGGGACTCTTCTCTTTCAGCCCTGTCCCAGAATGACTGACTACCCCTAGAACCCACCCAGGAACCGGTGATACTTTCTAATGCAGATCGTGATTCTACCTCTTCTACATTCCACACTCAACATGAGGGCTCCTCCCAAGGCAATGAGCCAATGATATTCAAATTACATCCTGCACCCGCCATAGTCATCAACTCATTTAAGGGAGTTCATTTGCAGGCTAGGGACACGGATACACCCACCCACCTATCAACCCACTTGATCGAATCAACTGCCCTACCCCCCCGACTCCATCCTCGGCGATAGACATTAGGAAGTTGAAAATAGTATCATGGAACGTGGCGGGCATAAGTGGGAAGCTTGATCTCCCATTTTGGCTTGAGCTCATTAAACAACATGAGATCAGCATATTACAGGAAACTTGGAGCCTGACCCCTACATTCATCCCGGGGTTCACGACATTGCACAAACCGGCAATTCCCTCAAAACATGGCCGGCCGTCTGGTGGGCTGCTTTCTTGATTAACATTTCACTAAATTGTGATGTCAAGGAGCTGTTCAACAACAGCCCAGACATCCTTGGGACTAGACTAAAAAGCAGCAAGGGCAAGAGCATTGACATTTATAATGTCTATGCTAGCAGTTCTAGAGGAGGAAGTTCCCCAACTCTCCAGGCTCTGAACGAGATGCTGGATGTCATGCATGATAGTCATCCTGTAATAGTTGGTGGGGATTTTAATGTTACTTATGAGCCACTCGACTGGGAAGACTCCCACGAGGTGAATGAGGAGGATAAAATGTGGTTGGTACCATCATTGGAGCTTCCCCCTATAAAGAAGTGGTCGCAAGCAGCCCTGCAATTGAACGCCATTACCTTGGAACATAGGCTAAGGGCTGCCAATGGTAGAACCAGCTCCGACAAAGGAGGGGGGATGACTTTTATCTGGCCAAATGGATCGAGCCGGATAGATTACATACTTGTGGATCTTACATTATGGCCCTTAGTCCAAGACATGATTATCATCTTGTCTTGTGATAGTGACCACAACCCCCTCAGCCTGACAGTTGAGCATCCATGGGGCAAAAATAGGAGGGCTGCATTCACTGCACTCAGCACAAAGGAGGTAATCCCTTCAAATGACAAACGCAGGCTTAAATGGCCCGCAATTACGGCAGACGACCAAAAGCTTAAATCGATAAAAAACGTTATAGAAACACATTTGGGGGCACTGCTGTCGGTGCTAGATGAACTGACTCCACAGACTAGCTGTAGCGCTCTACACACGGAACTCTTCGAACATTTGGCCACAAACTTTCATGTTCAATCACATAGGCCCAGGCCAAATCAGGGGAGACCATTGGGAACAAACCTGTGTTTTAACAAGGAGTGCAGGGTAGTAAGAAGGAGCTTGTCTGCAGCCATCAGAAATAGGGATTCTTCCCTGGTATGTGAAATAAGGAGGCACTACAAACAGGCACAAAACAAAGTCAAGAGAGAGTGGGACGAAAGGAGATGGAAAGAACTTGGTGAGGCCATTTTGCACCCAGATAGCAGGATGTTTTAGTCACTTCTGGCCAAGGGTAATTTTGAAAGATCTCCCCCCTTGGCCAATAACATTCCTGCTAGGGTGTGGCATAAACACGTCAGTGCTCTGTATTCCATTACACGTACCCAAGTTAGAGCTCCAATGCCACTTAATATAGGTCACCCAGTATGTAGCATCTCGTTCACCAGAGAGGAAATCTTGACCTCCCTGGAGGCAATTTTACCAGTAAAAGCCCCGGGCCCGGACGGTATCCCTGGTGACCTCTTTCGGTCAGATAGGGGAAACTGGGTTACTTACTTCATGTTACTATCCAATGATATCGCTGGCGGGGGGATGATTCCAGAATCATGGAAAGGGGCTGAAGTTATCCCCATTTTTAAGAAAGGCGATAGGTCGATGCCCTCTAACTACCGCCCGATCAGCTTGATCGATTGTGCCCAAAAGGTCTTCTGCCCCTCTCTCTTAGCTAAGATCCAAGCTTGGATGGAAGAGAGTCCTCTCTCCGCTTCAAGCGGGCTTCCGAGGGAAGACCGGCACTACCGATCAAGTTTTTCGTCTTGTCGTGCTATGCTGGAAGGTGGTTTTGTTGGGCAAGGGTAGTCTATATCTAGCTTTTATAGACTTAAAAACAGCCTTCAACCTTGTCCCCAGGGATCTATTGTGGCGAGTGCTCAGGGACATGGGAATGCCCCTGGGAATTCTGGAGCTCCTAATTAGGTTGCATGAAGATAATTTTGCCCGGGTAAGATGGGGTAACCAGGGCCAAACTTCCGAGCCCTTTATGATTCACCGGGGGGTCCGCCAGGGCTGTGTCTTAGCCCCAACCCTCTTCTCTTTATATATCAATCAAGTAGCTGAGTTTCTATCTTCCATCCTAGCTGATGCCCCCTCGTTGGTGAGCCATAAAATCTCCACTCTATTATTTGCGGACGATACCCTTCTCATTTCCAAAACCCCAATGGGCCTGCAAAAACTATTGAATCAATTTAAGGCTTTTTGTGATGGGAGGGGCTTGGAAATTAACACCTCCAAAACTAAGTTAATGCTGCTCAATCCGCACAAGTCCTTTAAGGGAAATCTGTTCCTGGACAATGCTCCGCTTGAGAGAGTTAGCTCCTTTGACTACCTGGGAATCAGGTTGTCGGAGGGAATGGCTTGGAAGCTCCATCTCAAGAAGGCCTATCTTAAATTTTCCCAGGTAACCGGGGCTCTGAGGCAGGAGCATTGTCTTTCATACACCAAGCCTATAGCGCCTGCTCTCAAACTATATAGCTGCAAGGCCGTGAGCAGTGCCCTATACAGGGCAGAGCTGTGGGGTACGGTAAATGCAAGCAAACTTTTAGCAGTGGAGAACAAGTTTCTTAGGGGCATATTATCAACGGCCAGCGATAATTATCGCTGGCCGTGCTTAGCGATAATTTTGTTATCGCAGGCTATCTCTGGAATTTATCGCCCTGGTAGCGCGTTATTAATAACGCATTTCTCCAGGTCGATAAAAATTCCAGAGATAGCGAGGTTATCGCCGTTTTGCAGGGAACATCGCTGGTTTTCCAGCGATGTTCCCTGCAAAACGGTGATAACCTTGCTGATACGACCCACAGGGTCGTATCAGCATAATCCACCCCAATGTTAGGGATAGGTAAGTCTGCATTTTAGCAGACGTTAGTTTTTGGAGAAAACAGCGGTTTTCTCCAAAACTAACGTGTGCTAAAATGCTGGAGCAGCCTTGTAAATATCGCGATGTGAACATCAGCGATATTTGCAAGGTAGTCCATCCGGGTATGCCCACTTTGCATCTCATTAGAGATGCAAAGGGAGGCGTTGGGAAAAGGGTGCTAACATGCGATTATGCATGTTAGCACCCTCTTGTAAATAGGGCGATAGTTTTATCTCTGCTTTTTGGCTTTTAAGCCAAAAAAGCGGAGATAAAGCCCTTGTAAATATGCCCCCAAGATACTTGGTATCCCTTCCACAAAGCACCCCTCTCCTCCCACTTAAACTTGATATGGGCATCAAGCCTATTAATGACCTTGCAAGGCTTCGCCCATTGCTGTTTTGGCACAGAGTGGTCACTACTCCTGATCTGGCACCTTATGCTGCTGCTTGCAGTGAGGTTTGAGCTCTGGATAATACCAAAAAGGTCGGCTGGATCAAATATGTAAATAATCTTCGGTCCTGCACTGGTTTGCCAAAATATGACATTGGTGGTCCCCCAACCTACACTAGATGCCAGGTCAAATTATTATATTGGGCATGGGTTGAGGAGAACACATTTTCTGTAACCAAACAAGGCAGCCTGACAGAAGCTGTTGGAGATCTGAAAACCAGCCGTCTTTTAGAGAGCTATCTTGATATCATCAAGGTACCAGCCGACAGGAAACTTTATATCCAATTCAGGCATGGTAGCCTACCAATCAATGCTTTCACAAACTCTTGGCTGAGTAATAAATCCCAGCCCAAGGGCTGTCCCTGTTGTTGTTGCTCACATGAATCAATAGGCGATGTTCTCTTTGCCTGTACAGCCTATGCGAAACATAGGAGCAAATGGCTAGCCCCAATGTGTAGACAGCTTGGGACTCGAAATTTCAACGTGGCCTTGCGTATATTGAAATCAGATAACAGATTGTTATTTGTTTGCGCAACTGCGAAATTTTTAGGCCAGTTTTGGGCGATTAGAAGGCGAGCGCTGCAAATTCCTTTGCCCAACCCCGAGAGTCAAAATTGTGACGATCTGTTTACACAAGACCAAATGCCATAATGGTGATCGTAATATGTTTTTATCTATTGCATCGTGCTATACTTGGACTGTAAACTCGGGGTTTGTTTTATACGAAATCACTTGGATGCATTCGCACTTTAGTCATGGGTTTTTATTGTTTGTAACAAATTGCTGGAGGTATTATAACTAAGAATACTTTGACATTTGTTTTACTTACACTGTTCCGTATGCTGTTATTACCATGTCAATTCCAGCTATTTTTAATTGTAGCTTGTTTTAATATTCACTTGTATGTCGTTTTGCAAGCCAGAATGCACTAGACTCGACCTGTATGGCTGTATCTTTCATGGTTTTTAACCGAAATAAAGAGTTTGATTGATCACTTTAGAACCATAGTACAGTCCTTTCTGCCAATTCCTTCTGGTAAATGACAGTGAGCTCATGAAATATTTTTTATTCTATCTTCAGAAAGATGCTCCTGTCTGGCTGTTGCCCACAGGTACGTTTTTGTCTGCTTATCAGGATGCTGCAACATATGCTTGCTTGCAGTGCACACGTTACGATCTCAGAATATTGAAATTAGAGGGCCACTGCGCCTGATTTCGGGATGTATGATTGGTGAATCCTAATGCATCTTCCATTTGTTCTGAGATTGAGCAAGTGAGTGCCAATTAGTTGGCAATATTACTTGTTAGTTATTCTGCAGGAATCTGAGCTATCTTAAAACAAAATAAGATAGTTGTTGTTAGCAGCCTACACTGAGAACTGCTCAGTGTGTGCTGCTTACAACAGCTATTTTATTTTGATTTAAAATAACTCAAATTCTTGGCAGAATGATTGGGATGTTTGAGCTACAAACATGCAGGAAGCCACCAGGCCTAAAAGAAGTACTTAAAAAGTAGTTGTCTTCAAATAACTTTGGATCAAATGGTTTTCTAGCATGCAAAGAATACAGGTATTCCTTCCGGCTCAAGAATATAGAAGGAAGGTGTGGGTGATGGTCAATGTCCTGCAAAGATGTCAGTCCAACATATACAGAAATTGTGCTTCTTTTTTTGCAAATGTTCTAATACCAACAATCATCCTTTTAATTCTTTTCTGAAGTCCCGAGTCCATAAAGTGCTGAATCCACTAAAATATCAATGTTGCTTTTAAGTCCTACAGGGGCGAAGTGCATTGCAAAATGCAACATTTGTTATGCATTTTGTCAAACTTGCTTTGAGAAAAATTGTCTTATTCTCTATAATGGTTGTTCCTAAATGCCCATTCTAATTATAGCAATCAGCTTGCCTGTGGCATCACATTGATGGCCATTTAATGACCAACAACACCATTAAATTAATATGACCATTAGCCCAATATGGCATTCCTTGAATGGGGCACCAGAGAGACATCAGACAAACAACAAGGCTACCAGTATATCATATAACATTAGAACAATTAGTGCACAAAGCAGTGTTTCCATTGTGCAATGCTATGGCACTGGCAACCTATTACACACAATATCACAGTAATGTTGATTTTAATGGGACCCATATGGTCCCATAAGCATTTTGTTGCCAAACTACACTAGTTTGAAGAGAAAGGACACAGCGATGCAATGTCGACACAACAGAAGTGCTCTGCACAGAAACAATCACAGAGAAAAACACACAAGGCATTCATTTAAGCAAATTCTACATCTGTCTTACAATGCAGTCTCAGAAACTAACCTTGGAGGAGTTTGCTATAGACGGCAGAGGTGTGCTTCTGCTTAGGCATAAATTATGTGTTTAGGCTTCACATAGCTGAGCTAACTGTCAGTTTACCCACAGGTCATGTGCCAGACACCTGAGCTATTCTACATGTGACAATACTCAATCATCAAATGGACAAGAGCCACAACACATAATTTCTGCTCTATTTCTTCTAAAATTGCCACTAGCCCTGTGTTTAGTACCTGAGGGTACCCAATAAATATATAGAAAGCATACACTTGCAAGATATGAGTTTTGTTACAGATAAAGTGCAATGAATGCTCTAAAGCATCTTGGCGCTGTACTGGTTAACAACATCAGAAAAGAAATGAAGATAAATCAATGAAATAGATGAATTTTAAAAGCCTTCCTAAACATAGAATGTTCCTCTATTTTTCAAGACGGTGTGTGTTCCAAACAGAGGAAGCAATAAAACAGTAAGGACATAAGGGAGACATGGCATCATGGATTCAGGCAGCGAAAATGTAGAATGGACCCTAACAAAGAGAGGAAGTTCCCTACATACCAGGCCCTGTTTTTTGCAATGAGAAAATAAACACCCACTATGAAAGTGTATTTTTTCATTAGAAAGAAGGCTGCAAAGTCGGTACCTTAAAGATGGTACCCGTTCAGCAAGCCTGCAGTGCTCTGAATGTGGTGCCCCCATGGCAGCTGCCCTCACTGCACAGAAAATCCATCCAGGAAGGTGGGATCTTTAATTAGGTCAGACGGTCCTCTGCCTGAGTGTCATAGGCCATGGATCTATCCCTCTGGCAGATCTGCAGACTATCCAGCAGGTTTTAAATAGTTCCCTAAGCATAGTCTACGTGTTTTATATTTGGACATGGCATTTCACATATCAAGTGAGTCTTGTGGCCTTTGCATATTGTCATTGTCTTTGCATCATCTGGATTATCTATTCAGTTAAATGTTAGTAAGACCCCTCCCCCGTCAAAGTCTTCTGGATAGCCTACATTGGACTATTTAGTCTAAAAATAAACTGCATGTCATTTGCATTTAAAATGATACAAACAACACAGCTAGGTTCTAGGTAGTAGGCGTATATATACATATTAAATAAGATCTGCAGAGCCTTGAGACACACAACATCTTATATCTGCTTTTTGAAATCTGAAAGATGATACCAGCAGGGTAAATTCGCTGTTGCTTACGAATAATCTGAACAAATTGGACCCAGTTTCTTTAATTCCTACCTCCTCACGATGCCCATTTACGATGGTGTGATCCACTGTGTCCAAAGCAGCAGACTGATCAAGCAGAGTAAGGCAGACTAGTTTTCCCTAGTCCAGATCACTTCTTGGTAAATCAATTACCGCTACCAGTGTAGCTTCTGTACCTAATCCATGTCTAAAGCCCATTTGGCTATTGTCTAGGAGGATATGTTCCTCAAGATGACTAGACAACCTACAAGCGGGACATTTCTCTCTCATCTTGGTAAGAACAGGCAATGAAGAAATAGGTCTGTAGTACATAACTACTTGGGGGGGTCTGGATTAGAATTTTTTAAGCAGTGGTTTAACTACAGATTTCTTCCACTCACTAGTTACAATCTCACTACTGAAGGAATAGTTCAAAATACTGGCAGTAGCAGGTATTATAGCAATTGCCATCTTTTTCAGAACGTACAGTGCACATGCCATCTGGAGAACTGGATCTATTGGCAAAAAGGAGTTTCCTTCCCTTTGTTTCTTTTACCCTAGGAAGCATCTCAATTGCGTAATTTTGCTTTAAGAACAGGATCTGATAGCGAGTGTTCTGGATTGAATTTTCTCTTTCTGAACTAATGGATGCATGAATAGTGCTGATCTTCTTAACCAAATAACTGGCCAGGTTACCACAAAATAACTGTGATGTTTGGATATTAAAGGAGCAATACAATTCTATTTCTCAGGGGTCAGAATATGGAGGTGGGATTGGGGCCAAAACAGTAGATGGGATTGGTTAGGGAAAAATCTCCTATAACTTGCGCCTTCGCCATGCACTGCTAATTACTCCACAAATTACATCACTTAAATCTTCTATGACATCATTGATAATATCACTGCAGCATTTGCAGTGAAATTATTGATGAGAAAACTGTGTATGGCGGGGACATGACTTATAGTTACCTTACGGCACGAGTTATAGTTACCTGAGATAACTATAACTGCTGAATTTCTATGTTTTTGTCTGTGTAAAATCTGAACCTAACTATAACGTCCCTCTAAACTTTGTTTTTTTAGTGAATATATAGATAGGCAGGTTCAAATGTGTTGCTATCTTTGTTTCAATATAGGTTAGATTGTCAAAGTCCAATAGTACTTACACAATTTTCTATTAAGGAATATTAAGCACATTCTGTTTTCTTTCAAGAGTGCACTCGAAGATTCACAAGGCAACTTTCTAATTGACTGGGGTAGTCTCATGAATTGCTTGTAATTATACATGTTTCCCTTGAAGGGGTGAGTGAGTGTGTTAACTAATGTCAAATTTGCACCTATGAACACACATCCTTGTACTGAACCAAACTTTACCAAAAATTCCACCACAACTCTTGATTTATGTCCATTATACCATTGTATTTGAATTCGGTTCATTTTATAGAACTCAATTTACATAAGAAAAAAAGAGACTAAAAAACTTCAAAAGTGACTTTCCTTTGAGGCAACTGGAAAATGTGTGTTTGTTTCTATAACCCACTGTCAAAAGATAAGAGAAAATAAATATGGAAAATAATAAACCTGAAAATATGAAGATGCTTCTCTTTCCCAATGACACGTAACACAAAATAGATGCTTAGATTATGTTTTTTACATTATGCATAAACAATGCATTTATCTCCAGTTGGTTTTCAAGAGCGAGGGTCACTCTCCGACTGCAGACGATATATAAGAAGAGATGCAAGGGAAGAAATGTGCATCCTTCAATTTGTAACCTAAATAAATAAACAATAGCTGCAGGAAATGATAAAGATAAATCCACTTAAAAGCGTTGAATGAATGAGATTAATTGATTTGATGTATCTGAGGATATAAAAAGAATTTCTGATGAGGGTATGGAGCACAAATAGAAGGTGAGTTCTACGACCCCCAATTAAAGTGAGAAAAAAAGAAACCATCTTAATAATGAAAAAATAATTCTGATACTTTGGTTTTGAATGAATTAAATAATAAAAAGTATTTAAGTGAGTAGGAAAATCATTAACCAAGATGCCACTTCGCCACAATGAAGGGTAACCTGTTACAGCATGAAAGATATACAAAGTTCTGTGAAATTATTTAACATAACTTTGCTTTGCAGTGTGGCAATGCAACTGAGGGAAAATGAGCAGCCCTCGTGCCAGTGAGCCAAAATATGTATATTGATCAATACAAAACGTTGCTTTCTTCATTTATGAAGCCTATATATCCTATATGTCCTTCGAAATATCAATAAATTAAAGTACCTTTTTTTGTTCTTACCTACTGTAACTGTTTTAATAAATCAGACTATGAAATGATGCTGATTCTTTGTAGTTAATTTTAGATATTAAAAGTTGGACCTCATTTTCTGACATCACTGTCAAATATTGTTGATAATGCCAAACAGAGTTTATATTGATAGTCCTCAGAAAGGCCCTGAAGAAAGCCGTATACATGGTAAAATAACTGGTTTGTTTTATTGTGGCTTCTCATGGTAAATAGTATTAAATTCATGACTTCCAAAGCTGGGTCATACCTCACTAATGAATGAAAGTAGCAATCTGATTAAAGGAAATTATCTGTGGTACTGACAAGAGTGAAGTAGATGCTAAAACAAACATGTATAATAGATGAGTTAAGAATTGTGTGGGATGGGTGCATGTGTTAGGAATCAAAAAAGGTTACATTACCTGTGAACTATATGATTTTAAGTAGTTTATTCTGTAAAATGTGTTTACAATTAAGAAATGAAGCAAAAAGAATCAGCAGACCGTCAGGTATACTAGTCAAGCCCAGAAAAAGCAATGTTATCTTTTAAAATAGTAACATAATTTGAATAAATCACAAAGCTCTGCTGTACGGTTGTTGATTGTCTTTTATGTTTCTGTGTACATATATGTTCCTCTGCATAACCCAAACCTTTGCAAGAAATCAAGAAATCTTTTACACCTGGGGACTTTTAAGATGTAGGTACATGCCTGACCAGAAGTAGCATTAGGTATTGCGTTAAACCAGGAACACGTTATTTGAATTCAAAACACAGCAACAAATGACAAGTCACAACCAGTCCTGCCTTAACATCTGACTTGCCAAACTTTTGGCTTAAATCTTTAAAAACTGAAGATATAATAGTTCACTTGGGTATAACTTATGCCTGTGGCTCTCGCATTGCAGCAGCCATGCGGTGTGCAATTACACTGAGGTGCAGTGACAGGTTGAGTTGCATGTCTAGCTCCACTCCCTGTTTTTCTCTCCTCACCCCCCAGGGACAGGATGACTCATGTGACCTGCCCACAGGCCGACCTTGAGCTGTCATGTGCTCTAGTAGCCTGAGGTGGGACAGGGGATTTAAACTTATATCCTCAGCACTCTGTTTCCCAGATTCTAAAGGAAACTTGCACATTAGAATGAATACATTTTTTGTCTGCTTTTCAAGTGATTTTTCGTTATATTTTGCTGATAATGAAAATCGGAGATCTGCTCGAAAGACCTGGCCTTATAAGGTTCATTGAGAGTCAACTTCCAGTATAAGTAGATTGTCTTGATGGTAAATAATTGTATATGTGGTTTTGGTGTCCCCATGAGCATTGACGCGCTAAAACACCATATTGATAGGTTGGTGGAACAACCTGTTAAAAGCCACAAAATGTGTGAAATTTTGATTGGTGCAAATGAATGATTCACAAGTGTTTATACATGAATGCATGACGAACCCTCTCTCGAATATGGATGAGACAAGAATGGACTTTGATCATACACATCCACTGACCACCTAGTTGACCACAAGGACATGGACCTGATGAGGACAGTAGGTCTCTGATGCTGCCTGTGCAATGCCTAAATCATCAGAGAGGGTTTAAATTAGCCATGAAAACCATTTCCCAGACAGGAGTGAATATATCTTGCCACAGATTATTTGTTGACCTGACTTTCAAAAGCAAAACATGAGTTCAAAGGTTCTCTATTAATACACAACTACTTAATTCGATGCTGAAACAAAGCAGTGATTGGCTGATTTCTCACTAAACAAAATCATGTATATTAAAAGTTCAGGATTGGAGTAAGTGATATTACGCACCCTTTGACACTAATGGCATTAGAGCATACATCGCTTATCCCACCTTATCCACTAAATGGCCTCCTATTTGGTGAGAAGGGCAAGGTGTAAACACTACAGGAAAGGTTTGTAGGCCTTGGTTACTTTCTGTTCCTGCTGCTGCCTTTATGACCCCTGAAAACAGCATTAATTAGGACTGTTACTGGGATACGAAAGAGCAAGTCTAATTACATTTCATATAGAATATTCGTTTTTTTTTTTTTACAGCTTACATATGTTTTGGTTCCTTTGAGCTTTCCCAAAGGTTATTGCAAGTAACTTACAGTGGAGTCACTACCCGGGTGTAAAATGTAGAGTTTTTCGCTGGTCCCGGAAGCTCATGTTTGCACTATGACAGGAGATGTTTTTGCAAAACAATGCCAGTCAGTCCAACATGACATGACATTGCAGGCCGGTTGACATTTTGCTGCTTTCCAAGGCCAAGTTCCCAAAATGCAGACAGTGGTTTTTTTTTTTTTTTAAACATAAGATACCCAGTCTTGATGCCCTGGGAGTTTTCTCCCAGGTTGTGGGGGGACAGTTTTCCTTTCTTCCTGTCTGATACCTTCAGGATATGCATAGTGGTCACAGACAGGTCCTTAGAGGACTATCATAAATAGGGTGGGCCTTCCATTGCCATGCCATTCAGTGAGCAAATATTCAGCAGAGTGTTTCTGACAGTAGAGGCAGTCATCAGAAATACAGCACTTTCATTGCCTCAAAATGAGGTGGAGCAACCGAGAGATTGCCAGATGAGGAATTGGCTAGTTTTTGGCAGCGCCCCATTACCCCCAGGTCCCTCCAGTCCTCGTCCCATTCATTACTTATTGCAGAGGTCTTCAAACTGGGGGCGAGCCCCCCTGGGGGCTGGAGGGGGGAGGGGCTTAAGTGATCTCAGGGGGTCTCCAGTCTCTGGCCAAGACAAGCATCATGCTTTGTTTTAAGTGTTAAAAATATGAGTGGTAGTAAGCCACCTTGTAATGGGCCATCACTAACAACTTTTGTCATTTATATCCTGACTCGGAGTATGTGTAAAAAGGGGTAACAGAGCTTAACTGCAATGTTTAAATATGTTTAGACACATGTAAACATTGCCAATTTGGCAGAATAATTGTGAAAAAATTGAGGGAGGGGGCCCGAGTATTTTGTCTTTTTTTTTTTAAAGGCAGGGTGCAGCATAAGGAGGTTTGAAGACCACTTACTTATGGAGATAACTATCTCCCAGACAAAAAAAAGAACAGAGGAATGCTGGGATCCCTACCCCACCCCATTCCATTGGTATTACTCAAACAGCACTAACCCAGCATTCCGCCTGTTCTTTTTTCTGTCTGCCGACAGAATGGGACGGGGGTGTTGCTGGAGGCTGCTCCTGCTGGTCGGGGGTGGCGGTCTTCCTATTCCCCCTCCGATGGCTGGGGTGTCTCGGCGGGGTGTTTTCGGGTACCTCCCGGCCTGCTGGGCTTCCCGGGAGGTGCGGAGGATCCACGTTGCTAATATAGAAAACATAACATAAAATGAACCTAAAGAAGGTCACATTTTATTGTCAATTGATAGTCAGGTTCCGAAGGGGATACAGAGTGCGCCTTACAATTTCATGGGCCTTGTCACCTATGCACAGGATCTTGATTTGTGATCTATTTTAAATTAGCAGCCTGTGCAATGAGGTTCACTCGTTGTGGTTCTGCTGTGAATACCTGCAAGGTGTTGTTTAATGGAGAAGGAAAGGTTTGAAACTATAATCCACTGGCTGTCAGGACTGTTCCTCCCTTCGATCTGTTCAAAGGAGAGCTGAAATATTACTTGTTGCAGCATCACTGCCCCCTGTGTTTTTAATTTATAGTTTTCATGTGGTCTGACAATTGAATAATCATCATGTACAGCTTTTGTGCTTATCTCTAAATACATACTCTTAACATATCTGACTGCTAATTATGGTAGATCCCTTGTAAATGTATGTATGTCATGCACATAGATTCAGGGGTGTAGCTTGGTCAGTAAGATTGGGGGGAGTGACCCTGATTTTCCAACAACCACTCTGGCATATAATGTTAAAATACATTGTGCGACAAGAAGGATGCATGAGAGGGGCCAATGGGGCAGAGCAAAGGGAGAGGGCTGCCGATTGGTAGGAGTACTAAATGAGAGAAAACATAATATTTTGTAAAATAACTAACATGTTTTAGGACTTTCAAAACAGAGCGAGGGAGAGAGTGTGTGTGTGTTTGTGTCTGTGTGTAAGTAAAGGTTCCTGATGAAATCTGACAGACACCTTAGTATATCCGACTAAAAGCCCCTGCGCCCAACTAATTATCAGAAAATAAATTTATGGGGAGGGTGTAACACCCCAAACACCCCCACTGAAGCTACGCCCCTGCATAGATTGCCTTAGTCTGCCACATCTACCTTGTACCTATGATTTGTAAAGTGCTCCTTTACATTCTGGGTCTTGCCTTGGCTGCATGAAACGTCAAATAAATGTATAAATATATAGATTAGCATTAGTAGAGCACTCAGTTGCAGCTAATGTGGCCCTGTAGTATTTAAATTCTCTGAAGTGATTGCAGGGAAAGCTGTGTGTGAGGTTGGGAAGGGTGTCTGGTTGTACTTTGTGCTATGCGGAATATAACACAATATTTTATGAGACCAGTGTTAACTCGTGCGAGTCACATGCACAACAGGCATGTTTTGAGCTATTATTTACTGCCTCTGTCCTTCTGGGTGGTCCATCAAAGTGCCTATTTAGTTGGAAAGCAACTTTCTTAGCATTCTTCAATGTTTTTTTTCCCTAACCCTGTTTTCTTTCAGTTTTGCTTTCTCTGGATTGGCTTTGTCACAGCTCCCTGGGTGGTTCCCTGGTCACCACTGATTCATATAGCCTGGGACAGGCGGGAGAGGTAAGAGTCAGGGGACATGTAGCTTGGGTGGGCTAGACAACACAACTGTATGCAACCAATCACCAGTAATCCATAGGACTTGGGACAGGTTGGGTGAGGTCAGGGTCAGGTTTCATGCAGTGCAGGTGGGCTACAGGTCACTGAAATGACTGTCACTAGCCAAAGAAGCTGGTTCTCCAGCCACCAGTAATGTACAGGGCTTTGTATGGGCTAGTTATCCAGTGTCATAACATGTAAGGGCGCTACAGAGCACTGGAAAAAGCCCTCAAGGGTTGAGGTGTTTCAGCACAATCTGGGTGGAATTGTTCCCTCTGAATCAAAGCTTCTAGTGTCAGTTCGCGCTTTCCACATCTCACCTTTCACACCTCTTCGAAACATTGTACCACTAGATCCTCACCCTCCCATGGAAGTGCCTTGAGGGTATACGATTTTCAATGGTGCGCTTTACAAGACTTGCCATTCATTCATTCACTAACCTGTCACCAACTTCTGTCAGTGGTGGCACTGTGTGAGTTGGCAGGTATGAGGCCCACCGAAATTAATGGAACACTCGTAACGGGGGATAAAAAGGTCAGCATTTCATCATGATCTTACTACATGCACTACTGGTTAAATAACTTATAAAAGTAAAAAAAAATTGAAAAGTACTAGGGAGGTGCTACTTAAGGGAGGACTTCACTAAAAGTCTTTTGAAAGCAAAGTGTCACAAAATATTTCAGCCTTGCTTTCTTCTGTAAATCCTCAGATTAATGTACTGCATGTCTGCAAAAATTCTTGATGTACAAACATTTTAAAAAATTGACACTTTCACAAAGTGGCCAATGCACATAAGTTTAGAATTATATGCAAAGTGATGGCACTGCGCATAACAGATGGCAGTAGTCAATGGAAGCAATGTTACAGAGGGTCTGTGTGTTTTTGTGTGTGTGGGTGTGTAATTCTGACCTTTGTGCACAACCCAGTAGCATATTGATTGACCTTTTACATTTACTCAACAGGATCATGACTGAACCTTTTAATCAGCAATCTTCAGACTATGGCAGCTATTCAGCATTGCTTTAATTTGAAATCAACTCATAAGCATCTTATACAGTACAAAACCACACTGAGTGCCCAAATCGTTGAGGGACAGCATCTCCACGTCCTTCTGGTGCTGTCTGGGTAATGGGTCCAAGTGAAAAGAATCATTCTGAAAGAATGCAAATGCTACTTGAGCAGGAGCACAGTTGTGCAAGCATCGTACTATAAGTGTAGGAAAAATCATACACATGTGCATTAAACCACTTCTTCCTTTCAATAATGAATGAATATTAACAAAACATTCACTTTCATGGAACAAAAGGTATAATTGGTCGGATATGTTTATTCTGAAGTCAGCAAATAGTCGGAGCTGGAAGGGATGACTTTCTTTTTACTTAATGGGGCCGGGGGAGGGGAAAGGGGGAGGGGAAATGGGGGAGGGGGGAGGAGGGCGAATGGAAAGCGACCAGTTCATGGTAATCGAAATTAAAGTTCATTTATCTAAACCAGCCAAAATCCTGGAGAAAGTAGTGCAAGAACAACTCTCTAACTACCTTGAGTCCGGGCAACTTCTCCACGACTCGCAGTCTGGTTTTAGAACCGGCTATAGTACCGAGACTGCACTTCTGGAGGTGTCAGAGACTATTCGCGAATGCGTGGACGCAGGCGAGGCAGCAATGTTAGTGCTCCTCGACCTGTCCGCGGCATTTGATACGGTCTCTCATGCCATATTGATTGAAAGACTGTATAGTCTTGGGATTCAGGGCACCCCTTTGGCTTGGATTAGATCTTTTTTAAGTGATTGTACCCAACAGGTCTACCTTCAACCTTTTGTCTCGGAAAAGAAACCACTTAGTTGTGGTGTTCCCCAGGGCTCTGCCCTGAGCCCACTGTTTTTTAATGTCTACGTATCATCGCTGGCCACGGTGGCAGAATCCTGTGGGGTCAGAGTGATCTCATATGCTGATGACACACAATTAGTGTTTTCATTTAGAGATCACTCTGACGCCAGTTTTTCGAACTTCAGACGCTGCCTCAGCAACATCTCTACCTGGATGTCACTCAACACTCTCAGGCTTAACTCCGATAAAACCGAGGTGTTTTTTTTCAATCAAAAAAATCCCCCTCTACCCCTTCTCTGGTGGCCACCTGAATTGAACCCCCTCCCCCCCCCCCCCAGTACCGGTGGTTTCTGCCAGGAATCTGGGATTCCTATTTGATAATGAGTTATCTTGCAAGGCTCAAATAAATAAGGTCACATCTGCATGTTTCGGTAAACTCCGTATGATCAGGAAAATTCTCCCTTTTCTTCCTTTGGATGCTCGCCGAACCATTATTCACGCCCTTATAACATCACACCTGGATTACGCAAACAGCCTGTATGCCGGAGCACCAGCCCATCTCGTCAAACGTCTGCAGATTGTGCAGAATGCGGCGGCAAGAATGATCTGTAACATCCCATATCGTCACTCAATCTCTCCTCACTTAAAAAAGTTACACTGGCTGCCTGTGACTAGCCGAATTCAGTTTAAATCTCTGGTCCTGGCATATAGAGCAATGCAGGGTCAGGGGCCGGCCTATTTTAGAGCCAGACTCAAGCATGCTCAGTCCAACCGATCTCTCATATCAAATCATCTTTTCCTCTTACGTACTCCCCGATTTCGCCGTTCTAGAATGGGGGGCAGAGCATTCGCAGTTATCACTGCTCGATCCTGGAACAACTTGCCACTGTCCCTCCGTATGACAGAATCGGAATGCTTATTTCGACGCAATTTAAAAACCTGGCTGTTTACCAACCCCTAGTTGCACAGAGACACTCACTACTGCTTACTGTTTGCAGCGCCGGGACACCCCCGTTGGGGGTAGCTGCGCGCTATATAAGTTTCTTAATAAATAAATAATACATTTATGAAGGTGTATATAGAAGCTGTTTCTCAAAAGGCTTACAGGCCAGAGACGAGCTTGTGGAAGTTGTCTGGTAGGAAATTCTAGGAAGGCTGCAGGATACCTCTAGAATCCGGGATCTAAGAAAAGTGAGTAAAGAAATGGAAGAGCAATCAAGGTTAATCAAACTATACAATCTTTAAAAGCATTAAAGGCAGTCGCGGCCAGTGCAGGTAAGAGCAGTGGGGCGGAGGTGGGAGTCGACAGACAACGGAATAGGTAAAATAAAATACAAAAATAAATAAAACCACTTACCTTGTGCTTGCCGCATCGCCGAGTCGGCGATGCAACAAGCGCAAGGTAAGTGTTTTTCTTTTTTCTTAATTTTATTTTCCCTATCCTGTTGTCTGTTGACTTCCCCCACCCCGCCCCACTGCTCTCACCTGCACTGGCCACGATACAACTACAACATTCTGTTAACTATGCACTCCCAGACGGTCTTGCGAGCTACCTGTCTGAAAATGCACTTTCAGCACCATACATTAGGGTATGAAGCACTATCTAAATACAACAATAGTGTGAAGTACTTGCAATCTATGATTTGCTCACGAATGAACAGTGTCTTAGTGGATACTGCACATCAACACAAATATATACTTTTACCAAGCTGCTCTGAATAACTGATTTAACAATGGTAAATTTGAGGCACCCCTATGGAAGTACTTTCAGAATATATTGTTCTTAAGTGCACTGTACAGATGGTTCCCTAGCAAAGCTGCAAGTGTTCACCTGGTTTGGTTGGGTGGGTTACTATTAGGCTCAAAATTGTGAAAACAAGATGTCATCTGCTATTCTTCTTTTCAATTATAGTGGGGCAAATTTCACCTATCCAGTCTTTATAACAAGACACTTGATTAATGTCTTGAAATGAGCACACAAAGTTTGTGCAGGATTTTATATGCAGAAATGCACATGTTTTTCAGCAGAGCTCTTAAAGGCCCTGCAGATCAGGCTAAATGTGTGTTTTGTGTCCACTGTGTTTGCTACCTAGGCTGGAGGTTAGCCAGAGTGCTGAGGAGGAGGAGGATAACCATGAATGAGATTGAACCTCTAGTGACAATTCTCCATGCGTAGTGAAATCTGGTAGGCCCCTCTATGGGGCTCTTGGAAGAAGCATATCCTCACTCCAGTGGATGGCAGACAGTTTTACTACATTTCACCTGTAATGCTTTCTTCATGGTGCCTTCAAGTAGGATTGGAAACCATGTTACTCAGGTAGAGGTCTAGGATGAGGACAAGGGACGTAAGTACCTTATGTCCAGATTGCCCTTTGCTACTGCCTGAAAGATGGATGACTAGAAAGGGACTGCATTTGCATATAACAGACAACAAATGCAATACTGAATTCCCATTTAAGTGAGGAAGGAAGTCGTTGAGGAGGGATTATGCAAGTCACTTTCATTTGAATGATTGTGAAAGGAAACTGATCAGGAAGCAGCAGAGAGTATGCAATGTATGTATTTAAATGTTTATGTATGACATTATAGCATGCCCCAAGGCACAACGCAAAAGAGTGATTCACAAGTGGGCAGAGTAGATTCCCAAAAATTCTAGCAGAAAAATTGTCTCTTGAAACTTGGAGCTCATAGATAGTTGCTTGAAGCAGGATGGTACCCCCTCAGAAGTAGTACGGGACTATGAAGCGCTCTGTTCAGCTACCTCATCGGCTCTGGTAAAGAGGAGCCCCCCTAAAAATGCACCATTGGTGCCCTGGTTTTATAAGAATGGACCCAAAGCTCATAAATCTCTAAAAATGGCCTTACACACAATTCCTCGTGATAAAGAGTGAATAAAATCCCTTCGGAAGACCTATAAATCAGCGATTGAACATAGGAAAAGTGAACTGAGGAATGAGGAGTGGAAGGATTTAGTATTAGCAGAGTCCCTTAAGGACACAAAAAAATCTGGGAGGTTATAAATCGTCCAATGTTCTCAGAAGATTCATCCCAGATGGATTCTTTGATATTAGGAGATGTATGACTCATTTTACTAGAATTTTTAACCCTTTAAATAGGGAGACAGATTCGGTGGCACAGGATGTGGAGATTACCCAATATTTAAACCAAACTCTACAGCTAAGTATGTCCATCTCAGTGAAAGATGTGGAGGTAGCTATATCACAGGGCATCTGTTTGAAAGCTCCCGGCCCAGATGGAGTGCCACTTGACCTTTTTAAGGGCACTCCTTTTTTGTGGGCGCTGCTGCTAACTAATATTTTTAAAGATGCAATTGTTGGCCTATTACATGCGACATGGAAAGAGGCAATAATGGTCCCCGTCTTTAAAAAGGGGGACAGAAATGACCCTGACGCTTACAGGCCAGTATCATTGATCGATGTGACAGTAAAGGTAGGGTCCTTTTGGCGTGATTAGAAGACTGGGTGACTGCAAATAGGGTCCTTTCAAAAACCCAATATGGTTTTAGACAGGGCATGGGCACGACAGAACAATCCCTCAATCTGTCACTGATTGTAAGTAAGTACACAAAGTCCATGAAGCGCTCTATACACCTGGCCTTCATGGACTTATCGAGTGCTTTCAATACTGTCAATTGGGGCAGCTTGTGGGCAATGATGGGAGACATGGGAGTGGAGGAAGCATTCGTACTCCTCTTACGCAGGCTTCACACTAATACAACGGTTACGTTGAGATTCTACAGTAACTGAGGGGGTCCATCAAGAATGTATCCTAGCCCCTTTTTATTTCTCCTTTATATAAAATTGGGCTAGAAGCATTTTTATTGCAGAGGAAGCTAGATTTCCCAAGAATAGGTAGTAATTTTGTCCCATTACTCTAATATGCAGGCGATACCGTTTTCTTGGCAAGGACAGCTATAAGCCTTCAGAAATCCCTCAATGCTTTTACAAATTTTATGACATCTCTTGATTTAAGTTAATTTTTAAAAATCATATATTATGGTATGTGGACCCAAATCTACAAAATCTAAAACGTTTATGATGCGAGGAAAAAAGATGGAAAAAGTCAAAAGTTTTTTGTATTTGGGTAATCTATTTAATACACAGTTGGCATGGGACCCTCTGTTGACTTTAAGAGAGAAGCAGACAACTAGGCCCCTTGATGCTCTTTTTCGGTTCACATCAAAATTGGGACAGAAACTGGTATAAGAATTGTTAATTCTTTATAAATCAAAATTCATTTCCTTTGCTAACTATGGGGCAGGAGTGTGGGGGACAGCAGGAGTAACAAGCTTTAAGTCGCAGAAACTAATTTTATTAGAAGACTTTTGATGATACCTGTAGGAAAGTAGGATCTGCTTCTATGGTTACCCCCACTTTTTGCCTGGTGCTAAGCTGTATTTTGACTAGTCTGACTGGGATCCTGCTAATCAGGACCCCAGTTTATCTGCTTTCTCCCTAAATTGTTGTGTTCAGTACTTAGGTACATCCCAGATTGGATACTGGGGTACCCTTATAAGTCCGTAGTATATGGTACTAAGGTACCCAGGGCATAGGTACCCCAGAGGTCTCCCATGGGCTGAAGCATGTATTATGCCACCCATGAGAGACCATTCAAAATGGAACTACAGGCCTTCCATTGCAGCCTGTGTAAGCTGGTGCTAGCACCACTTACTAAAGATATATGTTTCCTATATCTAGGGTCACTGCACTTAAAACCTATAAGTCACCCCTTTAGCAGGCCTTTGTAATCCTGAAGGCAGGGTGCTTGGTTCTAAGTGAGAGGGTGCATCTGCATGAGCAGGACACCACTGCAGCCTACAGAGTCTATTCTCCGGGGTTGTCAGTGAAGCAGCCATATACTATATAGAGGGGCACTGTGTAATTACACGATGACAATCTCGAAAATGGCTGCAATTAATCCTATCATGTTTGGTATCAAACATGTTGAAATCATACCCCCGCACCATAAACGGTGTGGGAGGTATGATTCCAAGCACTGGAAGAGCCCTCCGTTAGGCTCTCAGTGTTCCCGGTACCAGCCTTCTTGACCCGGACAGCACAAAATGGTTGCTGCTGCCCAGAAGACACAATTATTCCCTCCTGCTGCTGAGCCAAGCTCGGGCAGGGGAAGGCAGAACAATAGGCATCCTGTCACAGGGAGGTGTGACCACCTCCCAGACAGGATTTAGTGTATTGGGGTAGGGTGGATGCGCTTGCCAGCATCACTCAGTCTGCATGAGGGGCACATTTGGTGTCCCCCATGCATAGTCCAGCTCAAACCAGTTCTGGAAGCCGTTGGCTCCCACTGTGGCGCAAAACTGGACAAAGGACATGGGAGTAGCCTTCCCCCTGTCCAGACCCTCCCCTGGGAGGTTCCCCTGAGAGGTTCCCCTGAATTTTCCCAACCCTTTCACTAGGGTACTTAAGGGCTTACCTGGGTGTAGGTCCCTAGATTCCTTGTGGGATAAGATTCAGATCAGACACCACTCCTCTTCTACTGTCTGGGCACTCTGGACTTTGTTTGGCCCTGACTTTGTCTCCCTTCCATAGCAAAACCAAAGGGGATGATGGACGGAATGTTGAACATTGCAAGCACTCACCCCCAGTCAACTGATCTGGGTTTAATCCATCATCGTTCTTTAGCTCACTCCGCCACCCCAGTTCAGACATGGCCATATGCAAATCAGTCTGACCCTGTGCCTCATGGGAACAGTCCAGCCCGAACTGCCAAGCCATGTCTTCCCTGGACCGGAAACAAGCATCCTGGGACCGGTTTCTGGCTTACAGCCGTCATCAGCCAGGCTATCTTGAATCCAGTGGCAAAGTGAGCAAGGGACCCACGTCTGGGCATACCCTGCCAACTTAGGGCGAACATAGCAAAACCAAAGAGGATGATGTGCGGAGTGTTGAACATTGCAAGCACTCACCCCCAGTCAACTGATCTGGGTTTAATCCATCATCGTTCTTTAGCTCACTCCGCCACCCCAGTTCAGACATGGCCATATGCAAATCAGTCTGACCCTGTGCCTCATGGGAACAGTCCAGCCCGAACTGCCAAGCTATGTCTTCCCTGGACCGGAAACAAGCATCCTGGGACCAGTTTCTGGCTTACAGCCGTCATCAGCCAGGCTATCTTGAATCCAGTGGCAAAGTGAGCAAGGGACCCATGTCTGGGCATACCCTGCCAACTTAGGGCGAACATAGCAAAACCAAAGGGGATGATGGACGGAGTGTTGAACATTGCAAGCACTCACCCCAGTCAACTGATCTGGGTTTAATCCATCATCGTTCTTTAGCTCACTCCGCCACCCCAGTTCAGACATGGCCATATGCAAATCAGTCTGACCCTGTGCCTCATGGGAACAGTCCAGCCCGAACTGCCAAGCCATGTCTTCCCTGGACCGGAAACAAGCATCCTGGGACCGGTTTCTGGCTTACAGCCGTCATCAGCCAGGCTATCTTGAATCCAGTGGCAAAGTGAGCAAGGGACCCACGTCTGGGCATACCCTGCCAACAGGGTATGCCCAGACGTGGGTCCCTTGCTCACTTTGCCACTGGATTCAAGCTAGCCTGGCTGATGACGGCTGAACAGGCAGAAACCGGTCCCAGGATGCTTGTTCCTGGTCCAGGGAAGACATGGCTTGGCAGTTCGGGCTGGACTATTCCCATGAGGCACAGGGTCAGACTGATTTGCATATGGCCATGTCTGAACTGGGGTGGTGGAGTGAGCTAAAGAATGATGATGGATTAAACCCAGATCAGTTGACTGGGGGTGAGTGTTTGATTTGCTCTAACGCTCCGTCCATCATCGCCTTTGGTATCGCTTGTTCGCCCTTAGTTGGCAGGGTATGCCCAGACGTGGGTCCCTTGCTCACTTTGCCACTGGATTCAAGCTAGCCTGGCTGATGACGGCTGAACAGCCAGAAACCGGTCCCAGGATGCTTGTTTCTGGTCCAGGGAAGACATGGCTTGGCAGTTCGGGCTGGACTGTGCCCATGAGGCACAGGGTCAGACTGATTTGCATATGGCCATGTCTGAACTGGGGTGGTGGAGTGAGCTAAAGAATGATGATGATGATGATGGATTAAACCCAGATCAGTTGACTGGGGGTGAGTGTTTGATTTGCTCTAACGCTCTGTCCATCATCCCCTTTGGTATCGCTTTGTTTGCCCTAAGTTGGCAGGGTATGCCCAGACGTGGGTCCCTTGCTCACTTTGCCACTGGATTCAAGCTAGCCTGGCTGATGACGGCTGAACAGCCAGAAACCGGTCCCAGGATGCTTGTTTCTGGTCCAGGGAAGACATGGCTTGGCAGTTCGGGCTGGACTGTTCCCATGAGGCACAGGGTCAGACTGATTTGCATATGGCCATGTCTGAACTGGGGTGGTGGAGTGAGCTAAAGAATGATGATGGATTAAACCCAGATCAGTTGACTGGGGGTGAGTGTTTGATTTGCTCTAACGCTCCGTCCATCATCCCCTTTGGTATCGCTTTGTCTCCCTTCCAGTCTGCTGCAACGTCTCTGCCTGTGCATCATACAGGAAACTTCCAAGGCCTGCGAAGCATCAAAAAAACTTGAAGAAATCTCCCTTGGAGTGAAGGAGTCACTCCCCTGCATCCGCAGGCACCGCAACTAAGTCGACCAGTCTGCTGATCCTGAGCTCCTCCGGACTCCAAAGGCTCTGCAACACAGGTGGTGGTTTTCCACAGCTCCCAAGGCCTGCCCTGCCCTCTCACCAAGTTTGAGGCCAATATCCCTCGTGGGGATTGCAATAACCGAACCCCTAAGCACTGCGTCAACTTGAGGTTGCAAAGGCTTGTTGACTTCTTTCCAAGAAGATCTTCGGGCTCCAAGTAGCCTTAACCTCGAGCATCTCCAGTGACCAGATTCTTCAGCCACACCGCATTGTGTGCATCGTGGCCTGCATCTTTTGGAGAGCTACTTGAGGTCCTCTCGCGACTCCAGTGCCTCTGGCCTGTGGGTCCACTTGAGGGTCACACTTGTTTCTTTTGGGCTCCCCTGATTGCTCAGGGCCTGCCCTGACTCCCCTGCTTGTGGTGAGTCCCCTCTACCTTGCTGGTCCCAACGTTGCTCCTTCTTCAGCTCCTGCGTTCTTTGAATTTGCCAAGGCTTGTTGGAGCTCCTGCCAGACACCGACCCCTCAGCACTCGACATCCTTCATGGTACAGCTCGTGCATGGCTCCTGGTCTTCCTCAGTCGCCTGGTCCTCACAGCTGCAGAGTCGATGTCATTGTCATCCATACTGCAACACCCGACATCGGAGGGCATTCGTCTGCCAAGTCTCCTGGTCACTCCTTTGTGACATAGACTCTGTCCCCTCTGCTTGCAGGTAGCTCTCATCTTGAATCCAGCTTCGGATTCCGCAGGACACTTTCTCCTCTTCCATCAACGGCACTTTCCTAAAGTCCTCCATTGGGTTCGACGGCGGTTTCCGACACCACTTCACACGTATGCACTCAGCTTCCCTGGTGTAGGTAACGTGGGTACTAGGGTATCCACGGGTGGGGTGGCTCTCCAACCTTCTGTCTTCCACAGGGTTTCTTCAGGGTCCACTGGGAAGGGTCCTTAATCTTTAAAAATCCAACCGCGACTTAAACATAGAGTTGTACGGAGCACGCAGTCGTGTTCCCACACTACACACGATCTCCGTGGGGTCCCTATCTACTCACCTTGGGTGGTTCCTTGGGTCCCCAGCACTTCTACGCCCTCTCAACATTGTCTTGACCCGAGTCGTGGTTCTTATAGCACTTTCTTAGTATATGGTTTGGTCCTCCCCTGGGTCCACTGTGTATTTCGTGCTGTTTACTGTGTTTCTTTGCTGAAGTATTGTGTGCATTGTGCTCATCTCCGGGTAGGAGATATATCTATGTGTTAGAGAGTGTTATATAATAAATACATATTTTTATAACTACTTTGTGTGGTTCTTTTTCACTTAATCTATACTATAAGATTGCATCCTGGTAAAACAAGCTGCTTTACACTCCTTCTGGACTAAGCCTGAAGACTGCTCTCCACAGCTACGACTTAGAGAGCTTTCTAAGTTTGTCTAAGACCTCTTAAATCACCATTTGGATTGACGGGACTTGTGCAAGGTGCCCACTTACATTAGTGATACCAAAGGGGATGATGGACGGAGCGCTTGAGCAAATCAAACACTCACCCCCAGTCAACTGATCTGGGTTTAATACATCATCATTCTTTAGCTCACTCCACCACCCCAGTTCAGACATGGCCATATGCAAATCAGTCTGACCCTGTGCCTCATGGGAACAGTCCAGCCCGAACTGCCAGGCCATGTCTTCCCTGGACCGGAAACAAGCATCCTGGGACTGGTTTCTGGCTATTCAGCCGTCATCAGCCAGGCTAGCTTGAATCCAGTGGCAAAGTGAGCAAGGGACCCACGTCTGGGCATACCCTGCCAACTTAGGGCGAACAAAGCGATACCAAAGGGGATGATGGACGGAGCGCTTGAGCAAATCAAACACTCACCCCCAGTCAACTGATCTGGGTTTAATCCATCATCATTCTTTAGCTCACTCCACCACCCCAGTTCAGACATGGCCATATGCAAATCAGTCTGACCCTGTGCCTCATGGGAACAGTCCAGCCCGAACTGCCAAGCCATGTCTTCCCTGGACCAGAAACAAGCATCCTGGGACCGGTTTCTGGCTGTTCAGCCGTCATCAGCCAGGCTAGCTTGAATCCAGTGGCAAAGTGAGCAAGGGACCCACGCTTTGTTCGCCCTAAGTTGGCAGGGTATGCCCAGACGTGGGTCCCTTGCTCACTTTGCCACTGGATTCAAGATAGCCTGGCTGATGAGGGTTTTGAACCCGAAACCGGTCCCAGGATGCTGGGACCGGTGGTACCACAGATATGGTGTTTCTGTGGTACCACGCAAGATGGAATCACTATTTGTATCGAAGAATATTTTGACTATGATCTGTTCAATGTGCATAGTTTCTTTCTAATGAAACATATGTATTTATTTTTTTACATAAATGGGGAACATTGTGCCAAATATCAAAATAGCTAGATAATAAAGTCACAGAATGTCACCCCAATGTCCTTATTCCTCAAAGTAATCACCTCCTGGCTGAATTACTGTAATATCATCTGAAACAAAACCATCTCTTCAAACTCCAGAACCTTGTCACCACTTTCATATTTGGATTGACCACATCATCCTGTGCCCTTTAAGAGGTTCCTAATTAAGAGATGACAATTCAAGATCCAATGCATAGTCGACAAAGCCCATAAACATGAAAGGCCTTACCTTTAGAATACACGCCAAGCACTAGACTGGATCCAGAGGATTTTTCAGCATACTCCCTGTGCAAAAGTAGGTGTTGTTCAGCATCGACCCAGCTCTGCCTGTAGGTGACAGTTGGAGCGTCATCCTAGCACGCTAAAGTCAATTTTTTCTTGACACTGTCCGCGCTGTCTGATGTGGAGCTTAAAACCAATTAGTTGTACCAGTGTGCAGATCTCTCATCTGGGACCTTTTTTATGGAAAATAGTCTATTGCACAGTAGGGAAGGCAGGAGAATGGTGAGGAATATGTGGTTACATAGAGTATCGAACAGAAAGAGAATTACCAAAGGTAAATAACATGTTCTTCTGATGGATACTTCTAACTGCAGATTTCTCATGTTTAGATTCTAAACCAAAGCAGTACCTACCCTGGTGGTGGGTCTGTGGAATGACTCAGAACAAAAAGTCCTGCAGGAACAAACAGTTACAATGGTCTTCCTGTCGGCCTGGCTATCAATGCAGTAATGGTTTGTGAACGTGTGCACTCACGTCCAAGTTGCAGCCTGACAAATATCCAGGACAGGCACTCTGTGTGCCAGCGCAGCGGTAGCAGCCTTGGCCCTCGTGGAATGGGCGCTCAATCCTTCCGGAGGCTGCTTCTTGGCCAATGTGTACCAGATCTTAAAGCAGAGGACTATCCACCTGGAAAAGTCCTCTTCTGCACTGCCTTGCCTTACTTTGCCTGCAAGAAGCACCAGTAGACTGAGGCCATTAACATGGAAATAGTTGTCCTGCAGATCCAACACTATCATCCAGTTACCTGGATCCGGGGCAGATAGAATCTGGGCCAGCTTAAGCATCTTGAATTTGTCCTTCTGCAGGAGGGAATTGAGAGTTTGGAAATCTAAAATAGGACAAAAGCCTCCGCCCTTATTCAGCATTAAGAAATAATGGGAGTAGCATCCAGTTCCGACTTCTGAAGCTTGGACTCTCTGTATGGCTCCTTTCGCCAGAAGAGCCTGAACTTCCTGCAGCAAAATAGACAAGTGTTGCTCTGAAAGCAATTCTGACATGGGTTGAGGGTGCGGTGGGTTGGAAAGGAATGGCAGGGAATAGCTCCATTGGAATATCTGAAGAACCCACCTGTCCAATGTTATGACTTGCCTCTTGTGGAGAAAATGACCCATCTTGCCTCCCACAGGGTGCTGGTGTGCTCTTAAGGGTACACTAAAGTGGCATGGAGACTGCTGCTAGAGGGGGATGGGGGACTGGGAAAGTCGTTGCCCACTGCCGGCCTGGATGCTGCTTGCTGGATCCCCCACCCTGACCCTGAAAAGACTGGGGTGCCTGTTGTTAGTGTGATCAGTACTGACACTGCTTGTGAGCGAAATCCCTGGCGATGGCTCAAAAGGGGTGTAACTGTTGGGGAAACTGCCTTGTGGGTGTTGAGAGACCAAGGGAGTGTGTCTGGCTCTAATTTTTTTTAGGCACTCTTGGGAGTCGGTCTTCTCTTCAAACAATCAAGACCTGCTAAAAGTCATATCCATAAGTGATGTAAGGATATCACCTGAGAAGCCTGTGGATCTCACCAATGTGTGGTGCCAGAACACCACACTAGTCTCAACTCCTCTGCCTAAGCAATCCATCATGTCCAGGGCTAACCATATGGCACATTTGGCCATGACCTGGCCATCCTGAATGATTTGTATCAAATTGGTGTTGAATTCCTCTGGGACTGCTGGTAAGATTTCTATGACCATGTCCCATAATGCATAGGACTTCCCATCCAGCTTACAGCTAGCATTGACTGAATGAAGGACAGGGATAGTTGAAGGGAACACTTGCTTCCAAATGTCTCAATTCTCTTTGATTCTCCATCTGTGGGAGTCATGAGGAATATGTTTGGATTGATCCTGCTAGTGGAAGCCTGAACTACCAGGCTCTCTAGAGCATGGTATTGCATCAGAGAGGCAGGGTCACCCAGAGCAGGTCTGTTGTGTTGTGCCACCTGTCTCTATACTAGTGGACAGGAACAATGTTTAACTGAAGAGCCCATGAGGGTGTCAGTCAGAGCTTCTTCAGATGGAAGAAAGGGCTTGGATGAGGTCTGCCCAGGCTGCAAAACATCAGTGAGGATATTGGTTTTCACCTCAGCAGACAGCTCTTCTAAATCCACAGCTTCAGCAAATGAGGCTGTGTCTTCTGTTGAAGGACCGGGGTGGACCCAGCCTTGTGTCAGGGGAAATGTCAGTCCACTGGAATCTTGTAGGCCCAAAGAGAAATTGTCATCATCATATTGTGGGGGAATTTCATCCCCATCATCTCCATTGTTGTCAAAAGGCCGGCTAGCAGGGGCGGTGCGTCCATTAGGGCGCTGGGGCGTTGCCTCACCAGCCGCCCGCGCCCGCAGCTCCCTCGGCGTCTCTGAACTTAAGTAAACTCTCAGTTTACTTACGTTCAGAGACGCCGAGGGAGAACTGACAATGCATGTCAGTCAGCATGACGTCGGACCGCCCACCCCCTTCAGAGTCTGAAGGGGTGGGCGGTCCGGCGTCATGTTGACTGACAGGCATTGTCAGGGGCAGGCAGCAGCACAAGTGCGCATGAGTTGGCAAGGTCAGCAAATTTTTCGCCCGTGCCCAGTCATGCGCACTGGTGCCTGCTCAGGCTGGCGCATGCCCATTAGGAGAGCGAGGGTTGAGCAAAGGCTCAAACCTCACTCTCCTAATGGGCTGGCGGGCGGAGAGTTACCATGCCCTAAGTCAATCCTGGCGCTGCTCCAGCGCCAGGATTGGCTGAGCGGTTGCCACTCACTTGCCAGCACTGCGCAGTGATGCGGCTGTTGAAGGCGCCAACGGACCCGAGGTGGCACGGACCAGGTAAGATGGTTTTTATTTTATTTAAACCCCCCCCCGGCCCCCACCCCCGCGCGACACCCCCCCGCGAGCCGCGACTGGCTAATGTTCAGAGTATCGTGAGTTGTAACGTTCTCATGTACCGCTCGTGTTACATATTGAGCTATGTGTAAGATGCATTTGTTGTATACACAAACCTTAATGTGCAGTACAGTTACACTGTGTGCGTGATTGTATGTGTGTATTTTTGAAGTGCTAACTGTAATATGCTATTTTTTGCCATTATGTAGTGAGTGGAGGCGCCGTGCCTCACGAAAGGCAGTATCTTTATTGGGTCGTCATGTTGGCCCCCCCTTCCCTCACCAACCGCAATAAATAGCGCATCACTGCCTCGCGATGTGCATAAAGGTTATATGCTTCACAGTTTTTTTCATGTACCTTGTAATATCTAACTACCACCGGAGCACAGTTAGCTCCACATAGTAAAACAATAGTTGTAATGTGCAGTCTATTAAATAGTGTTTTTCACATTACCGTGATGGTACCCTGGCAGTAACAAAGATTGTGACCTTTGTACTGTAGCAGTAAATTGTGGACTATATGTTCCTTAGTACACTTGTTCTATATAAAAACATTTTATTGGGCCCCATGTTTCTCTTTTATAGCATATATAAGTGTACTGTATAGTGCGCAGTATGGAGGGCTGCTGCATGGTGATATCTTGTAACTGCTGAGGTGCCTTGCTATTCTGTGAATGGGCTCCGATATTACCAGTGGCCAGCTGGTGTGGGCTTATTTTAGTGCTGGGGTACGACAGCGATGTGCTGAAGAAGGTTCTTGTTGGGTTGGGGTGACTCGTGATGGGTTTGTGACACTGCTGTGATTCCCTCCAGCCCCCTCACCCCAGGCAGGCCCCTCAGACAACTTCTTGTGTGCTGAGGAGGGCCCTTCGTGGACGGAGTGAGGAAATTATTGGGCCCTGGGACTACCAAGGTGACGGGAGAGAAGGAGTGAATTGTGTTGTTTCCCGAGGAATTGGAGCGTGTTTCAGGAGGGGCGTGGTCATCGTTCGGAGAACTGGGGGCAGATACTTTACAAATAAGGTGGGTCACAATAGGGTGGGGTACCTGTGTGTTAGGTTCTGTTAGGGAAGGTTACTGACAGGTTGCAGTTGCTGCCTGTAGACAGAGCCACTGGGATTATGCAATTCTCGGCCCCTGTGCTTTCTGCATAATCATGGATGTGCATTGCTTCTTGCCACTCAATCCAGAATCTGCTGCATTAATTGCAGATTTCGCAAGGAAAATATTTCTAGTGCAAACGGAGCAAACGTTACTAAACCAAACGTGCTACACACATTTCCGGGTAGTGGCTGCTCCCTAACAAACCTTAACCAGCCACCTTTCAGTTGCTATTTTCTCGATTCACGAGATAGGAGTTTGTAAGTCAGGCACGGTGAGTGCAGGCGAGGTGCATGAGTGAGGGAGCAGGCAAGGTGAGCAGGCAAGCTGAGTAAAGAGAGGAGATGGAATTGAGGGAAGCAGACAATATGTTTGCATGGAAGAGAAGAGAGTTTAGAGAGGAGAGATGGAAGTGAGAGAAGCAGGCAAGGTGAGTGCGGAGTAGAGATGGAAGTGAACGAAGCAGGCAAGGTGAGCAGGCATGTGAGTGCACAACGAAGGGGAAAGTGAGAGGAATAGCAACTTAAGTGCAGGGGAGAGGAGGGAGTGAGCAGGTAAGGTGAGGGGACAGGAGGGAGTGAGCAGGCAAGGTGCGTGCGGGGGAGAGGAGTGAGTGAGCAGGCAAGGTGAGTGCGGGGAAGAGGAGGGAGTGAGCAGGCAACTTGTGAAGTGTACGAGAACACAGTAAAAAGTGAAAGTCCAAGAGGTCACCAAGAAACAGCACTGCCAGTTACCTTCAACTGAGACTTGGAAACATTTCCTGTTTTGTCGATGTCTAATCATGGAGTGAAGGCATGCCAGATGGGCGTCAGAAGCACATGCGGCTCGGTGCCACTGCGGGTAAAACGAACTTCTGCTTTGTTGAGCTGCATATCACCACACAGGATGGCCCATTCAGCGTTGTCAGCATTCTGGATCTTCAATTGGACATTGTGCTGGTCCATTACACTGTGCGCGTGCTCCACTCCGGAAATGGCGTGTGTACTGTTTTGCGGGAAGAGTGAAGGATCACAGGAGGAAGCGCTGCAGATAAAAGTCGGTGCAGTCTGTGCAATCTAGGTTAGATGGCTGTCTAATTTACACCCGGGGTGGAATGTACTACACATCACTTTTTTGCAGCTACAGAGGATGGTCACAAATCTGAATACAGCACGTGTCTGCTTTTGCAGCTCTTCAAAGGTTCTCACAGAGCGTGGACACAGCTGACGTTTTTACCGGCTGGTTAGGCACAACATTTTATCAGTGAGGCAGCCCACACATGTATGGCTGATTCATTACGTAATTTCAGCTGCATGCCTGTGCTCTGCCTTGTAAAGTGGTAGTTCACGCTGAGTAAGCTGATCATGCGCGAGCACATCAACAGATGGCTGAATGTGACATTACAGGTTACATATGGGCCTACCGCCAAGGGCTCATACCTTTATAAATTGAGCAGTACTTTACAAGAATGCAGAGAAAAAAACCTAGCCTCATATCAGACAGTGTTATGGACGTCAGATGGGGAAACGCTTGAGGCCTATTAGCAGCTAAGCTAAAAACTGTCCGTAGCAAAGCCTGTGCACGAAGACACTTTTCCCTCACTATGACTAGCGGTGCTCCACCGGAAGCGACCTTCGAAGACTCCTTTGCTATGTTGTTACGACTATTTGTAGAGCGCACACCTCACCCTTAAGGGTATCTAGGTGCTAGCTAAGAAGGGAGCTGAGCTGATTGAGTCTGAGGTCTAGTAAAGAACCATGTCTTCAGTTTCTTGTGGAATTCAAGGACTGAGGAGGTGGCTGTGCTGTGCATTGGAAGCTTGTTCCAGTCCTGGGTGTGAGGTGGGAGAAGCTGCAGCCGTCGGCTCTGGCTCTGTGGAGTGGTGGATCTGAGCAAGCACTTTCCAAAGTTAATGCTGCATGCAGTGCAAGACACTGGGCAAGCTAAGCATACATTTTAAAGGGCTAAAGTTGTCATGCTGTACAATTTACATATTACAGTAACTGTTGAACAAATTAATGCAAGAAGATACAGGGCAGTTTTTAATGTTTTAATATTTCAAGACTATACGTTCCCACTGCTTAATAAGCCTTGCTTTATCGCTGCATTCATTTGCTTTAAAATGCACCATTTGCCAATCTTTTTAAATTTCTTTCTCAGGAGAGGGACTCTCCCTAGACCCCAGGTTTCTCCATTGAACTTGTTCACATCGCTAACTAGTGTTTTCTATTGGAAAGGGTAGAGCCAAAGCAGTCTTGCTTAGTACCCTAACCCTCTTCAGAAGTCAGACTTGCTTGGCAACCCAGAAATTCTCAGAAATAATGTTTGAGTTTTCCTTTATGAATGCCTAGAACTACTGAATTTTTAGTCCATTTATCACAGATATAGTGCTGAAAATCGCACCAAAAAGATGCCAATTTTTAAAAAATGTCTTCACGGGGGGAGAAACCCCCCGAACCCTCCTTATTGCCATCGGGCTCGCTCGCTGCGCTCGCTCGCATGTGTTGATTCGCTCTGCATACGCCTCACCAGTTTCAAATTTCACCAGCCGCCCCTGCCGGCTAGCGTTAGTCAGAATCCCATCCAAAAGGTTGTTAGAGCGCTGGAGGCTGGCTCCTAAGCAAAGGTGCTGTGTTGTGTTGTCTGAATCAGAATGAACAGGGTCATCAACATCAGAACTGGTGCAGGACGTGACCTCGATTGAGATGGATTTGGTTCAGAGTCAGACAGGACAATAGGATCAGTGGTCTCATCTGGCATCAGTGGGGCTGGGGCTGGTGTAGATGTAGGAGGAACTGGCTTGGTGCCGGACTTGGAGTCCACTCCAGAATCGGAGGTGAGCCCAAAGAGGGTTCAGGAGGCACAGACAGTGCTGTAGATAGATCCACCTGCAGTAACCCAACTGGAGGCTTCTGTGAATCCATGGGGCCTGAAGGCACACCCAAGAGAGTCAGTAGCATGCTAAAGATGTGCAACATGGCTTCCTTGAAAGTCTCTATCTGTTGCAACATTGCCAATAGCCATGGAAATTCTGGGTGCATGGGGATCGGCTGGGGGATCCGCCCCTCAGCAGGGAGAGTGGTGAGTTTGGGATGAACCCTGTTTGGCCTTCATACATTTCATTTTTTACTTCAACTTACCTGAAAGCTTGGACTGCGATGAAGATGGGTTGCACAAGAGGCCCTGACAGTGGGAATGGGTCTGCGCCTCTGCCTAATAGCATCGCTTGGAAATGGCAGCCAATTCCAAACACCAGAGACAGACCTCATAGAGATCTATCACGGACATCTGCTTGTGACAAATCCTCCAGGGATTAAAACCTGTAGTTTCAGGAGGAGACATTTTCCCTTGCACACTGGAAATAAATAGGCCCTGATTTGAAATGCAGGGCTAAATTCCAATCCCTATGTAAACAGATGTTTGCACAGGGATTGGAATTACGAGTTGTGTGATAATTATTACACCCTCACAATTTTCGCCTAATAAATTCCGGCAGGCCAAACTTGCTAAAATTTATAGAAGGAAAACGCCCATGAAAAGGCAAACTTGAAATGTGCCTTTTTAAATAACGTTTCCACATGTTGTACCTCATTTGAAAGTAAAAACAATTCTAGGATGTATTTACCACACTTGGTAAATACCTCATTCCAGGGTAATAGTATTTATTATGTGTGGTAAATATCTCACCCATTCAGCCTAACTTGTAATGAGGGCCACAGTGTTAGAAAAAACTCATCAAAGAAGAATAAATGTAAGAGCTAATTCCAGATCTGTGTATAAAAGTGCAGAAAGGAAGGAACTGGCATCAGCATGCTTGTATGGCGCTTATATGCGGCTCCAACCATCATTCCCAGGATGGAGATCAGTCGACATGGAGCTGCATAACACCATCTATTTGTGTGCAGGGGATATGCTGAAAAATCTTCTGGATCAGTCTGGGCCTGGGGAAATTCTAAAGGTGAGGAATCTGTGGTTAAAAGTATCCATCAGAAATACAGGCTTGCTTGTAATCAGTCTGGACAGTTTAAACGCTATGTTGTCACATTACATGCGATTGAGGGCTATTCAAATGCTAATTTATATATTTATACATTTATTTGCACTGTTAAGGAGTGCTGACAAGACCCAGAGGGTGGAGGAGCACGTTACAAAGAACAAGGTTCTCGACAAAATAAGCAAATAAATATCATGTGCACATATTACATGTAGTAGCAGACTAAAGCTATGTGTGTGCAAGATATACAATAATTTACAAGTGAACTACAATAATTAGCAGTGAGAAATGTTTTGTACGTATTTAGGGATAAACCACAAAAAACAAAAGCTAACCATCATTATTGAGTAGTTAGCCCACCTGTTATGTTATATGATTTGTAAAGCGCACTAATCACCTGAGAGGGTATCCAGGTGCTTGGGCAGGTGTGTATGTTTGTGGTCCCCACAGTGCTCATACGAAGAGTCAGGTCTTCAGCTTCTTGTGGAACTCAAGAAGTGAGAAGGAGGCTCTGATGTGATGAGGAGGTAATTTCATGTCTTGGATGCAATGTAGGAGTATGAGCGATCTCTAGTTTTGCTTTTGCGGATGCGGAAATGTGTGCCAGTGAGAGTGAGGCAGAGCATAGGTATCTGGTGCGTTGTGTGTATGCGGCTGTTCAGGTATTCCGGTCTTGTGTTGTGTAGGGCTTTGTGTGTGTGAGAAGTTTGATTTGGCTGCACTTGTGAATGGGGAGCCAGTGAAGCTTTCTGAGGTACTGTGCGATGTGGGTGTGGTGAGGGAGGCCGAGTATGAGTCTTGCAGCGGTGTTCTGGGTGGTCTGGAGTCTGTGTAGGAGTTTTTGGGAGATTCTGGCATAGAGCGTTTCCGTAGTCCAGCCGGCTGGTGATGAGTGCTTGCGTAACGGTCCTCCTGGTGTTCTGAGGCAACCATTTGAAAACTTTTCGTAGCATGCGTAGGATATGGAAGCAGCAGGTGCACAATGCATTGACTTGAGCCATCATGTTGAGCCTGAAATCTATCAATGAATTATGGGGCAGCTATGCTTGAACAAGTAACGTTTACTAGTTAAAAGGAAGGGACAGTTCTGACAGCCAGTGGATTATAGTTTCAAACCTTTTCTTCTCCATTAACTAACACCTTCCTTCTGCTACCTCCACAGCAGAACCACAATGAGTGAATCTGGAGTTGCCTATAAGAGGGTTACATAGAGGTATCCACTCAATATGTTCTAGTGCCTTACCAGGCTACCATTGGTAGAGCCCTATCGCTTATGGGTGGACTCCTTATACTGATCTCCAGTGGCTTAACAGTACCTCCATACTATCACTCCTGGGTAGTCTCCCATGAAGTGTTCAACTGGTTGGTTAACAGTGCATCCAAGCTAACTGGCTACTATTGTTCTGGTGTACTGTTAACAGTACCTCGCAGCAAGTGGGCTTCTTTCACTGCACTGTAATCTTCCATAAGGGTTTCAATGGGTTGGCTTAACAGTGTTTCCAGGCTCACATGTTGCTATCACTCCTGGGTAGACTACATGAAGTGTCTACTGGTTGACCTAAGAGTGCCTACTGGCTCTTGTATTGCTGTTGCTCCAGGTGGATCCTCCTTCATAGTGTCTTGTTAGTCAGTAAACGTACCTTTGAGGCGTAAGTTCCTATCATCCCTGGGTTGACTCCCACCATAACCTCCTCAGTGAGAGCTCTTTTTTTCCTGCTGAGACTTGCAAGGCAGAAACATTATATGTATAAGGATTACGGAAAACCACCCATAACAAAGACCTGTAATAAAGTCACCTTGAACTCAGAGCAGTAATAAATATTTGGTTGTGCCCAGAACTTGTGCACAAGACACACAATTGATGGACGGAATGCAGAACAAATCAAAACATTCACCCCCAGTCAAGAGATCTGGGTTAAATCCATCATTCTTTTGCTCACCATGCCACCCCAGTTTAGACCTGGCCATATGCAAATCAGTCTTGACCCTGTGCCTCATGGGAACAGTCCAGCCCGAACTGCCAAGCCAGGTCCTCCCTGGACCGGAAACAAGCATCCTAGGACCGGTTTCGGGGTTTCACCCTCTTCAGCCAGGATAGCTTGATTCCAGTGGCACAGTGAGCCCAGGACCCACGTCTGGGCATACCTGGCACACTTAGGGCGTGAAAGCAAAAGACACACAATTGATGGACGGAATGCAGAACAAATCAAAACATTCACCCCCAGTCAAGAGATCTGGGTTAAATCCATCATTCTTTTGCTCACCATGCCACCCCAGTTTAGACCTGGCCATATGCAAATCAGTCTTGACCCTGTGCCTCATGGGAACAGTCCAGCCCGAACTGCCAAGCCAGGATCTCCCTGGACCGGAAACAAGCATCCTAGGACCGGTTTCGGGGTTTCACCCCTCTTCAGCCAGGATAGCTTGATTCCAGTGGCACAGTGAGCCCAGGACCCACGTCTGGGCATATCTGGCGCACTTAGGGCGTGAAAGCAAAAGACACACAATTGATGGACGGAATGTTGTTTTTGAACTTGTGCACAGCTGACTGCAAGCCATACATGTTTGTATAAGCTCCCTGCAAATCTCTCTACAACATTTCCTTTACATTCAACTTCCTGCATAAGTCGTATCACCACTTCAATCTTGGTGCAGGATCTCTGGTTTCACGCACAACCCCAAAGCTCAACACTGACTGATGACTACAAGCCAACCCATTTACCCCATCCATACACTGGAAGATTGGTGGCCACATACTCGACCTGTTGAAAATGCTTTGGGGAGTCGCAGTAGGAAAGTGCTACAGGAATACTCCAATACAATATGATACAATAAATACTTTGGGTGAAGAATTGTTTTTGAGACCTTTACATTTTCAAGGATGGAGCTTTGAAAAATTAGAGGGTTGGAGTAAAAAGATTTATGAAGAATGGTACAGAGCTTCAAAATATTCTGTCTTTAATTATAAGAAAGGAAAGCATAATCAGTACTAGTGTGAGGAGTTTCTATTGTTTAGCACTGGAGGCCAGTCTAGGGCTCTTTTGGGGCCAAATTAGTCTTTTGAATGCCTACGAGTAATGCCTATGAATAGTGGATATGGAAAACACAACATAACATATCATATTTGTTAGAAATGGGGGTCTCTAGTTGGCAGAGGTAGATACCTTTGTTCAAATAGGGATCTTTGCTTCTAATTAGGGTAAGTGGTATACACTTCTAAAATAACCCCTGCTCACCCCCTTGGTAGCTTGGCACGAGCAGACAGGCTTATCTCAGAGGCAGTGTGTAAAGCATTTGTGAACACATACAGTAATACAGTGAAAACACTACAAATTGACACCACACCAGTTTAGAAAAATAAGTAATCTTTATCTAAACCAAACAAGACCAAAACGACAAAAATCCACAATACAGTACTAAAGATATGATTCTTAAAAGGTAGAAACAGTTCTGTTCCAAGAAAATGTGGGATGCAACACTTTTACACAAAGTAACTTGGATGCATCGAAAAATGCAAGCAAAAAGGGTCGCAGGGAAGTTAATGCGTCGGTTCCTTACACTCAGGGAAGGTGATGCGTCCGTTCCTTGCTCCGGGGGAGGTGATGCATCGGTTACTTACTGCTGCGCAGGGGAGGTGATGCGTTGGTTCCTTACTGGAGAGGAAGTGATGCGTCGGTTTCTTACTGTGTGGGGAGGTGATGCGTTGGTTTCTTACTGCATCCCCCAACGATGAGACAGACTTGACGCTTCGATGCGATGTGTGACGATCCGGTACGATGCGTCTGTTCTTCCCTAACCGGGCCTGCGTCAGAATCGGTGCAGTGATCTTGGACGTCGGAGATCGGTGCACAGGACTCGTCGCAAGGCAGACACTTCAGCCGTGAGCAGGCGCTGCGTCGATTCTTTGGTGACGTTGATGCATCAGAAATATTCTCTTGCACTGCTGCGATGCGTCGGAAACAGGCGATGCGTCGATTTTCACAGTTCTTGCAGTTTCCAGTCCCAAAACAACTTCCAGAGGCCCAGAATGCTGGCAGGCACCACTCAGCAGGTTAGAACTCCCAGCAAAGGAGTTCAGGGGGACTGGGGGTGAAGTCTTTGTGTCCCTGGGACTTCAGAACAGGAGGCAAGCTCTATTTCAAGCCCTTGGAGATCTTCCTCATGCAGGGGACACAGCAAACAGAAAAGTCCTTCTCTTTTCCTTGGCAGAAAGAAGCCACTGCAGGCCAACCCCAGACAGCAAACAGCACAGGGGCAGTATTCCTCCTCAGTTTCTCCAGCTCTTCTCCTTGGCAAAGGTTCCTCTTGATTTCCAGAAGTGATCTTTGAAGTCTTTTCTATCCCTGAGACTTCCAACAGGAGGCAAGCTCTACTTCAAGCCCTTGGAGAAAACTCTAACAGCAGGATGATGAAAAGCACAGTCCAGTCCTTTCCCTGCCCAAGACAGAAGCAACCACTGCAGGCCAACCCCAACAGCACACAGCACAGGGGCAGTACTCCTCCTTCAGCTTTCCCGGTTCTTCTTACTAGCAGGTTCCTTAGTTCAGCAGTAGTCTAAAGTTCAGAGGTCTGGGCCCCACTTTTTATAGCACAAATTCCTTTGTTCTCTAGTGGCAGAGAAGCTCTTTGCCCAGCCCAAACCAGTTCTGTCCTCTCTGGTGCAGCTGCCCGGCAGGAGGTGGAGACAGCATTGTGTAAGTCAGACAGGGCCTATTCAGGTGCAAGGGAAATGTCCTCCCCCTACTCTGAATGTAGCCCAGGTCTATTCAGCTCAGTCCTGACTCCTTCAGGAAAGGCAGGACACACATCAACCTCCCCCCCCAGTGGCTGTCTGAGAGAATGCACATCCCCAGCCCCTGTCACTCCAAAGTAAGCCTGGGCGGAGCTGGCGGAGCGGCACTACGCGGAGGTCGTGGAAACTCCGCTTCGCCGCCCGCCTCCACCCCCCCTAGAAAGAATTACATTAAATATTCATTAAAGGTAAAAAAAATAAACACTTACCTTGACTGCGGCGTCCCCGGGCTGCCGTCCTCCTCTTCCTCGGTTTCACGATGATCTGCGCATGCGCATGCGCATTTCTCGCAAGGAATGCGCATGCGCGAGCACGCACGCATGTGCAGATCATCGTGAAACCGAGGAAGAGGAAGACGGCAGCCCGGGGACGCCGCAGTCAAGGTGTTTATTTTTTTTACCTTTAATGTATATTTAATGTAATTCTTCCTAGGGGGGGGTGGAGGCGGGGGCTGGGCAACTCTGCTCCGCCGCGGAGTGTGCCGAGTTGTACCTACTCCGCGTTGGCACAACTCCGCACACTCCGTGGGCGGAGCGGAGCTCTCCGCCCACGGTTACTCCAAAGCCAGACAGTCAATACACAAACCAGCAGAGACACACAGGATGACTAAGCAAGAAAATACCCACTTTCTAAAAGAGATATTTTCAAACACACAATATAAAAATCATCTTTACTAACAGATGCATTTTTATATTCTGACTTCAGGCATACTAAATTCCATCTTTCTATCTTGTCCCTATGTGAAGTTATATTTATAAGAGGTTATAAATAAACTCCCATTCTATCCTATGGGACAGATAGCCTTTCAATAGTGAAAAACGAAATTGGCAGAACATGCCACACACATCAGGGCATGTCCTACCTTTCACATACACTGCACCCTGCCCACAGGGGTACCATGGGCCTACCTTAGGGGTGACTCACATGTAAGAAAAGGGAAGGTTAGTGCCTGGCAAGTGGGTGCACTTGCCAAGTCGACATGGCAGTACCAAACTGAGCACAGACACTGCAGTGGCAGGTCTGAGTTACGTTTACAGGCTGCTCATGTGGGTAGCACAATCAGTGCTGCAGGCCCACTAGCAGCATTTCATTTACAGGCCTTGGGCACACACAGTGCACTGTACTAGGGACTGACTAGTAAATCAGATATGCCAATCAAGGAATCACCAATCCATAAACACAATATACAGGGAGAGCACATGCACTTTAGCACTGATCAGGAGTGGTAAAGTGCCCAGTGTCATAAAACCAACAGAAACAGGGTCCAAAACAGGAGGCCAAAAAGCAAAACGTCTGGGGATAAACCCGCTGTAAAAGCCAGGTCTAACAACATTAAAAAGCCTTCTGTTAAGGCACTGTTTCTGTCTATGTTGACTGCTTCATATCATAGGTCTAGGACGCCAGATGTAGGTGATGTATCCGAATGCTTAGCTGATTAGCCAGATGTTGCAGTTAGGATATTATATGGGTCCACTCTTGAACTGAATTGTACCATTTATTGTCTACTATTGTAAAACAAACTTAGGGGAAACAGAAGTCCTAAAGTCCAATAAAGTATGGTGCCACTCAATGCAGATCTATACGACAGAGGCCAGTGATTTGAAAACAAACAAGATAATCAACTCTGCATCGTGTAGAATATTCCTTGCAGGCTTTTTTAGCCCTACAAGGAATATGTTTGCGAATAGACAGCTGACACCTCTAATACATAAAATAAACTTAGAGTGGGCAATTTGTCAGCCCCTTGCTCATCAATGAATGGCTTTGTTGTCTATCTCAGTTGTCCCCTCTAGTGGCTTTCCTCTCTAGTCATGTGTTTGTGTTGACTAGGAGCATTTTTGTCCCATAGTGTTCTAATTGGATAAGTTGCATCCTTCCACTGCAGAGTGACTTGAGCAGACTCTGTTTTAATAATTTACAGTGAGCACTTCATAGAAGTGCATGTGTTTCCCCTCCCTCTCTCGCATCTTTATTTGCCTTCTCTTTCCCCTGTCCCCACTCCCTCTTGCTCCCTGTCTGCAATATTTTATTTTTATTTTTTTAGGGCCCGGCAACTACAAAGTTATACCGAGCCAGCAACTTGCATTTTTGCACGTGTTCACTTGCATTTCACTTTAAAAAAAAAAAAAAAATGCTCATTTAACATGGCCACCCACCCTGTTAGAACTGTCAATTTCAAATGGCTGCTGTGTCACAACGCATGCACATACACCCGTCATGACGCACACACACCCATGCAGCACAACCCATCTATCTCGACGCACTCCTCACGATGCACGCCTGTGTATGCGTCACATTGTGTGCATGCACATCAGTGGCCATTTTAGAACAGACTTTCTTCAAAAGACAACCAATTGTATTAATGCTGTGGATGCATGTGCTTGTTTATTCATGAGGCGTTTTAGAGCTGAGACCTAATGACTTTGCCAATACTTGTTATAAATTGCCTGAATTTCAGTAGATAATGGACCTGGTTTACAGGAGGATGCTGACATCGATTCTGCTGCATGATAATCCAGACTCAGTTCAAACCTCTAGAGTCTGAAGCTTTCTATTTGAGTACCTTCGATTGTGAATGTCTCCCCAGCTGTACCTCACCTGGTTCAACCAGCAAGTTTGCCACAGTGAAGTGGCAACTCCCCTAGAAATGGTGAGAGAAGCACCACCCAATCCAGGGTGACAATACTGCCACCTAGTCCAAAGCAGTTATGCCAGTGAAATATCACAAAGGGGAATGATAATGGAATAATAATAATGAGGTTTGCTGCACTTTATTTTGAAGCAATGTAAAAAACAGATTTTACTATTACCCAAATTGTGGTACTCATTACCACGCTGTGGAGAGGCGGAAAGTCCAGTCTGCCTTACTGGGATCCAAGCTGATGGGCTTAAAAAAACTGCAAAGGACAGCAGCGATTGTTCATCTCAGAGGGCTTTCCTCCACCAAGACTTTCATCAAAACTAAGTGTAAGTTCCTTAACATGGTTGGTTCTCTTGACAGTGTATTTCCCCCACCAAATGTGGTTGCCACCTTTCTCAAAGTAAAATACCTGCCATTTTTGCGTGTTTTAGGGCCAGGAGATAATTCATATATAACAGTCAGTTTACAATGCGGTGAGCTAATTTTTCGCACAGCAATGTGCCTCTAATTTAGGAATTGACTTGACACCTGTAAACCTCTTGAGGCACGTGCTCACCTTGCTTTTGTTGCTTTAAGTGTGCATTTCAAAGTGCACAAAGTATCCTATTTAAAAGATTTACAAGATTTGTTTTACCTGTTTCCACGTAAAAATCCCGGCGAGCCTGGAAGAAACATAGTGGTCTGGTGGCGACCCGACCACCAGATGACAATTCTACGGACAAAACGCTATATCAGTCTGCAGACCATTCTTAAGAACTGTGAGATGGGAGCACAAAAAACAAAAGCCACAAAATATCAAAACTTATGGTCATGTTTTCCCATATTGACGAAGCCCTGGCTCTGAAAGCGCTTGGTGTAATAATGCAATGAAGGACCACCCGTGCACTATTTCCAGGGATATTAATAAAATAAATTTGGAAAGGCTGAACTGTTTTTTTTGTTTCTTCTAAAGTTTGTCCCTGCAGACAGAAACGGGATAAACAATGGCAAACGTTCGTGCGAGCTCTCTGAGCAGGTAACTTCCAAGAAAGTCGTGCATATTAATGTGACGTTGAGGAAAAACAATACACGTCAGGAAGCCAAAATAACGTTCACCATTATATACGCTAATGTTCTTGAAAACCACGTGCTTTCGAGCACGCTCAGTGCTGTGTAAATAACTTCAAACAGCAGCAGCAGTGTGGGTACAATGTGGCAGGAAGGCCAGGCAGTACCTGGGTGCCAACAGGGAGCTACAACAACAGCACGCCACTTCAACCGGGTACAGAACCATCCGGGAGCCTGGGAGGCCCACGGCAGAGCAGACAGGCCTGTAATTAATGACTCACCACGCTGTGAGTGTCAGACACCCGAGGCACGCTAGAGGGCGTGGCTGCCTTGACTGACAGGCGGCACAGACTTGAAAAAAACACTACTTTTCACGCACCTCACCGCCCCGAGGACACAAACACTCCCTGCTGACTCTCTCAGAGTTTGTGGAACATAATGGGAACATATCTTTCATTTTTAGTCCTCTCAATTTATGAGATAAAGTATAATATGGAGAACCAAAGTTATCAGAAAAGGTATTTATAATTGACAAATTGTTGAAACTGGTACTTTCTGGTTGGCTGAGGAGGTGCACAAGCCAGGCAAAACCTACCACTCCCGTCAGGGGTAGGTGATTACACTCACTGTATAACCTGTACTCACCCTTGCGTAGCTTGGCACTGAGCTGTCAGTATTATCACAGAGGCAATGTGTAAAGCATTGACAAGGCACTCTAACACAATAAGTACACTCAGCATCGCAAAAGAGACTTCACATGGGGTGTATGTAAATAAAGATTGTATTCAACACACAAATTAATGAACACAACATGAACATCAGTAATATGCACACTTGGGAAAAATCCTATTTTACTGCAGCACCCTTAGGCGGTGCAATACATTGTCAGTACTGGGCCCACCCTGGAAAATAACACAATTCAAATCAACACATTTCTAGGTGCACCCCTGGTCACAACGATATCAGGAATGTTTACACGCAGGAATTTATAACACTTTTCAGCAGCACCATGGGCCAAGGGCCCACGGGTAAAAAAACAATGTCAAAACGGAGTATTCATTAGGTAATGAAACAAACAAATAAAACAAGACCCCTGCACGGTGCAAATATTAGCAGTCTGTTCTGATGCAGCAACTCTCCCACACTCACACTGCACCGTAAGGTGGTGCAAAGGATATCGGCAAGTCCGTATGAGCACACTTGCACACACACACACACACACTCGGAACTGTAAAGCGATGCAAATGGTATCCAGCAGGTTAGCTGATAAAAGAAATGATCTCCGTAGCACAATCACTCCTACATCTCTCATTTACCCCCCACTACTCTGCCCACAGGTTACAGTCAAAATCCGCCCACCCCTTACTAGACTGGTTTAAGGCCGGAGTCGCACTTAGGCAGGGGCCCAAGGGGGAAGGCTGGAGTAACTATCAGGGTAACCAGGCAACAGTTGACAAATGGGGGGTTGTCACCACTCAGGAAGTTCACCCCATTTAGGCAGAGAAAAAAGGACTAGGGCTGTCCCAGTTCAATCAAGAGGTTCCTCAGTTCACCGTCCGGCACCTGCCCCCCTACTTGTCCAAGGGACACATTCCAAGGGACAAGCAGGGGAGCAGAGCACCAAGTAGGTTGTTGCTGGGACGGACCTTTGACAAATGTGTGACTACAAGGCCTCCCCCTCATGCCCCCTAGGGAGCTGATGCCCTGTTAACGTGGGGTAATTCCTTTTAAGAATCAGCTGCAAGTATTAGGCTTGTTCCTACAAGATTATTAAATGTGCCTTATGCAAATTGTGTACCTATAGTGCTGTCATGTCTTTGGGGGAAGTGACCTCATTGCATCCCACCCTGACGAAAGCCCAGGACCATTTTCTAGGCCACTAGAGAGGGCTGAAACATATTGGTGTCTAGCTCACTTTGCCACTGAATTCAAGCTAGCCTGGCTGATGACGGCTGAATAGCCAGAAACCGGTCCCAGGATGCTTGTTTCCGGTCCAGGGAAGACATGGCTTGGCAGTTCGGGCTGGACTGTTCCCATGAGGCACAGGGTCAGACTGATTTGCATATGGCCATGTCTGAACTGAAGTGGTGGAGTGAGCTAAAGAATGATGATGGATTAAACCCAGATCAGTTGACTGGGGGTGAGTGTTTGATTTGCTCAAGCGCTCCGTCCATCATCCCCTTTGGTATCGCGGTGTCTAGTTTAGGGTCATAGGACCATCAGATCCTAAATACCCTACCATAGTGTTTTTTATCCTTCCCTCCCACTCCAGAAATAAAGGATACTTTAGGAGTGGATGAGAAATTTTATCTTTAAAGTTACGCCCCCGACACCTTTTTCATAAGTGCTCCCTGAAACACGGTTGAGCCCACCCTGACCTTTAGGAGTTGGGGTGAGCCCAATGATGAAGCATGTCACTATTAGAGTGAGTGAGGGCTATATAAAGAAAAGGGTGCTTTTCCCTTCCCACCCATAATCTTGGGTCGGTTTTAGATTGGACATAGGAACTCTCGGTGTGAGGTTCACTGGAGAGTGGTCCCACATCCCCACAAGTGTATCGCTGCCCTGCTGAAGTATGGCACCAGTAGTTATGCTGTAGTGTCCCTGTGAAGTAGGGGGTGGTTCAGAGGGTTCTCCTTTGAACCACAGATGTCTCCCCTAAATTTCAGTCCTCTCTGCCATGAGGCCTTGGAATGCAGATCTTAATCTTTAGTGGCATGGGCGTAGGAAGTGTGGGGGATGTGGGGGATTTATCCCCCCCGGATTTTGGAGTGGAGGGGACACGGGGGACAAGTTTCAGGGGACGGGGGACAAAAAATCTCCTGCACACTTTCACTGTTCTCAGTGCAATTTGAGCATTAAAACATTACCTCTGACGGCCCTGCTTTGTTTTGACCTGCTTCAGCCAGGGTCGGATTTAGATGGTGGGTTATACGCTGGTGCCCGAGGACAAACCCCTGAAGCCAGATGTAGGTTGTTTTTTCAGATTTGGGCAGGTTCCCCACCTAGCACAAACTGTTGGCGGGGCCAGGTCGGCCATTGTCATTCTAAATTGAATGACAATGATCAGCAAAGCAGGCACAGCATGTGGCACGTCCCCTCCTATCCTGGGATAAGGACGCAACAAGGAGGCCTCTGCCGCTGCTTCTGAGTAGAAGCGTTCACACCCCCCTGGCAAAGGGAAGTGCTGGGGGCCATCAAAGGAGTTCTTCTTTGATCCCCGCAGTGGGTGACCACCTACACATTCACAGTGGTCAGGTGAAGCATATTTTTTTATGCAACCCACCTCAAAAACACAAATAAAGGAAAAAGCAAACCTGTTCCTCACCTGTTTATTTCGGATTTGCCACTTAATTTAAGAGCACTGTCAACAGGTGTCCTCAGCAATGTGTCTTAGGGCTACTGCAGTCACGACTTTCAATTACTTTAGTCCAACAAGAGGTCCCCAAGAAAGCATTTCGGATTTCTCAAAAAGATAAAATGTTTGATCATGTACTCCTTTTGGGGGGGAAAGTGATTTCAAACCAAACAAGTGAAACTGAAATTGTTTATGCCTGCAGTTTAATAGTTAACACATCACTCTGATTTAAATGCTTTCTGCTGTGGTGTTGGCAGAGTTGGACTGGCCTGTAGGGCAATCTGGCAGTGCCAGAAGGGCTGGGCCAATAGGTCAGTGTTCAGCTGTTGTTTGGCCGTTTGTGGGCCAGTTTTATGAACTTGGGGGGTGGTTTTTACTGCTAGTTTACATGCTATTACCTCAAACATTAGTTGTAGCAAGTGCACATGCATGTGGTCTGCCATATCCAGGGCCACTGGAATTAAGTGATTGTGCATCTGCAGTGTTTTTAATAATTATGGATTTGCCACATTAGCCACATAATCCATCATCTGCTGCATAATCTGCAGATTTTAATGGAAAAAATGTGTTTGTAGCTCAAACAGTTAGAAAGTTACTAAAAACACAGCGAGACGTGTTGCTGAATAGTGGAATGCCCTTTGCAGAAGTTGGCTGGTCACCCTTCTGTTGCTTATTGCTGTATTTCGATATTAAACTAGTACTAATGAGGTGCAACCAATGCCCAGACAGTGTTAACAAATGTAAAAATGACAAAATATTGAAGTAATACTCTTACAAAATGAGTTGCATTACGCTGCATTATTTTCTTTTTCTTGCCACATAATTTACTGAACTCTGCCACATAACTTGGCCCTCCAGTGACACATGATTACAGTGGTCCTGACGTAACTTGCAAAACACCTATGCAGTGAGTCTTTACAAGTGCAGTCCTGCCCCAATTTGCAAATGTGGGCCACCTTTTAGCTACCTGATTCGCTGCTCAGGCCACTATTATTTTGGTGCCCTGCCTGTTTTCTGTCCGACCCTGCCTCCAATACTTATGACTACCTAATGAGTCACACAATGAGGCTGCTGTCACAAAGATCCCCATAAAGACACAGCAATGCAATTTTGTGCATACAAAAACTAGGGGAACTGAGATCCTGAGTACAATGTGGAGGTATTCACAAAGGGCTTGCCCCCCTATTTCGGCACAACCAGAGAAAACCAGACGCTTTCTATCCGGCACCTTCCCAGGGCCTCCCATTGCACTTCAGCAGCCTCAGAAAGGAAAATATATTTTCTCACTACACATGCCCTGGGCTAGCCCCAATGCTCATCAGCAACCTTTGTAAGGAACAAGCAGATGGGCCTATACAACCTTAATCCTTCCCAGCACACACCATAGTGGCATGAAACTCCTGACTGCTCCACTCCATGATTCAAAGACCTGACTGCCCCACTCCATTTGTAGTAGACTTGTGAACAACATGAGGTGCGTCTGCTCTGATTACCCCAGTCTGTGGAAAAAAAAGACCATAGAAAGGAGGAGATATATCTGTTTCAAGGCTCCCAGCTCCTAGTAAGGCTCAGACACATTTTTTGAGGGGTTTCTCTCAGCCTCTGTTGCCTCTCTGCTGTGAAGCCATATATAGTACATCGTTTGTGTAGTATCCAACAAGCCTTTTCAACCACTTCAGAGCACTTTGACACAATAAATTTGGATTATCAGCGAGCAGTCAGGCGAGTTAGATGTATTCTTCTGACCATAAATCCAGTTAGGAGAGCTACCTGCTTCTCAACATACATTGCATAGTATTTTATCTAAGAGAGAGGATGTGGCATTATGGAGAGAGATGCCGATTTTGGAACTGGGAAATCAGGTTCAAGTATTGGTATCAGCTCAACATCCTGTGATTCTGGGCAAATCACTTAATCTTCCGGTGCCTAAAAAGAAGAAAAAAAGGCAACGTGATCTTGCATGATGTAACCAGTGCTCAGGTCTCCAATATGTTTGGGACGAGTTCCGACTATATAAAACTGCAAAACATAAAAAAAGAGTACTGCCTCTGCTTATGAAGTGCTTCTAGCCATGTTCTCGAGGCCTAATAGAACTGAAAATTACAAGGGTTAATATTATAATAACCCAGTAGCACACATGTTATCAAACCTTCGAAGGATGAAAAGCAGATCCTGCAGAGATTCAAACCGTGATGCCTTGGGCAGCGGATGCCTTCCTGGGCTACCGTTTATTAGGCTGTATTTGATAAAACCACTTCTGAACTTTATATAAAAAAGAACTTATTTTAATTTCACTATTTCACTTCAAAACACTGTGATTGTATGGGTTTATGGGAGCCAGCGGCATAAAGACCACAGGCAATTTGTATTGGGTCCTCGTGGCTTACCCTGTCCCCCCCCAGAAATTTAGTGCCTCCTACACCCCTGTTTAGTGGAGCCATGATCTGGCTTCCCAGAGGCCAAGTGTCAATACCTCTCCCCCAATCTATCCAGCCAAGTCCTCAAATGACAGAGGTCTGTTGTTCCAGTTGCATGCCCAATGTTTATGCCTGTCTCTGGGGAATGCACAGATGTGCTCCCCCAGCCTCCAGTGTGGACTGGAGTTAAACTAAAAGGCACACAAAGACTTTTAGAGCAGGGAAATTCCCACTTTCTAAAAGTGGCATTTCTAAGCTATTAATGACACATCCACCTTTACCACAGGAGAGGGTTTGCCATTGTGAATCCAATGATAGGAAACATGATGAGGCTGTTCCACTGCTCCACTGCAAGCCACTATTGCAGCTTGAAGTAATTTCATACATTTCCCATGTTAAACTATGGGAAGAGCAAACCTCATAAGTAGTGAAAACACACATGGATATTCTTCACTACCTGGGCTGGGAACACACATGTGTCCCTGCCCTGCCTTTCACCTACTATTTGCTTCACCCCTCATGGCTTACCCTAGGGGTGCTCTAGTGGCAGTGAAAGGTACCCTCAGGAGTAGCCAGTGGTTTAGAAAGGCCAACCTGAGCATAAGTGCAAAAGTGCACACACAGGCCTGCAGTGGCAGGCTGGAGACATGTTTAAAAACATCAGCTAAGTACCACTAGGGGAAAGTGCCTAGAGTCCTAAGGTTACAATAAGAAAATCAGTAAAAACCCATGAGGAAAACGCAAAACGTTTAGGGAACACTACCTCAAGAATATCAGGCATAACACAAATGTTCATTAAAATGTGTTAATTGCAATCACTGTAATGTTCTGATGAAGTGTTTTGGACCTGCACTTTTACCAGTCATCCTCCGGTGGACCTTTTTATCTAACTGAGAAGTGAGGAGAGTTAACATTACCTTAATCAATTGCAATTAACAGTGGCTACACAATAAGCACCAGGAATTGGTAACTATGGTTAAGAAGATTTAGTACAAATTAACAATCAAGTTAAGGTACAGGAATCTCTGTACCATGCAACAAAGATACAGAGCAACAACTGGGAAACCTAACCTCCTACAGATTAAGGCGTACCAGTATTAAGCAAACAAGAAGTTCAGTCACAGCAATACAAAAGATTGACATCAATATCTGATGCTCAGAGACTTTTCAAGCCTCTCTTCTATACATGAGTAAATCTAGAATCGTGTAATTTAAAGTCCAAACCAAGAAGATGGTTCATTAGTCTAAGGAATCTCAAAATTCAGGGAACTGCAAAAAAAAAAAAATATATAGGGAAATTTGGGAAGTGAGAAAAAGAAACTATAGGAAGTAAGGGAAGGTGTCAGCATTGCAGAATCTCAGTCAAGAGTCTTCTTCGGTCAGGGGAATTTTGAGTATTAGCCTAAGCTACACTCTGCAAGAATCAAAAGGAATTAGCATAGAAGTCTAAACCTCTCAAAGTCCAATAAAAGGTGCTATAAGAGGTCTGGAAAGGTTCTGAACTAAATCAGTGCGTACACTAGATTTTGACACAAGAGTCTCTTGAGCAACACCCCTCTGTCTGCATCATCAAGGGTTCCATTGTCCTTTTCCAATCTCACGTTGTAAGATGCAACATCAGCAGATTATCCCACACTGAACATGGGAACAACATCATCCTTGTTCCACCAACCCATGTGGTAACATTGCTGAATAGAACTCTTTTGTTACCCTCTGGCTCTCCATGTTTTTTCATCAAGGTCTTCTTCACAGGCTCTCTCTCTATCGCTATTACAGTGTTGTATCTATTCACAAACTAACCATGCGTGTGAATACCTGCAAGGGAAAGTCATGTCAGCAGAAATGGAAAACATTATTTTATGCAGAATGGAATTAGAGGCCTAATAAAGGCAAGATTAACTATTAAATCAATGGTGCACATTGAATATGCATGTGGACGTTTAAACACAAATGAATATAACTTGTCAGCACATTAGATTCATATTGCATGTGGTATACAGTACATCTTTAATAATCATTGTGTGTAAGCATGGCTAAGAACTAAATTTTTTATGAAGTATATGCGTAACATTAGCACACACATTACATAAATACATTATCGTTTCTAGTGTAAACACATTCTACATATATGAAGAGGGTTTAATGAGTTAAGGCACTCAGTTAGGTATGAATTCTCTAATTCTGCAGTGAATGCACTTCAATAATGATGTCAAGTGCAACATTTCTCATTAATGTCATTAGGCCCCACAGGAAACATGTGCTAAGTGCATGTTTAGGTAATGCATTTTGTGACATGTAAAGGTGGGGGTCAAAATTTACGCTGTACCAGTTCCCTGAGCAGAGCTGCAAATACTCCGAGGAGACGTCTGATCTCCAGACAGTAAACAATGCTTTCTGAGAATGGATGCTGGCTGGTGTTCACTTACATGTATTAAAGTTCACAACGTTTGGTTTGCAGACAATGGGGCTGCAGAGCCGGAACATTTAACATATCCTGACGCTTATATTATCCCTAAACCAAAGCCTCATTCTGATCCAACCCACCCAGACCCTAAAGCTAATGTCAATATTATTTTAAATTTTTAAATACAGTCTATGTTTACAGACATTTTTTTTTTTTAAATTGCGGCGCAAGAAAGCATACAGGTAAAAGACTCATGTGCATTTACGAACTATTCGAGGGTAAAGATGCAGAACAAAAGGAGGGATAGGCTGGGGGTTTGCGGTTGACAACTAAAATTAACTAAGCCCAAATGGTTAGCCAACTGTACATCTATCTATAATGCTGTGCCTGACCCTAAAACACAGTTTAAGTGTAAATCCAAGAATAACCATATACCTCTAGTGTTGTCTCTACAGGAGACGGTTTGGAACATTGCACTCCCTGAAATCATATATTTCAAGGTCCTCATTTGTGATAATGGAGAAAAAGGAGGGAAAGTGAAATTAAACAATTGCCTAGGATCACACAATTTGGCAAAGTGGGTAAGTCGGGATTAATCCCTGGTTTTCTGGTTGTACATTGTTCAATTCAGCCACTAGATGTATATTCTTCACTTCGCCTACACCCACCTTACCACCCAGACCCCCAACCCCCTCGCCTGACTGCCAACCAGCTGGCATCAATGCAGCCCTCGGGCAAATCACAGCCCAAACTTTATGGCCCTTGGGAAAATGTTTGCAAGTACCCACACTCTAAACCTAAGTATATTCTGAAGTTGAGCTGATTTATAAGTGTCACTAACCCTGCTGACAACTTTGGCCAAAAAAACACCTCTGTGCTCCTCTGCATTTCCCTGTCCCATTACTAGGACAGGCCATATGGTAGCAAGGATGCCTTGGGCCCTGGTGCAAGCAAGGAATATGGCCCCTTCGACGGCTGTTTGGGTAGTGAAATACAGCAATTATCAGGGTTCAATGGGCCCCTTAGGGCTCTGGACCCCAGTTCCACTACACCTGCTGCACCAATGGGAGCTACAGCCTGGGACAGAGAGGTGTTCCCGCTGATGGAGGGACTGCTACAGGCTCCTACTTTGGAAATGCAACATCTGTGAGCTGCCTGTATGTCCAGTTATTTTTGGCTTTGTAATTAACCCACTAACCTAGAACCTGGAGTCTGTGATTCTTCGGAGTCATGATTCTTTGAACTTGTGAGTCTGACCTAATGAGTTATTTCTCCCTACTACACTTCCAAGCAGGTACAAACGGTCATTGACCGAGAGTTCCACAGTAAATTGACAAAAAGGAACCCAGTCCCTTCAGTTGGTACCACTGTCGGATGGTTACCTCTGGAGTGAGGGGAGAATCTAAAAAAATTAGTTAAAGTTTAGCCATAGAGCCCCAAAGAGCCCAAAGGATGAGAGGCCAAAGGATTGAGAGTGGAGAACGACAGACTTTGGCAGAGACCGACGGAGAGTGACAGTGCGGCGGGAACAGTGGTTCACAGTGGGGTGATTATGAATAGGGATGTGTGTGTTATATTGCGGTGATGATTTGATAGTGTGATGTCTTGCAGAGTTGGGATGAGAGTTGAGTAAATGTGGTTTCGGGCCGAACACGCGCAGTCCATGTGATACGATTTGATTTTGATGTCAGGCTCAAGAGGTAGCCTAAGATCCAAGGATAGATTTGAGGTGTAGAAGACACAGAGTTGATGTAATTGTTTGACCAGTGATTGTGGGAGTCATGAAGCGCAATCGACGGCACGTTGGAGATGGGGATCGTGTGTGAGAGAGCTTCATAGAGTCGCGTGGGAAGCTAGTGCACAAGGGCAGACCACAGGGATTCGAGTGGCCAGCGCAGGGTGTGGGTCACGGTGTGTGAATGATCTTGAGAGATTGGATCCTATCGATTTTATTTATATGACTGTCCGGTCGTTTCGTGAACAGACAGTTGGATATGTAACTGTCCGGTTGTATCGTGGACAGACAGTTGCTAGAGGAGAGTCCGACAATTGCTTGAGACTGTCCGGTCGTTTCGTGGACAGACAGTCGGATATGCAACTGTCCGGTCGTTTGGTGGACAGATAGTTACTAGATTCTATGAGTGAAGTGCGTGAATGCATAAAGTGAGATTGTGAAGGGGGTGAACTGCTGTGTGAGGAGGAGAAGTGGGGTTGGAGGGTGCCACGCTGTGATAGGTCGGTTGGTGTAAAGCCGATCTGGGATTGGTGGATTGTGATCAGGAAGTTGAAACGAAAACATCTTGTGGGTAAAAGAGTTTGATTTAATCATGCAATGCTTTAGGGTGTTAGGAGATCTTTGTAGGGGAGATAGAGGAGTAGTGACTCGAGTGGGTGAGGAAGCACCACCCGAGGATACCCCAGCACATTATATCGGCACAAATGTAGGACTTCATACCATAGTTTGGCTCCAAAATTGGCATGAGATTACCGAAAAAGAGGGAGATTTGGCTTTCCCACGTTATGGTTCATTTAGATTAGAGGTGCTGTATCAGTTGAGGGGAGTGATGGCTTCATTGCAACCTCCACCTAGACCAACACAGTTTGAGGCATTAGATCCATGGATGAGAGCAGCACAGGCAAAGAGTAGGGAGTGAAGTCAGGGATGAATGAAAAGAGCGATGAAGGCATTACAGTGTGCATGATGGGATGCACAGTTGAAGAAGTGGAGGGTAGACACCATCGAGGGAGAGAGGCTATTTCCACTATTAGTGAAAACAGGAGACGCTCGAAGAGGAAGGAAGATGATGATAGTAACACCGATGACAGCTTGTTAGATAGGTTGCTAGCAGAGCGTCCGCCTCCATACAATCCAGACTCAGATGAGGGAAGGCGAACACTCATGGAGAAAACAGGAGAATCACAGACGAGCCATAGTGCAAGAGTAGTGGGAAAGATTTCAACAAGAATGGAAGGAACAGGGATGCCAACATCGAGGAGTACAGAGATGAACGGAGTTAATGCTGCTACGTGGTTACTGGAAGCCCTTACGGTGCCGATCACCATTGGACCCATAGGGTCAGTGTATGACCCAGGTCATGCAGAAAATAGTAGTCAACCACAGTCAGCAGAAGGAGAAAGGAGTAATGCTGGAGGAAATGGTATTGTGAGCGGAAATGCAACTGCAGGCTCTTCCAGGGGTGTATTTGGTCTAGTGCAGTAAGATCAGTGTCATTGGCAGATTTGCGTCCTGACTTGAGGATGTGGGAAGCTCCAGTTAGGGGACTCGTGGGGAGGATGACAAGGAGGAGGAGTTGATCAGGGAGTTTCTGGGAGTCAGTATGTCCCACAGAACATAGCGGAAGGAAGTCCCCGCGGAAATCAGAGCAGTGAAAGCGGAGAGCTGAGTAGTGCATCAAGTCAGGGAACGATTAAGAAGTCAGTGAAGGCTAAGGTGCTAGATGTAGTAAGGTTGAAGGTAGAAGTAGATGAGATAATAAGCGGAAATTTGCCCCTGGAAAGGATAGAACTTTATGAGCAAGATGAGTTGTTGTTTGTGGCAAAGGATGTTACTCGCAAGGCAAGGAAAGCACATGAGAAGCTGACAGAAGTAGCACAAAAGTATGATGTGGATTTGTCTAAAACCATAATGTTACAAGGAGGTTATAGGTTAAATTACAGTGATCAAGAATTGGAAGAAAAAAGAGTCATAGGATTGAAGACACATTCGAGAATTGACTGTAGGGATACGCGCATGGAGCATGCTTGATAAGTGGGAAGAGAGGTGGTCTAAGAAAAAAGAGTGTCAGGAAAGGGATAGGAGATACGTCGCCTCCAGGAGGGGGGACAGCGAGAGTAGAGGCTTACCCATTGCGAGAGGTACCAAGCAGAGGGTATGTGCATGTGCCTTGGAGCAGGCGTGACTTAGTGGCGTTGACAAATAATTTTCCTCGGGTGAGGGAGAAACCTGCTAAGAGTGGGTCAAGCAAGTTGATCGCTTTGTCAAATTTTCAAAAGTACTCTGGATTGATTTGAATACTCTGTTCGACATTGTGGTACCGAGTGATTTGTGGTCAGCTTGTAAAATTGCAGTTGATTCACCTTTGGTCATGAAAACGTTTGAGCAGGTAATCACATGGTTGCAGTCCAAGATTTCACCCCAAGATATTGACTGGGTTAAAATAGATCAAACTACCCAAGAGCCCAAGGAATCAGTACATGCTTACTATTAAAGGCTCTCACAAGCCTTCAAGCAGAATAGTGGATTGGACACTTTAGATTCAAAGGACATGGGACAGTTTGTTTCCAAGTTTGTCCTAGGATTGAGGCCAGAAATTAGCTTTATGATTCAGCAGCATCTAATCTGTTGGCAAAACAAATCCATGGATGAGATTCTACAGTATGCCAGATATTGTATTGATGAGGTAGACTCGAAACATAGGAAACTAAAAGATAAGGTGATGTTAGTCCAGATGAGGAATGCAGATAGGGTAGACCAAGTGCAGTCAAGTGAAGGAACATTGGGACCGAAGCAGGGAAACAATCTTGGAGGAGCCCAGAACGCATCGGGTCAGAGAAGAGGGAAACCCATAATCTCAAGACGGGGATAGACGTTGGTACCCTAAAGAGAGCCACTGCGTGTCATTTTTGTCACAAAATCGGGCATTGGAACCGCGAGTGCCAATTAAATCCAGCAAATCAGATCCAAGATGAGGAGGTAGTGCAGGTACCTGAGGTTGTAAATACTGTGACAAGGCCCAGGTCCGTACACGGAGGGGGTCTGAGTCCACAAGTGCAAATTCCCCAACCTCCGAGATTTCCACAGGGAAATTGCGTGTACCAGCAGATGCCCTTTATCGAGGCTTTCAATGAATTCAATTCAGACCCGTTGCAATGACGGTGCCTGAGGGGGGAGGAAGACTGCACCCTTGGAGCAGTCTTAGAGGTAGACCAGAGAGGACCGTATGTGGAGGCAGATGTGGACGGTCATCCCATCACATTTTTGATTGATACTGGTGCTACCCGTTCAACTGTGAGATCTGCAGTAGTCCCAAACCTACCCCTCTCGGGACAATTGATCCAAGTTGTAGGAGTGGCTAATAAGAGAATGACTAATCCATTGACAGATGAGATACCTGTGAGAATAGGAACCTTCCAGGATCGTCACCAATTTGTGGTGTGCGATTTGAGTCATGACCTTTTGTGTAAATTGAATTGTACCATCTATTGCACACCCAAGGGAGTGCAGTTGCAGACTAATGATGATGACATTGCCTTCAAACTGGCAAATCAGAATATCTGCATACAGATGTTTCCCATGTTGACAACTGAAGATCTGCGATACAACCTGAGGGACTCAGTCTCTCCGGAGGTGTGGGATTTCACTTGAGAAGAGATAGGACTGATTTTAGGGATTGAGCTAGTTAAGATACAGATTAAGCCGAATGCTGAATTCCCAAGAACGCCCCAGTACAACCTGATGCCGGACACAGTGGCAGGAATCGAGTCTGTATTTGAGTCAATGATTGAACAGGGCATTCTAAAGGAAATAATGGGGAACCCTTGCAATTCCCCTATTATTGGACTGCAGAAGCCAAGTGGGAAGTTCAGAATCGTATAAGACCTGCGAAAGGTCAACACGATTATAGTTCCATGTTGTCCTGTGGTACCGAATCCATTAGTGATATTATTTCAAATCCCCTGTGAAGCTGAATGGTTTAGAGTGATTGATCTATGTCAGGCGTTCTTCTCGATGGAAAGCCAATTTTTGTTTGCTTTCCGTCTGGAAAAGTGTGCGTTAATGTGGTGTTGTATCGCACAAGGGAATACTGAGAGCCCATCGATTTTTAATCAGATTTTGAAAAAGAATCTTGAGAGTCTAGTACTGCCGCAAAGTTCAGTTCAAGTGCAGTATATTGATGATCTCTTGATTGCTTCTGAAACAGAAGAGGCCTGTAGGATTCATACGGTTGCACTGTTGAATCACCTGGCAGAGAACGGACACAAGGTGTCCCCAATCAAAATTCAGTACTGTTTGCCTGAAGTCCAGTATGTGGGTCATCGCATTGAGAAAGGCAAGAGGAAGGTGTCGGCAGACCGCATTGAGACGATCATGAAAATGAATGCGCCTACCACACAAAAGGAAGTCAGGATATTTTTGGGAATGGTTGGGTACTGTCGTCAGTGGATTCCCAACTTCTAATTGAAGGCAAAACCTCTGCAGAGGTTGACACACAAGGATGTGAGTGATCCTGTACCATGGGATAACGACTGTTTGGTTGCCTTTCCGGAGCTGAGAGAAAGCCTGTGTCGCGCACCAGCTCTAGGAATGCCTGATTACAATAAGTCATTCTCGCTGTTTTGTTGCAAGCGTGAGGGATGCGCGCTATCAGTACTCACACAGACTCATGGAGGTATCCGTAGACCAGTTGCCTACTTTTCAGCTACCCTAAACGCGGTAGCTACAGCATTGCCCGAATGTCTCAAATCTGTGCTGCAACAGGTGTCAGCATTGAAAGGTGTGAAAGTATTGTGATGGGTCATCCTCTTACTGTATATGTTCCACATTCAGTTGTGCTTCTGATGACGAGAACCAAGACACAGCATTTGACAAATAACAGACTTAAACGCTATGAGCAAGTCATACTTGCCTCAGAGAAAGTGACTCTGAAAAGATGTTCTGTACTGAATCCTGCTACTTTGATGCCTATTCCGAATGTTGAAGATGAAGATTGTGAAGACCATGACTGTCTCAATGTGACTGAACTTTGCACCAAACCAAGACCTGACATTGTCGATGAATCAGATGAAATCCTCTTTGTAGATGGTTCATGCTTAAGGGACAATGCGGGTTATTTGAGAGCAGGGTTTGCTGTCGGTACTATTTCTGGAGTTGTGGAAGCTGCTTGTTTACAAGGAGTACACTGCACACAGGTAGCGGAAATCATTGCTTTGACACATGCATGCCTGGTCTCTGATCAGATCCGAGTCACCATCTACACCGATAGCCAATATGGGTTTCGTGTGGTTCATGACTTCGGACAACTATGGTCACAGAGGGGGTTACTAACATCAGGATCTCCCATCAGAAATGGGGAGTATGTGAGACAATTGTTGGAAGCTTTACAACAACCAAAAGAGATAGCTGTGGTGAAATAAATTGCCCATGGGAAGGGGGAGGACATTGTGACACTGGGTAACAGGTACGCTGATGAAGTTCCATGTGTCTGTGCTGAACAAGGGTGCATTTTTAATGGGGAATATACTGGAGAGAGCACAGAAAGAAGTGAGCTCAGCATGATGTTAGCCATAGCGGACACTTGGGATGAGATCAAGCGTTTGCAGGGAGAAGTGTCAGATCAGGAAGAAGCTGGATGGATTAAAGCAGGCTGTGAGAAGAGAGATGATGGCATTTGGGTTTTAACTGATGGTTGAGCAGTGTTGCCAGATAATTTATTGAGCCTTATGGTGAGGCAGATTAATGGACCAGTTCACATTGGAAGAGATGCCATGGTGCGAGTGTTCAGACAGACGTGGTTTAATCCACGGTCTCGTGCATTTGCTGAAGCAGTGTGTCACAGATGTGTTACATGTCAACAGATGAATGCTGGATTGCATTGAGTCACATCGGAAGATCTGGGGGTCCCTTCAATAGGGTCCAGCTCGATTTTATTGAGATGCCTAGGTACAATGGATTGAAGTACATTCTAGTGGTGGTGTGTGTTTTCTCATGGTGGATAGACGTATATCCAATGAGAAGGTGTGATAGTCTCACTGTGGCGAAACTGTTACTTAGAGAGTTGATCCCACGTTTCAGATTTCCAACTTTGTTGGAGTCAGATAGAGGAACGCACTTTCATAGTGAGATTATGAAGCTGCTTTGTACTGCCTTACAAGTTGATCAGAGACTGCATTGTAGCTACAGACCAGATGCATCTGGTCTTGTGGAGCAGGTTAATGGAACTCTCAAGATGCGAATGGCAAAGTTTTGTTTGTCAACGTCTCTGAAATGGCCTGATGCATTGCCCCTGGTGTTGATGAGTTTGCGTAGCATCCCCTATAGGAGGACAGGACTCTCGCCCCATGAGATCCTGATGGGGCTGGCGATGCGATTGCCAGCAGTGCTGTCTACAGTGTTGATAAACATCACCGATGATTTGATCTTTGATTATTGCAAAAGTCTGGCTGACGTGGTCCGTTCTGTGTCTTACCAGGTTGAAGCTGGGGCTGCCCCGACCTCGAAGGACCTCTGCCATCACCTGTGTCCAGGTGACTGGATACTTGTTCGGAACCATGTGAGCAAGAACTGTCTTGATGCTCGCTGGAGAGGTGCATACCAAGTGATTTTGGTGACAAATACAGCTGTGAAGTGTGGAGGCTTGCTGAACTGGAACCATGCCTCACACACCTGCAGAGTTTTAGGACCCTCGGAAGAAACATCTCCTCTCCCAGAAGGAAATCCAGCCATGGCTGCGAGGCCACTGGAGAGGACAAGTCAAGCTGTGGGGGTTACTGACGAGGCTGGTTGCCCAACAGAGCAAGCTGAGGGGGGTCACGTTACAAAAGGCCCAGGTATCGACTTTGAGGGAGACGGTAACGTTGCAAGTGGTACAAAGTCAGACTCAGCTGGAGGAACTGGTGTGCAAGGTGTTCCGGTGCAGAGAAGGTGAGCAGAGTTCGCAAGGGAATTGTGGCCTGTGAGACAGAAGAGGCAAAACTTGATACTGGCATCTGAAAGAGATCTCACCCCTGTGTTTGAAACGTCTGAATCAGAGCTAAGTGACACAGAGCAAGCCCAAGAGGGCCTGAGGAGGTTGAGAAGAAAAAGGGTGCCCTGCCAAAAGTACGCTGCCCCAGAGTGGACCTATCTAGTCACAGATGCCGGGAACAGTGGGGACAGGGAGACTGAGGTCTTCGCGAGTAGCCAGCAGAGTTCTGGAGCTGAACATTGAAATTGAACTCTTAGTTCCTGGAATAGAAGCCAATGGAGTGTTGACAGTGACTGTACCAAGACCTCCAATATTGAGAAGGGTGCGGGTTTTGATTCTGCGAGATCTGTCTTTTCCAACTTTTGGATATCAGCCACCGGCTCAAGAGATCGCAGGAGTTCGTCTTGAGATTCTACTGAGTGTCGTTGATGAAATTGACTCTGAGCTTATAAGAGACTGTTAATTTAGCTGTGAACTGTAAATAAAACGTTTGCCTTAAAGAAGATAACCTAGGCCCGATTGGAAGAAGAATAAATTTATGGACTTTCCATAGAAGAAGAAAGAGGGCTAAGGAAGTCTTTTTGGACTGTGTAAATAAGAGTGCAATGAACTGTGAATTTGATTTCCAGGACTCCAATAAACTGTGTATGATCTTTCTTGAACAGCAATCAGAGGCAGAGAAGAGACTTTGCGTTAATCCTCTTGCTGTGCTGAACCGAACTCAATTAAAAATGGAGTCTGGAAATCCGAACCGTAGTGCAAAGTGTGTGATAGGTACACTCATAGTAGGAGTGATAACAGTGATAGCAGTAGTTATTATCATGTCTGTAAAAATTTCACATGATGCGGAAGTTGAAGGGGTGGGAGTGCAAGGAATATCCACACCTGTTACTTCTAGCACAAAAGAGGGTACCGTGGGAGCAGATAAAGCTATGCTAGATCAAACTAGTCATATGTTGCATGTAGATTTGTCTAAGGGTGATTATACGTTGAATGCTTATGCAAAATTAATGTATGAGTATGTGAATACGATGGCTGTGAGATTGTTATGTGTGTATGTAGTTGCCTGCGTCGGTGGAGGAGGGGATCCGTTATCACCACCTGCCTCTGACGTATGGTATTACATGCAGTCTATTGCTTGTATGTTTTACGGTAAGGGTCACTATGAATATTATTTCTCGAACTACAACGTGGTGCTTTCAAAAGTCCCAGCTTATGAGCACCTGAATAAGTATGATTATTACAAGCAGGAAGAGAGAATGGGGAAGTATTTCATGCCTATCGTTACATTAGATACAGCTTATGCTCATCGTCACAACTTAACATGCATGTTAACTGACATAGAATAGAAGTTCATAGATCAAGTAGAAGATAGACATTGACAGTTAGCAGTAAAACTTAACAGTAGAGAAGGAAAATTTGAATGGACCAAGGAGGAGTTAGCAAACAAGGCGAAAGGGAGCTATAGCTTTAGATTTTGAACAGCAAGGAAAGCTTTGCATTAGACAGGTACAGACTTATTATGATAAGATCTTTGTTGGACAGAGCATGTGCGATCACATTTTCACAATTGCGGCCACTGCGAAGAATTGTTTGCAAGAAGCGGTGCAGGTGGTACCAATGTGTATTTGGTGTGTGGAAAAAATGCGTATGTGCGATTGCCATTGAATTGGTATGGTACATGTTATGTGGCTGTTGTGTTTCCTAAGATTTATCATGTTGAAGATCTGGGACCGTTGGAAGGTGGATTACACCATAGGGAGAAACGAGGAGCGAGTGCAGGGGAGATTGTGGGAGATGTATTTGGAGCAATGATGCCAAGTTTGGGAGTGGTTTTGAACTATATAAAGATTAGAAGGTTGTCAACTATTGTGGATAAGTTGTCAGCGAATACAGCTCAATCTCTGTTGCTTGTGGATGGAGAGATGGTGTCGATAAGAGCCATGGTGATGCAGAACCGCCTTGCCTTAGACGTATTATTAGCAAAAGAGGGCTGAGTCTGTAAAATGTTGAGGGTACAACAGTGCTGTACTTATATCCCAGACCATAGCAAGGATCTGAGGAAGTATATAAGTAACATCACTGAGATTCACCAAGAAGTGCATGACCTGGCAACAGAAGGAGTTTGAGACAAGGTTGGGAAGGGTTTTGGGAAAATTGGGAGTTGGTTTGCCAACCTTGGTAAGGGAATTCTTGGTTACATTTTGAAGCCCATCATCATAATATTGGTTTGTGTGATTATTTTGATTGGAGTGGTGAGGGCTTACAAGTGGCACAAGTCAGGACAGGCTGAGAAATCTCTTAGAGAACGAGAGAGGAGAATGGAGAGACTGGAGGACAGTCACTATGAGAATCTCAAAAGCCTAGAAAAATTCTGTCAGGGAAGACTGGCTATGACGTCTGTTTAGGTCGGTTCTTTCTACAGGGAAATGTGATTGATTGTGATGACACTTGTCATCAGAGGGGGTGCTGTTAGAGCACAATTGTGCTCTTTCATTTGTAGGGGTGCATCATAATCACGAGTAGTTTGCACCTGCATTTATTTTTGTTGTGATAACATTTGGTCATTAGAATATGAGATGTAATAACATGTAAGGGTGAAAGGATAGAAATATTTTGTGCAATGTGAAGAAATTAACATGGCAGTTGTGTTATAACTGACGAAATGCATTTATTGAAATGTAGTGTATAGATTTAAACATGCGCCATATTAATGTCCGCACATAGGCATGTTTAATTCGAACTTTAACGTGTAGAATTTGTCTAGGTTGCTTACAATTATTCATGTATTTGATGTGTTCATGTAACGTGGTGATTTAGAAATGCTTAGTAAAATGGTTATTCATATGTGTCTTCATAAGGCCTACGTGTTATTTCCGTATGTTGGCTGATTTTTGTAGGCCCGAAATGCATTTTCCCTGAAAGCTTTCATATTAGACTCGGAAGTTGAATTTCATGTGCATGTTGAATTTTTTCTTTCTCACGCTTCTGTTGCAGGTGGAGAAACTCGTCTTTGTTAGCTAAATTACGCTTTTGTTTTAGGAGTTAGGCTCAGGGAGGAGAGGATACATTTGTACCAGGACGGCTGATAATGTGAGACGGTGTTCTTTCTCACTGGAGAAGGCCTGGGAATCAAGGACACCAAGCCAGGAGCCGGGAGTATCGAAACTAGATGGAAAATCACCCACGAGGAGGTGTCCAGCTGGATGAGGTGATCGGATGATGTGAATTGGGCGTATTTTGTGATTTTGGGTGTTTGAATTTGGGACAGTGCCCCGGGGGTTGAGTTAGGAGAGGAGAAGAGATCGATGGAGAGAGAAGGAGCATCTTAGAACGAGCTCTGTAGCTTGATGCTACTTGGCCCATTCCACATGAGTGCACTTCTTAGGAAGTCTTCACGGGCTGACACCTTTTCCTAACTTGCCTGGGAAATACTAAGTAGGGATGTCACAATAGTGGTAGTGTAGGGACAGGCTAATGCTTTTTACTTACAAGCCTCAAATGAAGTCTAATCCTGACGTGGGGGCCCTCATTGCCAGTGTCCTGATTTTGGAGTTTGTCATTCTTTTCATGCTTCAAAAATTTAAAATTGCACGCAGATTTGGCTTTGTATTAGTTCTGATGTATTTCTACAACCTCATCCTGAGGTGCCTGTATGTCCAGTTATTTTTGGCTTTGTAATAAACCCACTAACCTAGAACCTGGAGTCTGTGATTCTTCAGAGTCATGATTCTTTGAACTTGTGAGTCTGACCTAATGAGTTATTTCTCCCCTCTACACTTCCAAGCAGGTACAAACGGTCCATTGACCGAGGGTTCCAGAGTACATTGACAAAAGGGAACCCGGCCCCTTCAGATGCATGCTTATTCAAACATCAGGGTATGTTAAAAATTGTTATAAATTAACAATAGGGTGCCATAGTAGTGAGCAGTGCAGTGGTGCAGTGCTCATGCAATTTAAATGTGTTGAAAAATAAGGCACATAAGGAATTGTGGAGCTGGTTCGGTATTTTTAAGTAAGAAGAAGTGGAGATGAATCAAAGAAACTCCTCCAGAAGTCCAGCTTGATGGGGTGGTGTAGGGAAAGTTCAAACTGCGGATAGTCGATAAAAGTGCTACAAAAATAAAGAAATCAAAGTTATGATTAGCACTGGAGACTCTGGTGACTCCTATAAATTGCAGCCAAAGGGAATAATTCAAGGAAATGATGTATATTGGCTCCTCTTGTAAGGAGCAAAATTGAGGAATATGAGCTGTAATATAGTCTGAAAAACACTCACACTGTACTGCAGCGGCTTGGTGGAATTTGTGTGAAGTGCTTTCCCCCTGAGACCCCGCATGCCATGATAGAGTGGAGCCATCTTGAGGGAAAGCACCATTGACATGTCAGCAATGTTTGAATGAGCAGACTATGGGCCTGATCTAGAGTGCGGATTTAAAATACTCCGTCGCCTTGATGGAGTACCTATCCTCTGCCTTTAGATATGTTCGCTGGCCCTACGGGCATCACTAGTTATTGACAGGAACCGCGGTCATGGCTCCTGTCAATGTTTTTAAAGTTTGACAGACAGTTCCATCAAACATGACAGCCATCTGTCAAACTTTTAACAAGTTTTTTTAGTTTTTTAAAACAAAATCTCAAAGCAGGATTTTGTTTAAAAAAAGCAAAAAGTAATGGCTATGTTGGATATGTTCTGCATGTTTACCACACATGAGAAATAGCATGTGTCTCCTGGGGTCAGTCACCTGTGTATGTGGTAAAACTTGCTAGTTACATTAATTTAGAATAGGCTATACTGCAAGCCATAATGGTGCAATCAAAAATATTTCATATCCCCGCAGGACTTTGACAAAAACCCGTAAAAAATATATTTGACCCGATACCACAGATGCTACAGAGGGGTGGGGTACTTGGAAAGTGGCAGCATAGCTTTAAGGCAGTAGAAGGCATGCCGAGGGACTTCTAGCATGGGCATCAATAAGGGGTAACCAGGAGAAGAGCTTGCTTCCTGGCCAGCACTTGTAAATTCTGTCGTTCCCAGTTATATGTCTGCTATGGCATTTGCTATCCTTGGTCATGAATTCAAGAAAGTAGTGTCAAGGAATGAAGAAAACAGGCTCTCAGAGCCCTGCTGGTGGTCTTCAACTTCCACACCTTGACTTTTTCCTTAACCCATTTTTTTCAAAGAAGCTTTAAAAGGGTCTTTGTGTTCTAGAAGTTTGCGATTACAACACCAGTCTCTTCATTGTGTCCCTAAGGTAAGGCAAGAGAAATGGTGTGACCGTGCCTTTTCGCACCAATCTTGGTCCCTAAAGAATTAGAAGATGCTGGGGCATATTATCTAGGAAGTGGCGGTGAGAGGCGTTAGCCTCCTTGGCTTAACGCCTCTCATCGCCACTTCGGAAACGAAATATAAGTTTATTGTGAGCTCCAGGCAGAAACATACTTTTTTAAAGTTATACCAGAATATCCCTAACTGGCAGAGGTTCGGAACTTCGGAAACGAAAGGCTGCACCATATTACCAAGGATATGGTGCAGCCTGGCGTTTCCCCCTGCGATGGCGCCAAGTCTCATGACTTAACGCCAACGCAGGCACCCTTGCACCAGAGTGCAAGGGTGTCTGCGAGCAGGGAGGTTTGTTTATGTACAGGAAGGGACACCTTCCTGTACATAAACATACCTTGGCATTTTGCTTTTTTCCATGTGTGCTGCACAAGGCAGCACACATAGAAAAAGCAAAAACGACGAGAAATGAAGCATTTCTCCTCGTATCGCCACCTTAAGACCAGGATTTTCCTGGCCTTAAGTTTGGCGCTGCCACCTATTATCGCCTCTCTTGATAATAGGTGGCAGCGTCGAAGTGAATGGGTGTTGCGTTGGAACGCCCACCGCAACACCCACTGCACGCCCCTTTGATGCTAAGTTTAGCGTGAAAGGGGCACTATTACCAAGGCAGCGTTAAGCCACTTAACGTGGCTTTTAGCCACGTTATGTGGTTTAACGCTGCCTTGGTAATAGGGCGCTGACCCTATCGCCACCACAACGTCACAAAAAGTGACATTGTGGTGGCGATAGGGGCTTGGTAATATGCCCCGCTGTCTTTCCCAAAGCGCCTACAGTTCCTTACACATTTTGTGTTTTCATCTCTCTTAATTTCGCTTAGTGCATAGTTTTCATTTTCACATCTATTTCCAGCGCCCAGAGACTACTTCTACGGTCACATATCGCTTTACAAAGCAACCAACGTAACATATCATAACAACAGCAACACACAAGGGGCTTTGGGTGACTAAGGGTGGGTGAAATTGTCACATCTGTCCCGTCATCCTGGAATAAAGGCTGCCTAGTGTCACTTTTGCCACCTCTGGTCAATCGAGTCCCTTGACTTGTAGCCTAGAGTTGTGATCTGGACTTGTCCATTTTGATACCACTGGAGGGCGTGTCCCATATCTGGAAGTCTGTGGCCGGCCTCACCACTCTGATTGATGCAAAAAAGTTACAGCATGCAATGGAAGTGTAATGTGCTCTCATCACAGGAGCTTGCAAAATGTATGAGTATAACTGAGCTCCTGGTACGTGTTTAGCTGCTTGATCAGTATCAGGGATGAAAATATCTTGTTTGAGGATTATGCAATCTTGCTGTGCACATGACGTGCTTGTGGCAGGGGTATTGAATTTTTTTTTTCTGGGTGAGGTAATTGGTTGATGTGTGTATTTCACATTCTAGCTGTGTCGACAATTATAATTATTGTATGAGTTTTCAGTATGATGATTGTGCGACAAAGTCTTTGTGTAATTTGTCTGAAACAGACTAAGAGGGTGATCATCGAAAATATAAGTTTATTGTGAGCTCCAGGCAGAAACATACTTTTTAAAAGTTATACCAGAATATCCCTAACTGGCAGAGGTGACTGCAGTATAAACTGGCAATAAACAGGATTGTAAGATGTCTGTGCAAGGTATTTTGTGGGCTCCAAAAATGGAAGTAGAAAGGGTTCCTTATGCGCTGGTCAGGGAAAATGGAAATAAGGTTCAATACATACAACTAGAGATCCCAGGCAGCATGTGAATTCTTAGAAGAATGAATGGGACAGGTCCGGCCTCACCCAAAATATGGTTAATGTGACGTCATTATCCATGAACTATTCCTCAAGTGGATGTAAGAAATACACTACATTTTGGTACGAACATACCAAACATATTTGTGTACTAAGCATTACCTGTAATGCGTGAGATTCTTGATAAGCCTGGAGGACCTTCTTCAGGCCTCACGCATGACTCCAAAACATACAACTCATAGGACACCCCACAACCAACAACCAGACGCACCATGTACAACAGATGGAGTTTGTGGCAATGAGGCAGTACACCGGAGGGGTTAGGTCATACCACAACCAACAACCAATCCCACCATGTACAACAAATGGCGTATGTAGCAATTAGGCGGTACACCAGAGTGATTAGTTCATACCACAACCAACAACCATTCCCATCATGTACAACAAATGGAGTAAGTAGTAATGAGGCGGTACACCGGAGCGTTGATTGAAGGCCTTTATTGATAAAGCCAGAGACTCTCAGAGGTGGTGCCCCCTTCGCCAGTCTGCAGGCAACTGCAGGTGAATGGAACCCCACACAAATCACAAAGCGCATGGAACATGGAACCACAGAGTAATAGCATTCCTGGCAAAGTATGTACAATACACCCCCTTCCCTGACCACTGCAAAAAAAAAAAAACAACAACAAAATAAGGGCAGAGGAAATGTGTTGAAGGATAAAAGAAGACCTAATAAGTAATTGCAAGTGATGGAGCGAGGTAAATAAAAAAAAAAAATTTGGAACCCCCTAATAACCATACTAATAAATTGACATTATTAATTGCGTGTTAAATTAATCAATATTTTTACACTTTTTGGTAAACACTTACATAAGGGGTAACTGAAATTTGTGTGCAAAGTTAAACTATTTACAATTGTAAAAGTGAAGTAATACTAATCTAGTGATTCGCATACTAATTAGAGTGAAATTGCATGTTTTGTGCTGTGTAGTAAAATTGTATTGTGGCAAAAGAATGCCGATGGTAAGTAAATATGGCTTTAAATGTCGCTTTTGCTAGGTAACACCTAATTGGGGTACTTAGAATGACGGGTGGGAAACAGAAAGGCTTATTTTCTTTATTTTAATTATGATTGTGTTTGTTTTCATGATAGTTCGTTCGGGCCTACTAGGCCGTGCTGTAAAAATGGCTGCCGAGGCAAATGAGCTCAGTGCGCAGTCGCAAAGATGGCCTCTAAGTGGAAGAAAGCCGCAGAAACATGTCACGTGGGTGCGAATCGAGCACAGAGTGAGAAGTGTCAAGGTCAGGTTGACCTGACCCGAGGTGAATGCCAAGAAAGACTCATCGTGAATCCGTGTGAACAGGGGACGAGCATCAGAGAATAAACAATGGACTGTTTTAAATGAAGTAGCAAAAGGAGAAACATTAGATGAACTTTTAATCGGATTGTTATTACCCAAAGGCCGTGTGAAAGGACGAAATCATAAACAATTACAGAACTGGTTTGAACAAGGAGGGCAATGAGGTGATTCTTGCCACCCCTCCAATGGACCAATTAGCGTGATTCTCGCCCCCAAAGCTTGCAACTTTATGTTTAGTAAGCTAGTAGTAGGGTATAAGAGGACCTACTCTTAAGTAGGAGGGGCGCTATTCCTCCATAATTTTGAGCACTGAACATTGATGCTGAAGAGATTGCTGCTATTTTCTATAGGCCATTTTCTGATAGAAATATTCATTTTGAACTCTAAACTTGACTGGGAAAGGAACAAGACCGATGCGGGAAATCTGTATAGGAGGTCCGTCGAGGAGGCCTGTTTAGCGGGACAGACAGTCAGTTTTGGGAGTTCCATGCTGTGATCCACAATTTATCTGCTTTGGCGAACTTTTCATTCTCCATCTAAGAGGGGTATGCGTAAAATTCTTTTTGAACTTATTTCTTATAATGATATTGAAATGTAGTAAAACGATTAATACATTTGAATCTTATCCATGCATTTAAGAAAATAGATAAACTTAATTATAATTAAAACTACGAGTCTGTGGTTCTTTAGCTCAATAATAAATGTAATGTTTTAATAGGTTTTAAATGTGATTGAGCTGGTCTTAATCACCATCAACTTATTCTACTAGTTGGTCCATCGACCAAAGAGCGGAATACCTTGATGTTTGGAACTGACAGGATTAAAACTGATTATGTATGATGTTTAAGGAAATATCCTGTTAAACTTTAACAAGGTATCCCGTTCCTCCAGCAACCTCGTTCTTCTCTTTGGTAGTAGTGGATGTGACCCAGGGAACAATTTGAGAGAGTGTAAGGTTATGTGGTGTTATGGGCCCCACCGTCATAAGGTATAGTTGTTGTGTGTGATCCTTTACCTGGAGGTTAAATCCAAAAGAGAAGAATTTATGTTTGTCACGCTGGATCAGATTTCTTGGTAGCAGAGGATGGTTTCTATAGATTAGTTTGGTGATTATTGATTATTGATTATTTCATGTCTAACACTTTATCTCGAATTGTATTATGTTATATGTCGGTCGAAAATTTTGAAGCTTCCGGGAAGTAGGAAGTGGACACGTGTGGCAAGAGAAGTCACATAGAATAGTGCATTGTCTGATTTTCAAAATTGGTAATAACACAGGTTGTGTTATGATAGGGACATTTTCTGTATAAAACGTGTATGAGTGAAATAGCAACCGGTTTTCTTGTGAAACTCTGGCCTTAATTCTCAGGAGCAGTGTAGTCTCCACATGTGTTTTATCCCCAGAGAAACGGGTTTACTCCTTGCTTGAAAGAAGGGTAAGGTAGAGGGAAGTGCTACTTTTATCGAACGAAACTGTATTCTTGTAAGACAGGGTAAAACTATTTCTTTTGTTTAGCGAAAACAGACAATGGAAATGTGTTTTATGTCGTAGCTAATAAAATTTAGTCAAGAACAAACTGCAGACAAATTTTGTTAAGGAGGGGTCAGGAGTAGAACTGACGTTGACAAAAGACCGCGCTGGGATTGGCCAGTGTTCGGGAACACGGAAAACGCCCTGATTGGTGCGTTAGTGTGAGACGCGCTGGGATAGGTCTAAAGAGCAGTGACGTAGACGCTTCGGATTGGTGCGTTAGTGTGAGACGCGCTGGGATAGGTCCGAATAGCACATAGAGAACAGAACAAAGTTGTGAGTTTGCCGAGGGAAAAGAATCGTGAAATATGGCTTATTATGAATATTATAAAGAGAAACCATCATGGATGGCGAAAATTAAGAATTTCTTTAAGAAGGACAAAAAGGTAGTGACTAGAGAAGGACAGGTAATTCCTCCGCCGAAAACGCCAGCTTCTCATATGATGCTGAAATATGGTTACCATACTTGCATTTGGTTAGAAAATTGGACAAAATATACACAGAATGATGGAGTATTGGCTTTTCCACAGAATGGTTCATTTAGCATAGCTGTACTTCGAAATTTGAGAGAGAAAATGATGAAACTTGAGCCAGGACCTAACCGACACAGTTTGAAGCGTTAGGTGAATGGGAAGACGAGATGTATGAACAAGAAAGACATAGAGGTGCAAAGAATTATAGTTTGGTTCCTGGAAGATTATGGGGAGAGAATCATGAGGACAGGATGAAGCGTTGGAGATATGCTAACATGACAGATGGTTTGTTTCCAGCAGTAACAGTTGAAGAGGGTACAGGAAGGAAGTGTACAGAGAAAAAGAAACATACAGCTACAGAGAGGTACGGGTATGGAGGTAGCGAGACAGAGGATGAATTGCTGGAGGATATTTTAAACAGAAAACCACCTCCATATCAACAGGATTCTGCAGTGGTGACACCCAATGCACCGCCAATGGAAACTGGGAGGAATAAAAGTCCAGAACGAAGATACGATATAAATAGGTCAAACGAACAGTTAGAAACTCCACAAAGTGAAAAGTCTGCCAGTGGCAATGCAGCTGAATTAGCAAAGACCACAAGAGAATTAACTGAGAAAATAAGAGAATTAACAATGAACATGGAAGCTGTAACTGTGCCAGTGACAATAGGACCTGTAATACCAGTTTTTGAGAACCAGAGAATAGATGAGCATTCCTTAACCATCCCGATGAACTCAAATATGCAAAGAATGAGAGAAGGGATAATTACAGAAACAAAGGAGACAAGAGATTTGGTCAGCTCGTATAGACCGAGTCCGCCTACTAATCTGACAGTAAATGAGAGTGAGATAAAAAGGATTCCTATGGGAACTGAGTCTGCATCAGAAACGCCAGAAAGGAACACAAATTGGATAGAAATAAATAGCACACCTGTAGGTCCAACTCCAGAAGAATTAAATGAGTGGATGAGAAATTTGCAAAAGAAAGAAACAGAACCGTTGATGTAATCAGGCTAAAAATAGACATGGAAGAGTTGATTTTAGGGACTATTGGTACAGATAAATTGAAAACATACCAGGACGATGAGATAATGTTCCTGTGTAAGAGCATTACTTGGAGAGCTAGAAATTTACATGAAAAATTGGAAGAAACAGCGAATGAGCTAGGAGTAGAATTTGTAAAAGTCAGGAGTTTGCAGAAACCATATAGGGTAGATTTTTGTGAGAAAGATATAGAAAATCTGAACACATCGGGACGATTAACCCAGATAAAAGAACTGATCGTTTTGTTGAGAAAATGGGGTGATGTGGACAGATGGAGGAGCAGGTGGACCAAAAGAAATGAGAAAACAACCGACAAAGCGTCTTTGGCTTTTGCGGTGACAGACAAGGAATCAGTCGAACGGGAGTATCCGATGAGAGAAACTCCAGGAGGCAGTTATGTACATGTCCCATGGTCCAGACAAGATATATTGTCATTTACAAATGACTTTCCAAAATTGAGAGAAAAGCCTGTAGAATGGTACAGACAAGTGGAAAGGTTTGTTAAGGTTTCGAAAGTGTTGTGGGTAGATTTGGATGGATTGTTTGACATCGTAGTACCAGCAGATTTATGGACAGAATGCAAGATTACCATTGATTGGCCGATGGTAGAATATCCTAGAGACGCAAAAACAGGAGCGCCAGGTCCAGAAGTAATGAGGAAGTATGATCAGGTTATTAAATTTTTGAAGAACAAAATTCCACCCAAAGAAACTGATTGGGTAAAGATTGACAGAACTACGCAAGAGAGTAAGGAGTCTGTACATGCCTACTATGAAAGGCTACTTTTGGTTTTCAAACAGTATAGCGGTTATGAGACTCTGAGTGAGAAGGACATGAGTCAGTTTGTATACAGGTTTGTTTATGGACTGAAACCAGAAATAAGTTAAATGATTAAGCAGCATATGATATGCTGGCAGAACAGCACAGTGGACGAGGTGTTGAGGTATGCTAAATATTGTAGCGATGATATTGAGTGTAGACAGCGTAAATTAAAAGAAAAGGCAAGGTGGGCACAAGTGAAGGTTGCAGAAAAACAAGAAGCTCAATTGAATAATCAAATTAATGAAACAGGACAGACTAAATCCAAACCGAATATAGGTAAAGGTAAAGGTCAAATGAGTATAGAAGAGGCAAAGAAAAAGTGGCCATGCCACAATTGCGGAAAATTAGGGCATTGGAGAAACGAGTGTAAATTTCCTCCAAAAGCTAATTCGGAAAATCAATCATTAAATCCACAGGTGCAGAGTGAGGTGAGTTACCAATAGCTGCAGCAACCGCAGGTAGTTACTCAACAGAGTCAGGTGCCACAACCACCTCTTCCCAAGAATGTAAATCCTCAGAGATACAGTGCAGAGACAGGATTCTACGGAGGAGAGCAGGTAACACAATTGCCACGCGCAGCTGCAATATCGCAGTATTGGTTACGACAGGATGGGAATGAGTCGGATGAAAGTTTATGACGGTGCCTAGGAGAGGAGGAAGAGTGCGTACTTGGTACAACTCTAGAGGTAGATCAGTCAGGTCCATTTGTGGATGGAGAAGTGAATGGTGCAAATGTTACATTCCTTGTGGACACTGGGGCTACCCGTTCTACTGTTAGATCAGTGGAAATACCAAACCTTCATCTCTCATGTGAACATATCCAAGTTGTAGGTGTTTCAAACCAGCAAATTAAGGCGCCTCTTACCAAATTAGTAGAGGTGAAAGTTGGACCATTCAGAGAAATGCACCGATTTCTGGTGTGTGATTGCAGTCCTGTAAACTTACTAGGACGTGATCTACTTTGTAAAATGAATTGTACCATTTATTGTACCCCGGATGGGATTGCATTTCAGACACCAGATGAAGATGTACTATATAAAATGACAATGGCAGAACTAGAGCCAGGAGTGACTGATATGTTTCCTGTGTTTGATGTAGAGAAAATCCCGATTAAGATAAAAAAACAGTCAAAAATGAAGTGTGGGAGTTTACAGGCGAAGACATTGGGTTAATGAGAGGAGTAGATCCTGTAAAAATTACTGTAAGAGAGGGAACAAATTACCCAAATACTCCACAATATAAATTGACGCCAGAAATTATTGAAGGAATAACACCTGTAATCAATAAAATGATTGAACAAGGAATTTTGAAAGAAATAATGAGCAGTCCATGTAATTCACCTATAATGGGACTGAGAAAGCCAAATGGGACATATAGGATAGTGCAAGATTTACGAAAGGTCAATAAAATTGTTGTTCCTTGTTGTCCAATTGTACCAAACCCTGCTGTAATAATGTACCAGATTCCACGCGTTGCAGAATGGTACACAGTTATTGATTTGTGCCATGCGTTTTTCTCTATTCCGTTACATCCAGATAGCCAGCCATTATTTGCGTTCCGGTTCGGAGAGCATATTTTGGCATGGTGCCGAATTCCTCAGGGGTATACTGAAAGTCCCTCAATCTTTAATCAAATCCTAAAGAAATCGTTGGAAGATTTAAAAATGCCTGAAAAATCTGTGATGGTTCAATACATTGATGACCTGTTAGTGGCATCAAAAACCAAAGAAGCATGTGTACCGACACAATTGCTTTGTTGAACCACTTAGCTGAAGGTGGATATAAAGTATCTCCGTCTAAATTACAGTTTTGTCAACAAGAGGTTCAATACCTAGGTCACAAAATTGAAAAGGGAGTGCGGAAAGTAACGACAGAGAGAATAAAGATTATCCGAGGAATGAGAGCTCCAATGACACAGAGAGAGGTGAGAATGTTCCTTGGAATGGTTGGGTATTGTCGACAGTGGATAAGTGGATTTTCATTGATTGCGAAACCCTTACAGAGATTGACAAAAAAGGATGTTAAAGATCTGTTTGAATTGAATGATGAAGAAATGAAAGCCTTCAAAGAATTAAAAACAAGACTGTGTGAAGCACCGGCACTGGGAATGCCTGACTATGAAAAAGAATTTGAACTGTATTGTAGTGAGAGAGATGGATGTGCACTTCAGTTTTAGTGCAAAGACATGGAAAGATGAAAAGACCGATTCCATATTTTTCAGCTGTTTTAGACCTAGTGGCAAAAGCATTGCCTGGCTGTTTGAAAGCAGTAGCTGCTACTTGTGTGAGTCTGGAACAAAGTGAAGGTATAGTGATGGGATATCCATTTAGAGTGTATGTTCCACATTCTGTTGAAATTCTCTTGACAAGAACCAAAACTCAATACATGACACATAGTCGGTTGACTAGGTATGAAAAAGTGATTTTGAGTGCAGACAATGTAACTATTGACAGATGCACAAGTGTGAATCCTTCGACATCATTGCCAGATGAAGGGAGCGTAGAAGACAAAGATGAAGTCGATCATAATTGTTTGGATGTGCTTGAATTCTGCACGAAACCAAGGCCGGACATTAAGGACGAGCCCTTAAAAGAATCGGATTATGTGATGTTTGTGGATGGTTCATGTCTGAGGACGAGTGAAGGAGTTTTGAGTGCAGCGTATGCTGTGTGTACAGTAGCTGCAATAATGGAAGCATCTTGTTTGAGGGGGATACGTTCAGCCCAAGTGGCTGAGCTGATTGCTCTGATTCAAGCGTGCAAACTGGGAAAGAATGTCCGAATTACGGTGATCACAGACAGCCAGTATGGCTTCGGAGTGGTCCACGATTTTGGACAGATCTGGTCCCAGAGAGGTTTCTTGACGTCTGCAGGAACTCCAATTAGAAATGGTGAGTTTGTGAAGAAATTGCTTGAGGCGATACAGCTGCCTAAACAGATTGCAGTGGTGAAGTGTGCTGCACACAAAAATGAGGCGGATTACATTACCGTGGATAATAAATATGCCGACGAGATAGCCCAATATTGTGCTAAAAATGTGGTCTCATTGAATAGAAGAAGAGAAAGAGAGCATGTTCCATGTCCCTTGCTGTTTACTAACATTGTTGAAACATGGGAGGAGGTAAGACAGTTACAGGAAGAAGCAAACGATAAGGAGAAAGATGGTTGGATAAAAGCAGGATGCAGAAAAAGGGAGGAAGATGACGTTTGGGTTTATAGAGATGAAAGACCAGTTATGCCTGATAGCATGATTTCTAACATGGCACGGATGTACCATGGACAAGGTCATATTGGAAGGAACGCCATGATCTGACTTTTTAGACAAACTTGGTATAACCCAAAATTCAGAGCCATAGCTGAGAGTCTTTGTCAAAGATGTCTTACTTGCCAACAGATAAACCCAGGAAGAAAAACAGTAGTGAGTCTAGGAACAATAGGGCGAGAAGGAGGTCCTTTTACTAGAATGCAACTTGATTTTATCGAAATGCCCCCAAGCAATAGACTAAAGTATGTCCTTGTGATCGTCTGTTTGTTTTCTCGTTGGGTGGAAGCCTATCCGACCAGAAGGAATGATGGAGTTACTGTAGCAAAACTCCTGCTTAGAGAATTCATTCCAAGGTATGGCTTTCCAGTAACGATCGAAACAGATAGAGGAACACATTTTCAAAATGAACTAATTCAACTGATATGTGAAGCTCTTGACATTCAACAGAAATTACACTGTGCATACAGACCAGAGGCTTCTGGAGTAGTAGAACAAGTGAATGGAACAATAAAGAATAGGTTAGGGAAAATGTGTCAAGCCACAGGACTCAAATGGCCTGATGCCCTACCATTGGTGCTGATGACCATCAGAAGCATACCTGACAGGAAAACAGGTCTAAGTCCCCACGAAATAATCATGGGACGAGCTATGAGACAAGCACATGTACCTGTCAACAAACTGCTGACTATAACTGATGATCTCGTGTTGGATTATTGCAAAGGATTGGCTGATGTGGTACATTTTGTGTTTCATCAGGTTGGACCGGATGCGACCACTCTTGAAAGAAAACCAGCTCATGATTTGAGTCCAGGAGACTGGGTCCGCATAAATGTCCACAGAAGAAGAAACTGTCTGGTTCCTCGCTGGGATAAACCACAACAAGTGATTCTGGTGACAACAACTGCTGTCAAATGTGCAGGAGTGAAAAACTGGGTGCATGCCAGTCATACTATCAGAGTTCCAGATCCTGAAGTTCGACCTGTATGTCGACATCTGGAGATATCTGACACCAGTTCCGCATCCGATGTAGAAGTTGAAACAAACAGGGTTCCAGAACTTGAAGATCGACCTGTAAGTCGACATCTGGAAGACCCAGGTACAAATTTGGCAACAGAAGAAGAAATTGAAATAACGAAGGTTCCAGAACTTGAAGATCGACCTGTAAGTCGACATCTGGAAATATTAGATACTAGTTCAGCATCTGAAACAGACCAATCAGATTGTGATGAAAAGCTAAAGAATAAATGGAAAACTGACATTATAAATGAAGAAACTGAACTAAGAAACAGTGACATTGATCAACCAAGCACAAGCTATGGTAGATTTCCTTCAAAAATTGTCGAATTAGATGAGGAAGGGATAGATTCAGATAGAGAGATAGAAGAAGAATCGGAAGAACCCCGAGGAGCAATAGGGACAGAACAACAAATAAATAAACAGGGAAATTTAGAAACAGATAGAGAGATCAACGAGAATCCGGAAGAAGCTCGAGGAGGGATAGAAACAAGTGTCCAAACAGAAAAGACACAGGAAAGTTCAGATTTGGATAATGAAGGTGAAATCATAAAGTTCAAAATAAGAGGAAGTGAAATAAGGTCTGAAACAGAATCAGAAGAAAGTGAAGAAGAGAGAAAACAGAGACTAGGACCAAGAAAGAGGACTTGGAAAGCTGAACGAGAAGAAAAGGAAAGTGAACTGAAAAGGCCGAGAAAAGGAGACAATTGGCCCCACGAAGTCAAAAGATTAAGCTACAAAATAATAAACTTAAATAGAGATAATGCAGAACAGGTAAATGAGATAACAAGTCAAAGAGAACAAGGAAAACAATTGCAGAAAACGAAGAGAGCGAAGAAACCTAATTTGAAATATAAGTCACCTGAGTGGCTATACATCGCATTGACTGACATCAAAGAAGAAGATAACACTCACGAGAGCCCAGAAGAAAGCTGCAAGCAAATGGCTGAAAGTGAAGTGCAACAAGTTTAAGAAAATTAAAGAGAAAAACCCGGACTGGAAACCAACACCTGAACAAGACAAGGAAGAGTTCTGAGAAGAACTAAAGAAAGTACCAAACGCGACAAAGTGAGAGGGTAGAGTGGCTGAAACGTCACTCTGAGTTGTGGTGACACATTTTCTGTACATATATAAATAATTAAGTAATAGAACAAAATGGTAGACACAGAGAATAGAAAATCTAGATGTGAGTTTTTACGTAGATGGTGTAGAATGTGTTTCTTTTGTACAGGTTTATTAATGTTTGTTTGACTCATTTTAGCAATCATCATTCCAATTAGATTAGCTGTAGAAGAAACGTCCATATTAGGAAACAACACGAAAAAGGATAAAGAAGCTAACACACAGAATACCGCAACATTGATAGATAATGCTGAGTTACATAAGGATAGATCCATAACTGATTTTTCAAAGAACGTTTTCACAAAATTGTTATATGAATATGTAGAAACAATGGATGTGAGGGATTGTTATGTTTGTATGCAATTACCAGCGTCTGTTACAGAAGGTGTGACCTATCATCACCTTCCTTTGACGTATGGGATAACATGTAGTGTTTTAGCCAGTTTGTTTTATAAAACAGGTAGATTAGAATATTATTATACTGACATAAATAAGATTTTTGCAAAGATTCCTATAATCCCTGAATTGAATAAGGTGAAAGAAGCAAGGATGTTTGGTGAATTTTTCCTAGAAAATAAAGATTTAACATTAGAGTATATAACTAGGTACAATCTTACCTGTGAGTTAAAGAAAGAAGAAAAGGTATTTTTAGAGATGGTAGAAAATAGAAGAGTTAAGTTTCAAAGAAAGGTAATAGAAGAGGAGACAAAAACACCCCTTTGGGCGTTTGAAAGAGAAAATAATGCTAAGAGAGAGACAAATGCAGCTATTACATTAGATTGGCCCCAACAGGGAAAGTTGTGCATTAGTAGAAATAGAACTAGGTATGATAACATTTTCGTGGGTTCCAGTGACTGCCGAGACAATTACAAAATTTTAGGAGGATGGGGATTCAAAGGAGGAAAGGATCCAATATTTCCAGGGATCTATTATATTTTGGGAACAGGGCTTATTACAGGTTGCCGGATCATTGGTATGGGTTGTGCTATTTAGGGCTGGTCTTTCCAAAGATTTTTCATGTGGAGAGAGAAGAGAAAGGAACATACGGAATGGGTGAAACATTTACACGTAGGAAAAGGGAAAGTTTTTCAGAAATAGTTGGTGACATTTTTGGAGCAATGATACCAGCAGTGGGTATATCTTTGAATGCATTTAAAATTCGGAAACTGTCCACAGTAGTAGATCGTTTATCAACGAATACTGCTGGAGGGTTCTTGATGGTAAATACCGAGATGGTTGCCATGAGAGCTATGGTGATGCAAAATCGACTTGCCCTTGACATTCTTTTGGCAAAAGAGGGTGGAGTCTGTGGAATGCTGAAAGTCCAACATTGTTGCACTTACATTCCAGATAAAAGTGAAAATATACAGAAGTATATAAAGAATATTACTAATTTGCACAAAGAACTTGCTCCACTGGAGGTTGAAAGTGCCTGGGAGAAACTTGGTAAGAGTTTTTCCGCAATACCAAAATGGTTCACTGAAATAGGTGGTTCTATTGTAGGGAAAGTTTTAATATCAGCAACAGTAGTAATATTAGTGGTGTTATTAGTGAAATTAGTTGTTATATGTGCTAAAAGGAGAAAAAGACAAAATAAAATAAAAAGAGAAAACAAGATAAATAAGGAAAGAGAACGAGAATTGGGAGAAATAGAACTAGAAGAACTAAAAGAAAACATGTATGAAAGAACAAAAAGACAAAATGAAAGGGACACTGATGTGTGAACTAACAAAGGCAAGTGGACAAGAAACATTCTATCTGAAAAATTGTGTAACATGGGTTTTTATGGTGATATTAAAAATCACCAAAGGGGGGAGTTGATGGAGCGAGGTAAATAAAAAAAAAAGAATTTTGGAACCCCCTAATAACCATACTAATAAATTGACATTATTAATTGCGTGTTAAATTAATCAATATTTTTACACTTTTTGGTAAACACTTACATAAGGGGTAACTGAAATTTGTGTGCAAAGTTAACCTATTTACAATTGTAAAAGTGAAGTAATACTAACCTAGTGATTTGCGTACTAATTAGAGTGAAATTGCATGTTTTGTGCTGTGTAGTAAAATTGTATTGTGGCAAAAGAATGCCGATGGTAAGTAAATATGGCTTTAAATGTCGCTTTTGCTAGGTAACACCTAATAGGGGTACTTAGAATGACGGGTGGGAAACAGAAAGGCTTATTTTCTTTATTTTAATTATGATTGTGTTTGTTTTCATGATAGTTCGTTCGGACCTGCTAGGCCGTGCTGTAAAAATGGCTGCCGAGGCAAATGAGCTCAGTGCGCAGACGCAAAGATGGCCTCTAAGCGGAAGAAAGCCGCAGAAACATGTCACGTGGGTGCGAATCGAGCACAGAGTGAGAAGTGTCAAGGTCAGGTTGACCTGACCCGAGGTGAATGCCAAGAAAGACTCATTGTGAATCCGTGTGAACAGGGGACGAGCATCAGAGAATAAACAATGGACTGTTTTAACTGAAGTAGCAAAAAGGAGAAACATTAGATGAACTTTTAATCGGATTGTTATTACCCAAAGGCCGTGTGAAAGGACGAAATCATAAACAATTACAGAACTGGTTTGAACAAGGAGGGCAATGAGGTGATTCTTGCCACCCCTCCAATGGACCAATTAGCGTGATTCTCGCCCCCAAAGATTGCAACTTTATGTTTAGTAAGCTAGTAGTAGGGTATAAGAGGACCTACTCTTAAGTAGGAGTGGCGCTATTCCTCCATAATTTTGAGCACTGAACATTGATGCTGAAGAGATTGCTGCTATTTTCTATAGGCCATTTTCTGATAGAAATATTCATTTTGAACTCTAAACTTGACTGGGAAAGGAACGAGACCGATGCGGGAAATCTGTATAGGAGGTCCGTCGAGGATGCCTGTTTAGCGGGACAGACAGTCAGTTTTGGGAGTTCCATGCTGTGATCCACAATTTATCTGCTTTGGCGAACTTTTCATTCTCCATCTAAGAGGGGTATGCGTAAAATTCTTTTTGAACTTATTTCTTATAATGATATTGAAATGTAGTAAAACGATTAATAAATTTGAATCTTATCCATGCATTTAAGAAAATAGATAAACTTAATTATAATTAAAACTACGAGTCTGTGGTTCTTTAGCTCAATAATAAATGTAATGTTTTAATAGGTTCTAAATGTGATTGAGCTGGTCTTAATCACCATCAACTTATTCTACTAGTTGGTCCATCGACCAAAGAGCGGAATACCTTGATGTTTGGAACTGACAGGATTAAAACTGATTATGTATGATGTTTAAGGAAATATCCTGTTAAATTTTAACAAGGTATCCCGTTCCTCCAGCAACCTCGTTCTTCTCTTTGGTAGTAGTGGATGTGACCCAGGGAACAATTTGAGAGAGTGTAAGGTTATGCGGTGTTATGGGCCCCACCGTCATAAGGTATAGTTGTTGTGTGTGATCCTTTACCTGGAGGTTATATCCAAAAGAGAAGAATTTATGTTTGTCACGTTGGATCACAAGAAACCCCACGCCAATCACAAAGCTCATAGAATAGGGAATTCTTGGAATGCCAGAGAGTAATATAATTCCTGGCAAAGAATGTAATTACATTACAACAGATTACCTACGTAAGTGACCAATGAGGAAACACTTTGGGTCCCACGAAGGGGACAGAAAGATGTACAGGTATATTACACACACTGTAGTAAAATGCAACACATTTACTTTAAGGCTGCTTCACAATTATATTGAAATAATACAATTCATAGTTCTCCATGGGTACTGCACCTCCTCTACCAAAGTAAATGGAGGGTATGCCTGAGGCTGTAGCATATCTTTTTCTATTCCTGTTTGTTGGAAAGAATCTTAGTGCTCTGGGCTCATTCAGTCTCCTCACCTGCTTTGCTATCCACCCACCCCTCCTTACTGCACTGCTTTGTGATACCACCTGCACTCTCTCACTGCTGTGCCTAATGTAATTACACTCATTTTGGCTTAAATGTGAAGGAGCAGACTGCATCCCTGCTTTAAAAAGTTGCATAGACTTATCTGTCACCATCTGGTGACATTGGCCTACTGTGAGTACTCTCTTTTGACACCAAAGCTCACACCACTGTGCTGCCTTCGTCAGTGGTGGAGTGGTTTGCACTATATAGATAAACCCAACAAGAGAAATCCAAAGTTATTGCCAAGAAGAAAACACACACACACACACACACGCATACACACACACACACACAGACAATTATGACAGTACATGTTAAATACAGTGTCCAATAAATAGATGGATATCAATACTTGTCATTAATTCACACCATCCACAAACATTCACACATCCAACAATATGAGGCCTAGACTTTCTCTAATCGCAAGGTAGAGGACATGTTACTTGCATGTGAGATACATAAACAATGGGTAAATGCCCTCTGGGAAACCTATCAGACACCAAAACCACACATGCATAGCATATTGAGGATGGCACCTCTGCCCAGGCAGGGACGGCCCAGAACACTATTTCATTTTGGATGACTCAAACCTTGGTCTTCAATGGAAGCCACAGAATTGAATGCTTAGACACCCACAGGCCATGAAAGCACCATGAGGCCACACTACTGACAGACTGTGTCCTGTATACACATCCCAACAACATAAGACAATACCATAAGACACACAGAGATGAAGTCACTTGCCCGCTAAGGTTGGCTGAAGGCACTGTCACTCGTTTCAAACCACTATTTATAACTACACCCAAACTGAGGTTGCAGACGTCAGGCATTCCTCTCTTTTGCCCCTACTGGCTAAATCACAGATGTAATGAAAATGTCCACATCTACCATATGACACAACTTCCACCTACTCTCTTACAAGAAATGCAAATGTAAAAGGTGAAGGTATGGACATTTCCTCCAGTTCAAACTCTGTAGTCACTCGCCTCTGCTACGAGGTTCATCATTGAACTGCAATGTCAGTTAGCTCTAGGCTAACTGTGAACTTCACACCCGGAGCAGCAGCATACGGTGGTTCCACACAGAGTTGAGGAGTGCCTGCAGTAGAGAGACCCTGGGGCATACTTACAAGCCGCAATCGCCACAGGACCGCCACGTTTTGTGATCTTCCTGTAACGATAATAAGGGTAGCGTAAATAGGAGGCAGCGCCAATATTAAGACCAGGGAAAACCTATCTTTACATGGCGAAATGAGGAGAAATTGTTGATTTCTCCTTGTTTTGCTGTTTCAATGTGTGCTGCATTGTGCAACACACATAGAAACAGCAAATCACCATGAATGATTGTGTATGTGCAGGCAGATGTCCCTTCCTGCACATAGTCAATCATGAAACAAATGGCAACTTGCAACTTCTATTTCTACTGCACAATGCAGCACACATAGGAGTTTCAAATTGGCATTCTGGATTGTTTATGGGCAGGAAGAGACACCTTCAATGCATATAAACAATCATTCCCCTCAATGCAGACACCCTTGCAATATGGTGCAAGGGTGCCTGTGTTGTGGAGCTAGGCAGATTAATTTAGCGCCAGACCTAGGGGAAATGCAAGGGTGCGCTGCATTCTTGTGAATATGGTGCAACAATGTGTTTTCAGAATGGCAAAGAGTGGCATTGGCAATTTATGCTTAAAGCCATGCTTTGCCATTCTGTTGTAAATATGCCCCTCTGTGTCTGGGATTCGGGAAAGGAATAGGGATGTAAGGGGAAGGGTCTGTGTCTCTCACCACAAAGAGCACATTTGAGGCCACCTGCTCTGTACGGTTGATATATCCTGGGTTCCTAGAAAGCAGAAGCATTGCCCTGAGAGGTGTTTCCTGGATCGCCTGAGATTGCACCATAGACACACCTTTGGATTTACTCCTTTGAAGAAACCAGCGTTGGAGGTTATTGCTGAACTTGCACATTACTTATTGTTTAGGATTTCACCTCCTTGGTGAGCACATGTTTGGAACCTGTATATGCTTGCAGGGGCGTAGCTTCCATTGGTGCAGCAGGTGCAGTGGCACTGGGGCCTTGAGCCCCAAGGGGCCCACTGAACCATGATTATTGCTGTATTTTATAATTCAAACAGCAGCCAGGGGGCGTATTTATTTTATTGCACTAGGGCCCACAACACACTGGCTACACTTCTGCATGCTTACCACATACAAGCACTGGGAGGCTCATTATAAGTGTGCAGAAGTTTCCAGCCAAGGGCGACCCTGACAGAGATGCTGAGTTATCAAGGGAAATATTAATTCGATTCCCCAGGTAATTAATCATTTTTCTCGTTTTTTCTCAAAGATTTCACATGTGTGAACAAGTCTGGAGAAAAACACTGGTGCCAGATTTACTAAGCCCTTGCATTGCCCCTGCATCACACAAGGCTAAGCAAGGCAATGCAAGGCCTTAAGTGAGATTTACTAAGTCATGCCTGCGTGGCTCTGCGTGGCTTAGTAAATCCAGAGTAGTGCAAGGTAGTGCAAATCGCTGCTTTACGTTACTCTGTATTGGGAAGGCGGTCCATGGGTGGAGAATGTGCATTCCCATGCATTCACCCATGGGTTTTGATGCAATCCCAGATTTGCTAAGGGTAGTTGACCTGGGATTACATCAAAATGCTACACCTTCCCAACAGAGGCACAACAAGGAGAAATATCTTAATTTCTCCTCATTATTTCCTCTTTCTAAGTGTGCTGCATTTTGCAGCACACATAGAAAGAGGCAATGTCCTCTAAGAATTGTTTTTGTGCAGGAAGGTGTCCCTTCCTGTATATAACCAATCCTGCCAGTAACGCAGGCACCCTTGCACATAGAGCAAGGGTGCCTGCGTTGGTGCAAGGGTGCCTGTGCTGGCAGCGCTCAGTGCGCGGATGCAGGGACAGAGCAGGAAAGTGTCATATCTTAGTTGATGTGGTGTATTCCTGACCTCTCCATTTGACCCAGCACATCAAGTTGTATTACTGCATTGTATTGTGTGGCATTTTGATAAATCTGCCCGTGGTCTGCAGTAAATCCGCGGACCTTGTGTTTCTGATGGGGCCAGTAATGAGATTTACCAGCCCCACTGGAATTAAAGGGACAACTCGTAAATAGTCCCCAAAAATTAATTTTTGTTCATTATATCTGCATTATTTTTGTTTACCGTTTATGATGGAAGATTAATTACATTGTCCTGAAGAGGATGTTGGGATTCCATACATCAGCATATGTCCTGAAAGTACTTCTGAGTTTCAAGGCTCTCTTGAGTAAAGGGTGTTTCTGGAGTTGAGGTAGGAGAGTTGCTAAACTTCTTCCAATGAGAAGGTTAATTAAGCACCAACTCTAATAACAGTAGCACTAAGGGCTTCATTACGAGTCCCACACTCCCTAAGTTAACTTTACCTAGGGGCCCATTAACTCTGGCTGGGTGAGGAGTTAGTGGATATTCTGAGTGGAACCCGGAGATGACACTGAGAAATGAGGAATAACCGGGTGAATTAAATATTTTGGGTCCAATTCACCTGACAATTCCTCATTTCGACTCACAGTTCCCGCAGAGATATCAGTTGCTTCAAATAGCAAATGTTCTTGTGGAAGCGAGAGGTCTACAGTGCTTCTGTGGACCTCATAATTTCTGAAAGGGCAAATAATAGGGTTATTGTGCACCGACTGGAATTCAGGTGCAGGAATGGTGCAATAAGAAGGCCTAATTTTAACAAAATACATCAATCAAGTTGGTTTGCTGTCAAGAGGCTTCTTGTTGGGCCAAGTTCCTGTCATGCTGCATAGCGGAGACTTGCAGTTTCAAGTCACAAAGACACCACAGAAGTCAACTAGGAGCAGCCTGGAGTCCCATATTCTGCCCCTAGAATGTCTTTGGTACTGCTGGCACTGCCCTTGCTAACCCTGATCTTGAGGGTCTTCAAGCCAGCAGGAGAAATGTAAGGTAAACAGGGATCTAGGAGCCCTATTTATTTTCTATTGGTCCCAGCCCTTGCCCTTTCTCATCAATAGCAAGTAGGAGGCGGTGGCGGGCCCAGTGCTTAATTTGAGCCGGTGTTTTCACAGGCACTTAATTATCAACCGCAGCACTTGTGACAGTCTGCCACAAGGTGGTCTTGTCTGGCTAATGTAGAGATGACCACTACAACAGTTAATTATTAATTCAATAACATTTAAAAAAAAACTGCCACTCAAACCATTCTTATTGCTTTGGAGGCCTGAAATAATCCGACTTGTCACACTTGCAGGAGTGTGATGGTTAGTAGTTGTGTTGTTACTATCATTGGCAGCATGGCAAGGGCAACGTGCGGTGCAAGTTGCAGTGGCCTTCTGACGAGAGCCCTTCCTTGCACTTATTCTTTTACAAATAAAGCACTAGTAAGGCAAAGGGAAAGACAATGAGTCAACCACGCAATGCATTAAGGGGTCAAATTCTGTGTGATGTAATTTCCACGTCCCCTGGCAATTTGTTGAATCGAATTCCAGAGTCATTGCTACTGAGGGCCTCAGTACCAGTGCTCAGACCTGCACCCAGGAAGTCCACACCCCCAGCGATAACATTATGGGCCATATTATCAAGAACGGGCGATAACATTATCGCCGCTTTAGCGTCGATAAGGGGCTTGATAATATGCCCTATAGAATTCCAGTAGAAGCCCAGGTTCTGGTGTGAAGGACATCAAACCTGGGCTTCTATTGGAATTCTATAGGGCATATTATCAAGCCCCTTATCGCCGCTTTAGCGGCAGTTTCCTGCCGCTAAAGCGGCGATATGTTATCGCCCGTTCTTGATATTATGGCCCTATATGGGGTCCCATTAACTCTTGAGGTTTGAAGTTAAAGGATTTTCTGAGTAGATCCCCAAGGGTTTGCTAAGAAAAACTTGATTATGGTTTCTTACTCCCTAGTTGAAATTTGTAAAATGAGGAATTCAAGTGTGAAATCTCCGTTTAATTAGAATTGAGACCAGTAACCTGTAGAATACTCTTGGGTCTCTGTAGAGGGTACATTAACCTGCTGATGCATCACATTTGTATTTTAAAAAGTAACATGAAAATCCTGCTTATTTATGTTACATGAAGATTTCTTACAATTTTATTTAAGTGTCTGGCCCAATTGCCATTTTTTCTGTTAGTGCATTTTACTGCTGTAAATTATATCTAAATCGGGAGTGAGACACAATTAGTCACAGCTAAAACCAAGGGAATTGGGCCTCTATATATTTTCTCTTGTTGTCTTTAAACACTTTAGGGCATTCTTTACTTGTATTGCTTTCTCCTTTGTATTTTATCTCCTGATTTTTTTGTTTTCTTTTTTCCTTTTCTCTTCGGTTATTTTCCTTGTCTTAAGCTTTGTTACCTTTTCAGCCATTTTTTATCTCCTTTAATTTCTTTCTCCCACCTTCATTTGGTTTTCTGAAGTTTTTATTGAGTTATGGCTGTTTTACATTTCCTCTGTTTGCCTGCCTCCTTTTGACATATAATCCCGTTTTTGCTGTTCCCTTTCCTGTTTTTTACTTTCATCTCCCTTTTTAAGGTCTGGCTACAGACAGTTTTAGCCGTCGGTATGCCGACTTATTATTTCCAATGCAGAAAATATTCTTAAAGAGGCCTTTAGGCAGGGCTATTGAAATTATGTGATTTTGAGCCTGCAGCATTTTTTACATAATTATGGATTTTCCACATTTGCCACAGGAACTGATCGGATCGGATTTTTAAAAATTGTTTCTAGCAAAAAAGGGCAAAAAGTTACTAAAAAAAGTGATGACGTGTTGCTGTCAAGTGGAAAGCCCTTCACAAAGGTTGACTAGTCATCTTTCTGTTGCTTGTTGCTGTATGTGGGGTTTAAACTGGTAGTAATGACACAAAATCTTTGCCCAGACAGTGTTAGTTTGTGTAAAATGACAAGATAGTAAAGTAATGCTATCACAAAATGTGCCGTATTACACCGCATAATTAACCCTTTCTTGCTGCATAATTTAGTCAGTCCTGCTGCATAATTCCAGTGGGCCAAGCTTTAGGTCATTCTTTTGCTCATAATTGGATGTTTTTGTTGTCTATCCAGGAGTCCGCTCTTGATGCAGCCGCTTTCCTCCCTATTCCTGTGTTCGACCTGCCCAGGAGCATTTCGGTCTCACAGTGTTATCTCCCTGCACCATTTTACCCTCCCCCAATCCCCACCCCAGTGTTTTCCACCTCACTACCCATCCCACTCCATATGATATATATGTATTCTCTCTCTCTCTCTCTCTCTCTCTCTCTATCTCTCTCTCTCTCTTGTCGGTTGGTGGAGTGTCAGGCGGTTGTTGATGTAGGCGGGTCCGGATTCGTGGAGTGCTTTGCAGACGTGCATGAGGAGCTTGAAGAGGCGTCTTTCCTGTATGGGGAGCCAGTGGAGAGCTCTGAGTTGAGAGGTGATGCTGGTTCTTCTGGGGAGGTCGAGGATGAGTCTTGCCGCCAAGTTCTGGATGGCTGGAGGCAGTTCAGGAGCTGTTTGGTGGTTCCGGCATAGAGTGCGTTGCCGTAGTCGAGTCAGCTGGAGATGAGGGCTTGGGTTACTGTCTTCCTGGTTGAGATAAGGAGCCATCGGAAGATCTTGCGGAGCATTCAGAGGGTGTGGAAGCAAACAGAGGAGACTGTGTTGATCTGTTGCTTCATGGTCAGATGTGTGTCCAGGATGATTCCGAGGTTGTGTGCGTGGTCAGTGGGAGTGAGTGAGGGGCCGAGTGTGAATGGCCACCAGGTGTCGTACCAAGGGGATGGCTTGTTCCCGAAGATGATGACCTCTGTTTTGTCCGAGTTGAGTTTCAGGCAGCCGGTCTTCATCCAGGTTGTGATAATGGCCATTGTGTTTTGGAAGCTGGCTCTTGTGGTGTTGACATCTTCTATGAGGGATAGGACTGGCTGGGTGTCAATAACGTAGGAGATGATGTTGAGTCTGTGGGTGCGGGCTATGTCCTCCAGTGGTGTCATGTAGGTGTTGAAGAGGGTGGGGCTGAGGGAGGAGCCTTGGGGGATGCCACATATGATGTCTTTGGGTGCGGAGGAGAAGGGTGGTAGGTGGATCCTCTGTGTTCGGCCTGAGAGGGAGGAGGAGATCCAGTCAAGTGCCTTGCCCTGGATGCCAATGTCGTGGAGTCTGGTGATGAGAGTGTGGTGGGAGATGGTGTCGAAAGCTGCCGATAGGTCGAGGAGGATGAGGGCCGCTGTTACACCTAGGCCGAAGAGGCTTCTGATATCATCCCTTGCTGCGATCAGGTTGGTCTTCCAGGGGAGGCGGTCATATCCTTTGACCCTGTGATGATCTTGAATTGTTGACCTATGAATAACACTTACCCCCTTAATGACTTTCCTTTTTCCTGCTTACTAGTTATGGGTATCGGTCAACGAGTGAAGACGGCACAAAGTAAACAGAGCCTTGTTTACGTCCTGTTTGTCCTCTCCCGCCATGAGCACTGAGAAGAGGGATAGCACGGCCTGCGTTAGGGGCACCACAGGCCAAGCAATGGAGGCATTTGCTACCACTTTTAGGGATGTAACACAGACCCTGCAGCCCCTGCTGCACCGGGTGGGGGGGGCAACCCTTCGGGGGCCCTACAACCCTTCAGGGGCCCCTATTCAGCCCAAGGCCAGTGAATGGCTGTAAGATATGGGAGACTTGGAAGCCTCTCTTCACATTCTGTAGAGGGTCCCCTTACTTAACCAATGACCTTAGGATACCCCTTAATTGAGATCATGGGTGTTCATGTTATGTACACAATTGCTCTGTCAGTGCGGATTCAATCTGTTGCCACCTCCCCAGCTGAAGGTGTAACTCCACGCCTATGCCTTAAAGGAAGTGATCTGCAGGGCACCTCCTGCTGCAGGTCTTCTTCCGCCAGGGCTGACGCAATACCTGCTGCCTTACTGTGGGAACCGATCCTCTTTACAACTGCTGCTATTGTTCACGACTGCCTAATCATTCTTGGTATTTTGCTTTCTTAGAAAAGAGACACCCTCGCCAACTAAAACAGCCCTTTCAAAGGTGACAGACGCCTCACGTTGCCTGCAGTGTTTAGAAGCCAACACGAAAATGCAGACACGCCTCACAAACCAAAAATAGAGATCGCTACAGAGAGATAAACTGTACTGTGCTATTGTAAGAGAGATGAATGAGGTGGGATCTGAATGATTAACGGACATTAGATTATGTAAGCTGAAAGGCTGCAGGGACTTTCTGTGAGATACATTCTTCAACATGAACCTTCCACAGTCTTTCCACCAGAGTCATTGAGCTCCAGCAGAAGTAAAATTCCATGCCTTTTTATCCTTGATGATACAATAGCAACCTGATCAAAAGATAATAGGTGATGTATTAATGTTGACAAAACAAAAGGGTTTTTTGTGGTGTTTGGAGAAAGGGCTACACATGGTGTTGGTAAAGGAATTCAGATATCTGGGTCACATCAATTCTGAATGAAAGGCAAGCAAGCACGTACCGACCCTTGCTCTTGCTGTGGGCCAAACCAGACCTTTTTTATAGAATACTGCTCATATCTACCGCAAAAAGGCATTCCCATTGGACCATCTTGCCAGCATTGAAGAATAATTTTCAGAGGTGTCTGGGTTTGGTGGGATTCCCTAGGTGGCGCTGAGCCCAGGCGCAAAAAACTCAGCCGCCCCATTGCCAAATTGGGTCACTTTTTGACAAGAAACGTTGATGTCCTCATGTTGCTTTTTGACCCTTTTCCTGACACAGGCATTAGGCATGCCCACACAACTGAAGTGTGTTTTTTGTTGGGAGGCGTGGGAGAACGCTGGTTGGTGGGAAATGTGTGGCTTCCCACAGATTCCAGAACTTTCCGTCACAAAAATGTGAGGGAAATGCGTGTTTTTGGCCAAGGTTTGAGGTATGAAAGGCCTTCTGGTTAAGGAAAACCTGGTGAGAGGCACATGGGTCATGTCACCCTGGACTCCCCTGGGTGTCTAGTTTTCTGAAGTGTGCTGGTTTGGTTGGTTTCTCTAGGTGCCAACTGAGCTAGGGCCCAAAATTCATACCTATCCAAATTGCAAAAGGAAGGGCTTGTTTTGAGTGGAAAAATGTGATCTGTCCATGTTCTGGGCCTGGTCCAGTTGCGGGCGCTAACCCCACCCATGGTGTTTAGTTTTCAGAAATGTCTTGGTATGGTAGGCTTCCCTGGGTAGCACAAAATCCCAAGCTACCCACATTGTAATAAAAGCGTGGATTCGGTTGGGTGAAATGTGTCTCCATGTTGGGTTTCGGGCATTTTGCGCCACAGACGCTATGCCCAGCCATTCAAGTGAGGTACAGATTTTATCGGGATACATGTGGGAGTACGGAATGGTGGAAGATTTGTATTATCAGTTGGATTTCTCTGCATTAGTGACTTCAAAGTGTGGGCCAGTGTGCAAGAGAAAAGACATTTTGCGGGGTGCCCTCTGAATCACATGCTTGTGTGGGTGACCCTGGATTCAGAGGTGTACAAATAGCCACTGCTCCAAAGCTCAGTATCTGGTGTGCACTTCAAAAATACATTGGATTCTTTAATGTCCAATTTTTCTCTCTTTATATTTTACCAGGCCATTTGCTCTCTACTCGTTACTCAATGAAAGACCATAAGGTCTGGCTCAGTTGTTGGCTCTGATTACCTCGGGATCTTGGAGAACCTAGAAGCCCTATATATATCCCTGCAGCCAGAGGGGTCTAGCGGATGTGGTGGTGTGCTGCTTTTGTGGATCAGCCATCGTGATGGCAAGTTGCAGATGAAAACGTTGTCACAGATGGCTGTTTGTTTTCCTGCTCATTTTAATATTTTTTTATTTCAACGGATGGTTTCTTAAACTTGGAGGATCTGCACTGTTAACTGTTCGATTCAGTTACTTCTTAATATCATAAATACTAAATAATTAAATAATAAAATAAAATAATACTAAAACATTAATGGAAAAAATAAAAACTTGGGGGCATATTATCAAGAACGGCGTTAAAAATTATCGCCGGTTTAGCGGCAGAAAACTGCCGCTAAAGCGCGATAATGGGCTTGATAATATGCCCTTGAGAATTCAATAGAAGTCCATGTTCTGGTGTGAACATGGGCTTCTATTGGAATTCTCAGAGCATATAATCAAGCCCATTATCGCCGCTTTAGCGGCAGTTTTCTTCCGCTAAACCGGCAATAATTTTAACACTGTTCTTGATAATATGCCCCAAAGAAACTATAAACAATATGGGCATGTTTCTCTCTATATATAGTTTTATCCTTACTAGAAAATAAATAAATACAGTTGAAAATACACAAATAAACACATTATATATTTACAGTCCTCTTTTTACTGGTATGACTTTGACTCACTAAGGTGTATAATTATTGGTTGAAAACTGTCACGCCCATACCTGTGATCAAGTAGACTGCGTTCTCCGAAACGTGTTGGGATCGATGGAATACTTTTTTGTGTTGCAACCTTTAAAATAAAACCGTATTTACAATTGACTGTGAGGAGACCTGTGGATTCTTTTTGGTGCGTGCCGTGGCACCACAAATTGTGCTTGGAATATATATATATATATTACCTACTGGCGGTTGCCAGTAGGTAGTTATAGTTAGAACCTAGTTTCCATAGGAAAAGCGTTTTTTGATTTGCCAATAACTTTGGCGCCGTTTAACGAATCTTCACGAAATTTTCAAAACTAATTGTTCACTCAGGTCAGCTCCTGTCTTGAAAGTTTCAGGGTGATTTGTCAAAGGGGGTCCGAGAAAAAAGGGGGGGTCCCAAAACGTGTTTTCTCTATGTTAATTTCCATAGGAAACTTTAGACACAGCTACAGCCTGAACTGCTGAACGGAATTACACCAAATTTGGCAGAAAGATAGCTCCTGGTCCAGAAAGCACGCTTCTTTTTAAATGGTGTAAATCCGTTCAGTAGTTTTTGAGATATTTAAAGATTTACAGATATCGATATTTGAGAATTGTGAGATCTGATTGGCTGAGCCCTCCCGAGCACAAGCTTGCCTCTGATTGGCTGCCAACACTTCAAACCAGGAAGTGTTGGCAGCCATCTTGTGCCTCGGACCAAGGGAGAGGGAAAAAGGTGACAGAAACATTAAAAAACAAAAAAAAGGAGGCAGGGTAGGGACCTTTTGTTTTAAACATTTTCGGACGGGTCGCGCTGGGTGCGCAAACCCCGTCAAAAATGAAAAATAAAACGTGCTTTGTTTTTTAAAGCCCCGGGGTGGGCCAGGTCCCGAGGGCAATCCTCAATTCTGTAGCGGGGGCACGCGGGGGCCCCCACAGCCCCGGGGACCACCACCTCCCCGGGGATTTATAATTTATTCATGGGGGCACACGGCCCCCCGCAGCCCCGGGGACTGCCACCTCCCCAGGGCTTTATTAAAATACAATGGGGGGCCTCACAGGCCCCCCAAGCCCCGGGGACTGCCGCCTCCCCGGGGCTAAAATAAATAATGTGTGTGGGGGCTCAAACCCCGCCACACTGCCCTAGGGACCACCACCTCCCGGGGCACTGTTTATTTAAATTCGGGGTCCGTTATGGCCCCCGAGGACCACCACCTCCCCGGGGCTTTACAAATAATGGGAGGGGGCCGCGCAGCCCCCCTCCAGGAGCTCTTGATGGCCCTGGGGACCGCCACCCCCCAGGGCGGCTCCTGCATTGTCCCGGGGTGCCCACCCCCGGGACATTGCTGTTTGCTATTGCAGGATGGGCAAACGCGCCTCTTGGCACACTGCTGGTGGGGCAATAAAGTCCTCTTGTGTCCTGAGGACCTTGGCCCCCAGGGATCCTCAGTATTCAAGGGGAATTAATTCCCCAACTTACAACGCACCAGGGGGCGCCTTTGCAGAGTGGTGGAGAAAGGGGGCCTGGCCTGGTATGAGAAGTTAGCAATCCTGCTGTGTGGGACTTACTGGAGGTAATAGGAGGGGTAGCTGGCCCCCACGCAGTCATTCATCAATACAGCCACTGATATATCCACTCATGCATCCATATAGGCACTCACACACTGCCACTCACCCAAAGAGTTACTCAAAAACCTAGTCAGTCACCCAAAGAATTAATTACACTGCCATTTACTCACCTATACAGTTATACACACACCACGTCACTTATTCATACAGATGCGTACTGTCTTCAACAATTACTGACATAAGCACACACTTATCCATGCAGCCACTGTCACAATCACTCACTGTCACATATACTCACTTATATACTCCAACACTCACAAATACTGCCTTTCACATATGTAGTTACTTACACACATACCACTAACACATCCATTCACTCACCAACACAGCTATATGTACACTCACTCACCCATACACTCCCTAACACACGCACTCTTAAACGTATACACCCAGTGAATCACCCACTCACACATCCATGCAGGGAGTCACACCCCCCCCACCCACACAGCCACTTGGGCACCCATACAGGTTCTCAGACAACCAATCATTCTTCAATATACCTTGGCATATATAGATATAACATTCTTTAACTTTTTAGAAACACTCTGTCACTGGAAGATGTCATCAGTGATGTCATCAGTGATGTCATTTGAGATGTCATCAGTGATGTCATCAGTGATGTCACTGAGCATGTCATGAGTGATGTAATATGTCACGTCATCAGCAGTGCATTGCGGGGGCACGAGTTATAGTTAGCTCTGCTAACTATAACAGCCGAATTTCTCTGGTTTTATACAAGTGAAATGTCCAACTAACTATAACGTCCCTGAAACCTATGGTTATATCAGTGAATATATATTCACTGAAAAAGCTAAGGGTTATAGGGATGTTATAGTTAAGCTCAGATTTCACTCATACAAAACCATTGAAATTCAGCAGTTATAGGTACCTGAGCTATCTATAACTTACACCCCTGCAATGCACTGCTTATGTCCTCACATATTACATAACTCATGACAAGGTCAGTGACATCACTGATGACATCACTGGTGCCATCTTAAATGGCATCACTGATGACATCTTGTGCGTATAAGTGTTTTGTAAATGTTTCTGAGACTTAAAGATATATACTAAGCTACAGCATAAGTTAAATTGCTGTTCTTTCTGTACTAGTAATTAGTCATACTATTTCTTACATATTTCATCTGAGTGGCTGTTTGACTGTCTGTCAGTATGTGAGTGGATGTCTGAGTGGCTGTATGGGTATGTGAGTGGGTGTATGAGTGACTGCATGGATGTGTTAGTGGGTATGTTAGTAGCTGTATGGGTGAGTGAGTGTCTGTATGAGTGGCTGTATTTGAGAGTGAGTGGGTGTGTGAGTGGCTGTATGGGTGAGTTAATGGCTGTGTAAGTGGCTGCATAGGTGTGTGAGTGGGTGTGTGAGTGGCTATATGGGTGACTGAGTGACTGTGTGTGTCGCTGTATGGGAGAGGGAGTGGGTGTGTGAGTGCCTGTTTGAGTGTGTGTGTGTATAGGACAGTAAGTGGGTGTGAATGGATGTATTGGAAAGTCAATGTCTGTGTGAGTGGCTGTAAGGGTGAGTGTGTGAGCGGTTTTATGGATCTGTGCATGGGTGGTTCTGTGTGGTTCTGTGGGAATGTGGGTGGGTGTGTGAGTGATTGTATGGGTGAGTGAGTGGATGTGTCAGTAGCTGTATGGGTAAGTGAGTGAGTGTGTGAGTAGCTATATTGGTGAGTGAGTGGCAATGTGAGTGGCTATATGGGTGAGTGTGTGAGTTTCTGTATGGGTGATTGAGTGGGTGTGTGAGTGACTGTAAGGATGTATGAGTGGGTGTGTAAATATCTGTTTATCTGTATGACTGGACGTGTGAGTGGCTGTATTGGTGAGTGAGTGGGTGCATGAGTGGCTGTATTGGTGAGTTAGTGGGTGTGTGAGTGAGTGAATGTGTGAGTTGCTTTATGGATGAGTAATTGGTTGTGTGAGTACTGGTATGGGTCTGTGAATGGGTATGTGATGGGTTGTGTGGGAGTGTGTGAATGAGAGTTTCTATGAGGGTGTGAGTGGGTGTATGAGTGGTTCTGTGGACGATGTCATCAGAGAAGCCATTTGAGATGTCATCAGTGATGTCATCAGTGATGTCACTGACCATGTCATCAATGATGTAATATGTGAGGTCATAGGCAGTGCAATGCTGGGGTGTAAGTTATAGTTAGCTCAGATAACTATGACTGGTGAATTTCTATGGGTTTGTACAAGTGAAATCTGAGCCTAAGTATAACGTCCCAATTCCATTTCCTAACTATAATGTCCCAACAACCTTTGGTTTTTTCAGTGAATTTCTAAGTTTTTTAAATTTTTATTTCCTAACTGTAACCTGTAACCTATGATAGTGAGTGTGTGCATGAGTGTCTCAGTGAGTGTGTGAGTGAGTGCGTTAGTGTCTTAATGGGTGTGTGAATGGGTGCATGAGAGTCTGAGTGGGTGCATGAGTGTCTGAGTGGGTCTGTGAGTGGGTGTGAGAGTGTCTGAGTGGGTTTACGAGTGCCTCCATGTGTGTGTGAGACTCAGTATGTGAGTGAGTGCATGAGTTTCTGAATGGGTCTGTGAGTGGGTGTGTGAGTCTTTGAGTGAGGCTGTGAGTTGGCATGTGAATCTCTGAGTAGGTCTGTGATTTTGTGGTTTGAGAGAGTATGAGTGAGTCTGTAAGTGGGTGCATGAGTTTCTGAGTGGGTCTGTGAGTAGATGTACGTGTCTGAGTGGGTCTGTGAGTGGGCACATGAGTTTCTAAATGGGTCTGTGAGTTGCTGTGAGTGTCTGAGTGGTTCTGTGAGTGGGTGACTGTGCATTTTGGCAATCTAATTGTTCCTTGTGTGTCTTTATCCAGAATTTTTTGATAACATGTATCTTCCTATGGAGAAGATGACAAGAGTACAAAGAGGTAAATCTCCACCAAACAAGGGTCCTTCCTATCAACTATATGAAGTAAGTGTTCTTTGTTTGGTGGAGATGTCCTCATATTCCTCTGCATCAACAACTCCTCACCAAAGTTGGTGGGACACACGCTGGGGGGCTGTTCGTGAAGCTGTCCATCATCCTGGCAAAAAGCAGGAAGACCTTTGCACACTACCAAGGTGGGCGAGGCCAAACGGGTGCAGCTTCCAAGTGATTTGCACATTTCCATACTCGTAGTCATTTAAAGGGAGAACCAAGGACTCTGCTCTCACTAGGACAGGACAAGGAAGAACCCGCTCATCACAGTCACATACAGATTTTCTCCAATAGATCAGCAATGCATTCACCTCCATGAAGCATTTCAGATAATTTTTCAATTTGGACTTGCTGAGAAAACACACTTGCTTTGCTTTTGCCAAGCCGAGGAGTTAGGATCATTTGTTCTTTACAGAAGTGGAGCTTTAGCTGGGCACTAGTTGTGTTTATATTTGTAAGTGCATCCTGTTGAGGTTTAATTTCTGTGAAATGAGCATCTGGGCCAGAACAGGCCCCGGGGACCCATTCCCCCAGGGCCTGGCCTTAATTTATATATATGAAATGGGGGAGGGACTGCCCAGCCCTCCTCCCCGGGCCGATTTTGATGCTGGGACCCCATCCCCCCGGGGCCCAGCCGAAATGTGATGGGGGCCACGTGGCCCCCCTCCTTGGGCTGATTTCAGCCCTGGGGACCCAAGGGCCCGGCCATTTATCTCTGAGCACCTTGGTCCTAGTTAGGGGAACCTAGTGTGCACAATGGGGACCGCGGGGGAGCATCACGGCCCCTGCGGTCCGAGCCGGCTCTCCGCCTCCTGCGAGAGCCGGCATTGCTGCTGCACACAGGGATGTTGTTATGTTATGTGCATTTATAACGCGCACGGCTACTCAAGAGTGCAAGGGAGCTGTGGGTCGGCGTAGGAGTTTAAACAAAAAGCAGCGTTTTCAGCCGTTTCCTGAAAAGCTTTGCATCCTGGACGCAGCGAAGGTCTAGGGGAAGAGCATTCCAGGCCACTGCTGCCTTATAAGCCAGGGAGCTACCGCCCATTCTCGTACGGCAAAAACGAGGGATCACCGCCAGGAACTGCGCCGCAGAGCGCAGTTGTCTCGGGAGCACATAGAACTTAAACCGTTTCCTGAGATATGCCGGGCCAGATTGGTACAAGGCTGCATGCGCCAGGGTAAGGGCCTTGAACTTGACCCTTTCAGCCACAGGAAGCCAGTGAAGATTGTGCAGATGTTGCTTTATGCTCGATCTTCCAGGAAAGTTCAGTAAAGACCTTGCTGCTATGTTCTGTATTACCTGCAGTTTCCTCAGCTGATACCCAGGTAGGCCAATGTACAGGGCATTCGCGTAATCAATCCACGAAAGTATCAGGGCTTGAGTAACCATTTCTTTGGTGACCCTAGGCAAAAAAGGGAGAAATTTCCTAAGTGATCTTAAGGTGCCGAAGCATTGCCCTGCTAGCATCTTGATCTGAGTGGTGAACCTGAGATCTTCATTGAACCAGATCCCTAGATTTTTAACAGGTTGACCTTCGGAATTGGGTAATGGAAATTCAGCTGGCCAGAGTGATTCCTTAAACTGTGAGGGGAAGGTCCCGTACAAGAGGATTTCTGACTTATCCTCATTGCACTTGAGCTGTGCAGAAAGGAGCCATTGAAAAACGGCCGTAAGACAGGCTCTAGCTTGAACCGGAGATTAATCGTTTTTGCTCCATGTAAAGAGGAGCTGGGTATCATCAGCGTAAGCGATGATCTTGGCGTCCAGCTCCTCTGCCAAATAGATCAGCGGAGTGATATATATACTAAAAAGGAGGGGACTCAAAGTAGAGCCCTGCGGTACTCCAGTGGTCACAGTTTGTGGGGCAGAGGAGGACGGGGGCATCCAAACCTGCTGCGATCTGTCTTCCAGAAATGATGTAAGCCAGTTCCAGGCAGATCCAGTGACACCGATATCTGAAAGACGGGCCAATAGCAGGGAGTGAGGATGTGCTGGAAATGCAGCTCTCTCCGTGCATGAGCAACAGTTTCATCTCTTTACCTGCCCACATGTCTGCTGGCATGGAATGAGATGAAACCTCCACGTCCAGCGGGCAAGAGCACTTTGACAGCTCCTGCCTGCCGGCACCGGAGTGTTTGCTTTTGCTAGGTGGCCCCCTTCCCCATCCACTTTCGGCCCGGGGACCCCATCCCCCAGGGCCTCCACTGTAAAAGATGGGTGCCTTGGTGCACACCCAGGGCACCCACCATACTGTCATTGGGAGTACGGGGAGAGCCCCCAAGGCCCTAGCTAGCTCCCCGTGTACAGCGGGAGCCATCATTGCTCCTGCCTGCAGGGAGCAGCTCCTAATGCTGCTCCCTGCGGGCGGGAGCAATATTTTGATCTGTTTACGATCAAAAGTGTGCTCCCAGGACCATTTTCAAACCTCCCACCTGAAGGTAGTGGACTCGGTGTTTGCTCCCGCTTGGTGGGAGATTTAAAAATGTTCCCACCAAGCAAGAGCAAACACAAGTTTCCATGACCACACAGATGCAAGCATGGAAACCACTATGTCCCGGGGGTGGGCTCCCCAGCGTGTGCCATCTGAGCTCCCTCAGCCACAAGAGGCCCGGGCAGCCCACCTTCAGGGTCGAAATTTAAGACAATGGGGAGTGGGAGTGCAACAAGGCCCTGCAGCAAACCCCCCCTCAGGCAGCCATCCCCACGCTGCACACGCCCTTTGGCCATGCGCAGTGTGTGGTTGACCACGGGGGTTGGTCTGCCACCAGGCCCTATGGCCAAACCTCTAGCAGCCTGCCAACTACATGGAGCATTTGGCCGTGTGCAGGGGAGGGCGGGTTGGCCACAGGGCTTGATCTGCCACAAGGCCCTGTGTCCAATCCCCCAGCAGGCTGCCATCCAAAATCCCACACCACGTGCAGCCATTGGCATGCACAGCGTAAGATTGGCCTTCAGGCCCCATCCCGAGGCCAAAACATACATATTAAGGGAAGGGGCATGCAGCCCCCTGCCCGAACCTTCATTGGCCCAGGGACCCAATTTTCTGTTGCCAATCCCAATAAAAAAGAGGAGGAGAGGCCGGGCAGCCCCCTTCCCCAAGCATTATTAGGCCCCACGGATCCCATCCTCTGTGGCCAAACCAATAAAAAAGGGGAGGAGTCCATGTAACCCCCCCAACTCTATTCTCCCTAGGGACCTCAACCCCTGGGGCCTTGTTTTGTTTAAAAGTGAAGGAGGGTTTCAGGGCCCCCTACCCGAGCCTTATCAGGCCCCTAGGACCCCATCCCACTAGGTCAAAGCAAATTAAAAAGGGGAGGGGGCATGCAGCTCCCCTCCCTGAGCCTTACGAGGCCCTGGGGACCACATCTCCTGGGGCCAAGTAATTACTAAAGGGAGGGGGGCACGTTGCCCGCTGCCTCCTGCCCTGAGCTGATTTAGGCCCTGGGGACTCCATCCCCGGGGCCAAAATGTAAATAAAAGGGGAGCAGGGTGCTCAGCCCCCCAACCCAAACCATTTTCAGCCCCGGGAACCCTATCTCTCAGGCCCCAATGCATTTATTAAGGAGAGTGGGTGCGCGGTCCCACTCCCGAGCCATTTTCGGCCCAGGGAACCTCATGTCCTGGACCCCAATGCATACAATAAGGGGAGGGGGGCACCCGGCCCCCACTCCCTGAGCCTAATTTGGCCCCAGAGACCCCATCACCCAGGGCCTCCATTATTTATAGGTGGGTGCCCCAGGCCACACACCAAGCACAATGTTGGGGGTCGTGGGGGGAGCCCCATGGCCCCAGCCAGCTCCCCACATGGTGCATGACCCAGCATTGCTCCTGCCTGGAGAGAGCAACTTTTTATGCTGGGTAGCAATATGTTGTTCTGTTTCTCTGCACAAGTCAGTGCAGGCAGGGAACCAGAACAGAAGTCCGCTCCCAGCAGGTGGTAGCATTTGTAAAGCTCCCGCGGGCTCGGAGCAGACTTACTGTTTGCTCCCGTTTGGTGGGAAATTTGAAAATGCTCCCGCTAGACAGGAGCAAACATATGTTTACCTGCACACAGTAGTACGGTCAGGGAAACTACTGTGTCCCAGGGTGGGCTCTCTGAGACATAGTCACTGAGAAAGCCCTGGAGGCTGGAGGCCCCCTGCCCTTTTAATTAAACTGGTGTCCCTGGGGATAGAGTCCCCAGGCCCTTTTTTAAGGCTCGGGGAGGGGGCTGCATGCCCCCTCCCCTTAATCAATGCATTGGGCTCTGGGGAATGGGATCTCCGGGGGCTGAAAATGGCTTGGGGAGTGGGGCAGTGCGCCCCCTCCCCTTAATAGATTGGGCCCCATGGGATGGGGTCCCCGGGGCCAAAAACAGCTCAGGGAGTTGGCCGTACTCCCCTGCCCTCAAATATACCCAACCCTGTGGGATGGGGTCCCCAGTGCTCTAAATGGGCTGGGGAAGAGAGCTCTACTCAAATGGTGCCACTATTTTGTATTTTCTTTTTTTGCCATGGTCCCACAGGACTCCCCCGGGGTCACTGCATTATTTCCTGATTTTTTTTTTTACTTTGGCCTCAGGGGAAGTCCCTCTGGATCCTCCCATGGGGCCTAGGGGAGTAGGGTATCTCTGCCCTGCCCCGTAATATCATTTTTTAAAAACTTTAGGACAGGGGAGTCCCCGAACCCTGTAATGGCTGCCAGCAATATTTTTCCCACTGATTCCCATGGGAGTGAGATGGTCTAAGGGAAAAACAGCTCCCTGGACCAATCACAATGCTCTATTGTTAAATTGGTGCTCCTGTGAGACTTTCACAAGACTCTTGTGGACTCAACCATCCAGATATGCAAATCTTTTTAAACCTTAATTTCTCAACAACTACTGAAAGAATTTATACCAAATCACAAAAAGCACAATCTGTGGACCAAGATCTAGCTTTCTGACGAATCTGGTGTAATTCCGTTCAGCAGTTTTTGCTGTAGCCCTGCTTAAAGAAGTCTACGGAAAATGCATTGGAAAATGTGCTTTTGGGATCACACTTTTTTTTCAGTCCTCTATGATGCATCACCCCAAAACTTTCCAGGAAGGAGCTGAAGTGAAAATGCTTTTTTTTTTTGGTAGGTTTCGTGAAGATTCGGCACACAGCACCAAAACTATGAGCAAACCAAAAAATGCCATGTCTTTGTTAAATCAATCCTAACTATAACCACCCAGTGGGTAAAATATATATATGTATATATATATCTGTATATATGTATATATATATATATATTCCCACCAACAGATCCCTCTGTGTCAGCGCGCTCACGATCGGTGCGAGTAGTGCAGAAAAGGGATCAAGATCTGCATTACGTATTGCCACCAAGTAGAAAGAATTACTCGCACTCCAGGAGATATAGATCTCCTGGAGTGCGAGTAATACTTTCTACTTGGTGGCTATATATATATATATATATATATATATATATATATATATATATATAAATTCCAGAATTTGCTCCTCCGGATCGATGGGGACCCACGGAAAGTGGCGCGCACGCCGGCAGAGCGTACCGGCAATCAATATCCCTCAATTCAGCACAAATCCGCGCGCTCTCAGGGCAATCAGACTCCGTTCGCAATGCTGTTCTGCAAGGTTGTTTATTCACAACGCGTTTCGACTGCGTTAGCAGCCTTGTTCACGTGAAAAGTGCACAGTAGAAAAGATAACTATAAAAGCCCCCCTTTTCATGCCTCATTATCCCACAACCCACCTTGAGAACATAAATTTTTTCCTCAGAGGATCGCACTATAGGTGTGCACGCAGTCAGCTCAGACGTGTGATTCGGCACTTGCCGATCATGTCATCACAACATGCACTGTGATTTCTAATGTGCATCCACCCTCCAGTCCCCATTGCCTTTCATGCATTGGGATTGAATGCGCTGAGTAGTACCCTGCCCACGCACTACACCATGTGTCAGTCCACACCTGGAGGTTGGATAAAGTTTTTTCATTTTGAATAAGCGCATGCGCTGTGATACGCCGGCACTAGGTTGTATATGTTTTTTGTTATGTTTTTCGGACAACCAGCACATTTTATCCTTGTTTAGTAATTACGTGCTACACAAGTTTGGTTTTATGACATCCCCTGCATGTTTGTTTTGACTAACTCGACATTCAGCTTTCATCATTCCAAAATGTCTGCCAAACCCACTTGGGCAATGTTTGTCCTTTGTTTATGTTTGTAATACCCACAATGCTTTAATAGTTATCTTTTCTACTGTGCACTTTTCACGTGAACAAGGCTGCAAACGCAGTCGAATCGCGTTGTGAATAAACAACCTTGCAGAACAGCATTGCGAACGGAGTCTCATTGCCCTGAGATCGCGCGGATTTGTGCTGAATTGAGGGATATATATATATATATATATGGATAGATATGTTTATCATTCTATTCATAGATAAGTGGATCAAAACATTCATAAAATATAAGATTATGAGTGTATGCTTATGGATTTATTTGTCACAATGTGTAAATATGAATATTTTTTATAATTTTATATTTGTAAGTGCTTCTCTGTTGAAATGTTGGGGGACAAATATAAGTTAAAAAATATATTAATTAAATTGAAATGAAAAAAGAAAAATATATATTTTACAGCAAAAATAGAAAGCAGGAGTTTGTAAATATTCATCTATGCTTGTACATAAGGGACTTCACATAGTATAATTTTGTATCTCCTGATTATTTTGCATATGCGTATCAAGTTAAAATCTCTATGTATGTGTACCTTTTATGTGTGGTTATGTATCTACATAATTATATATTTTGCCCTGGCAATGTTGACGGACCAGCCCCCCTGCTGCTTTTGTTACTGGTGGCTGATATAGCAGCACCGCTGCAAAACCGGCTCCCACCACTTCAAAATCAGCCCCCACCCTACCAGCCTTCCGGGGAAACGCCCGATGCCCGCTACAGCCAGTCCGGCTCTGTATATTTTCCTTGCACTGCAGAGAAAAAAATATATCTATTCTGCCCAAACCTCTACTCTATGACGCATCCTTTTCCTCTTTCAAAATATCCCCCACCTGACTCATCCCAAACCTCTTTTCACTACTATGAACTCCGAAGCAACCCTTTTCAAAGTCTTCCCTCTATCTATTTTTTTCCTATTCATCCAACTAACAGGCTCTCTGACTCATCCCAAACCTCTTTTACTACTTCAAACTCCCAAAGAACCCTTTCTAAACTCTTCCCTCCTCTATTGATCCTTTACCCTATTCATCCGACAAACAGACTCACATGTCCACCACTCCCAATAGCAATTTATATTTCCCTCTACTAATCCACCACTAATCCACCTTGTTTCCTGAGTAGCGTGCAACACGTCAAAAAGCGTTTCAACGCCTCATCAGTAAGTGCTAGCTAAATACAATTACAGTTACAATTACATTTACAATTACGTACAAATGCAGAGTGAGAAAAGCACTTTATTTCTTGTCTTGGTGTATACACTTTAAGTAGGGCAGATGGGACATCAACCAATTTTTGGCAGTTCATCTCCACCTACCAAACTCTCATTTATCCCTTTAATCTTCGTTTCATTAGCAACCCTTTGGACAGGTTCAACACTGCTAGGGCACCACCTATGAAGTAATGTGAGCCCGGGTCTAAGGTGGGGTAGTTGTGGTGGTGGTGGTGGGGGGGGGGGGGGGGGTAAATGTTGCATTTATTAGGGAAGAGCTTGAGGAAGAGAAACATTGATATATTGATCACCCACTACTTTGACTAAGCACTGCTGCTTTCAAAACACCAGTTAGAATGGCCACTGCTTTAAAGTGATGGTTCCTTTGAATGGTTAGATTTGAGCTTTGACTCAAGTAATAACTAATAAGAGTGCAGAAGACATTGAAAGTCATCGTCACATCGAAGTAATGATCAATTGGATGCAATGGTTACTCAAGGTAATTGTCAGGTTCGAAATGATACTAGTAAATGTTGTGGGAATGGCAGTAACGAAGAGCCCGACTGGGAGCCCTCCAGGATACATCAAGCCAATAGGACCAAAATGAGTCTCTGGCATTGTTATCCAAGGGCACGATATCAGTGGTCATGCTCAGTTTGAAAATGTGAGATGGCGGTAGGTACAAATGAGTAGGATTCTCACATTCATGGTTATTTTAATTTTCATGTCAAAAGACACAATGATCACCTTATTCCTTTTAAGGAAGACCTCAAATATCTTCTTATAAGAAGAATTGTGCATAGTCAGACCTTACTGCCCTATATTTGCATTGTATGTGCTGCATAAATGTGTTAATTGACTAATTGCTGAGTTTTTTACTTTGGAACCGAGGGGCTCAAGCTGCAATCTCACCTGTGTTTTGGAAAAATCACTAAGTATACCTATGCCTTAAATTATGAATATATGTAATGTAATGAAATATGTCTGATATAATGTCAGGTTCTTTTCCTGCCCATTCAGTCACATGGCAGCCTGACATTAGCAAAGGATAGAGTGCTGATGTCCCCCACTAATGAGAACTCCATTAGCTTGGCTTTCGAAGCAAACGCGACCTCTTTGAAATTGATGTGGACGAGCAGTCAATGCTTAGATAAAAGGTGTGGTGTAGAGTTGAGCCCAGATTCATTGCAACACAATTATTACTTCTGCAATACAGAATTGAATGTCTAGCCAGGATGAGCAGAGCTAAGTCTGGTCAATATGGCTGGTGTGTGAGCTTGGCCAATGTACGCTGTGACAAAGCAGGTTTACTGCATCCCTAGAGCTATACAGTGACCACGAGAGGGGAGTGTGCTAGAGGACCCACAAAGCCAGATGGTGTGAGGAGGACGACTCCTGTAAACCTTCTCATATGCCTCATACTTAATTATACCCTAGGTGCCCTGTTGCCCCTTGGACACTTCTATGGGAGTGAGGATGCATGACGCTGCACCCAGGGCTCGCTAGAGAGGATTGCCGACTGCCACCGAGTCACAGTGTGCTGCTGACCTGTCAAGATTCAATCCAGGAGTACATTTGGTTGGCAAACTGTTCCCTAGCACATGCAGAGACAGCTATACCCTACCAAAGAACACAGGCACTGCAATGGTGTCCACACAGAGCTGTGGTGCTGTGTCTCTTGTGGAACATCTATGGCCTGGTCTCTCTGTCTGCAGGTCAGTGCTTTGCAAGGGCAGTAGAAAGGGTGTTGTCTACTATGAGATGACCTTTGGCTGCTGTGACCTATAAAAGCTGAAAATGTACCAACCATTACCCTACTAGTTACCACAGATGCTGTTCCACCCCCAGGCCTCCTTGCCCCGGAATTCCCCTCAGTGAATAACCCTCAACATATGGGATAGTGGCTACTAGACAACAAGAGTCACGCGTTGGCACCTAAGCCTGGCATGAGGATGTAGTACTTTTGGACTGAAGCGTTGCTTAGGGAACCACACTAGACCTGCAGTATTCCACACAGTCACTGCATGCTCTGCAGCCCCAACCAGAGAACTAATGCTAGCACCTTGTAGAACACAACCTCATGGAGCAGAGAGGCCTTCTGACGATGACTCACAGCATGTAGCACAAGCAAAACTTGGCGATCTGAAACTGATTTAGATGAGGTGACTGAGTGAACTGTGTGTCCCTGTATTATTTGATTCACCTAACTGCCATCTGGGATGTATGATGGAACCACGCATGGCATTACCAAGCATGCCATTACCACTGTCCTTTACCACGCAAGTCATTACCACGCATATGCCTTTACCACGCATGCAAAAAAGAAGGTGTGATTTTTTTAAAATAAAAATATATATATATCTTACATATTCGGAAGAAACTATAACTCATGCCGTTAAGTAACTTTAGGCCATGAGTTATAGTTTCTTAACATTAGTATAGCTATAAGTATAACAATAACTGCTGAATTTCTATGATTTGGCATGGGTAAAATGCCTACCTAACTGTAAGGTTTCTGTACCTTTGTTTTTTTCAGTGAATATATACATATAAAACACCCTTACCACCCAAAACAAATATATATATATTTAAAAATAAAGCAATTTTACTTACCTGCGATATACTTATATTTTCGTTGTAAAGGTATGTTTGGTAGAGGCATATGCGTGGTAAAGACTTGCATGGTAAAGGCAATGTGCGGTAAAGGCTTTCCGTGGCAATGACTGCGTGGTAAAGGTTGTTTCCCGCCATCTGCTTTCTCTGAACCCCATGTCTTCAGGCTGCTCCTGTTTTCTGAAGAACTTGCTGGGAAGCATAGGGGCATGAGGAAGTCTGACACAATGCTGGAGACAATGTTAAAATATTTAAAGAGAGCTCAGGCATATATTGCACCATGTTCCAAATGGTCTATGATTTGTTTTTAGAAATGAATTTCCCCTATTTAGCGTGCTTCAACAAATCGCCTACAACAGCTGACAAGTGACTAGATGATCTCTAAAGCAAACATGACAGCACCTCTGATTGAGGGAGATACATAGGGTATTTAAAGGTCACTGGTTTGGAAGACCGTACAAGACGTGACAACCTCTGCCTCTAGAGAGTTCATGAGGGGGCTGTGGGTGAGAATATAATCGGATTCTTAACAAATCTCATCTGATGACTACTGAAGATTTTCTTCCAGGTAACATTAGAATTTTGTACGGCACACAGGAAAAGGGCATGGAACATACCAGCGAAAAAACATCCTTACCCCATCATAGCCTGCCTTTTATGGCATCAAGATCTTCAACACATGCTCCAAATGGCGAGAAAAACAAATGGCCTGTTCATGTTGGGAGATGATCTCAAACATATCTCTGCAGACTTCTCCTATGAAACAAAACAGAAAATGGAAAAGGTCCTAGCACTATGGCTCAAGTTGTAACATTGGCTCATTAAACACTGTCTACGAGACCGAGTGGTCAGGATAGGGACAGTAAAGAGTAAAACCACAGAATATATAGAGCCAAAGAACTTGAAGCCTTCTTGGCTGAATTTAACACTGAGGATATGGAGACAACTCTTGTCACTGACACACAGACATCAGAGAAGTCACGGTGCACGCCTGCATCATCAGCAGAACCCGTATGCATTGGACAAGATACCTGGGATGATGCATGGATCTTCATATAGGTACAATTGGTACTGGGCCTTGCTGAAATTGCAAAGAACTTCAATATTATCACAAACTGACTGCTGGCGGTGTGAAGAGGAGATAGGAGCCTGGTACATGGAATGCCTGAAAGTACAACCATATTGGTTGTTCTTATGGGATAGATTGTCACGGGTCAATGGGATCAAATTCTCGGCTATACTGCACAATATCACAGATGTAGAGTAATTGCCAGTCCGTAGATACTGTAGTGTAGCAACCCTACTCATAGCAGCACAAATATGCACCCTAAGCCATTGGCGTCATGTAGCTTTGCAGGTAGCAGTTGAGTGGCTTTTAGACCTTCAACAGTTAGCCTCAAGCAAGTCCATTATTTACAAAATGAGAGGTCAATCAGGACTTTTTTATGACATGTGGGGTCACATTATCAGAGGCTTATGAGATGAGGGGAGATAATGGCCTTCGCGCAATACCAAACATGCTTCACCATTTATACGTCTATGCTCAAAGTCTCTAAAACCTACTTATGGAGATACAGCTGCCCTCCACATCCCTTCTGTTCACAATCACTACATGACCATGAACACTGGAACAATATAGAAATATAGAAAAGCAATGCCCAGAAACATGTACTGTTAGTTATTGCTAAATGATCACAATCATGACATTGTGTAATGGAGGTTAGCAGTTCTCCTCCCAAAAACCGATCTGGTTTGCTAAGCTTTGCAAAGTAAATACAATGGCCATTAACAATACTTTGTGTGGGTGATCTGTAAAGGAAAGGGAAAGTGTCTAGGACTTTAGGAAGGTGAGCTTCTGTAGCCAAAAGGAGAAGTCTATCCCTAGTTTTTGTGTTAATCGATGTTGGCCTTCTTAAATTGGAATATCTCATATTTTGGAAATTCTTGAGGCTCCAGGTCATTGTTTCCTCATTGCAGGGGTGATCAATCTCAAAAATTAAAAAGAGGGGTGACAGTCTAACCCTCATCAAATGACTCTCTCCGACGCGATCTCCACTCTCCAAAAGGAGATCAAATGATTTCCCTATCTGCAGTGTCTGATGTGTAAATATCTGTAGATTCTTTTCAGCTCTCTATCAGAGGCTTCACATTTACTTCTCCATTCCAGGAAAGACCAGGAATGTCTCCATGATCCTGCTTTTTGTGAGAAAGTCATCTGAAGCTTAGCAGCTCAGAAGAAGATCCCGCTTGACGATTTGTATTAGCAAATTGGATTCTACCCCAGCCGGGGGTGGAGAGTTACTGCATTAGTTTGCGCCTTGCTGGCAGGATCGGAAATATAACATAATCTATGACTATTTTTAAAATTAAACAGACTAGTCAAATTCTGTTTTCAGGCTCAAAATCGGCATATTCCAATTAAGGGATGTGGTAATTTTCACATTGGGATCCACTGCCAGACACTGCAGCCTAATGTAGAGCCATATTAAAAATGCTCATAAAGGTATGCAGGATGCAGCCCGCCTGACATCATGTCTATGACTGCAGTCGCAGGAGTACTCCACATTACCTCATCACCAAACTAAGGTGGCATACTACTTGAAAGGGTGCCAGGTGTTATCATTTTCCACGCCTCTGGATCAACCTTGTGACCTAACATATCAAGTCAGTCCCACAGGGTAGTTTACTGTCCTGAGGGCAGAAACAATCACAATGTTTCATAAGTGTACTTTAACAAATCTTGCCACTTCAACACATTCCAGACTACAACAGTTCTCATATATTCAGAGGTTCAGAAGAAACAAATCGTGGAAATCATCAAGGTGATTGAATTCATTGTAAATAATAGGTCAGCTTTCCAAAAGAATTTAAAACAAATCTGTAAGTGATAATTCTCTAGAAGGACAAATATAAAAATAATGTGCCAATTGCTGGTTAATTTCATTAGCTAATGTTAGCTATAAAATATTGATTACAATGTGGATTCACCAAAGGTGTACATGAAATTGTGGGTAAAGGCCACAGTGGTTTATCATGAATAGAAAACAGAAGAAGAATATCCGGTTGACATGGACTTAGTCCATCTAGTGAGCGATAATGTTGGATTGTTTAATTCAGGTGCGGTTCTGCAATTATTAAGAGTTGCTTTGGATAGTAAAGGAGAATATAAATTTAGAGCACATTTTGGGCTAGCTTTTCTACCACTGTACAGGTGCACAGTTATTCGAGGGATGATAAATAATTCTCAACCAGTATTTGTAATAAAGAAGAGAAGCCGGGATGACCCGTGTCATTGTTGCTTTTCGATATTGCTTTGGATCTTTTGTTAAGGGCAGTGTTGAGATGATGTGGACAATAATGTGATTAAAGAAGGCTAAAAAGAATGATGTAACCTCTGTGTATGATTTTCTTTGGGAGTGAATCAACTTCAACTCTCCAAAGACTTTTGACACTTACACAGGATTTTAGCTATATTGAATTTTAAGATAAACTTGAAAATGTCATGTGTGCCCCTATTTTAAAGGGGTACATTTGTAAAAGATGTTATGGGTTTTGATTTTAAGCTGGGGGGGACAGGGTTTGTGCATTAAACCTCAGACACCTTTCAAATATTCCTGAAACTAACTTTGACTGCTCGATTGAGGCTCCTAAGAGAGATATATATATAGATGTACTAAATACAATTTGGGGTCATAGGATAAGATAAACACCCAATAAATTACCATTACCATGGTTGTGCTTTTTTCAGATTAAGTAATTTAGGGGCCCATTACGATACCCGGCGTAAAAGAATCCGCCAGGCATGGAAGCGGCAAAAATCCGCCCGCACACACCGCCTGAACACCGACCACGCCATTATGAGTACACAAACCGAAAACCGCCATCGGCGGAAAAATCACACAAAATACCGCCCGCCATCGTCCGAGTCGGAGTCAAACCGCCCGCCACGGACGGAAACACGCACGACAACACAAAACCGCCCGCCCACACGGCCGACACACCGCACGTGAAATTACGATCGCACCGCCATGAGCGCGGAAAAACAACAAATATACCGCCCGCCAGCGCAAACAACGCCGATGAGAATCGACACGGCAGAAGCCATGGCGCCAACGTACCTGCACAGAAACCATCCGCACACAAAACCAATAGCACACAACATGGCCAACAAGTCCACACAGCAAGGCACGCACAAATACACAAGCACAGTACACATCCCGAAAACACCCCCGGACAAACAAAAAATACAAAGGCCAGAACCCCAGACACAACACACCTGAAAACAACAGACCATGAGGACACACCCACATAGGTGAGTACAAAAGCAGCACTCCCACAGACCACAACCCCTTGCTACATTGCAAACCAGAGAGGAGAGGAGAGGACACAGTGACACAGCAAGGACAGCAGCACACCACAGAAACGCACACATCACTACCACCACCACCACCACCACCACCACCAAACACCACCACCACCACCACCACCACCACCACCACCAAACACCGGCACCACAAACCCCCTGCACATTACACAACACACACCGCACCAGCACCACAAACACCATGGCACCACAAAGGATGCCCAAGTTCACGCCCATGGAGCTGACGGTCATGGTCGACGAGATCATCAAGGTGTACCCACAAATCTATGGGAACATGGTCCAGCACACACCACTAGCCACCAGAAACAGAATGTGGAACCGGATCGTAGACCAGGTCAATGCAGTCGGGACCCTGCCCAGGAACAGAGTCGAGATAAACAAACGTTGGAATGACGTAAAAAGCCTGGTCAAGAAGAAGGAGGGCAAAAACAGAGAGCTGGCTGCCGTCACTGGCGGAGGGAATCCCGCGCTCTTTAAGACCTTCAAAGCGTGGGAGGAGAAGGTGCGAGTCGTAATCCATCCGGAGATCCTCGCCGGATTAGCAGGGGAGTGGAGGCTGGTAAGTACAAACTAATGTATACCAGCACACCGCTATGTACTCACATGCGCAACTACCATGCCACAGCTCCCAGGGACAAACACCCCCATGTCCAGCACACAATACACAACACATCACACACACATGCAACAGACACTACCACACACAGCCCAAACCGAACAACTGTAAGATGCGTGGGGACATGTGTACACTAAGCCAGCCACGTAACCACCAACAGGTCCCCAAATATGCCAGAAGCGCCACAACGAGCACCCACCACACCCATGTGTCCGCCACAGCTGCACTAACCGACAAGTAACAGGTAAGTGGCAGGAACACAAAGTGCAGTGGGTGGGACGGTGGACAGCCCAAGTACAACACACACCAGGCCCCAGTCCCACAGCACAGCAAGGAGGAGCATCCCCCACACCCCACAGCCACGTGTCAGCCACCGCAGTGCACAACGACAGCCGAAAGGCAGACATCACGGTCCACAGCAATCGGTGTCAGTGGGTGTACAGCCACCCCACGACCCACTACACCCCCCACCCCCACAGACCTGCAACATGGAGCACCCCCCGCTTAGAGCCATGTGGCATCCAGTACAGTGCACGCACGAACAACTTGCAGGTGGGAAACTGGACAGGGCTGGATTACTGGAGGCATGAGGACCATAACACCACCAACACATGGGACATGTCACGTAGCAGACGAACACGCAGCACCGCCCACCGTCACGAACAAGTGAACAATGTGCACACGGACATGAACAACAGACTCACACCCCACATGACCCATCACAGACATAGCAACACCCAAGGAGCCACGTCTGCATGCACAAGCCACACTGAATATAGTCCCACACGGCAGCCACTGTGCAACTCATCACACACAACCGAAACACCATTGAAGTCCTGTCCATGTAGCCCCCACTGCCTGTCAACCCCACACCCCACAACTACGCCTATGTAAGACAAACAACACTAGACGCAACAGAGCGGAACAACAGAAATGCACACGAACACCACTGAACCCATCAAACTCACAGACACACCATGCACATACAACATACCATCCATCCCATCCGTCAGCCCCAGTCTCATGAAAGGCATGTCATCCGCACAGCTGCCACACATACAGCAGTCACGCTAAGACACATGCCCATGACCAACCATGTGCCAGAAGTCAATTAAGCGCACGACACACTGTGAGCAACAACACACAACATGGGCCACACCCCCGAGCACTGCAGTGATGCACATGGCACAGGGCAGCACGCACACCAAGGAGATGGGACAACTGCAATACGTTGGCTGGCACACAACTATCACTCACTCATAACGATGCGTCCAATGCCATGTCCAGTAACCACAACAGACAGCAAATATGCAGGGCATGTCAGGCATGCACACACCTCAGACCATGCACTGTCATGCAGCCACAACACATGTCACGTTCGGCACCCATGGCTCACAGCATGTACCCCAAAAGCATATCCCCTCCCAAATGCGAATCTGGGGCATGGCCCCATGTTGCCATATGCGTTCCTAAGCGTTCCATTTGAACCCCAAAAGCATATCCCCTCCCAAATGCGAATCTGGGGCATGGCCCCCATGTTGCCATATGCGTTCCTAAGCGTTCCATTTGAACCCCAAAAGCATATCCCCTCCCAAATGCGAATCTGGGGCATGGCCCCCATGTTGCCATATGCGTTCCTAAAGCGTTCCATTTGAACCCCAAAAGCATATCCCCTCCCAAATGCGAATCTGGGGCATGGCCCCCATGTTGCCATATGCGTTCCTAAGCGTTCCATTTGAACCCCAAAAGCATATCCCCTCCCAAATGCGAATCTGGGGCATGGCCCCCATGTTGCCATATGCGTTCCTAAGCGTTCCATTTGAACCCCAAAAGCATATCCCCTCCCAAATGCGAATCTGGGGCATGGCCCCCATGTTGCCATATGCGTTCCTAAGCGTTCCATTTGAACCCCAAAAGCATATCCCCTCCCAAATGCGAATCTGGGGCATGGCCCCCATGTTGCCATATGCGTTCCTAAGCGTTCCATTTGAACCCCAAAAGCATATCCCCTCCCAAATGCGAATCTGGGGCATGGCCCCCATGTTGCCATATGCGTTCCTAAGCGTTCCATTTGAACCCCAAAAGCATATCCCCTCCCAAATGCGAATCTGGGGCATGGCCCCCATGTTGCCATATGCGTTCCTAAGCGTTCCATATGAACTCCAAAAGCAAAGTACAAACCAGACCCAGGATGGGCCAGGAGCCCGCATACACCAGAGTCACAATGAGTAGGGGCACAGCAACACACCCATCGGCATGGCCAATCCGTCCCATGCCACATGTGCACAGCACACAGTCCCATTGCCTAGCACACACAACTACAGATGCCACAGCCACACACTCGCCTCCGGGAAACCCATGTACGAGATTGCACGAACTGCCAATGTCAGACGACTAATACATACTTCGCCAGGTGCAACACAATAACAAATCTCATTCTCTCCACAGGTGACGAACTGCTGGATGCTGGGGATGGAGACAGCAGCCAGCACAGCCAGCCTACAAGCCCCCAACGAGGACACACGGATCTGGAGGATCTGTCCTCCTCTTCGGACACGGACCACCAAGCTGGCCCATCTGGCGTGGCAGGGCCCAGCCGCTCCCCAGGACCCCTCCTACCCACCAACCCATCATCCAGGGATGCTGAACAGTCCCAGTCCCCTGCTGCCACTGTCGTTGCGGCCACACCCACGGTCATTGCGGCCACTACCACTGCCGCAACCGCCACCATCGCCGCATCGACCACCACCGCCTCCACCACCACCACGTCTTCGCTGGCACCAGCCCCAGCGCAGGTGGTGGCCCGGCCGACTGGATCCACCCTGGGAGCCACAGCGAGGACCGTGGTGTGCAATGTGGCTAGTGGGCAGGCCGGTGGCAGCAGGACTGGTAGGAGGAGCAGGGTCAGGGAAACGCCAGCCTCCCCTGGGAGCCATGCCCTGCCTCAAATGGCCAGAGTCCTTGGGGCCTATGAAGAGGCCCAAGGACAATGGGCCAGGTCTGCTACTGACACGCGGGAGGTGCTGGGGGTGCTGAGGTCCATGGACGCCCATATGGGCCAATTCGTGTCCCGTATGGACCAACTCGTGGACCTCATGGGCCAGCTGGTGGTGGCGGTGGGGTCACAGGCAAGGCCAGCAACACCACCTCCGCCACCACCTGCTAGGGCGCAGGCTCGGGCAGCAGTGTCCACTTCCCCTGCGTCCACAGCCAGTGAGCACACCTCACCCACCACCAGCAGGTCGCCACCACACACCCCTCCCAAACGTGGAAGGGGCCGTCCGAAGAGGAAACAGATCTCCCGGGAGGACTTCGCACGCTCCAGTCGCAAGTGAGGCAGCCAGCCAGCCTTCCGCCAGCCTTCCTTGACCAGCCACTGCATTGACTTGCTCTACGATCCCACTCCACACAGCCATCTGGATGGCATGTGTGTGTTGGACTATGGACATAGAACCAGTGGGTACACCCTGATCATCACGCAGCCATGACCGACAGCTCATTGTCACTGCACGCACCACTTTTGTCATCACCTTACACACAATCACATGTCACAGTTTGTAATAAATGCACCTTTTTCACTAACTGCTGTTTGTGCCCTGTGTTTTATTTGTACGGAATACAACGGCCACCTTGGGCGGAAAGGCACCTGATGCGTGGCATGGCAATGGAATCCGGAGGGCCTGTAGGGACCTAGGGGTGGGAGACAGAACAGGAGCACATTCAATGAGTGTGTCACACACCCATCACACAGTACATGTCAACAACTACAAGCAATGTACACACATCGCACAGAGCAATAGGGCACAATGCCACAGCCACCAACAGTGGCATACTACCCTGGCCATGGAGCGTTGACACACAGCACGCAGTGAACAAACGGCCACCCTGACACAGCACACACACACCTGCACAGATACAGACACATCATCCGTCGTACATGGACACTCACCGTCAAGTGAAGTAGCGGGCGATGAGCTGCTGGCGCACATTCCCAGCTTCCTCCTCTCCGCTGTCCACCTCACTCGAGCTGTCCTGGTCTGCGGGCTGGGGCCCTGGTTGATCTCCGTCATCCACAATGAGGGGGATCTGCTTCCGAATGGCCAGATTGTGCAGCATGCAGCACGCCACCACTATCTGGCACACCTTCTGTGGGGAGTACGCCAGTGCACCCCGGTGCGGTCCAGGCACCTGAACCTGGACTTGAGGAGGCCAAAGGTACGCTCGACCACACGTCTGGTCCTCCCATGTGCCTCATTGTATCGATCGTCTGCTGGGGTGCGAGGATTCCTCAATGGACTGAGCAGCCATGCCCCATTCGGATACGCAGAGTCACCTGGGTGTGAGGGACACAGAGAACTGTTGCAATTCCAACTGGACAGGGGACAGCATCGCACAACCAGCACGCTACACCACTCCACATACTCACCGACAATACAGGCACGATCCTGTTGCAGATTGGCCATCAGTCGTGGCAAGATGCTGTTGCGCATTATGTGTGCGTCATGGGCCGAGCCTGGAAACTTGGCACACACGTGGGTGATCACCATGTCCGCAAGGCACACCACTTGCACATTCAGGGAGTGCGTGTGCTTCCTGTTGCGGTACAGGTGCTCAGTGGCCTGTGGTGGAACAAGGCCAACATGAGTGCAGTCAATGGCTCCCACGACGTGTGGGATTCTGCCAAGGGCATAGAATGCACCCTTCACTGCCGCCAATTCACGAGCCCTGGGGAATCTGATGTACCTGTTCCGGTACAGCATCATGGCTGCCAGTACATCCCTCAGCACCTTGCTGAACATGGGCTGGGACATCCCTCCTCCACTGCCCACTGTGTGCTGGAATGACCCGGTGGCGAAGAAATGCATGGCGGCCATCACCTTAGCCGTGGGGGTGACAGCAGTCGGATACACCCTGCGGGGACGGAGATGGGGCTCTAACATGGCACACAGTCGATGCAGAGTTGGCCTGTCCAGCCGAAACTTCCTGATTACCTCTGTATCGTCCATGTCCGCCAGCAATTGGTATGGGCGGTCAATGTTCGGTCTCCGCCTGGGTTAAATGGCAGAGGACACATGTCAAAGCAACACGGCACATAGCAATTTCGCATACACATCACTGACATGACTGAGCAAGCACATGAGCCACAGCCCAGCTGTCAAGCTGGGGCGGCACGGCCACAATACACTTCCACAGGTCTCCCAACAATGGCAATGGTAAGTGAGACATACCACTGCCATGTGCATGCACATGGGGATCTAGGCCCCAATGACTTGCGGGCGTGCTGATGGGGACTGACTGCATATCCGTCAAGCGGCAACGCCACGGCAACATGAGTGTCTGCTGAGCATGGAACTGCTTCCGAGGCTGGATGAGTATGGCACACGACGACGACGATGTGGGCACGGGCTGAGCGGCCAATACAAGTGGGACCTGTGGCACGAGGGGATATGAGACAGTAGTAGGTGTCAGCACTGCACCCTATGTACAGCACTGTACGGATCACAGCTCCCGAAACATTGACTGGTGTCCACATTGACAGCCCCATGCCAAGACGGCTGTGTGCTTGCAGTCACACATCACAGGTGAGAGGTTGCATTGCACGTGCAAGGTGGCAGACGTACATAGTGGGAGCTGGCATGTGTGTGCATGTGTCTCCTGTTCAGGATCCACCAGATGGGCGCTGACTCTGTACTGACCATTGGACACAGCATGTTCCGTGGAAGGCTTGTGTGTGTGGGATGGTGGCACTGGATGTGCCTCCGTTGGGTGGGGGGCCATGCACAGGGCGGGTACGTCGATGATTGCGCATTGTTGGTCACGGTGGGTGCACCAACTAATATGTGTTGCCCTGTGTTCAATTCCTATGTCCGCATGATGATGGACTGTGGATGTGGGCAGACTACACATTGGTCGATGTGCTGTCTATATGCATGTGCCTTCACACCAGGCACAGCTGCCCCTGCACATGTGACCCCTGCTGGACTCGCTGCTGGGTCTGTGGAGCTGATGCACCTTCTGCGCGTGGGGCGGGCCGCTCTCCTCACTTCCCTCATTGCGCATGTCATGTCTTTGCCGCAGGTGACATGGATCATGGAGGGCCCACATGTACGCGTGGGTAGGCTACACATGATTGTTCACTGGTCGCCACCCCCAGTCAGTGTTTCGAATGGGAAGGTTGTAGTGCTGGTGGTATGTTCGATGTGGCGGATGGGCGGGCCTAGGTGCGGGCTTACATTCCGGACATGGGGGGTAGTTGGATTGGCGACTAGTTGCAGTACACACGGGACACGTCTCTTCCTTTCCACATCTGGGTCATCCCTTGTACTAACTGACAGTGATACAGTCATCATCGCCCCAGCCCTCATGTCCTCCCCTCGCCCCCCAATATGCATGCTCACCTGCGAGGCTAGCGCTTGCACAGGCAGCCCCAAGCTCGCACCAGAGAGGGCAAGGAGTGTATGTGTGGGTCCAGTTGCACGAGTGGGCTGTCTCAGGGTATGATGTGTGGCGGGACGCCGTCCACCTGCGTGGTGCCCCAAATGGAGACCCGGCCTGCATGGACTATGCATCACAGTCTTCGCCTTCCGGATCCGCCACCTGCGACACCCAGTGGCTGTGGCTGCCCTTGCGGCCAGGCCGCGTCCGTCTGTGGCTGTTGGCCCACACATTCACTCTTTGGCCTCTCTGGGGAGGGCTCGGGGGTGGTGGCGCACGCGCTTGCACTTAGTCGCAATGGCATGTGGCGTGGTTGGTATGATGGGCAATGGATGGGATGGTGCGAGCCACCTCCCGTGATGTCAGTGCTGCTCGTGCTGTGGTGCGTCCCCCTACACTTCCATGTGACTTGTGCCATGCTAGACGTTGAGGTTCTATTGCCTGCGTGATATGACCAGGAGGAGCGCGAGGAGACCTCTCACACACCATGCTCCACTGCCATCCAGTGCCCTGTATCGCCTGTGCGGATTGACTATGTTGGGGTTACACCTGGTCGACTGGGGCTGTGTGTGCCTTGTCAAGGGGCATGGCGGGCGCACAACAGGATCCAGCTTGTCCACAGAGGGTGGGCTGAGGTGCGCCTGGTACCGCTTTGTACGTGTGCCCGGCTGCTGTGCACACACGTGTTCACTCCCCCCGACAGGTGTCCTCTCACAATGCCCAGGGAAGCGGTGGTGTACTGTTCATGACCCCTCCCAACACGGCGTGCTCCAACTTGGCATGTGCGCATCTACCCGTCGCACCCACCCACCTGAGCACTGCGTCCATACGACTTCACACGACACATGTGTGTCTTCCACAGTAGTGCTACTCATTTGCGTTGACATCCAATACCAGTGGACTACATGGTCATGTCACGACTGCCGTGTACTTCACATACTCTCATCCTCTCTCATTCGTACTTGTGAAATGAGTCAGCGGAGACAGTTCTGGTTTCAAACATTATATTGAGTCTTCTGTCCTCTGTGATGCAGTATAGTGGACACTACTGGCAGCGGAATACATGTTGAGGATATACTGAGCATGATAACAAATGGGATAGGGTGTGGGGTTACATCTGCTTGGCCAAGGCTGTGCTAATGTACATTTACGTATAGCTGCGGAGCTGCGGACTTTGACACAGACGGTATACATGTAGCCTACCAGACCGCTCGGCATCATGGGCACAGTCCATCTCAGTTCCATGTGACAGGTTTGCTGCGGTTGTTCCTCATGCACGCGTGCATGTGAGATGACATCAGGGCATGTGCTTGCGTGCATGCAGCGGCGTGCCACTTGTTGTTGCACTGTGGTGGTTACTGGACATGTCACAGTCACTGGGGTCGTGTTGTTGTTGTATGCACTTGTCGTCCATGCAAAGGTCCTGGTATGGGATTCCCGGGGCGGGGGTGGGAGGGTGCAGCACCCACAGACTCCAGGCGACCTATTCATGTCCACTGAGCGGTGTGTGTGTCCATGTGCGCTGGATCCATGTCGTGTCCTGGTTGTTCGTGCAGTTCCGTCCATGTGGGTGCGATGCACAGAGCCCATGCCACTGCCTCCCACGATGCATGCGGTGTTCCTGGATGTGATGGGGAACAGTGTGCATGTCCCGGTCATATCCGATGTCATGGCGATGTCGTTGATGGTGTGGTTACAGTTGCCGGTCGTTTGGTATGGCTGTTGTGGTGGTGACTGGCCAGTCCGTGCGGAAGCTGAGCATGGGTGCGGGGTTGGACTTCATAGGTCACTCGGGGAACCTGCGTTGTGGTCCGACGTATTTACAGGTTGTCAGGTATGCGATGCCGTCCAGCAGGGCTTCCATGTCATTGGTGGTGTACATGTTTGCCAGCCAATGAAGCGGATGGTGGCTGTCAAGGTGTTGTTCGTAGGTTGTCCCTTGGAGGACCATGATGGGGCATGCTGGGTGACATTCGATGTAGCTGTTCTCGATGATCCGTCGTGTGGAGGCACAGTGGTTCCATTTCAGTGCGCGTGCGATGTTGGCCACATACGCCATGCCCCCATAGGCAGAGCAGGCCCTGTCGTGTGCGTCCAGAGGAGGAGTAGTGGTAGCAGGTCCGCCTTCAGACATGCCGGGTTGGAGAGGCATATCTCGACGGGATGCTGGTAGGGACACCTCCGACAGTAGAAGACGGGCATGACGCAGCTGAACAATGTGATGCGGTAAGTCAGTCGGTAACTTACGTTCAGCAGGGACAGGAGATCGCATCCCAATGTATGTATCGTGTTGGTTTGGTACAGCTTGAGCTGTTCGGCGTAGTTGGGTAGGTGTGTTGCGGTTGCCATTTCGCAGCGGTTCGTAGAGGTGGCGTGCTCCGGCTGTGTGCGCAGTCTGCAATGTGCACGCTCCGGGGTTGCTGTGAGCTCTGTGTAGTCGTGGGGAGACAGGACTTGTGTTCTGTTGGCTTGTTTGGAGGACACGGGCCCTCTTCCCACATGCTTCTCAGACAGTTCAAGGTCAGTGCTGTGTGACTCCTTCCAATTAACTTGCATGTGGCCGACATGGGGAGTGTTTTCTTCTTTCTTCCCCGTCCGTTGTGTGCTTCTGTGATATGCGCTATCTGCCCTGTGGTCGGTCTCCTCGGCATGCCTGTGTTGGTCTATTCTTGGACAATGGCTGTATTCACCGGCTTCTGTCGTAGGGCTGTGGTTTCGGTGTTGGAATGGAAGGTCATTCAGTGCTGTCTGCTCTCCCTTGTGTGGGCGGCAGGCTGCCTTTCCGCTCTGCGTTGGGCCTTGTGTGTGGATGTAATTCTTGGGCCACCTGTTGTCGGTCCCGGGCTCTTTGGTGTTCCGTTTCATGTGTCTTGTTCATATGTGCAGGGTGGTATGGGTTTTTCAGTGTGGTACTGGCGTTCCTCTTCCCGAAGGGAGCCCTGCTTCTCCTAGTTGGTGTTGCCGCCGCTGTGTGCTACGCCATGTTTGTTACACTGGGGTGTGTCCTGCTGTTGCGTGTCTTCACTGACATGTGTGCGTCGGTTGTGTGGCGTTGGGTGTTGTCCGTGAATTGGGCGTTGGGGACATGTCTGTGGCCGGCCTGTCACGTGTCATGTGCGTTCGGGGTGGGGCTGATGTGTGTGCTGCTTGGTTGTGTCCCTGTGTCTGTGTGCGACGCATGCATGGCGCTGCGGTTGGCCTCTGCGTTGTGCGCATGTGTGGCGGCGTCATCGGCGCTTTGGGGCCGTGACGGGGTGGTTGGTTCCTAGTCCCAGGTGGTGTGTACACATGTGTTCTGCGATGTTACGATTTGGCCTGTGTGTCATATGTGGATGCGATGGTGGATGTGTAGTGTACACGCGCTGGTGGGGGTTGTCCGCTTTTCCGCCCTTGCACTGTGTGCGCTGTTTGCGTGCACTTGTTGTGTGTGTGCCTACCTGCGTCTCCGCGGTACGTTGCGTCCTTGGTGGTGCATCAGCAGAAGCATGGGAAGGGCCTGCAGTGCTGGATTCATGCCCGGGGTGCCGCTTCTTCGTTGTCCGTGCTCTGCGTCCGTGTTTCCGCCTCTCTCTTTCACGTGCGGTGTCTCTTTGCCGTGGGAGCCGTTTGTTTGCGGCATCGTAATTTATGCGCCGGGCGGGACGTGTTTCGTCGGACGGTGTGTGTCAGTTGTGCTGCGCCGCTACGTGTGCGGGCGCACTTTGATGGCGGACGGTGTTGCTGGCTTGCCGGCGGTGTTTGGCCTGCTTTTCGCATCGTAATTGGGCGGGTGTGTGGACTGCTGCGTGCCGGCGGTAACTGGTGGTTTTTGCATCCGCCAGCACGGCGGTTGTGCTTCCGCCCGCCATCGTAATGGGCCCCTTAACTCCTTGTGCCATGTGGTAATACATAATTTATGGGAATATTTAATGCACTCAAATTTCCACGGCCAGATTTCAAGGCTCATGAGTTGTCTGGATCTGAATTTTCAAACTTTAGGTATTGCACTCAGACATGTATACTGAAGTAGAAAATGTAGTTGTTGCTGTGTGATTATGATGATAGCAGTGGAGAGAGCAGTCAAATGACAACACAGTTCCCATTTAGATAACAGATTTGCTCAAGATGGAATGAGAAAGGTCTGATGTTGAAAAGGTTCTTTAGCCTGCAAAATTATATTAAGTGAGGTAGCTGTGGAAAAATGGTTTGGTTTGATCCCCAAATTTCATTGTGGGGCAAATCCATGAAAAGAAGTTAAAAGAACTGAAGGATGAGGCTTGCTGCTGGTAAACTTGAGCAGGTACAAATTTAGCACATCGTGTTGATTGTCAGAGGACTCTTTGATTCAAGATCTCTAGATATGGTTGATTTGACATGGTTTCAAAGAGCAATAGGGCCCTTTTAGGGGTGGCACCCAAGACTAGATGTAAAAATAATGGATTAGGAGGCTGAATATGATTTTCTATAGATGATGGGCAAAGGTTGAAGGTGTTAAAAGGGGTGAGAGACCTGAGTCCTGATTCCGGACTGTGGTGGTTTAATTACATATGGCGAGCCAGATGATATATGGATGAGGTGATGCAGGTACCTCCACCAACCCAACCAAATGCAGTCTGCTATATCGAAAATTTTCTTCTGAGTCAGTGCCTTATTTTTATCATAGCACATCCAAGGCAGGAATCTCTTCTGCAAATAAAACCAGTGACAGACAGACTAAAATGTGGTGGGGCAATTATCATCTGAAGGGTCAGCAATGGAAAAATATAATAATATTGTCACTGAAGTGCTGGGATTTTTCTCTTAATGCATGGGGGACATTTTAGAATTTTTACTGGCCGTGTCCATCTATTATACATGGTGGTCCTGGTTACGATAAGAAAGAATAGGTATTTTTATGGGCTGCCAAAGGAAGGGTGGCCTTTGCAAAGTCATATCAGTGTTCATCCAGCTGCAAGGCTTTCCCAACTACTATGTATCATTCAGAATTTTGATTTGATCAGTTTACAAATATGGAGGCAAAGCCCTAAGATGATTGTGACAGCAGTCAGTTTTCTCAGCCCTCCTTCACCTTCAATTTTTTTGACAGTGAAGAAGAAGTGTGACTGGTCAGAGATGTCCCAGGGCACTGTCTGCAAAAGCAACAAATTTAACTTTCCCTTGGGTAAAGCGGGGGTCTTCTATTCAGCCCCATTAGGCCCTTTGAAAATCTGTAACTATCCACACTTGGGCAAGTTATTGAGTGTTGTTGCTTACCCCCTGCCCTTAACAGGGAAAGGAGAAGCCAACCAACCCTATCCAAACCTAAGCTGGAAGGTAAAAAATATAATCCTCGCACTTTAATAGTATGGGGGAGGCAGCTAACAAGCACCCTGAAAGTGGCAAAGCGTTAGATATTGCAGGTTACACTGCCCATGCTTAGCAAGGTGAGGAGGCTAAAGGGCCTAACAAAAATACCCATTCAGCAAGGTGGGGGGACGTTAAAGTAATTCCCCTACAAATAACATCCTCATGTCCTTTGGCAAAGTGGGTGGTCAATGAAATACCCTTCCGCACTTGTGCAATTTAGAGGGAGTTACGAGCACCCTGTGTCCTCGGGCAAGATGGGGGTTATTGAAACAGTTGCCCATTTTACAGCTATCTGGCTTCCATATTTTGGGCAGCTGTTAGGTGACAGAGTACAATACATTCAGCGATGCCTCACCCTTAGACAAGGTGGGTGGTTTTGGAGTTTGTCAGACCACGTTCAAGGGGCCATAGGGCAGGCACACGCTACTGGGGTAGTGTGCCTCTACAGTCCCAGGCCCTGCCCTACTGTGGTTCTGCAAATCCTAGCCAAGTACAGGCCCTTAATCACTTGATTTTCAGTCCCAGGCTTTTAAAGGGAGATTAGTGCTGGGGTATAGCAAGCTCAGAGCTCAGGAACGCACCCAGTAGTGCAATACTGTGGTTGTCCGGTCCAGTGCTTCTCATTAGGACAGAAACGTTCTTTATTTTACAGCAAGGCACAATAGTACACAGATCACAAGAATGTATTAGATATCTTAGGTATTGGCGCCAGTCAAACATGTATCAAGGTTGGTACCCCAGGTCACTCTATCCTCCCAAATTATAGTCTAGAGTCTCTAGTGCAGGTGTAGCACTTTTCCTCTGTTAACATATAGGGCCTAATTTAGAGTTTGGCAGGCTGGTACTTCTCACAAAGGGGGCAGATATCTCACTCCCCTTATTACAAGTGCCATAGGATATAATGGACTTGTATTGAGGCGGATGAGATATTCGTCATGTTTATGATGGATTGACTCGCCTGCCATACTCTCTTTCTGGCTCAGACAGCTAACTATTCTATCACCCAATTTTTAGGGTTGCAGGGAACAATGGTGGCCCTTCCTCTCACAGTCTGGTTTACCAAAGATTTGCTGGGTCATGGTTGAGTTACGAAGCAGTACTGCTCATACAGGGTAGGTGAAAGCCAATCAGCAGAATTCTGGAGAGAGTGGTGGAAACTCCAGGGAGCAGCTTTGTTTTTTGGAATGGCATCATTTATCAGCTCACTCTGCCGGCTAGCCACTTAGGCAAGAGCCTTCGTCTAGGGTGGCCGGGACCACTCGGGTCCAGGTCAGTGAATGCCACAATTGTGCCAGCCACAATCACAGGCACACTACTGGTGCCACAGGGTAACATATATTCATTATTCAGTTGGACACACCTGTTGGGCACTCTTGGTCAAGTGCCGTGGCTGTAACTATGGGGACGACAGAGGAGATCACTCAGGCTCGCTCAGGCACACTCAGGAAGTGCCTCTGTTATTTTGAAGAATTGCAGGACTGGCTCCTAGGTTAGAGCATGCCAGTCACACAGGTTGCTTCTCTCTGGTGGATGGACCACAGCACCGGAGTCAACCACTTCTGTAATGCCCAGATCGACTTGCTAACTCCTTCTCACTGAGGCAGGACTCCTCAAGCTTCCAGGACAAGACAGACAATTCTTCCTTCAAATCAGACTCGAGGTGATGTCCCTTCAGGTCTGGGAGGCTGGCTATCAGGCAGTTCCCAGCTCTGGTTGCAAGTTAGTCCTTTGGGTACTCTGTGAAGCACCTTCTCCTTAGTCAGAGAGAACTTGGAACAGTCATGAGGAAGAGACACTGTTGTACCATAAGACATTGCAGTAATGTATGGAGTGTGTGGTACCTTTAAGAACTTGTTATTAGCGAGTGAGCTCCTGATTTGCGAGTTCACTTGTCAAAAATAAATGCATTCTGGTTGCTATGTTTCCTTTGCTGTCCCGCATTGGTTGCTCAGTCTTTGTTGAGCGTCTGATTCATAGGGACAGGCTGCATGTGGGCTCCTTATTTATTACCTTGTACTTTACGAAATAAATGCTGTCTATCTCCGCTTGACTCCCAAAGACAAAGGCTGACCCTCTTCTAAATGGACCCTTCACACTCTAACATCAGAAAATTCAGTCCCACACTTCACCCTCCCTCAGTCTCATTAATGTCAGCAATACACTTCTACTGACTGAAAAAGCAACCTCACCTTCATCGTGTGCACATGAACAGGCTAGGGGCTTCCAAAATGAAACCCACAGACTTGTGCAACACTGCTTCACTTAGGCAGTCACGCAGCTTGTAACCCGCCCCGCTTCTCATTCACACATTCAGTCATGCACTTAGGATCTCGGTGCTCCCTGCCACGGCCATTGTGTCATGGGCCCTAGTGCAAAGGAGGAAATGGGTCCCCTAGCTACTGTTTGAACTATGAAATACAGCAATAAACATGGTTCAGCAGACCTCTCAGGTGTCTGGGCTCCAATGCCACTGCACATGCTTCACAATGGAAGGATTCAAGGTTTACCATTTGCAGCAGATATTAATTCAGGGGGCCAGTAGGCTCCCACTCTTGTGACACAGATAATCACAGTAGGATCACTTCAAAACATGATATGCTGCTGAATCTGTGACAGGGACAGTAATCCTCTGTCACTACTGAGGGTTCACTTTGGTGCACCGTTCTGGGTCTAGGACAGGTTTAGGACAGGTTCATGATCAGGCCATGACCTTCACACACATGCTAGGTTAATGTGAGGTTTGGGACCGAAAAATCCAGAAATGGGTAGTCCAGATACTGCCAGTTCAGCAGGCAGGACAGGTGATACGACTGCCCACCATTCCCATCCCAAAAGAGCTTAACCATCACACTTAGAAATGCAAGGAGCAAGGTGGAAGTAAATGAAGTATCCCTCTGCTTTTAGGTGGTAAGTGAGCTAGACCACATCCAGATGTTGAGCAAGGCAGGAGATGGTGTAATAAATAATCTATGCCCCCACTTAATTTGGAAAGTCATGATGAGATTACCACACCACCCCATCCTTAGGCAGGGTGCATGTACTGAAATAATCAATGTATGGCCTTAGGCAAGGGAGGTGTACAGTATGACCCCACACACTTCGGCAAAGTATGGGTATTCTACAAACTATGTCTGCACTTGTGGAAGGCTGTGAGAGAAAAATAATAAACTCCCCATTCATGCCCAAGGTGGCGGGCATAAGGCCACTACTGACCCTTTGGCAAAGCAGGGAGAAGCTAAAGGACATATCCTGTTCTTGGCAAGATGAGGGAACATTAATAAGTTTTATTGCCAAGTGGGCCTTTTTCCAAGTGGATGTTTCTTTTTCCACCCCACCCGGGAAAGCGGGTGGACATTAAAACGCACCCACCCCCCAGTAGTAACCGATCATCAAGTAATCTACTGAATCCCACCTGCCTTGTCCAAACCCGGGAGGCCAAAAATCAATGAGATGAACCATGCATCTCTTGACAGTAATGAAATTCCCTGAAAAACTAAAGTTAAAGGGGAGTTAAAGTTCCTAATGGTGTAATAGTGGCTACAAAATGAAACATCAACAGACATGAAATCTACACACCTCAATCTAAGTTCAAACTCCGTTGTGCTCATATAACCCCAAATTCACTTCCCTGCAATATACTTTTGTGAGCACATAGGCTAAAATTATGAAACTATACTGACTCCTTCTTGAATTAATCATGTGAGTGCTTTGCTGCAGCACTAACACATGCATAGCCTTCACCGACTAACAATTAAAATGGTATTTTGCAGAGCTCGGCTACTGACCGCAGGGTTTAACCTGCAGGTGGACAAATATGCTGTAAAGTCATCAATTGTATCTGGAGCGAGTTGTTTAATGAATGGACAACTGTCTTCATTGCTTGGGAACCAATGCTGGGTAAATTTCCATTACTGGGAAAGGATATATCTCTCTAGGCTGAGATTTGGAGTGTCAGATATTGCTTGAGCATCAGCTTGGTGTATATTACTCAGGTGAATAGGGTTCGCTCAAAAGCAATCTTGCTTATGCATTTTATTTAAGAACTCTGCTTTGTCTCTTCTTACCTCATCAAGCATGCATTCACATCTACAATACCACATTACGTAATGTACAATGTCACAAGTTATATCTGTTACTAAAACACTTAGACAAGTATGTGTTCAATGACAACTTTTTAAGGAAAAGGGATTTAACTTTTTTAGGGGATATGAGCATATATATTAAAGTATGAAGACGAATCAGATAATGAGTACAGATTTAATGAGCAGTTAGTGTGATAAAAGAAATGGGGAAAAGCAGTAAGACTGCCTCCAAATGTATTTTTTTTAAACTTTATTTTTTATTGAGTTTTGTTCACATAGCGAATTACAGCAGACGGAAGAAACAATCAGCATATTAATGACATTCCGTGAATAAATACATGCAGTACAGCCATAGTAGTTCAGCGGTAGCACGTTATGAAAGTACCATGGAAGTAAAATAAAGGAAGAAACAACGGGCAGTCCCCATCTAGAGCATATAGCACATATCTTCCAGAGAGGAGTAGCGCGGTATAGTGAATGAGAATGAACAAGAGAGAACGACAGGAAACGATTCATACAAGTGTGTAGGTATCTCACAGTGACATGCAGCATACAAGCCGTAAGGCACAATAAGTAGCGTGAGGGATCATGTATCACGACCAATGTCTGTGGGATGTTCCAGAAGATACGATTGGAGCGGGCCCCAAATATCCCGGGGGCGTGAAGAGGTCGGTAGGATTTCAGCGTATGTGCTTGTTTGATCTTGCCAGAGTATCATGTCCCCAATCCATTCCTTGAATTTGTGTGCCCTGCCCCGACCCCACCTGCAGGCTACACGTCGCCAAGCCAGTAGTAAACTAAAGGAGACAAATTTACGGTATGCTACTGGTATCTGCTCGGTATAACCAAGTATAGCCAGGAGAGGAGACGGTGGGATTGACGTGGAGGTCATCAGGTCCAGTGCTTCAAACACCTGTTGCCAGTAACTGTGGATCGAACAACATTCCCAAGCAAGGTGGAGGAAATCAGCACTTTCTGCCCTACATCTGTCACATCGACTTGTGTCCCGCAACCCAAATTTGTGTAGCTTAACCTGGGTGTAATAGATGCGATGTAAGAATTTATAATGGGTGATGCGTAACCGACTGCTAGAGGAGACCTGTTCCGTCTGCTTGCAGCAGAACACCCACTGTTGATCCGTTAGATCTTGCCCCAGCTCATCTGACCATTTATCTCGAGTAGCACATGGGGGATACTCAGTGTCCGTGTACAGGTTATGATAGAGTGTAGAGACTAAGTTTGAGGCGGTATTGGCACGTAGTGTGTGGTGCAAGGGGGGGACAACTGGGGGTTCCTGAGGATATGCGGGGGTACAGTCCTTAATCCCTTGGCGTAATCGGACATAAAGGAAGGTCTCCATGGCGGAAGGTGGGGGGTCCGAACATAACTGTTGGAGCGTGCGAAATTTGCCGTCCAAGTAGAGGTCGCCCCAACTTTGGAGATGGCGCTGAAGTTTAACCCGTTTAAAAACGCCTTCTTGCAATAGGGGCATCTTCGGATGGTAGGTGAGCGGGAGCAATGGGGAATAGAGCATGGGAGCGCGCAAGCGGTGAGCAATACGGTTCCATGCTTTAACCGTGCAGTCAAAAGAGGACGGACATAGTGCTCGGGGCGCAAGGGTGGCCAATAGAACCCCGTCCAGAGGGATAGGTTCTGCAAGCCAGTGTTCAGTCGCAACGTGGGCCGTATACCTGGGAGGGCCGAACCAGTAGTGAGCATAGTGTGCCTGGGCACAGAGATAGTACAATTCAAAATTGGGAACATCAAAGCCACCCTGGGAGTACGGCCTCGCGAGTATGTCCCAATGTATACGCGGTTGCCTGCCACCCCACACGAGGCGGAGCAATTCCGTCCGGAGCGAGGAGAAAAAATCTCTACCCGGGTCATATGGAATATTTAAAAACAGGTACAAGAATTTTGGGAGGACCACCATTTTAATAAGAGAAATGCGGCCCGCCTTAGTGAGGGGAAGTGTGTTCCACCTAGTTATGCAGCCAGTGACCTGATCTAGTGTTCGCCCGTACTTAAGTCTCATTAATTCCTCACGGTCTGCAGTAACATGTATACCCAAATATTTGACCTCAGTAGAGCACCACTCTATGGGGTAGTCAGTGTCAAATTGTGTCACAGCAGCAGTAAGTGGAAAAATTTGAGAATTGGTTCAGTTTATGTGGATACCAGAAAGGCCACCAAACCTGACAAATTCCCGAAGGAGCGGGTTAAGATTTTGCTGAGGTTCTTTGACATATAGGGTAACATCATCTGCATAAAGAGAAATGAGAATCGGGCAAAGGAAGCAGCGGAGGCATTTCTCTTGATGGTGTTGCCTTATCTTGGCTGCCAACGAATCTATGGCAAGGGCAAATAGAAGGGGAGATAGCGGGCATCCCTGCTGAGTGCCTCGGGAGAGAGAAAGAGCGGGGGAGGTATGGCCGTTAATCAGAACTTTCGCCTTTGGGGAAGTGTAAAGGAGGCGAATCCAAGCTAAACAACCGATGGGAAGTCCCATACACTGAAGAATGGTAAATAGGTAGTCCCACTCAACAGAATCAAAAGCCTTCGTGGCGTCTAAAAAGACCGCCACTAGGGCCAGTTGCGGATCAACATTTTGTAGGATGGAAAAAAGCGTCCGGAGATTATGAGAAGTCGCCCTACCAGGAATGAACCACGGCTTGGTCCGGCAAGACCAGTTTCTCCATCAAGAGACTGAGGCGGTTAGCCAATAGTTTAGCGAGTATTTTTGCGTCAGTATTGATAAGGGAGAGGGGTCTATAGGAGTCGCAACGGTCCGCGGGTTTGCCGGGCTTCAGGATCAAGGTAATGAGTGCCTCCCTCATTGTCGCCGGAAGAATCTGAGTCTCTTGGGCCTCCAGAAAGACTTCTTTCAGTACAGGGAGTAATTGGTCAAGGTATGTTTTGTAAAAATCTATGGGGAGCCCATCGGACCCCGGGGCTTTCCCTGATTTCATCTGCATAATAGCTTCACAGATCTCATCATCCTCAAATGGGGCAGCTAAGAATTCTCTCTGGTTATCTCCTAGCCAGCCCAATGCAACATCCTCAAGATAGTGAGAGAGATCTGGGGGAGCAGTTCTGCGAGTACTGTATAGGTCAGTATAGAATTCAGTGAACGTGCGCAGGATTTCGAGGCTATCTCTATGGCGCACCCCAGCCCATCCACTACATCCAGAACATAATTAGAAAATCGGGGTTGTCGAATTTCAGTTGCCAGGGCCCTACCGGGTCGCTCCCCTTCGCCATAGCGTCGGGCCGTAAAGTATTTGCCACGGAATTTGACTTCACGTTCGGCCGTGGTGGTATAGTCAGTGAGCTTTTCCCGAAGTAATGCCCGCTGTGCTCCGGAGGTCTCGCTCCAAAGATCTTTCTCAAGTTGCCTCAAGTCACCTTCAAGCCGTCGTAAGTTACGCCGGATGTCCCGGAGGACTCAGAAACTTTTCGACATACAAGTGCCGCGCATCGTGACTTTGAATGCTTCCCAGATCGTGCCCACATGTGTGACCAAGCCTTTGTTGCGAGTAAAAAAATCGAGATTTCCTCACCAAGCTCTGCCTTAAAGACAGCATCCAGCAATGCCTCAGGCACTAGCCTCCAGGATCGTGGAGTCGCAATCAAGTTGGGGGGCGCAATCGTCATACAGACCGGTGCGTGATCAGAATAGGTCCGAGCCATATGTTCAGCCGAAAGGATCCAGGGGCCAACCCCCCGGGTGCAGACCCGGTAGTCGAGGCGCGACCAGGACGAGTGTACTGAAGTGCAATAAGTGCCTTCCCTCCCATCTGGGTGAACATGTCGCCACACATCGATGAGCCCATGATCGAGAAACAGCCGGGATAGTGTATCTTGGGTTTTGGTGTAATGATGTGGAAGGGGATTGGACCTATCAGCTGAAGGGCATATAGTAGTGTTAAAATCACCCCCCCATATGACGTGAGTGAATCCCACCTTTAGAATGTGTCCCCAAAGGGTGGTGAAGTAATCTGGATCGTCCGTGTTCGGTCCATAACAGCAAACAAGCGTAACTGACTGTGTACCCAATGTACCCCAGAGCATGCAGCTCCTACCTGAGGGGTCGCTGAAGTTACCTCCCAAAATGAAGGGGGTATTCTTCTTAATTAAAAATCAGTGTGCCACGCAAATATGTAGAATAGGAAGAAAACACACGGTCAGAGGCCCATTTGCTTCCAAAGCAATGAGGGCGGCAGGGGTCAGTGTGCGTTTCTTGAAGCAATGCAACCTGTATGTGATGCCTATCAAGGTATGTAAGGATTTGTCTACGTTTACGCGGGTCGCCGAGACCCCTGACGTTCCAAGTAAGTAATTTTAATCGCATTTGTTCAGAGTGTGGAAGCATTTAAAAGAAAATGGTACTTCGGAAATGATGTCTCAATGTATGGTAAGGTTATAGAGAGTATAGCGTGTGCTGGCATGTCTATCTGCTGATGTGACAAGTATGCAACATGAGAATGCAACAATCCCAAACATCCCCCCACCCACACCAGCATCCCAACCATGCTGTCAGTGTAATGAACACCCGAAAACAAAACCACCCCCACCCACAACAGCACCCCAATCGTGCTGGCACATGATTGCCCACCCTTACCCCAAAAAACTCTTGACATAACAGTCCCGGTCAAGAGAGTCCAACAGAAGAGTAAGTGATATGGGGGATCGCCCATGTGGGGGGCACCTGTGGGCATCGAAACCCTTCCGTCTCCCAACCAGCACTGCGAAGCAGTGTCCCAGTGTCGCAGGGATGAGGAGGGGAGAGAGAGAGGGTGCTTGGCAAAGTCCAGAACAAACCTATAAAGAATACAAAAAGGCCTACCATTAAGTTATATAGAGTACGTAGCATACAAGATACACTTATCTGTCTGTGGCTAGTTGTAGGATTGTGACACCATCAGAAAAGTATGTAAAGTTCCACCTAGTGGCCACAAGTAGTGACAGTTTCATCCGAGAATGAGCAGGACGTAGCAGGTAGCAGGAAGAGTAGATAGTGCCAAAGTCAAATCTCAATGCAGTAGTGTCTAGTTCTCGAGTCCGCCCACCGCAGGGGACGGAGATCTGGAACCACGGTCATTGGAATCTCGACGCGGTGATCGGCGCTTGAGAGTCTTGAGAAAGTCCTCAGCTTGTTGCGGATTGGCACATATAATGCTTTTGCTGTGATGGGTAATCCGCAGGCGTGCCGGGCACATGAGGGCATAGACAATTTGAGCTTTGTGTAGTTTTTGCTTGACGTGTATGAACTTGCGGCGTGCCACCTGAACCGCGACAGTGAAATCGGGGTTTATGATGAACTCATTGCCTTCGAAGTGCAGCGCTTTTTGCTCCCGAGCCTTCCTCAGTGCGGTATCCCGATCCCGGTAGTTCAAGAGACGGGCCACAATGGGACGTGGTGCGCTGCCTGGCGGAGGACGCAGCCCCAAGGAGCGATGCGCTCGTTCTACAATAAGCTGCGAGGAGAAGGTCTCCGCCCCAAAGGTGTCTGACAGAAGGCGTTCAATGAAGTCCTCCATGCGGCCAGTATTCGTGCTTTCCGGTATGCCTACCACTCGGATATTATTGCGGCGGCTGCGGGCCTCAAGGTCTTCGTTCTTGGCCACGATGACTTTCAACAGTTTATCCATGTGTGCCATCTGGAGCTGCATCTGGGAGGTAGCGTCTTCGGTGTCAGAAATGCGTCGCTCAACCTCTTTAAGTTGCTCGTCATGTTTGTCTACTTTCTGCACAAGGAAGTCAAGGCGGCTGTTCATTGTGTCCATCTTTCCAGAGAGGTCAGTGAGGCTATGTTGCATGGCGAAGAGTAGAGTCTTTACCTCATCCTCTGGGGTTGTCGATGGCGCTTGAGACTGCTCGGGGCCCAGTTGGCCAGTGTCATCTGAGTTAGATCGTGTAGCCACCTTTTTGGAGTCAAAGACAAACTTGGGTTGGCGGCCATCGGGCTTCCCCATTCTGACCACAGGTGCAGTCTGACGAGCGTAAGGGGGAAATTCAACAATGGGCGTCTCGCCCCGGGGGACCACCAGAAGAGTTGGTAAGCTGACTTAGGGTCTTCGGACGCGAGGTGAGCCCACAGGAGGAAAGAGAGGACACGCATCAGAGGAATTTGGGGCGTTCAACAATAGCAACCAACGATATGGCCAGAGGTGGACACAGCGAGCCCCTGAAGATTAAGGCAATAAGCCTCTCAAAGGCCAGCAAAAGGTCGCTGTGGGGACCCTTCAGTCGAGCGTCAGGTAGGTTACAGCAAGATTAGCTGGGGGATACCCAACCACGAAGCTCCACTGCTGAGGAGAAGGAGATAAACTGCAGCTCAAGGTGACACGCTGACGTCCAGTAGTGCGATGTTGTCGCTAAGGATTAAACCGGATGTGGGCGAGCGTGATGTTCAGCAATTCATGGGTCCAAACGTGTAGAATCAGACCCTGAAAGTGCCCATACAGGCAATTCAGTCCTACTGGGTCAGGTGCCCCTCTGTCCGCGTGATGCCCATACACAGCACATTGCCAAATTAGTCCATGAGGGCCAGGAATGGGTACCAGTGTTGTTGTCCAGGTCGTTAGGGATTTGGCTCTCTGGTGTATGCGCGAACAGCGCGATGATCAGCACTCAGAGGGTCTCACCAGTCTGGGGCAGCAGGCAGGATAGTGTAGCGAGCAGGAACAGAGAGCACTGTATGGAGGCAGTATGCAGCACTGTACACAGTTCAATATTGTGGCGACAACAAAGCAGGTAGGGAATTACAGGCTACTCTCAGCCTAGCAGCCTCAGGTATCTGTGAAGGATAAAGCTAACCACCAATGAAGTGCCCTGCTATCTAGCGAAGCGCGGGCTCCAGCGCGATGCAGCGCAGGATGCGCTCGGCAGTCCGCAGGCGTTCTCCCGTGTGGCCCACGTCACGCCCCCAGGCGAGAGGCAGATAACTCCCCCCCAGCCGCCTCCAGGGAGAATCTCCAAGGTCCGGTCACCGCGCGCAGCCCGGGAATTCCGCAGGTGAAGTGCTCGGCCTGCAGAGGCGATCCGGGAGCAGCCGCGAGGGAGGGGAGGGCGCAGCAGCAACCTCCGCGTGGATCCCAGAGGATTATTAGGTCCAGTTCGAGCTCCGCCGGAGACCGGGAGCTCGAACTGGACCTCAATCAGAGACCCCAGCCCACCTGGTCGCTGATTCAGCGCTCACCTCCTCGGGTCCGCAGAGCCTTCACCGGACCTCGTCCCCACACAGCAGACGGCAGGCACCACGGCAGGCAGTCAGGGAAGCAACAAGTGGATCCGGGCAGCCGATGAAAGGTAGGGCTCGTCAGAGAAGTGCGGCCGCCCCGCGAGCCCGGCTGAGGCCCAGCGCCACGCGGGATCCCCGAGGCTCGCCCGATGGCCGCAGCCGCACCGGGCTCCAAGCGCACCACTCCGTCTCCGCCGCGCTCAGCAGTGTTCAGTCCAGAAATAGCTTGTGTAGGTCAAAGAGCCACAATTTCTGCACCGGAGGCAGGGTTCGCGCCAAGAAGGTGGCGGCAGGCTTAAAAAACAGGATTGTTGCGGTTCTTAGGATGATAATGAGAGGATTATGCCACCAAGCTGCCAGAGCCTCACAGGTGTGCGGCCATCTTGGTCGTGCGCCACCTAGCGCCCCCTGCCTCCAAATGTTGGAACAAAATGGGATGAGACCAGGGATGGAGGGCAAATTAAAGTGGGGGGTGCTAAGTCTTGGGGTGCGCTTGGGGGCTCCTTGTTGGGAGGACCAAAAGAGGTAGAGCAAAACTCCTATAGGAGTCAAAGAATGTAAAGTCCATCTTCAGATGAAGATAGATAGGGCAGGAGCAGAAGGAAGATGCGAACCGTTGTGCACTAGCGGTTTTACTCATGTCAGACAAATGTAAACATGCCCATTGCACGAAACAGAATGAAAATAGCAATGGAGCCTGTAATGTCTGAAGAGGGAACAGTGGAAGGGTGAAATAAGTCTAAGTAAGCTATTAAGGTGAAAGTGTAATAAGTGAATGGAACAGGAAGAAACTCCTACTGTATGGGAAAAAAACCATTAAGGGGCTCATTACGATGTTGGGCGGAAAGTCTCCGCCCGACACTGTCTCGGATTCGGTACCGACCGACTTACGGTGTGCGGTTCCGACCGCCGGATTACGATGCGACTGAACACTGTATGGTCGGAATCCCATTTTTTTTTTTTATATAGGTTTTATATAGCGCTAGCTAGACCCGTAGGTATCAGAGCGCTTTACATAATAGTGAACAAGACAATAATCAAGTCGCTGAGCATATGATGCAAGACATATTAGATTCAATTCCACACAAAATATATAAAGGGAAAAAAAGTTAGGCAATGAGGGTGATTACCATATGTGGTCAATTAGCACAGTATAAGTTAAGGGAGAGAAAGACATAATAGACAGTAGAGAAAAACAAAACAAAAATAATCGACTGTCACAGACTGTTTCTAGTCTTTAGAAAGAGAGAATATTTAAACATAGTTCAGTTTCCTCCTGTGTTAAAGTATTTGTGGAGGAGATGGAGTTTCATCTACCAGTACTCACACACACTCAAGGACACATCATAACACACTGAATGTCCCAAACACAAATTCATACACACACAAATTGACACTACTCCCACACACTCAAAGACACATTATAACACACTGCATGTCCCAAACACAAATTCACACACATACAAAATGACACAACACAGTTTTAGCAGGTGTCTGTCATGGACGTCAATTCACCAAAATGCCAGAAGTAGCGGAAGTGACATCACACAACCTTTGACCCAAATGACATTACATGAAGGGACATTATTTGACCTGATGCCATCCTAGGAAGTGATTGATGTCACTGAAATTATCAACCATGAAATACATGCAATGCTAATTATAAATGACACCTGCTTTTTATTTATGGAGAGGTGTGGTGCAGCGGCCAGGGCAGCTGACTTCGGAGCACAGGGTTCACGGTTCGATCCCCGGCTCCGGCGGCAGCTCAGCACCATGTGACTCTGGGCAATAGCTCACTTAATTTCCACTACGGCCCCCAGCGCCTTGAGACCCGTAAGGGTGAGTAGCTGCGCTATATAAAAACGGACTTACATATATATATATATATATATATGGTTATGTCAAGATATGACAAAGGCATAGATATCACCTGCACAGTTACAACCATCATATGCCGAAGGTGGTCATATGAAATACACCCTAAAATGCCCAAGCACAACTATGGAATGCTCAGATATTCATCATCATTGCTCTGCTATCCATCATCATGCTAAAGTGGCATACAATCGCCATACTGTACCATATTATGAATATTTATTTGCTACAGAAAATTACTGTTTGCTTTGCCCATGTCTCCTCCTTTTATCTCTCCCATTCACTCATTTCAAATCTCTGTCGTCATCGGGCCAGGTCAGCTCGTATTCACCTATCAAGAGTGCACTGGTTAAGAGTCCTAATTTTCTCTAGTCTAGACACCAACTGTACACCAAGATAGGGAATGGGTCCAGGTGTCCACAGTATCGAGTGGCTCCAGGCGATATGGGCTATATAGTTAGGCGACACAGAAAGGCTCATGGCCTGTGATTTATTCAGATTAATATAAAAACCCTAAGCTTCAACAAATTCCCTCAGGCTCCTTTAAAAACGGTGGAAGGGCCTCTCTGGGATTATCAATGGCCACAAAGAAGTCATCTACATATAATGTAATGACGTGTTCCTCTCCCCCAAAACACACTCCTGTGATGCCAGGGTGATCATTTAACCCTTTGGGCAAAAGGCTCCATAAAGAGCACGAACAGCAGGGGTGATAGGGGACACCCCTGCTGTGTACCCCACCGAATAGGAAAGGGGGCAGAACCTCTCCCATTAACTCTTACTGAGGCATGTGGTTCCCCGTAGTTGCTCAGCACCCAGGTCCTAAACCTTTCTCCAAAGCAAAATGTGTTAAAACCTCTGTCAGATATGGCCAGTAAACACAGTCGAATGCCTTCTCGGCATTGGCAGAGAAGAGCATCTGGGATCTATGGGCCTTTTCTATGAGATGTAAGATTCCTTTCATGTTGTCCGCACATTGTCGCTGGGGGATAAAACCGGCCTGGTTTGGGGCCACCAATCCAGGCATCAACGGCGAAAGACGAGCCACCAAGATACTCATGAAAAGCTTAGCATCGACGTTAAGCAAGGAAATTGGCCTATATCACCCACAGTGCCTTGGGTCTTTGCCAGGCTTAGATAGAGGCATCTAACATCGAAGGTGGAATCGTGGCAGGGCCCGTAAATGAGTTAAAGACCCTGGTGAGGAGGGGAGCCAACAGGGCGCTAAAAGTCTTATAAAACAGCACCTAGAAGCCATCCGGGCCTGGGGATTTAAGGAGCGTCACTCTCGAGATGACAGCTATACCCTATTCGATTCAAATCGGCTGTTCAAGTCCTGAGGCCTGGTCCATCGTCAGGCAAGTAATTTTCGCGTGACGCAAATAATGAGCTGGGTTCTCTGTCAGCAGGTCCTGCGCCGTATAAAGATTGGTGTAAAAGTCCCTGAAACGGGTGGCAAATGGCCCATCTTCCTCAATAAGGCCCCCCTCCTTTGCAAACAAAGATGTAACACCAGTAGCTTGCCGCTGGGCTTTAAGTTTGTTGGCTAACAATCTTCCGCATTTATTCCCTCATACATAGATGGTATGTTTAAGGTGAAGTAAAGAGTACTCTGCCTTATCAAGGTCGAGACTGGCTAGCTGTTTATGTGCGGCTTCCAATTGGCACCCTATTCTGGGAGCCCCTGTATTATGGTGAATGCGTTCTAACTCTTTTACTGGTCCTTGAAGTTGTGTTCGTTTCTCTTTCTGTAGTTCATTGTCTGCCACTGATATAGCGATAAACTCTCCTCTGACGACCACTTTTAGTGCGTCCCATACCATCGCGACTGGAACCTCAGGGCTATCAATAACACTGAGGTACTCCAAAATTGCCTTTTGAATTTGCCCTACTACCGCCAGTCTATGAAGTAAGATCTCTTGCAACCGCCAATACCAGGCACCCTCAAGTCGAGGGAGACTCCATAGTGGCCCAAAAGTGACATTGGTTCAATTTCTACTGACGTAACTGCCGCCTGAACCTCACGAGAGCCCAATAAATAATCCAATCGGGCATAAGACGTGTGTTCATGGGAATAAAAAGTATAATCCTTTGTGCTCAGGTGACAGTTCGGCCACAGATCCATCAGACAGACCCATCTCTCTCTCAACCAGAGAACCCCATCCGATTAGACCATTCTTGCCTCCCCCTTCTCTAGAGGCAGAATGGTTCTTGTGGTTATCAAAGACCAAGTTAAAATCGCCACTAACCAAAACCCATCAATCCTACGCTGTCATTGTGTCTGCCACAGCTCTGCGAATAAACTGTTCCTGTCTCTCATTGGGGGTATACAGAGAGCCCAGGACAACAGTGTGTGACCCCATATGTATCCTGTAAACAAGAAGGCGGCCCCTAAATTTTGCAACCTTAGTGCCTATCCTACCTCTGAAAGAGTGTGAAACCAAAATTGCAACCCCAGTCGACTTACTTGCCATGGAAGAAAAATACTGTTGTGGAAAGGTCCTGGTTTTAAGCCGGTGCCAATCCCTCGCTAGTAAATGCGTTTCTTGAAGCAAGCAGATATCTGTTTTCGTCTGTTCTAGGTAAGTGAGAATGGCCCGCCTTTTAACAGGGTTGTTAAGCCCCTTAACATTAAGAGTGACTACTCTTAGAGCATCCTGAGGCATATCAATGGCATAGACTTGTCATGCAAAATCTCGATTTCCCACATTCTCCACCCGTGCCGCTCAAAATGCTTATAGGCTATTCCCTATGTTTGCCTATGGTGGATTCGACTGAATTCACTAAGTCATTACTAATGAATTGTAAATCTGCCTTTTTAGTTTGCCTTGATGAGACTACTCCCCACGCTGAAATTTTAAATTCCTTTGCACAGATCACTAGAGATGTTATGAAGGCCTTATTTGTGGAGAACAAAAAATCTCATAGGGTTAAACAGGGCTGGTTTGACACCAAATGCACTAAAGCTCATAGTAACCTGAAACACGCTGTATATAAGCCCATTCGAAATCTACAAGAAATCAAAGTGGCTAGGGGGGAATACAAACACACCCTCAAAGAACGTAAATGCACACTAAGAGAAGAATTATGGGCAGCATTGCACAAAGCCACACTAATTAGAGACAATACAGCCTTTTGGAAGGCAGTGAATGCCCCTTCTTTAGCCCCTCGAAATCTACCATCCATAGAGATAGCCGTTACTGAGGATCAATGGGTGGATCACTACTCGAACATGTATAATAATAACGTACATGAGATTTTAATGGCTAATCCCCAACAACCTCAGGAGATATTGCCATCTATTCACCACCCCATAGATGTACTTTTCACCCTAGAAGAGGTTAATTGTACCATCAATGCAAGCTTCGGCGGGAAAGCTCCCAGCCCTGATGGAGTCCCTGCAGACCTTTATAAATCACATTTTTCCCTATGGGTCCCATTGCTAACTCAAGGAATAGCAGCATGTTGCTCTTCCGACTTTATAACAACATGGTCTGAATCAACACTGGTTCCAATTTTTTAAAAAGGAGACCGTCACAACCCTGCATGTCATCGATCTATATCTGTTAGATACTTTGGTCAAGGTGGTGGGACGTATTATATTGAACAGATTACAAGATTGGGCTGAAGATAAAGGCATCATAATTTAATTACAATATGGCTTCCGACATGGCCTAGGTACGGTCGAGCAGGGTCTAAATTTAAATATCCTTCTGTGCCTTGAGACCCTTACGGGTGAGTAGCGCGCTTTATAAACCCCCTGATTGATTGATTGATTGGGAACGTATACACTGGCCAAGCATGGTAGGTTATATCTGGCATTTGTAGATGTAACTGTAGCCTTTGATTGCATCATACACGAGAAATTATGGAAAAGTTTAGAAGACATGGGTGTGGAAACCCCTCTTATTCAGTTTTCGAGGCAGCTATATAGTGATGCAAAAGCAAGGGTACGATACGGGATTACTGGGGAGTGCATGGCCACTTTTAAAATCAGAATAGAGGTAAGGCAAGGATGGGGGGGCGCTAGGTGGCGCACGAGCAAGATGACCGCATTAGTGTGAGGCTCCTGCAGCTTGGTTCATTTATCCGGTAATTTATCCTTGCCAGGAGGTCCCATCACGCAGCCCGTGGTACCGGAGAGGAGGGTACGGTCTGCTGAACAGGCGATGTAATTCTGAAGCCTCCCGCACACCGCTACACGCCGCTGCAGCTTCTTCTTTGAACCACCGCTGGTGCGGCTCGGAGTGTCTGGATCTCTCGCCGGGCAGAGCGCAGTACGACAATACTGCGGCACCCACGTGGCGACTAGGCCCCACTCCTACTATGGCCGGAGCTTGCGGCACTGTGGAGCAGGGAGGTGAGTGCGCACCGACTAGGACCCCGTGAGCACTTGGCACCTCCGGCATGCTGCCACACAGAGTATTGACCATCAGAGGCAGCTTCCCACTCCCCGCTGCACCTCCTCTCCTTCAGCCGCAGCACGCCGTGTTCCGTGGGCGTGCGGGGCCGGTTGACTGCAGGCGCATAGACGCGGCCCACCTGCGGCGCTTTTGGCTCAATTTTGTCAGCGCATACAACAGGCTTTAATATGTGGATACATCATCGACGCCCTTGCTGAGCTCAGACGGTGCTGTGGCAGGACTGAACAGTCATCGTTGTCGCACCGTCCCAATGCCGCACACGGCGCCTGAAGCGTGGAAGTAACCCTCTTTCTTCCAACGACATCCTGCCCTCCTGCTTGCCGGTTTGCGCTAAATCCGCAACCAACAGAGACCGGGTGTATCCGCTGACACCACCTGTCCCTGGCCCAGCTTGCAGTGGGGAGATCTCTCAACCGGCAGGACCTCATTTAAGTTGTGCGTGCTGACCTGACCTCTTCATCCCCTTATTTGGCCAGCCTCTCACCTTTGGTACAGCGTGTGGCTTTGAGTGACTGCCTCTCACCCATCCACACCTCACAGCTTTGGAGGAAGACATCACGTTGCTAGCTTGCCATACCTCCACCAGCGATATTAAATAAGTGTCGGCCGTTGCGCCCTGCCCTCCTAGTCTCCATTGCCTCCTCGAAGCATATCCTGTTGCTAGAACGGCTTATCTGTACTGAAAAGCTTGGCGAGTTTCCTCCTAGGCAGATAAGACTGGTCTAGTGGCGCTGAATCGCATGGTGCTCTGTGGTCCCCCCTGGACTCAAACACAGTGGAGTGCACATACGCCGGCTTGCACACCCTGCATGAATCAACAATAGCGTGTGCGCCCTTACAGTGCCTGCCTTTCCCACCACACACCATTGAGGGAGGTTGTGCTGTTTGTTGATCCCTCAAAAACAAACGCTCTCACCTATCAGAGTCGACCAGAACCACTTCGTTGGTCATCTACACTGCCTAACCTCCATGCAGGGAGGCTCATCATTGTAACCCCCGCAGGCGACATCTTCACAACTGGTACAGAGGCATAACCATGGGAAAGGCAGATGCCAAACAAATCCGGCTGACATTCGAAGCCAAAAAGGGCAGCCGTGCGCAGCAAGACGATCATGAAAATGCCAATGAAGAGCTCGCACAGGGGTCAGTACCCCTACAGGATGATGACATGAAATCTTTACTCCTTGAGATGAGACAAAGTCTTACCTCGATCGCAGACAAAATTGACGCTATGAGCTCGATGGCCATGACGAGTGCATCAAAGAAACTGAACGTCGATTCTCGGATGCTGAGGATACCACGTCGCACATTCAAACACAAGTGACGCAAATGGATAAGCTACTTAAAATCATTGCCGCCAAAAATGAGGACATTGAAGCTCGCAGCAGGAGAAACAACATCCGGGTTCTTGGTATTCCGGAGAGTACCAATACAGGCCGTATGGAGGAGTTCATCGAAAGACTGTTGCGTGAAACAATTGGTGCAGAATCCTTCTCTCCTCAGTTTATAGTGGAAAGGGCGCACCGCTCTCTCGGCCCCAGACCTCCACCGGGAAGCACGCGGCGCCCTATCATCGCGCGGCTGCTAAACTATCGTGACCGGGATGTGGCCCTTAGGACAGCACGGGACAAGAGGCAACTCACCTTCGAGGGGAACACGTTCACCATTTATCCTGATTTTACAGCAACTGTGCAAGAAGAGCGACGTAAGTTTCTGCCCGCTAAACAAAAACTTCGCCAGGCGCAAATCGATTATGCCCTCATGTACCCTGCCCACCTACGGGTTACACATCAGGGCAAGCAACATTTCTTCACTACCCCGCAGCAAGTGGAAGACTTCCTGAAATGCATTAAACACCGCAACAACTCCCATTCTTCACAGGAATCACCGCCGAGACAGCCCTCTCCGGCTGGAGAATAATTGGAACTTTATGCAGGTCGTCACCACACTCCGAAGATGACGAGAATCTTTCTCCCTGCTACGACATATGAATGTAGCTGTGCAGATTCGTCGGATCGGGAAGGCTGAGATAAGGGACCTTCTGGGACCATATGGCACTTGGTACCGAGCACCCTCGCCCTCAATGAGTTTGGCCGCCCCAACACCTTGCAACTCTGAGGGCAGGGTGTAACCATGCATGCACCTAGGAGTTCCCCCCGAGGGCGCTCCCCCTATCTTGCTGCAGCCAAGAATGCAGACTGTTTCAGTTTTGTTGGGGACATTGGTGGGGGGAGGGAATGTTTTTTCTGGCATGATTGGGATGCTACAGTGGGAATGGGATTGTTCATGTTGTTTGACACAGCACAAGATGTACAATACAAAAGGCAGTTGCACTACAGATACCCTATCCACTTCGCATTAGCAGTAAGACCACAACGCTACACGTTAAACATCCTCTGGCTCTATGACAAACCCAGGGTCTAATCAACATTTACATATCCTTACTTGGAACGTTAGAGGATTAGGTGACCCACGCAAACGTCAGCGGATTTTAGCATATTTAGATCGGCACCAAGTCCACATTGCACTACTCCAGGAGACCCATCTCAATCCCAGGCATGACAGTACCTTTGCGCATAGATGGGCGGAACATAGAATATTCTCCTCTTACTCCTCCTACTCTAGAGGGACAGCCATACTCATCAAAAAGCAAACTTCATTTGCCCTCATTGGCTCAGATTGTGACCAACAAGGACAATACTGCATCACATGGGACAAGTTGGGTGCAGAGACCGTCACCTTAGTGTGCTGTTATGGTCCCAATATTGACACCCCGGAATTCTTCGTCACGCTAAGGGGGAAAATTATGGAGATAGGCTCTACTCACATTATCTGGGGCGGAGACTTCAACACCATTCTCAATCCTACCGTGGACAGATCTAATCCTTCACCTCATCTTTACAATAGGTTGCACAAGGCGCTACAGGGCATAGTAGCTGATAATGGATTACTTGATACTTGGTGCCATGTCCACCCGCAATCCACTGAAGGCACACACTACACGGCCTTGTACGCATCTTGGGCCCGCCTTGACTATTGTCTAGTATCACAGGGTTTAGGCCCGTCAATAACCACTGTAACTCACCTAGCGAGAACATACTCCGATCATTCCCCTGTAAGACTGACGCTCACCCCCCCGGGAAACAGCACTCCACGCAGTGCCTGGAGACTATCCCCTCTCACGTTACTCGACACAGCATTCCATACCGAATTAGGAGAGGAATTCACAGACTTTTTCAGAGAAATAAGGGGTCCGTGGACAGCGTTGATGTGGTCTGGGAGGCCTTTAAGGCCACAATCCGCGGATTTTGCATCTCAAAAAGTTCTGAAATCCTGCGTGATATCCAAAGAACACTGAAATGAAGTACACAAGACCCCAGGTAAGTACTCCATTTATTGTGTCCTTCCAAGGCGACTCCCGGGCAGCAACTGCCGTCCGAGGAACATCCCATTCCAGAATGGAATCCCCATAGCACGAGCTCACACACGAGCTCCAGATCCCAACACACCCCCCTTCCTTCACAATAATGAACAATAAACACAATAAATTAAAAGAGATGAGCAAATAAAGAAAGAAAAAAAAGAGAAAATATAGCAAAGCAAGAGACATAACTTCTAATACAATACTACAACAATGTAAGGCAGAAAAAATTTGCAAGGTAAGACATTACAACATCATATGATCTTGAAATTTGGAAGGAACAGATTTCAATCTTGTGGATGCACATCTTGCGGGAACATGGCTAGAAAGAACTGGTTGCCTTCCATGAACCTCAGTGGGTACTACCACAGAGGAGGAGTGAACACCAAATTTCTTATTGACATAACCCAGCATAGACTCGGGTACCACAGAAACAGCACTTTTGTTCCAAACCTTCCCATTCTCCAACACCACAACATGATCTTTCACCGCAGACACTCTCTTGGGAGCAAAAAAACGAGACTCGCCCTTGCGAATAAAACCAGGTCTCTTGATTCTCACCCAATCACCCACCTTCACAAACAAGGTACTGCGACTCCCAGGCCTAGTATCATACTTTGCTTGAGCGGCAGCCCTGATATCTACTACCTCAGCCAACTTCCCCATGTCCACCACTCTCCTGGACATCCAGTCTTTGTTCAATTTAGAGCCCGCTACTCTCCCCCTTAGTAAGGTAAAGGGAGCTATCCCAGTGCTAATGTGCGGGGTGGTCCTCACAGCCCATAGCATGTCACTGACAGCACGCCGCCAATGCAAACTATTGACCAAGGCCAGCTGCAAGTGTTCTTTAACGACACGGTTGAAGCGCTCGACTAAACCGTTGCTGCGGGGGTGATATAGGGACGTGCAAATGTGCTTTACACCAATGTCTTTGAAAAAGGCCTGCATTTCACTGGAGACTAACTGGGTTCCATTATCTGACACCAATTCCTCAGGAAAACCTTCCCTGAGGAAAACATCATGAAAAAATGTGATGATGGACAGAGAATTGACATTGTCTACAAATCGGACCTCCGGCCATTTCGACATGTAGTCAATAAGGACCAAGGCATATTTGGGAGAAATTCCAATGAGCCCGAAAGGGCCAGCAATGTCAAAGGCTAATTTGGACCATGGGGCGTTTTTAACCATCACTGGTTCAACAGGGGAAGGATGAGTCACTTGAGATTTGTCACTGGTGACACAAACACAACAGTCGCAAACATAATGTTCAACATCCTTATCTAACGCGGGCCACCAAAAATCCTGTCTGACCCTACGTTTCATGGCCCGAATTCCCAAATGACCTTCATGAGCTAAATCCAAAATTCTTTTGCGCATAGGCAAAGGAACCACTAGCAAACCACCTCTCCTCAATACTCCATCAACTACAGACAACTCCTCACTAACTCTCCTGTACGGAACCAGCTCAGAGGGGCAATCTTTGACATTAGGCCACATTCCGGCTAAAAGGTCAATGACCTTAGAGACCACAGCATCCTCAGAAGTACCATCCAACCACTCTCGTTCAGAAAGAGCACCACCAATAGTGTTCTCCAAAGAACAGACTGCACAAACTATTTCCAAATCGTCATGCGCCAACACATCCTCATCACATGAAAGTGGTAATCTGGACAAGCAATCAGCAACATAATTCTTAGCCCCAGCCACATACTCGAGACGATAGCGAAACTCATTTAATCTGTATTGCCATTTGGAGATGCGTGGTGTTGCTCTGCCACCACCTTTAGTGGTAAAAAGATCCACTAAGGGCTTGTGAACCGTTCTCAAAGTAAATTCGTTACCCCACAATTTTTTTTTAAAGTGTTGGACTCCCCACCACATGGCCAAAGCTTCTTTTTCGATGGTCGAGTAGGTGCTCTCGCCACCCCTTAATGTTCTCGAAGCAAAAGCTATTGTCTCTTCCCGACCATCACCTCTTTTTTGCATGAGAACTGCTCCTAGACCAAAATTGCTTGCATCAGTAGAAATGATGCATCGATCATTGATGTCAAAGAGTTTAAGGGGACCAGCATGTACAATCTCCTGTTTGATTGACTGAAAGTTGTTATTACAGTCGTCATCCCACACATATTTAACATTCTTTTTAACAAATTACGCATGGAAGCAGTTTTGCTGGAAAAGTTACTAACAAATTTGGAATAATACTCCACCAACCCCAAATAAGAGTGAAGCTGGTCTTTGTTCGCAGGTGTAGGTGCACCCTGAATGGCTTCAATGATCTTCAACTTAGGTTCAACCCCCTTGTGTGAAATATGATGACCAAGGTAATCAACACCCTCTTGAAGAAATTTGCACTTGTCAACCCTTAGAGTTAAGCCACTAGATCTAACTATGCTTAAAACATGCTTAACCCTCTCATCGTGTTCCGCTTCAGTCTTCCCATATATCAGAATGTCATCTTGAAAAAACACAACACCAGCAATGCCCTCAAACAAGTTGTTCATCAATCTTTGGAACACAGCTGAGGCGGAGGCAAGACCGAAAGGCATGCGTATGTAACGATAAGCCCCCTCAGGTGTGACGAAAGATGTGAGATGACGGGATTCCCTGCACAGCTCAATCTGGTGGTAGGCTGAGGAAATGTCGAGGGAGGTAAAGAATTTGGCACCACCCAACGTAGCCAGCATTTCATTGATGTTGGGAAGGGGTTGGCGATCAACCCAGATGTTGGCGTTGAGGTCTCTCAAGTCCACACACATTCTCAGAGATTTGTCGGATTTGCGTGCTAATACAATGGGAGCCAACCATTCGGAACCTTCAATAGGTTCAATAACCCCCGCAGCACATAGACGTTCCAACTCAAGCTTAAGTTCACTCCGCAGACTCAAGGGCACTTTGCGTACCTTATGAGCAACAGCTTTAGCGCCATCCTTGAGTATGATGCGATGTTGAAAACCCTTAAGTTTACCAAGCTCGCTCTTGAACACATCAGGATAGATATGCATCCACTTGTCGTTAGCTATTTGGGCAACAGTAGGGGCACAGGAGGAATCAGGAGTAGGTGCATCGTAAAATTGAATTAGTGCGTTACGGGACACCACCATATCGGGATGATTTGGGTCCAGTATAATGTTAAGGGCCCCCTGCTCATCCCACCCCAACAGGTTTGCCCCCTCTTCTACTACAAACACGGTTCCCCTTGTCAGATCAGTACCAAAAGCTAGACTTCCTACAAATTTTCCCAACACATCCACTCTTTTACCCCCATAAGCAAAGATCTTGATGTTGGACTGTTGCAATTGAAGACCCTCAAGTTTACTAAAATCCTTCATGTTGATGAGGGTAAAAGGAGAACCAAAATCAGCAAGAAAAGTAAGGCCAACTCCATTTACCCCGATTTTGCATGAAGGAGATTTCCTCTTCAGAGACCCACCCAAAGAAGATAGTTCTACAACACCTTCAGTATGTGACAATGAGGGAGACAACATTAACAATTCATAATGCTCATCATCGGAATCCAACGGGTCTTCTGCAATGGCTTTCACTACTTGTGAGGGATTTTTCTTAGCCGTGACAGCCTTACACATTCGAGAGTAATGACCCTTTTTTCCACAATTATAACACGTTTGGTTTAAAGCAAAACAAAACTTGGCATTTCCTAAGTGGGATTTGCTCCCACAACGGAAGCACATGGCTTCACTTCGTTCACTTCTGGATTTGGGGAAATGTGTAGTCGGGCGCACAACATTTGTGTTGGACCCCTTCAACGATTTAGCGATAGGTTTGGCATTTAACAATTTGACTTCGCTAGATGAGGCTGTACAACTCATTTCTTTTACACAGAATTGAGAATGTTCGATACTCTTGGCCAACGTGAGTGCAGTCTCTAAATCAGGATCATCTGAAGATAATAACTTTTCTTGGATTTTCTTGTTAGACGTCCTTTCAATTAATTGATCGCGAATGATTTCATCCCTAAACTCCCTGTAGTTGCAAGTAACCGCTAGACTTCTAAGAGCAGCGACAAAATCGTCAATGGACTCACCAGGAATTTGAGCGCGTTGTAGAAATTTGTGGCGCTCGAGGACAACATTTCTTATGGGACTGAATCTTTTGCTCAAAGTTTTTACAATGGAGGCATAATCGTCGACAATGAAGGAATCACCATCATCACCACCACTTACACGAGTGCTTACCATTTCCCAAGGTAAGGTTTTCAAAATGTTCCTACCCTCAGTGCCTAAATTGTAAATTAACAACGCTTTCTTTTTTTTTGAAGTGAAGGTTTCGCCATCAATCGCCTCTAAATATGCGTCAAATGTATCCTTCCACTGTTCCCACTGAAGAGGTGGTGTACCTGCAGTTTGCAAAAAGGGTGGAGGTGCGGTAATATGATCCATGACTTGGCGTGGGTGAGTTGCTGCCCAACGTCAACACAACAATACCTAAAAACTTGAAATGTATGGCTTGCAGTAAGTCCAAGGTGTGGCTATGCAGATAATAAGTAGATCAATAGGTACAATCCTCGCAAAATGTGGCAATTACAGATATTGTAAGGGCTGTGCCTATCAGCGAAGGCACGACAAAAAAATTAGGGTAGTGACAACTGAAGAACATTACACAAGCTGTGCCAATCAGCTAAGACCTAACAGGCATGTAAGGAATCTTCACAAAATGGCAGATAGTGATAGTGAATAGAGCTGTGCCTATCAGCGAAGGCACTTAGGTGAGCGCAACGGTGCTTCCTGCTTCAAGGAAGTATGAAACTACAGCTGTGCCTATCAGCAAAGGCACGACAGAAAACTCTTCGTTGGAGCACTTCGTTGCCGGGCAACACGGTGAAGAGAAATGCCCAAAATGGCCGCACGCAGCGAGATCACGCAGCGTGGAGCGGCGCCAGGCAAGTCAGGCAAAAATTCTTCGATGATGCGCGTCATGCGCAGTACATCCAAAACGTTACAAGGGAGGCGCGAGGAGCTCACCACGATTTCGCGCTCCCTCTGCCAAACAGCGACAAAAGTACCTGAAATGGAGGGGGCGATTAGGATCAACCTCCCAGGGACTCCAGCGACGGGAAGCAACCAACGAGGAACAGTCAACGTGGACAGCACCACAGCAGGGAAGGAGGAGCCACGCAGGACGGATCACAAGTCAGCAGGTTCACGGGAGGCCGAGGACAGGACAACTCTCAACTCGTCGCCAATGAAATGAAGTACACAAGACCCCAGGTAAGTACTCCATTTATTGTGTCCTTCCAAGGCGACTCCCGGGCAGCAACTGCCGTCCGAGGAACATCCCATTCCAGAATGGAATCCCCATAGCACGAGCTCACACACGAGCTCCAGATCCCAACAAACACTGAAGAAGCTAGAGGCAGAGCTCAAGCGACTGGAGACTTTGCTCTCTATTGGTGCAGACGGGAAGACCCAACGCGAGTTTCGTGAGAAACATTCGGACTACACGGACACTGCTGATCGCGAGACTACATTTAGAGGTAAATACTTGGTGGCTCGTAAATACAGAGAGGGTGAACGCCCCGGAAGGGCCCTAGCAGAGACTATAAGGAAACCCTGCTTCTCTAACTATGTCTTAGAAACTGTGGGTCCTGAGGGAGTACAGCACAGAAATACTACAGATATTTTAGATACATTCACCGCCCACTATTCTGGACTGTATACCTCCGGCAGGAGAGACCCTCACGACCTGGATGGCTACCTGGAGGATGTGGCCTTAGGATGGCTGGGCGACTCACAGAGAGAATTCTTGTGTGCCCCCTTTGAACTTGACGAGATACGGGAAGCCATTATGCATATGAAGTCCGGCAAAGCCAAAGGCCTAGACGGGCTCCCTATCGACTTCTACAAAGCATACATTGATCAGTTAGCCCCCATCCTTAAAGAGGTGTATGAAGATGCCCTCGAGTCTGGAACGCTTCCGCCTTCCATGAGAGAGGCACTTATTTCCTCCCTACTAAAACCCGGGAAGCCAGAGAATCACTGTAGGCCGTTGTCCCTCATCAACAATGATGCTAAAATTCTCGCTAAGGTCCTAGCGAATCGGTTAAACTTATTGATGGAGAAACTTGTCCTTCCTGATCAGGCTGGGTTCATCCCAGGGCGTGCGACCACACACAACCTGCGTACCTTCTTTTCCATATTACATAATGTGGATCCCAGCCTTGCGTTGGTGGCGGTCTTCTTAGACGCCACTAGAGCGTTTGACTCCGTTGAGTGGGACTATTTATTGGGTGTACTACGACGAATGGGCTTTCCTCCACTGTTTCTCTCTTGGATAGGTTTATTATATCGACTCCCAACAGCTAGAGTCCTGATTAATGGGCGGATGTCTCCAGCTTTCCCCATCACTAGGGGCACTAGGCTGGGTTGCCCACTTTCCCCCCTGCTTTTCGCCCCAGCGGTGGAGCCCTTGGCAGCCAGGTTGCGGCAGCACCACCAGGATAAAGCGTTGCACTGTAATTTGCGCCAGATACTTATATCACTCTACGCAGATGACATTACCCTTTACGTCAGAGACCCGCAACAAAACCTAAACCCGCTGCTGCGAGAATTCATCATCTTTTGGAAGTTATCCGGGATTCACATAAATTGGGGGAAGTCACAAATATTTCCTATTACCACTGCGGCCGTACAATTTCCCCTGGACTATCCACTGGAGTGGTGCGACACAGACATGAGTATTTGGGTATATTTATATCCAGGGATAGGGAGGAGCTACTGCGCCTCAACTATGGCAAAGCACTAGACCACATCACAAACTGTGTTACGTGATGGATCACACTTCCACTTTCTATGGCAGGGCGCACCTCACTAATTAAAATGGTCGTTCTCCCACAGTTGCTGTACTTGTTCCTGAATGTCCCGTATCACCCTGGTGGGCACTTCTTCAAAGCACTACGTTCAGAGATGATCAGATTAATATGGGGGGGAAACAAATCACGATTGCAGTGGAATATACTTACCAGACCATACTCGGCGGGCGGCTTTGATGTCCCTAACTTTGAACTGTACTACACATGTGCTGAGGCGCACTACGCCTTTTACTGGTTCCACCCACCCAAATATATGCCTCAGGTAGCAGCGGAGCAGTGGCTGCCTGACCCTGTCCCCTTAGTGGGCGTGATATGCGCCACTCCTCGGCCTCGGGACAAGGAACCTTCATCGATAATGTGTACGGTTGATGCCTGGAGGCGCATTCTGACCCTGTTAAAAGCTCCAATGCTTTATTCACCGCTACTTCCATTACTGTATCACCCCCAGATGCAAATACTCCAGGAGACAGGGTTTCGTAAGCTCATGGAACGGACGAAAATCACAACCTGGGGAGACTTATACCATAGTGGGACGTTCCGTTCTCTAGAGCAAATATTCCGTTAGATTCCGTCATCTCCACTAGACGTATTCCTCTATGTTAGGCTCCGACAGGGACTACGACACAATACCCCAGCATTCCCACTGGAGCCACCTACATTAGCCCCCCTGCATTTGATATTACAAGCTACCTCTCCTGGGCATGCTGTCTCTCTACTCTATCACACAATACACACTCAACTGGAAACAACCCCCTGCCCCGCCCGCGCACACTGGGAACTAGAACTAGGCCATGAGCTCTCAGACAAACCGTGGGCATATTGCTGTCTACAGACAGAACAAATTTCAGCGAGTAGCAGACTCCGCATTACGCACTTCAAATTTTTACATCGCTTATACTATACCCCAGCCAAAATGTACAAATTTAAGCTGAAAGACTCCGACAGATGTGATAGATGTGGCGCAGAAGGTGCTGACTTTCTCCACTTAGCTTGGGGGTGTCCGAGTATACATGCCTATTGGAGTCAGATCTTTGACGCTCTGGAGCAGATGACATCAGTGACCTTGGACCGCACACCTTTAGAGGCCTTATTGGGCTACACTGAATTAATGGACAAGCCATATCGGTGCTACCTTGCCATAGCTTTCTTAATGGCCAAGCGCCGCATTGCGTGCAGATGGGGCAGAGGGAGGGCGCCAAAATTCAAGGATTGGCTCACTGACTTAATATACTGTCAGGAACAGCTGAATAACTATGCAGAGTTGCTCCCTCCGGCTTCATGGCCTAAAGATATTTGGGACCCTTTGAAAGGCTACCTTATGGCACATCCACTAGCTGCTCCTGCCACAAATGAACAAATGTAACCGCTATGGGTGTATTACTCTAAGGTGATCGCAAGATGACTGTGCCGGGTACCCTGGGCCACTAGTCGATCTTCCCCATATTGTTGTACTAACTGCGCTGGGCAATGTCGGGGTTCCGGTACTTTGCTGTTGGTAGTCAATAATGTGATATATTGTAAAAGCCAAAAGTGAATATTGACTAGTACCATCTCACGGTGAACTCTCCGCTGAACTGTTGGGCCTATGTTCTAAGGATCAAGGGTAACGGTATGGACTCTGAGGACTATATTCCGTGCTATAGATTGCTTCTGCCTGAAATTTATACGATATGTAAACTGGTGCATTTGTGTCCGTGAAATGATGGCTTTTTCTTGTTACTGTATTTTCTTCTAAAAAAATCAATAAATACAACTTAAAAAAAAAAAAAAAGAAAACAGGTAAGGCAAGGATGTGTTCTGGCTCCCTTTCTTTTTACATTGTATAAAATGAATTAGGTCAAGTCCTGGCGAATCAGTGCCAGGACTTGCCACAAATAGACAGACGTTCGATACCCGCCCTGTTGTATGCGGACAACGCTGTTTTGATGTTGCGAACACAATTGGGGCTCCAAAGGGTTCTGTCTAGCTTTTCAACATTTATGCACAATTTGGATCTTAGGGTGAACACCTCCAAAACTTACATAATGAAATGTGGGCATGATAGCACATAATGCCGGGATATATTTATCGATAATAATAAGATTGAATTTACTAAAGGATTTTCTTACCTAGGCAATGTTTTTGACCAGAAGGGAACTTGGTCCCAGGCTGTTCAAGCAAGAAAACTATTATTTATGAAAGCTACTGCCGCACTAGCCAATTTTGCTAGAAAATTGGGGAAACGACCGGTTGTAGAATTACTACACATTTATAAAGCAAAATGCATCTCCACGGCTATGTACGGTGCAGGTGTCTGGGGCTATGAAGACCCTCAGCCCCTACAGTTAGTCGAGAATGCCTTCTTTAGATATTTATTGGCAGCCCCAAGCAGCACATCAACCTATATATGCCATTCTCAATTAGCGATGCCATATACATTCGGCCTTATAAAAATACAACCCATTTTACTGTGGCATAGGATATGGTCTAACTCCAAAACTGGTTTTAACCGGGATATTTTAAATGATAGCTTAAAATTACATCGGGCCACCAGCATCCCATGGCTGAAATATATTAAAAGTTTTATGAAAGATCTTGGGCATCCGGAATATTTTGAAGACCCTAGCACTTTAATTACAGTCTCAAGAAACAACCTAAAAAATTATGTGTTTGATGCTTCTTGAGACCAATAGATTTTCAACTGAAATATTAAAGACTACAGAACAGGCAAACCAAATGATGCTAACCACCTACACTATTCAACCGTATTTAAAAACTATGGGGCATATTAGCAAGACCGGCGATAAAATTATCGCCGTTTAGCGGCAGGAAACTGCCGCTAAAGCAGCGATAATTGGCTGCTAATATGCGTTATAAAATTCAATAGAAGCCCAGGTTAGATGTCCTGCACATCTAACCTGGGCTGTTGGAATTCTATAACGCTTATTAGCAAGCCCATTATCGCCGTTTTAGCGGCAGTTTCCTGCCGCTAAAACGGCGATAATTTTATCGCCGGTTTTGCTAATATGCCCCTATGTTAGGCGGTTTTGACAGGATGGGGTTGACCCGCTTTAGATTGGGGATCTTTCATAGGCTAACCAGTTTCCCCACAATGAGCGATTGGTCGAGTATTATGTGTATGTGCCCATGTGACGATAAGTCTCTGCAAACAACAATGCATGTTCTTTTATTTTGCAAATTTTACACTGAACTAAGAAAGAGATGGATTTTACCTATTTTAAGCCCGTAAGCAAGCGGACGGCATAGCAGGCACCCAGGGGGGCCAGGACTCTCAGCCCCAGAGACCAGCGCGCTACGTGAGCGCACTTCACCGGCTGCGCCAGGAGGCGTGAATACAAAATTGGAAGCGGGCTCCCGCAGCGCGGGAAGCCCGTAAGCAAGCGGACGGCATAGCAGGCACCCAGGGGGGCCAGGACTCTCAGCCCCAGAGACCAGCGCGCTACGTGAGCACACGTCAACGGCTGCGCCAGGAGGTGCGAATAAAAAATTGGAAGCGGGCTCCCGCAGCGCGGGACGCGCCCGGGCAAAGCCCGGGCCAAGGGCGGGCCCGTCCTTGCCCGTCACTGACCGGAGGTGGCCGGGCCGGGCTATACCGTTTTCATCTGCCAACGGTTATTTACGTATCTATTAGCAGACCCACATGACTCCTCAAAGTAAGTGAAGATTAATTTATAGCTTGTGGGGGACTGACACTGAGTTTGCGCACAGGAGTGCCAAGAGTGTTGTGTTGCGGCACCAAGACTCTGCAACTGCTTCGTGCCCTGTGTCAGCAGCTGTTGGGTGAGGTCCGGTTGGGTAAGCCCATTCTTCAAGCAGGTCATGGGGAAGAGGAAGGGCCCTCCCACGGGTTTATCCCCAGACACATCCAAGGGCACTATTGAATGTTTCCTAATAAAGGCAGTGGGAGCAATCACTAAAGAAATTGATAAAGCCTTGAGGCGGCTCTCGCAGGGCAGGACAATGGAAGGGGACCCGGCACTGGTAGCTGGAAATGTGGCTGAAAATGGAGCAGGAACTACTCTGAGCCAGGGGCAGGGGGGGGGAAGCAGAAGAGATTTGCGACCAAATTCAGAGTACCAGCACTAGTTCAAACAACCATGCAGCTGGGCAGATCACACGGAGCAGGGCCATGTTGTCTACTAGTCGATGTACAGATCAGAGTGGTCCGCCAGCCCCAAAGAGACAGCGTAAGGTGCAGAGGAAAATAGCGCCCAAGCAGCTGAGGGAAAACTCCAAAGATCCAGACTCTAGGGGCGCCATGGAATCGGGCAAGGATGCAGAAGAACTCTGGGGGTCTCTCAGGGAAAAAATTGTGACATTGGTGGCTGGCCTCTTAAAGGATTTCCTAAGTGAGCTATCAAACACGGTCACTGACATTAAGGTATCTTTGTCGAACATTGAGAAAGCGTTGCCCCCGGATGTTCAGTCCAGGCAAGATGCTGTATCTAACCACACCATCCAACAACAAGCAGGCTTGAATGCCACTCCACGCACGGAGATATGCTCTGAGTCCCAGATCCCATCAGTGGCTATGGACAAAACAGGGCAGGGGGGACGGGGGACAGGAGGTGGGGATGTTGAGGCCTGGCCAGCTGACCCAACATAGCAGGGAGCCGAATGAAAAAGGTAATCAGGGGGGATCTCAGCATCAGGGTCGGCGAGCCAGTGGCGCCGCTCAATTAGTCCATAACACACGGAATTTTCCAGTCATAGACCTCCCACCAGCATGTTGTCCATACACGGTGGTTCTAGTGGGGGTACCAGGGCGAGAATGCTCACAGGATGAGTCTAGCCTCCAGTAGATAAACAAGGTAACCCACTGGTTAGGAAAACACGTTGGGTTTAATAGCTCGGACCAAAGACATGTCTTGATGGCGAGAAGGGTGGCGTGGATTGGCAGGTCTCAGAAAATATTTTAAGGGGATAGCGTGATTGTCACGCTGAGGTACCCGTCAATGGCCCAGAAGGTTTTGTTTTCATCCTCGCAATCATTTATGGCAGACTCTGGGATCAAACCAGTACCATTGGGTTTCTTTTACAGACCCCCATCCAAATTCTTATCCCCCCATTGTGTGGTTACACAGGAAGCGGGCCCGAGTTGGAGTGGGGGCCCTTTGCAGTTAAGAAATGCTTTCGCCCCATTGAGGGACTTGAATGACATAGATTGACTTGCAGAGGGAGTGAGTTTGGTAAGAATGGAGGGCAATCAGACAAAACATACCAGGGATCAAAGGGGGAGGGAGGTAGCTAATGATGGGGGAATCAGTGAAACCCACGATGAATACAGGGACCTAAGGGAAAGCAGGTCTCCCAGTGCAGATGGGGATAAGAGTGATACCCCAGGCCCCCAGGTGAGGTGAAATCTGGATGACTTAAAACTTATTTCGTGGAACGTGGCAGGCTTATCGAGTAAGTTTCAGGACACGCAGTGGCTTCGTTATATTAGAGAGTTTGATATAATCGCCATCCAGGAAACATGGGAGCCAGTAAATACCTTCTTCTTAGAAGGGTACAAAACTTTTTTTTGTCCAGCACTAAGGTCTAGTGTAGGGAGAGCTAGAGGGGGCCTAATTATGTTCGTAGATTTAAGGATACAGGGGAGGTGGAAGTCTATCCCATGGGAGTCGTAAGTAGTACAGGGTCAAACATTGGTTAGTAAGAACTATCGTTTGGCATTTATCAATTTTTATAACGCTCAGCCAAACTTGCAGGGATTAAAACCCTTTGATGAATTAAGCACTCGCTTAGGGAAATTACAATCCGAAGGACGAGCCCAGGCATATTTAATAGTAGTGGGAGATTTTAATTGCCACCTGTGTCCTGATTTGAGGGTGACTGAGTGTGATTGGCAGGCATGTACACTAAATAAAGGGCCACACATGGAGCACACCAAGTCAGGAAAGGAGTTGAGTGTGCTTTTAAATACTTTTGGGCTGACCCACACAATGGATTTGATTGTCGGCCACCCAGATACACCTGTGCCCCCCACGTATAAGGGTAGAGGTTGTGCGTCATTTATTGATTTTATTTTTGTTTCACATATAGTGAGGAGGTTTATCACCAGTTTTAACATTTGGCATAGTATATTCAGTGACCATAATCCGGTAACTTTATCACTTGTTGCTCCACGACAGCATTTGGTTTCGCACAGTTTGACGGGGTGATTGATCTCTGCAACGGATCAAGGAAGGCGTCTGCGATGGGCGCAGGTCGACACAGTTGCTTTTAATGAATCCCTTTTTAGGAGAGGTCAGCAGGATATACAGAATTGTTTAGATCTAGATACACAGGGACAGGATTTAATCCAGACATTTACAGCTATTGCGCAATTAGTGGATAGCCTTTTAAAAGCACCTGCACCCACACGCCTCAGGGACGTGCCAAGATGGTTTGAAGGGCAATGCTCGAAGGCCCTTAGAGTCTTAAAGAAGGCCCTTAAACAATCACCCAGAGATAGGGGTTGGGTCATGACCTGCCGTAAAGTGTACAAACAGGCAGTTAGGACTCGGAAGCGCCAACTCCAATTGAAGGCTTGGGAAGATCTAGAAGAGGCCATTGAGCTTAAGGACTCCACCCGATTCTGGAAGGTTATAAGCACACCCTGTTTTAAAGATTCAAATAATCCAAGTCTGTCCCATAATATCTTACCTGAGCAATGGTTGGCTCATTATGAAGGACTGTATAATCAGCCCCTGAGAGGAGATGAGCCACAGTTACAAATTGGTGCTCAGAGAACGGACGTTATTTTTTTCACCCTGGATGAGGTGAGACTAGGAATAGATTGTCTTGCGCGGAATAAAGCCCCGGGACCAGACGGGATTCCACCTGACCTATTCCGTAGTAATCCAGAGGTATGGGCGCTGATCCTGGTGAGGTGCAGCTACATGCGTCAGTTGCAACAGAAATGCCTCCCCTCATGGTCCACGGCAACCATTGTCCCGATATTCAAGAAAGGGGATAGGAATAACCCACACTGTTATCGCCCAATATCCCTTATTGACGTGACAGCGAAGGTTCTGGGCAGAGTGGTATTGAATAGGTTGTCTGAGTGGCCAGAGACCCATGGAATAATAACGGATGTCCAATATGGGTTCCGTACGGGCAAATCCACGGTCGCGCAATGTCTAAATCTTTATTTGATTAATGCGAAGTACACAATAGCCAAAGGCGGGGGGCTTTATCTCGCCTTTATGGACCTTACCACAGCTTTTGACTGTGTAAATCGAACTAAACTGTGGAAGCTCATGGGATCACTGGGGGTGGACCTGGCCCTAATTAATGTACTAATGGCTCTATACTCCAACACCTCTGCTGCAGTAAGATATACACAAGAGGGGAAGACTACAGATTATTTTAAGTGTTTAAGCGGGGTTAGACAGGGATGTATTTTAGCTCCTTTTTTATTTACATTATATATTAATGGCCTCGACCTGGCATTAACCGCATTACAAGTAGACTCCCCTAAAGTAGGCTCAAGACCAGTCCCCGTTCTACTTTATGCGGACGATGCGGTCCTCCTTGCTCGCACACCTAAGGCCTTGCAGATCCTATTAGATGGGTTTGTGGGGTTCATGAATGATTTGGATTTGACACCTAATTTAACTAAATCCTACATAATGGAACTAGGGAAAAGGAGCAGGAAGGCGAATTCCTACGTAGTCGGTACACATACTCTGGGGAAAGTACCGGCCTTCTCATATCTAGGCATCTTGTTAGATGAAAAATTGAGTTTTAAACAGCTAGTGGAGAATAAGTGTCTAGGTTTGATAAAGTCCACTGGAGCAATTACATCCTTTGCTCACAGGTTAGGCAAGTGGTCACCTGGGACAATCTTAAAATTGTATAACTCGTTCTGTAGTTCAAAAATTTTATATGGAAGTGAAGTGTGGGGTTTTATTAGGACAAGTGAAATACAAAGTGAAGAAAACAGGTATCTTAGGCGGCTACTGAGAGTTCCCCAAAGTACTCCCTCGTTCATTGTTCATGAGGAGCTGGGGTCTAAGTATATTTCTGACCTGGTGGCAGTGAAACCCCTCCTGTGTTGGGTGAACAGGTGGTCCAATGAGGAGACAGGTTTTAACAGGAAAGTAATTCAAGACTGTCTCGCCTTGGATCATGCGTTAAAAATCCTGTGGTTGAAATATGTAAAGGATTCCTTTGCTATGTTGGGCAGGGCAGAGCTGTTCTCTCATCCGGATAAGGTGAGCCCATGGGATAAAGTGCTTATTAAAGATCAGTTTTCTAAATTAATTGGGGCCCAAAGGGAGGAAAACGAATTGAAAAAGCCCTCGGTTAGAAATTATGGGGCATATTATCAAGGGCTTTATCGCCGATTTAGCGGCACTTTTTGCCGCTAAATCGGCGATATTTTTAACGCCCTATTAGCAAGCTGTCGCTAACAGGCGTTAGCGACAGCTTTCAGGCGTTAGAGGCCGGGAATTACATCGCCTTGCATGTCAGCGATATTTATCGCTAATGACATGCAAGGTAGGCGTTCCCAACCTAACAGCGACTGAAAACAGTTGCTAACATCGCTATCGCCTATTAGCAATAACCGCGAAGCGATAAAAATACGCGCGCTAACCGCGATTAGCACTGGTTTTTTAGAACTGGTAAAAGCATGACTTAACAATAATAGTCAATGGGAGGTGCATTGCAAGGTTAAGTCCCCAGCATTAGCGCGAGGAATCTATCGCTGGATTTCTCGCGTTATTGCTGGGTTTCGCCTCTATCGCTGGATATTTTATCGCATTGGAGATAAACTTTGCTAATAGCATGTTATCTCCGCGGTAATATCCAGTGATAGCCGGCGATAGAAAAACGCGCGCTAAGCAAGCTTTGCGATAATTATCGCAGGTTCTTGCGAATATGCCCCTATATTTTAGTCATGTCGACACAAAGTATAGAACCATACTTAACTATTATAGCCAGTGCTCATGACAGATTTTTAATCACACGGTTTAGATTGAACTTGTTGCACCACTTACTGGCTGTACCGGCGGGGTATACGGCACCCTCAGAACAAAAAGGACCCTGTGGCTGCGACAATAGGTCTCCACAGGATACCCTTCATTTTGTTGTTTTGTGTCCGTATTACTCATTCCCGAGAAGAGTGTTTCTTAAGGGGCTTTTAAGGAAACATAATTTTAAGCAGGCCCGGGTGGCTTTACTTTTTTTTAAATTGTCCCCCGATGCTCTTACATTATCATGTGTCTCGAACTTTTTAAGATCCGCTCTAAAGCTAAGAAACTCTAGGGGAACATAAAAGTAGAAGACCTTTAAGTACTTGGCGCATTAGTTGGGACAGTGTGTGGTGCACCTTTTTTATTGTTTTTAATGTTTTAAGAAGTTTTGAGCATTGCTTTTTATGTTTAAGCGGTGCCCTGACTGACCTGTCTTCTTTTCTTATTATATGTTGATCAATGTACTGTATCGTTGTGCTGATGAACGTGTATCTTTTATGGTCATATCTTTTTATATGCCGAATAAAGATTATTATTATTATTATTACCAATTTTAAGGCTGCTTGGTCTTAGAAAATGTCGGCCAGCGTTCCTAGTGCTACAATTTTTAGAGAATAAAAATTTTACAAGGTCTATAGCTTGTTATTTGAAATCTGTACTAAAATATAGGAAAACTATTGGCACATGAATTCCTTAAAAGTTCGTCACTTACAACTAGGCTTTTTTAACATATGATACGGTTAGTATTTTTAACGATTTTTAATGCAGAATTGTTTAATAATCACGTGATTCTATGTGCTTTTATGATTTTACTGTAAAAATAGAATAAAGCTTATTTGAATTGAATTGAATTGGGTGTGAAAGCCCCTACACAGATTTTATATATTGCAGGATCTAGGCGGTCGCCTGCTCTCGTTCAGGCTTATTCTGTGTCCGGTTCCATATCCAAGGATGATCCAAAGCTGGGCCATCTGGGTTTGACCCCAGCCAAATGGAAAGTGGCATACAGCGTACCACAAAAAACGTAAAAGATAAATAATAAAAATGTAGTGCATTTCACTGATCTGTCAGCAGTTCCTTTGTCTTCCACGTGTCCTGTGCAAGAGTTTGCACCACATCCTGTCTCAGTGCTCACATGTGACAGGTTTCAGGAAAATCCTCTCTTTTCTCGGTGGGGCCCTCCAGTAAGCCCTGCTCCTTCACCAGATATGCCGTATATTTGTCAATATCCTCGGCCTCTGTGCACCAGATGTCTCCTGGTTTGAACGAACTGTCTGCCGTCCTGACACTGTCTTCGCTCTCAGGGTTGTAGATCACATTATAAAACACTGTTCAAAACGTCAGGTGGACTAGATGTCTTCCAGAGAAATGCAAGCCTTCTCTTTGATGTGGCAAGGCAAGTATGACGAATCCAACTGTGCCCTTAGCTTTAAACCGCATGAACACACACCCAAGAAGGCTCAAAACACATATGAGTGTGATTTCATGAAGCCTCGGAGGGGCTGCGCCGGCGGGTATTTACCTTCCTAGATCAGGCGCACAAAGTTGGCACAGTGTGCTCGGCACCTTGGGCCTTGCTTCGGGCTCTTGGAATCAACAAACATTGTCATGCTTGCTGGTGTCAAGGAATCTGATGAGAAATTTAAAGAGAGCCCTGCCCAGCTTTGGAGTATCAATTATTGCCTCTGAAAATATCTTCTCCAAAATATTGTCCAGCCATCATTCTGTGGACAAACTTTTGAGGGTCAAAAAGGACACTCTGGAGCTTAATTACAAGCCCATTGCGCCGCCGGGGCGTCACATTTAACACGGGAAAAAGTAAGGTACCGGCGACTCAAGGGGCTTGTAAATAAGCCCCTCTATTATTTAGCTGATCTGTACTGGGCTGACTGGAGATGGGCCCAATGACAACCTCTTACAAAGTATTTCCTAGGTCAACCAGCGGTTTATGTGTATAGAATATTATGGGAACTCTGGGGCCGATTACGATGGCGGTCGGAAAACCATTCCACCCGCCGTGGCAATGGGAAAAGACCGCCCGCATGGCCTGCGGCACCACCACCGATCACATTACGATGCACTGCTGGAAAAATCCGACCGCCGCGGTCAGAACCCAAGAACCACCAGCGGCGCACGTGCAGAAAAGGCGAAATACCCTCCACGGCGGTCGGATTCATTGCGGAAAGCTCACAAACCGCCGATACACAGGCGGAATTTCCACAAGTGCAATTATGATCTTACCGCGGTGCCTGCGGTACGACTGCTTGTTTCCAACCGCCGCGAATTACAGCAATGATGAATGGGAGAGCTGGAGGAATGACCATTGCAGTCCGACTGCGGTGTCCGCGCGGAAATAGTAATGGCGTTCGAAAGCAACTACACCAAAAAACCACCAAATGTGGCTGTGTATCTGGCTCAGCCAATAAAAACAGCTAACACACCCCATTGACACATGCCCCTGGCAAATAAGAACTACAAATCCCAGCTCAACACAGACAACACACCTGACATGAATACTCAGCTTGGACCCACCCACATAGCAGACCATAAAACCAGCCCCTGCATGACCACAATTCTTTGCACAACTCCAGAACTGAAGGGCCCAACAATATCACACAAAGGATAGGCAACCCTGCACACATCACACCATCACAAACACACACACACCACACACATCACCACCACCACCACCTTCAAACCTGCACTCTTAACCACACAGCACATCACACAGGTGTGGAGAGGTGTGGTGCAGCGGCCAGGGCAGCTGACTTCGGAGCACAGGGTTCACGGTTCGATCCCCGGCTCCGGCAGCAGCTCAGCTCAGCACCATGTGACTCTGGGCAATAGCTCACTTAATTTCCACGACGGCCCCCAGCGCCTTGAGACTCGTAAGGGTGAGTAGCTGCGCTATATAAAAACGGACTTACGTTTTTTTTACCATGGCACATAAGATGCCCAAATTCACTGATGGTGAGTTGTCAGTCATGGTGGATGAGATAATAAGAGTTGAGCCATATATTTTAGGAAGCAGGGTCCAACAGACCCCAGCAGCCAGGCAAAATCAAATGTGGCAAAGGATAGTTGACAGAGTCAATGCTGTAGGGCAAGTTCCACGCAACAGGAAGGAGATCAGGAAGAAGTGGACTGACCTCAAGAGCAAGGTCAAGGAGAAGAACAGCAAGAACCGTGAGCTGGCAAACCGGACTGGCGGTGGCCCTCCCATTCCACCAAGAACATTCAACGCATGGGAGGAGAAGGTGCTTGGCATACTGCACCCAGAGAGCTACCCTGGAATTGAGGGGGGAATGGAGGCTGGTAAGTACCAACAAAAGTCTGCCATAATACTGCTATGTAGTAGCTTGCACAACTAAAAAGCAACACCTCCTACGCCCAAATGTACTCATGTCCACCACACTCCCCCCAAACAGGTCTCACAGATCCCACAATAACTCCCTCTCATTCACCACAAAGGTACATAACAATATTTACATGGGGGCCCATGTACAGGCAGCCAGCACTACAACTCCCAACAGGCCCCCTTGTCTCACAGCTGAGCAGGATAGAGCATTCCCCACACCCCCAAGCATGGGGCAGCCATTTCCCTCTAATGTGTAACCTTACAGGTAGGTAGGCATCTCAACAGGGAGGGGTCTTTGTGGCTGTGAAGTCTGCACTACAACTCCCAACAGGCCCCCTTGTCCCACAGCTGAGCAGGATGGAGCATTCCCGACACCCCCAAGCATGGGGCAGCCATTTCCCTCCAATGTGTAACCTTACAGGTAGGTAGCCATCTCAACAGGGAGGGGTCTTTGTGGCTGGGAAGTCTGCACTACAACTCCCAACAGGCCCCCTTTTCCCACAGCTGAGCAGGATGGAGCATTCCCCACACCCCCAAGCATGGGGCAGCCATTTCCCTCCAATGTATAACCTTACAGGTAGGTAGCCATCTCAACAGGGAGGGGTCTTTGTGGCTGTGAAGTCTGCACTACAACTCCCAACAGGCCCCCTTGTTCCACAGCTGAGCAGGATGGAGCATTCCCCACACCCACAAGCATGGGGCAGCCATTTCCCTCCAATGTGTAACCTTACAGGTAGGTAGCCATCTCAACAGGGAGGGGTCTTTGTGGCTGTGAAGTCTGCACTACAACTCCCAACAGGCCCCCTTGTCCCACAGCTCAGCAGGATGGAGCATTCCCCACACCCACAAGCATGGGGCAGCCATTTCCCTCCAATGTGTAACCTTACAGGTAGGTAGCCATCTCAACAGGGAGGGGTCTTTGTGGCTGTGAAGTCTGCACTACAACTCCCAACAGGCCCCCTTGTCCCACAGCTCAGCAGGATGGAGCATTCCCCACACCCACAAGCATGGGGAAGCTATCGCATTGCTCTCCCAAAACTTACACGTAGGTAGTGACTGCATGTACACCGCCATCCTCATCTAAATGCATGTAGCCACATAACCACATCAGCACTAACATGTCAGCCAACTTGGCATAGTTTTAAATGCTACACCCAGCGTGCAGACATCTAAGTGCACGTAACTTACACATATTTTGAACACATACTCACCAAGTCACAAGTGAAACAAATGCATCCCACAATTGTGCACAGCAGAGAGTGCAATGTGGAAGTGCCATGGTGTCTGAGCATGAAGGCCCATCTCAACACCAAACATGCATGGTCTACATGGAAAAAAGGAAAGTACATGTGATTCCAAAGCTATGTATAACATGACAATGGTTCCTTCTAGCTCTGTTGAAATAGATTACATGAACAGCTAAATGAAAAGACGCACAACAGAAATTTGATGTCACGCAATTAGGTAGATGAGGACATGTCCGTGTAGTTACACTATCTGTACACTGCACCACGTTTCAATTCACAACGGACACCATGGACTAATCAGGTATGTACCTCAACGTCATGTCATGGTGCACAGCATATAGCAGGCATACAAAGTCATTGCATTGTAAAGTGTGTGTTGTATCAAATGTCTCAAACAATTGTCTAACATCAAGCTTGTTGCGTGCAACTCAATTACCATATCACCTCTGTTCAACAGGAGATCAACAACTAACTGCAGAGGATGACACCAACATGCGGAGCCAGTCTCCCCCCCTGGAACGTGGACTCTCGGATGCAGATTCCCCAACAGTCTCGGACGAGGATTCTCAAGCTGGCCCCTCTGGTGTGGCAAGGACTAACATGTCTCAAGCCCTCATTGTCCCCACCACCACCACCACCACGGCAAGAACAACCGTGCTGCCCCCTGCCACTACGACCTGTGTGGCCTCCACCACCACCACCACCACGACCACGGCAAGAACAACTGTGCTGCCCCCTGCCACTACGACCTGTGTGGCCTCCACCACCACCATCACCACTGCTGTCTGCAACACACGCCCTGCCACGGTGGTTACCGACACCACCACACAATCACAGCATGCCAGGGAGAGTGTGCCAGTGCGTCGGGGGACTATGCCACAGGTCCGTGTCAGGACGGCAGGTGGGAGTACAACTGGTGCAGAGACACTGGAGGACAATGACCCTGAATCCCTGGCCACCATTGCAAGAGTCCTTGGTGCCTACCAAGAGAACCATGGAGAAATGGGCCAGCTTGCTGAAGACATGCATGAGATCCGCCTGCTGCAGCAGTCCATGGACACACGGATGGGCCAACTTGTCGACCTTGTTGGCCAGCTAGTGGGTGTTCTGAGGGACAGACTCCCAGCCCCAAGTGCAGCTCAACCCCCCTCCAGTGGATTGCCTGCTGTGCAGCCCAACATTCCAGCTGCAGCCACAGAGAGGGGTGTGCAGGAGGAGAGTGAGTTCTCAGACACCACTGACCCTGCAACAGATGCCCCCCCTCCCAAACGCACCAGGGGCCGTCCGAGAATCCACAGGGGAGGATTTGGTGGCAGGCCACCATACCAACGCCACTCACAGAGCCAGCCATGATGGTATCTTGTTGTTCCCCTTTGCATTGACTGTTGACTATCCTTGCCCACATTGCCATGTCGATGGCCTGAGTCTGTTGGACTGTGTGACTTCAGCTTTGTGGTGACTACACTATTTGTCTCAACTACCATGACTGACAACTCATTTATTCACTGTTTACATTTATGTACATATCCCCGTCACTTGCACAAAAACTAAATTCAAATAAACACTCTTCACATACCTATGTCTGTGTGAGCTACATGTTTATTCCAGTATGTACAGTGACAAATCAGATTTCAATGTTCCAACAGCTGTGAAGCAGAGGAGGCATTCAGAGGGTGAATGAACCTAGAAAGACACAAGAGAATGACATTTACTTATCAGGTGACGCCTTTACAGCAGAAACACAACACTAGGCATCAAGGTACAAAAACAAGCACCCATGGCAATGGTCAACAACCTCAACATACACATGATGTACCTGGATACAAATACCCTGTGCCACACACATCATCCCTTATCACACACACAACAACAGCCATCAGTTAAATTTCTCTATGCCTTGATACTATCATCCAAGCAAACACACAATGTCACTATTCTACAAAGTCACTTACATTCAAGGGAAGTAGTTGGCAATGAGCTGTTGATGCAGGTCAACACCTTCCTCTTCACCACTATCGTCCGCACTGGAAGTGTGTGGGTGTGCAGGAGGGGGCATTTGCTGCTCATCGTCATCCAGGATCAGCGGAACGGCTTTGCGCAAGGCAAGGTTGTGTAGCATGCAGCATGCTACAACTATCCGGCACACCTTTCATGGGGAATACAACAGTGCACCTCCGCTCTTATCCAGGCACCGGAATCGGGACTTCAGTAGGCCAAAGGTGCGCTCCACCACACGTCGTGTCCTACCATGTGCCTCGTTGTAGCTGACTTCACCCGGGGTACTTGGATTCCGCAGTGGACTCAGCAACCACGGCCTGTTGGGATACGCTGAGTCACCTAGGTGTGACATACACAGAGAAATGTTGTGATACAAACAGTTGACGAGAACAGCATGTCACACACAGCACACTACTTGACTCAGTGTACTCACCTACAAGCCATGCACGCTCTGGATGTAGATTTTCCATCAGCCGGGGTACAATGCTGTTCCGCAGGATGTAGGAGTCATGGGCGGAGCCAGCAAATCACGCACAAACATGGCTGATGATCATATCAGCTTGGCATACCACCTGCACATTTATGGAATGGTAGTGCTTCCTGTTCCTATACACCTGCTCACGTGCCTGTGGTGGGACAAGGGCAATGTGTGTGCCGTCAATGGAACCAACTACATGAGGAATGTGGCCAAGGGCATAAAAACCAGCCTTCACAGCAGGCAAATCTGCTGTATTTGGGAATCGTATGTATTGGTCCTTGTATAGCATCATTGCGGACACCACATCCCAGAGCACCATGCTGAATGTGGCTTGCGACATCCAACCGGCGCTGGCCACCGTGTATTGGAAAGAGCCCGTAGCGAAAAAATGCAGCGCTGCCATGATCTTCACTGTTGGGGATAGGGCAGTTGGATATGTTCGTTGAGGCCTCAGATGGGGCTCCAACTGAGCACACAGCTCTTGTAGTGTAACGCGATCCAGACGAAATTTCCGGATGATGTCCACATCCTCCATGTCCGCCAGGACTGTGAAAGGCCGGTGCACATTTGGTCGTCGCCTACATGAAATGGGAGAGGACTAATGTTATTCAAATTACACAATGAGATGTGTCCGACTTCTCACATCTTGATTCACGCAGCAGAAACAATGAACGTACTCCAACAATTGCTGAATCCACAACTCAGATGCAGGGACACCTTCACCACATGTGTTTTCACAAGTGGACATGTTGTACATACTGAGTACCCCAAAAACATATTCAGAGGTTGTGAATGGTACACCAATACATCTGGTGTCCCCAGGCCTAGGAGTAGGTGACACAGCAGAGGTATGAGACAGCAACACTGCTGACTCATGTGTAGCTGCTTTACCTGCCACACCTTCTTGCTTAAGTTGCACAGACCACTAGTTATCACCACAATGTTCACAGTGTGTGTAAGCTGATCACATATCCTACTTAAATCAGCTATGGGCACAGTAAAATACCACCATTATGTGTTCAGGCAATCATTACTGTTGTTTGATTACCCATCTCACACATTAAGTCAATTTCAAAGATGAGACAACATCATACAACCAATAGATGTACATCCACACACATATCATAGGTGACGTGAGTAAGTGCTTGTCAATGCATGTCACATTTTCCACAGACATGGCATGTGTAGGCATCAGTGAGTTGAATGTCACACCAGCATTCATTGTACAAAACAAGTGCAGTAAGACACTATGGAGGCATAGTGTTCAATTGTTAAATCTGTCCATTGCCATTGCTAGTGCATAATGTGTCCATAACTGCGGTAGGCGTGCACCGCCACCGCGGGGCCGCTCATTGGCCACAATTGAAAGATGCAGCATAGCGGTAACGACCGCCTGTCCTCCGCGGTGTGATACCACCAATGCCATTGCAGCCAATGGTACCCGCGATCGCGGTAGTGGACTGCTACTTTGGATACCGCGGTAGGCGTGCACCGCCACCGCGGGGCCGCTCATTGGCCACAATTGAAAGATGCAACATAGCGGTAATAACCGCCTGTCCTCCGCGGTGTGACACCACCAATGCCATTGCAGCCAATGGTACCCGCGATCGCGGTAGTGGACTGCTACTTTGGAAACCGTGGTAGGCGTGCACCGCCACCGCGGGGCCGCTCATTGGCCACAATTGAAAGATGCAGCATAGCGGTAATGACCGCATGTCCTCCGCGGTGTGACACCACCAATGACATTGCAGCCAATGGTACCCGCGATCGCGGTAGTGGACTGCTACTTTGGAAACCGCGGTAGGCGTGCACCGCCACCGTGGGGCCGCTCATTGGCCACAATTGAAAGATGCAGCATGGCGGTAATGACCGCCTGTCCTCCACGGTGTGACACCACCAATGCCATCGCAGCCAATGGTACCCGCGATCGCGGTAGTGGAATGCTACTTTGGAAACCGCGGTAGGCGTGCACCGCCACCGCGGGGCTGCTCATTGGCCACAATTGAAAGATGCAGCATAGCGGTAACGACCGCATGTCCTCCGCGGTGTGACACCACCAATGCCATTGCAGCCAATGGGAACCGCGATCGCGGTAGTGAAATGCTACTTTGGAAACCGCTGTAGGCGTGCACTGCCACCGCGGGCCGCTCATTGGCCACAATTGAAAGATGCAGCATAGCGGTAATGACCGCCTGTCCTCCGCGGTGTGGCACCACCAATGCCATTGCAGCCAATGGGAACCGCAATCGCAGTAGTGAAATGCTACTTTGGGAACCGCGGTAGGCGTGCACCGCCACCGCGGGGCCGCTCATTAGCCACAATTGAAAGATGCCAGTCAGGTGGACCAATTGCAGCAGCTGCCTGCCACTGATACCAACACAGGGGCCTATAAATCTCTCTGGGAGAGCCACACATTTCACATGCATTCAGACACTGCTGACTGCCATTCCTCTCCAACTGCATATCTTGCTGTATCCTGGACCCAGTGATGGCGAGAACAGAGAATGTCAGGGCCCATCCCTTCACTACAGAGGAGCTGGAGCTTCTGGTGGACGAGGTCCTTGCACAGTATGGGAGGCTTTTTGGTGTGCCAGATGTACTGGTAAGTGTTCCTGATTCCAAGTGTGAGAGTGATCGAAATGATAGCATGATGTTGCTGTGCAGTAGTATGTGCCTGTGAGTGCAAGTCGATGTACAGGCATCCTAATAGTTAACATGGCATGCTCCATACATGTTCTGTGTGAATTGAATTTGATTATGTGTAGAAAATGGACACTCCTACAGCCATTCTTGCACAAACTTAATGAACATGTTGGTCTGAGACTAGGTGATGTAAATATGTGTTACACTGCCATGCATGCTAACTTCATGTCAATGGTGTCTGTAGGCTTATTTCCACACCTACATAAGTTGATTGAAGGTAGGGGGAGACATGCATTTTTTAAACAGCCACACAGATACGATGGTGTTCTGGAACAGTACAAGTCGGGACTGATTTTTACTGTGCCATGTTATGTGACTGTCCACTCACTCTTCACAACCTCATATGTGACTGTTGAAATGTATATTGGAATGGAGCACTAACTAATGTGTGTTGCATATTTCTTAATTGCACTATGTAGATGTGAGCATCATGCACAATAGTCCAATGCATGAGTGGAACCCACTTGATGTTAATGCAACTATGACACTTCACATCAATGTAAGTAGTAGATGTCATCCTTACATTGATTTGAACATGTGTTCGGTCTCGCATGTGTTGGCACTTTTCACCCTCTCATGCTGTACATCCATGTGATTCATCTGAGGGACCATGTTGAACCGCACTGTGAGTTCCTCTGGCCTGCACAGACACTGTCCAATGTTACTCTGAGCCATGCCTCACTGGACTGAGTCAAACATGTGTTTAGTCCACACACCTAATACTCACTGAGCCATCATAGTCCTGAGAATTGCACAATCGAGGACTTAACATTGTGAGAAGGGCGTGATAATTCAGATTATGTCCCAAAATGTTTCCTGAAAAATGCATTGAGCCATTCACAGGCCAAGGGCATCGAGGGGTGTGTAGTGGTGGACATAGTGAGTCTGCCACTACACTTCATTAGCACTGTATTGCATGTCATGCTCACTCACATACTGCATCACAGTTGAGGGCCTTCTGCACATAGCTGTCTGTGCTGCCATTGTGCATGTGTATGAGATGGCCATGTACTGTGTGCCGCGTCATACATGCATTCATTTCTATGTGGTATTGTAATGAACATGTACTATGTGTCATGCTGTATGGCCTCTGATGAAGATGTAGCGATTTGTGTGCCATGCATTTATGTTCTCCTGTGCTGACACACAGTGTGAATGACACAGGGTCACTGATACTTCCTTTTCTTGTCTCCTATGCCTGCAGCTGAAGGTCCACCAGCGTAAGGCCGCATGGAAGAACATTGCACGGAAGGTGCGGACTCTGGGTGTATCCAACAGACGGCACACACACTGCCACAAGAGGTGGGACGACATCTCCCGTCTGAGCAGGACCATGGCAGAGATGACGATGGGGCTCGCCCATCGCAGTGGCAGGTTGGCGCGCCGAACCATGACTCCACTAATGTCCCGCATCTTGTCTGTGACACAGCCAGAGCTGTATGAACGTTTGAGGGACCATCAGCAGGGAGTTAGTGGTGAGTATTCTGCATAGGCTGACTTTGGGTGTGAGTGACTGCATGAATGGCGACTGGGAGCCCTTGCTGATCTTGCTGCTGTGTAAATTTTTAGGAACTACTTCTCAGTGGCCTATGTGTTCAGTGCAGGTGTCATGTATTTTCCCATAGATGGACTTGATCATGTGTTTCATACAATGGCCCTTGACATTGCTTGATGAGATGTGGCCTTATGACATCTTCTGCATTCTGGGTGTCATGGACATCACCAGGCAGTGTACAGCAGTGTGCATCATGTCAGTGTGCATTTAACGATGTGTGCACTGCAGGACTTGTAAATGGTGTGAAGTACACATCTGACACCAACGTGCAACAGTTTGCATGATGAATTGCTCAACTTGTTAGACATCAGTAGCTCATGGACATTCTTAAGTACAAATTTGAATCTGTATCTGTGTTGTCCTTTTACAGTGACTCCATATGTGACAGAGGCAACATGCTGAGATGTATGCCTCTCTCACATACAGGCACATGTGTATGCTTGCAGGGATGTTAATGTTGGATGACAAGGAGGCAGGGACCTGCTATTTGCCGGTGTGCACCTCACATGGCTCATTGATGTAAACAATGCATATTTCCATGCATCTTCTGTGTTCAGCATGATTGTTGCACATGCAGACTGCACAGGGTGTTGTGCAACTTGGGGTTGTCATTATCTAGTCTAGTTCTGTGCTTGCATTTGATGTTTGTGTGTATGGCACTGTACTGAACCTATGTCTCTGTCCATTGCAGCATCTACCGAGTGCATGGAAGGCCATGATACGGACACCAGTGCTGAAGCATGTGGCACGCATGATAGCCATGAGATCACTGACACTGAGGTGACCAGCGCCTCGGAGGGGGACAGGAGTGTCCTTGAGGACTCACGCGCAGAAAGCACAACCTCAACATCATCGGACTCCAGTGGGGAGTCAGCGACAATGGTGGTCACAGGGAGTGACAATGCTGCCTCTTCCTCCACCACACATCGGCCAGTGCCCACCATCCCGGCTACTACCACTAGTGCTGTCCGTGCCCGCAGGGCTGTTAAGGGTAGAGTCGCCTTCACCCCAGGCACCGCTGCCCCTGCCCCTGTCTCCCCTGCTGCCCTCAGTGTTGAGGCGATAGAACTCCTGCGCCAGCTGTGTGTGGGTCAGACAGCTCTCCTAAATGCTTTCCAGGATCAGGACAAGAAGTTGGGACAGGTTCTGGCGTTTATGGAGTTGCATTCATTCGGACGTGGGTGGGCTACACAGGACTGTCCAGGGTTTGTCATCCACCGTGACGGCAGCCATTCAGCTATCACAGCATCCAAGTCCAGCCCCAATGCCTTCACCAACCACCCTGCCAGTGGCAACCCCTGAGGAGAGTGACCACACAACTGAGCCCTCAGGCCCCGAGTCGTCGACACCCAGCACACGACAGCAGCGCTCCAAGCGTGCCAGACCACAGACACCATCCCCAAAAAGTGACACAGGCACACAGGGACGCAAAGTAAAAAGCCCTTCACATGACACTCAGGGGCATCAGGCAAAGAAGCAGGCCTCTAGCTCACAGTCCACAAGATTGCACCCATCACAAGAGACTCCCATCCACACAACTGCTCCAAGTGACAGACAAACAGTTGGCATGCCTGCTGTGGTGCTGGTGCCGCAGAAGGGAAAGCCCACAAAGCAACCTAAGACTGCTTCACCCAGGACCTCTACTCCCACCCACACCCCTGTGAAGTGTGGTCAGGAGAGCAATGTGATTGGTTCACCAGGACCACAGGGGATGGAGGGCAAAAGGCAAGCAAAAAGCAAGGCTAAGTCCATATCCAGCAAATCCCCACAAGGAGGGCCACCTGCACCTGTCACACCTTTGGTGGCGAGGGACTCTGTTGTGCCAGCCACACTTCCCACTACTCCCAAGACACTTCTGCAATATCGGATACCCAAGAAGTGTAGAGGCAGCCCTCAACATTCACCCTCACCCACTGTGTCTCACGGCAGCGTCTCTCCGCCTCCACGTGCCACCATGCCACCCGGTCCAAGCAGGCCTACACCTGCCACAGCCACTACTGCCTCTGTGTCTCACGGCAACAGCTCTCCGCCTCCACGTGCCACCATGCCACCGGGTCCAAGCAGGCCTACACCTGCCACAGCCACTACTGGCTCTGTGTCTCACGGCAGCATCTCTCCGCCTCCACGTGCCACCATGCCACCCGGTCCAAGCAGGCCTACACCTGCCACAGCCACTACTGCCTCTGTGTCTCACGGCAGCAGCTCTCCGCCTCCACGTGCCACCATGCCACCCGGTCCAAGCAGGCCTACACCTGCCACAGCCACTACTGCCTCTGTGTCTCACGGCAACATCTCTCCGCCTCCACGTGCCATCATGCCACCCAGTCCAAGCAGCCCTACGCCTGCCACAGCCACTGCTGACTCTGACTCTGATGATCCTCTCTCTCCCAGGTCCAGTTCCGCCAGTGGCCACGACAATCAGCCACCTCCCACTCCAACTGACAGGCAAGTCTGAGGCACAGACCCCCTCCCATACCCATCTCTCCCACAGCGGTGCCTGGACTGAGCTTTGATAGCCCCGGTGCTTTTGACATTCACATGGCAGTGTACGGTGTTACACATTCACTGTAAACATTTTCATGCACACATGTGCATTGTTTGGACTGTGGACTGGCCAATGGCCTTTTATTTGTTTGAAATTTTGTGACTATCACGATATTTTGCAATAAACACTGTTACTCCTGTCGTATCGTTTGTTACTGCCCTTGCTTAATTAAACATTTTGATGTGTGGGTATGGATAAATGTGCCACATGCTCTGCATGGCACTACCACATTGCCATTTACTTCATTCACTTTGTCATTGTTTGGCAAACGTGACACACACTTTTGGTCTGCTTGACTCTGAGGTTTGGGGGTGCAATGATGTTTGTGGGTGTTGATGTACTCTTGCAATCATCATTCGCTGTTGATTTCAGTATGATTGTGCACATGTCATGTTAGGGGGCTATACCACAACAGAGGTGAATTCTACACACAGTCTAACTTGCGGGGTGTCCAAGGTTGGTGATGTCTGTGTGATGTGTTTGGATGTGTGAACAGCAGTGTGTGTGTATGGTAATCTTGTGAAGGCCTGTCTTCGTACTCACATGGGTATATTTGGATGTGTGCAGTTGAGTGGTCACACAGTGTGCTTGGCCTGTCCTTGTCAGTGGTGTTGAGGTGTATGTGGCCCTGTACATGCCAACTACAAACGTGTATGTTCCAGGTGGGGTTTGCCCCCTTATACTCATCTTGGCAGTGGCAAGAAGGGGGTTTCACACCACAGGCACCTTTTTGGCATTACTTGGCATGTGGGGTTTGCCCCCTAATACTCATCTTGGCAGTGGCAGGAAGGGGGTTTCACACCACAAGCACCTTTTTGGCATTACTTTGCAGGTGGGGTTTGCCCCCTCATACTCATCTTGGCAGTGGCAGGGAGGGGGTTTGACACCACAAGCACCTTTTTGGCATTACTTTGCAGGTGGGGTTTGCCCCCTAATACTCATCTTGGCAGTGGCAGGAAGGGGTTTGACACCACAAGCACCTTTTTGGCATTACTTTGCAGGTGGGGTTTGCCCCTCATACTCATCTTGGCAGTGGCAGGAAGGGGTTTGACACCACAGGCAGCTTTTTGGCATTACTTTGCAGGTGGGGTTTGCCCCTAATACTCATCTTGGCAGTGGCAGGAAGGGGTTTGACACCACAAGCACCTTTTTGGCATTACTTTGCAGGTGGGGTTTGACCCCTCATACTCATCTTGGCAGTGGCAGGAAGGGGTTTAACACCACAAGCACCTTTTGGCATTACTTTGCAGGTGGGGTTTGCCCCCTCATACTCATCTTGGCAGTGGCAGGAAGGGGTTTAACACCACAGGCAGCTTTTTGGCATTACTTTGCAGGTGGGGTTTGCCCCTAATACTCATCTTGGCAGTGGCAGGAAGGGGTTTGACACCACAAGCACCTTTTTGGCATTACTTTGCAGGTGGGGTTTGCCCCCTCATACTCATCTTGGCAGTGGCAGGAAGGGGTTTGACACCACAGGCAGCTTTTTGGCATTACCTTGCAGGTGTTGTTTTGCCACCTATTACTCATCTTGGCAGTGGCAGGAAGGGGGTTTCACATCACATGCACCTATTTGGCATTACTATGCAGGTGTTGTTTTGCCACAATACACCTATGAACTTGTTCACATACATCACTATCCCTGTATATCAGATGGGCACACATTTTGATGTTGCACAGGGTGGGATGGTAGGAGCTGTGATGGTATCAGGTAATGACAGCTGCTACCAACAGAGGCACACAATGTACATTTGGGCCAGGGCCAACACAATCCTTACACGTTCCTGTGACTGCCCATGCGTGCCGCTGGAGCTGCCTACTGGATTGTGCGGAACTTTTCCCGCGTCTTCACCGCTGCAGTGACGTGACCGGGAGGATGCGGTGATGTCGTTGTTGATGGATGACCCCGATGCGGAGGTGTGGCATTGACGTACCTGCGGTGTTGTCGACGGCGGCGGCGTCTTTGTTGATCGCGGATCAGGAACAGCAGCGGTAGGGCTTGTAGAGCAGGATCCATTGCGGTAGCGTCCGCGTGGAGTTGTGTGTTATTGCCGTTTTCCTCCGCAGTCTTGCTTCCGCCGTGTTTCAATGGGTGGTTTCTCCGTTGCGGCCCGATTGCCTGTTTGAGGCATTGTGATTCGGACGGCGGTCTACACGTCATTCCGCACGGCTGTCTCCCGCTATTGGCTACGTCCGCCCTCGTCGCAGAACCAAAGTACTGGCGGTACTTAAAACACCGCGGCGGTGGGGATTTGGGCTATGTCTGCCCATCGTAATATGGCGGTCGGGGATTCGCGACCGTGGTTGGCAAAACAGCACCCGCCAGGCCGGCGGAAGCCACCGCCGGCACGGCGGTACCGATCCGCCTGCCATCGTAATTGGCCCCTCTGATCCTGAGTGCAATGTAGGAGGCGTGGCTAAAAAGAACAATAAATTCTTGTTGCCTTTCACCTTCAGGTAATCTTAAATAAAGTGTGTGTCTGAGAGGAGCGCAGGTTATCCATCTCCATTAAGAAAAGCTTGATAGCTTGCATTATAAGAGCAAACGGTTTCAGGGGTATAATAAACATTGTGTGTGCCTGTGAGATGGGAAGCAACTGAAAATGGAACACCCCTGAGGACCATTTTTAATACCATTCTATTAAAAATAATACAAGAAGTTGCTTGCTTGACGCATAATTATGCTGAACCGTCTTTTAGGACCCCACCCTAAACAGGGGCTTTGTCTTCTCATAGCATGCTTTTCACTTCACATCTACAAGCCAGTGACAAGTGCCGAGAAGGTATTAATAACTGCAGATGTATCTTAGTGTTGTCGTCTATGAGAAAGACAGTGAGTGAGACAGAAAAATGGCGAGAGTGAAAGAAAAATAGACATTAAGATAGAGAGAAAGAAGGAGAAAGGAGAGATTATAATTTTTTTTGTGAGTCTCCTTGTTGCTTCGAATGTGATTGATTACGATTTTATCAGCATTTCTCATTTGTCATCATACCAGGGCCCCGCCACCATAGCACTCTTCGGCCCAGAATTTCCAAAAAGTAACGCAACACAGTGTCACAAGGAAAGCTGCAGTGCTGCATCATGTGAAAGGAAGAGAGTGTGCCACAGTCCTCCTCTTTCCCTGCACTGGTGCACTTTAGGCAGAGGCATTTTAAGGCATGGAGAAAGTGGGCAATTGTCCAGGGCCCCCCTTGAGTCTCTCTCTGTGTGCCAAGTGGCATCTTAAGGATTTTGGGGTCCTGGAAAGTGTGATTCTCCTTTTTGAAAGTTTATTTGGCATCACACAGGCTTCAATTAGGAGAGAATGGTCAGTAAAATTACGAGCCGGGGTGGCCCAAAGCATATCTTGCCCAGGGCCCCAACAATCCTTAAGACGACTCTGACTTTAGGCCGCCATGCGCCAATGTAGACACCCTTGCGTCATAGTGCAAGGGTGTCTGCATTGTCTGAAGCATACTTTTTGTACTGGAAGGGATTGCCTTCAGTACAAAACCTATGCTTTAAGACTTTTCCCATTTAGGCCCAGATTTATAAATAGTGCAACAAGAGCTGAAAATTAAGTTGCTACACTACTTTGCACGAACGGTAAAGAGCAGAATAGTGTCATAGCTTGAAAGATGTAGCGCTTTTCTGCTCTATCCCTGGTATTGACACATTTTATGCTGCCAAGCACCAACCTAGACACCTTTGGAGCATAGCGCAGTGGTGGCTGTTGTCATCAGCATGGTTTTTGTTCAGGAAGGGGCTCTTTCATGCCCAAACTCTAGCCCAAAAGACAATTCCCTCTGTGTATGTGTGCTGCAGAATTCACAGAGTTCAGTAATTGCTCTAAAAACACGCAGGGCAAATGACTCATTTCATCGTGAATCTTATCTGTGCTCCCTTACTGCATGCAACCCGAGCAGTACTGTTCCTGAAGTACTGCTGCTGATAAGGGATGTGTCACAAGATGTTGTAAAGATGACACATGTAAATGAAAGGATAAATGAAAACCTGGGAGCATTATCATGGTTGGCACTCCTAATTATGAAGCAAGATGAGTCCCAGGCCCTAGAAATAAGCACTGTTGGACCCATTGGCAAACACTGCCACAAATTAACCAATAAATACCACTTATAATACTCTTTGCGATCTGGCTTCCAGTCAAATCATGGTATAGAAAGTGTCTTAATTGGCTTCTGGGAGGCTATCATCTGGTTTGCAGACCATATCTCAATTGTTTGCTGGTGATGGTAAATCTGTCCACAGTTCTCAACCCTTCGGACCATGTCATTCTGTTCAGAAGGTTACTTTTGGTGACAAGGGAAGATCTGAGAACTAGGAGATGGTTTAGTTCCTTGCTCTTAAGTTGAACTCAGAAGGTAATGTTAGATTCCTTTACATCTCAAAAAGCAAACCATCCATTGGAGCGCTAAGAGGACACCTATGCCACCAGCTCTTTTCAATATTTAACTGGCTTCTCTATTAGATATCTTCAAGGACTTTAAGGTGAGATTGTCAACACTTGGGTGGCAATAGGAATGCTTATATAAAATTCCAACATGACTCCATCACATCGGCTGTCATAAAACAAGTTCTGAATGACACCAAGATCCTGCGAATAACAGATTTATCAATAACTCAAAAACTGAGATTATTGGCTTTGGGACTAATGGTAGACTCAATCTAATCTTGATTCCTACTTCAAAGCCAATCAGAAGTTCTAGGCATCATGTTCGATGACAGAATGCCTCTTGGTACAAAAGTTGTCACAGTGGTGAGTAGCTGCTTTGCCAAATGGAAAAACCTAGACCCATACTACCACTGTTTTTTATTAAAACACAAAATCTTTCTGGTGGGAGTCAAAGTGAATTTGAAGCAATGATATGTGGTGTAAAGAAACTCTAGGAGCCCCCCCCTAAAAGGGGTGGTGAGGGGGTCCCTGGCGATTCCCATTTACTCGAGCTGACAAGCTGTGGGGGCTACCTTTATGTATAAAAGATTGGGCCCCTCCTGCACTTTGGGTGCTGCAGGGGTGTCCGTTACGCCCCTGGCAATGATAATGCAACTGACTCTAGGCTGGTCTACTGGCTACTCTGTTAAACCATCTTCAGCATGCACAGAATGCTGTCATCAGTCTAGTCGCTAGATTGGGCAGGAGAGGTCATACCCCTAAAGCTTGCAATTTTTAGGTCGAGCCTAGAGGCAGCACGCACTCGCTGCTCTGCGAGGCATGCTGTAATGTCTCTGGGAAGTTAGAAGACACCCACCACATGCCCACCGCTTGAGATTGGTTACATAGTCCGCCTTTCTAAATGCCATAGTTTTGGTTCGTGGATAGAGTACATTTGTCCCGCTTGTGGCTGTTTTGATCCGCCATGGCATTTGCCCCTGCTGCATGGATCCTTTCTATACAGGCCATATGTTTTGGCACACGCACTACTTTTTCTTTTGCCTCGGCTTGTTTTTAATTACCTGTTGTGTTTTTCATGGCTCCAGCCCCCTCCCGTTGTCTGTGTTCACCATGCTCCCGCCCCCTCCGGTTGTCCGTTTTCCCTTTGTTCTTGCCCCCCACCCGTTGTCTGTATTCGCTTTGCTCCCACCCCCTCCTGTTGTCCGTGTTCAACATGCTCCAGTCCCCCTCCTGTTGTCCACATTCCCTTTGTTCCCGCCCCCTCCTGTTGTCCGTGTTCGCCATGCTCCCGCCCCCTCCTGTTGTCCGCATTCCCTTTGTTCTCGCTCCCCTCCCGTTGTCGATGTTGTCTTTTTCCCCGCCCCCCCGCCGTACCTTTGGTTGTACTTTTTACACAGGTTTCCCCCTACGTTGTCGATCATATCCCACGGAGGGCCGGTCACAAGCGGGTGGTCCACAGGTGCTGCGGCCTTTTCGGAGGAGGCGCCGAGTCTGCTGCTCTCACCCTCTCCCCCTTCACTTGCGGCATTCCCCCCCTCCCCCACGGGGACGCCACTGTTTATGGTTAAATGCTGAACAGAGTCAGCAAAAAGCATTGGCAAAGCCAAAAGGGAATGCCTATTGGCTTTGCCAGTGCTTTTTTACACTGGTTCCTGGTTTAAATTAAGCTGGTGTGTGTGCAAACGCATCCACTGTTCAACCTTGAAACCCTCTTCGTTACCTCTCAAACTCTTAATCCTGTAAATTTAGCTATGCATGCTTTCACATTTTCTCTCTCTGAATGGGTTGAAGTGTTCACAAATCACCTTGGAATCTTGAAGCGTCACAAACCACAGACGCGCCTCTAGTTCCAGTGGATTAAAATTCACCCAAATTGGACAGACACCACCTCGCCACCACCTGTCACCTTCGGATGCACACTTCCTTCTTTCCTTTGTGAAATGATTCACCCTGAACTTGCCCTTGACCATGTTAAACACCAACCATTTTGTTATCAGTGTGCCTTGGTTATACGCGCTGGGCCCTTTTGTTTTGATCCAGCGATCTGGGACTAATAATTTTCCACAAACTAGGCCCAATTTCATTACCCAAAAGCCCCTTCACGCTGAGATTAGTAAATTTCCAAAACAAATGACCAAAATTACCTAAATCCAATTTATGTCTTCATTTTTACTATACCAATTGTGGCGATGCGATCTTTATATAGTTGACAGGGTTTGGAAAACCAATACTTGTTTCTTGAAAGAATCATAAACTAGAAAAACACCTTTAATAAAGACAGACACATTTGTATATTTATAATGTTTATCTAAAATAATGTGAAATAATGCTCATCAATACCAAAATACAGTACAAATCACAGATCATCACAGAGCAAAAACATCAAAGAAATATGATCAAGTAAACATCTCAAAATGCCAATGCATAAAGGAGTGGAAAGGCGAAGAGACAAAAGGTTCAGAGACAAAATACATTTGCAAATGATTATGCAAATTCAGTTTTCGGTCTATACTAACCCAATTGAATAGGAAATCTACTCTCTGGCCATGAGAGCAGTAAGGCCCCTCAAGAAGAGTTGAAGAGGCAAAGACTAAGGGTGTCATTACGATGTAGGGCGGATTGCCACCGCCCGCATGGAGGTGGCGATCCGCCCTACATTTCCCTCCGCCCGCCACCCATTTTCCCCCCGCCATATTAGTATGGCGGGGGGGACCCCGGCGGACCAGTCGACCGGGCGGAAAAGGGGCTACATATGGTGACGGTGTCTGCTAGACACCGCCATCCATATTAGCAGGGGTGCGGGAAGCAGCCTTTCCGTGGCGGCGATGCCGCCACGAAAAGGCATGCAGAGTTTGCTGTTGGGGGCCCGTTGCGGGCCCCCAGGGTATTGGGGGGTGGGGGGTGCACATGGGGGGTACCTATGGTACCCCCCTACATTGTCATGGACAAGGTGGCAGGCACCGCGCGGTGCCTGTCACCTTGTGCATGACAATGCACACAGTGCATTCCCAGCATTGTGGCGGGCGGTGCTGTGAGCACCGCCCGCCACAATGCTGGGAATGGAGGATGCCACAGCCACGGTGGCGGTGGCATCCTAATCGCTGGTGCGGGACCGCCGCACCACTGGCGGCCGGTCCCAGCACCGCTAGGGTGGCGGCCATCCTAATAGGCCCCTAAGTCAGGAATCAGCAGACAGGAACAGCCAGCTCAAGAATAGGAGACAGCAAAGAAGGCCTCTCCTCACGCAGGTAAGTAAGACACCAACTAACACCAACAAACTCCCTAACAAAGCTCCTAAACCCCTCCCACCAAGAACCTCAATTATACCCTAAAACCCAAATGTCCAACCCACACTTGTGTCAGAACAGAGGATTTCTCTACACATGATTGGTTATGGAAGGGGGTGTATTGTCACACCACTCTAGTCATGTCCCTTAGCTCATCTTCTTCATTGTTCATTTATTCTGCATATCTACTTCCACCCCAGGAAATACAAATTCGAGCCTCTGTCACAACATTCGTTTCCTTCATCCTAATCATGTAGCAAATTATGTGTCACATTTATCCGTTCGCCCTGCATGGTAAAGGAAGTGTTCTTTCACTCAAGGAAAATTTTGTTTCTATCAGTTGTCTCTTGGCAGGCACACAGGACTGGCGAAGGACACTTGTCTTCCACTGCTATCATCTTGCTCAGTATTATTTTGCAGAATTTCATTAATTCACATTAACCCTGTGTTTTCCCACAGAACAGAAAACCATGCTTCTATGAAAAACAAACACAGGCATTATTAATCACTTATAATGTTTTTCATTACGCATCCACCCCATGTTGCATCTATCCATGCGCAACCCACGTTAGTATTGTTCTTCTAGCAAACGTGAATAATGTGCACAAAAGCAGCATTAGCCTTTTATTTTTCGTTTGTCAAGAAGCATTTGCGGCCTACTTCAGTGCTTTAGTACACGCTTGCGCAGTAGCATTTTCCCTCATGTTAGGCTCTTTTCCACATTAGTTTTTCACCGCACACAGTTAGTAAACGTTACTGAGGGTTCAATTCGAGCAGGTTTTATTTCCCGAAAACCCTGCTCCATCACATGGTAGTCTGCCTTTTTTAGTTTTTGTAAACCTGAGTTTTTCTTCCGTTGTCATTATCTGCTGGCCTGTGAGGAACACGTCAATCATCTACTGATTATTCTTCTATTGGCTGTAGAGGTCAGAGTCGTACCTGTCAGTAGTGCAGTAGGTGCAGTGGCACCGGGGCCTATAGGTGTGAGGGGGCTTCTGGACCCTAATTATGACTGTGTTTTGATATCAAACTATAGATGGTGGGGTATATTTTGATTGCCTGTTGAAGAGGCTTGCGTGATGACATTGTTTGATTTTTGTTTTTAAAATATTGTTTTCCTTGACCCAATACCCGCAGGAGCCTGACGAAAAATGAGGCGAGTGATTCATTCGTGTTTACTGTCAGCTGCTTTACAAGCTGGAATCACGTCCGTTTGCCTGCCCAACTGTTCGGTTTCTTGCCAGCAAAATTTCCTGGAAAGATTATCACAACACGCACCAAAAGCCAAGGGCGTCACGAAGAGATAGTTGTCATCCTCCCCCAAGGGATAACATCTTTCTGCCTTTGAAGAAACAGAATTGGGATACTTTGCCAAATCCTTTCGTAAGTTTCTCTCCTACATAGGTGGGTGTTTTGTATTTATTTTTCTCTGAAAGTGGGCTCCTGCCAGGCTCATGAGTAAATCGTAAGATGCGTACCACAGCACTGCCGGGCGCTTTCCGAACTGGCGCGCCATCAATCTGCCTTTAGAGATTCCAGCCGCTAATTGTCCTCGTTAGATCCATCTGCTCCCACGCTGCTTCTGTGAGTCATCGGGTCAAAATATTTTTAAACCGCCCTCTTTATTAAATAATAATAAAAAACGAATGAAGCCCCCGACAGAAGTATTTTCACGAGAACCCCGAGGCTTTTCAAATGAGAGTCGCTGTTATATTAAAATGTATTTCTTAATGTATTGGAAGCTTTGTTCTTGCGCCAGAACTAGAGACTTCGGGGCAGTTTTACAAGCCCCCTGCGCTACTTTTGCGTCACTTTTCCCATGTTAAAAATGATGCAAAAGTGGCGCAAGGGCCTTGTAAATAAGCCCCTTTATTTCTGGAGCTCTTAAATTTTCTAAGCAAGGGTTCGAAAAAGAAAGACATCGTCCATGACAAGTAGACAGGGTAACTGAGTCTGGTAAACAGTTCTAGTGTTTTGTTCTGGTGACAGCTGATCTCAAGTATGCTCAGTCGTGCATAGACAATACCTTTAATAGCAGCAATCGTGCTGGAAAAGGTCTGGTTGGATCAGAAACTACTCTGACCATCAAAGTGTCTTAAAAAAGGCCACTCAAATGAAGCAGGTGCACATTACAAGCCATGAACCCTTGGCACAGATGCCATGCAAACTACATTTGATATAGTCTGTCCATTCATATACCCTCACCCCCCCCAAAAAAAACCTGAAAACCATGCCCACATCACTCACATGACTTCCTTAATCCGATGCATAACTAATCTGTTAGTCAACATTTTAACAACCTCATCCTTAATTCAGGGCCAACATTAGTGGCGCGACCAGTGCGCCCACACCTGGGTCTGAGCTCCGGGAGAGGGGGCCGCTCTGCTTAGAAATAGCTTTCGGGTTTAAAAGCACCTGCTGAAGAGATTCTTGTGTGTCCAGCAGTTTTCAGGCAACAATAAAAATGCTATGATAACACTGGTGATTAATGATCCTGCTGGAGAGAGATTGGAATTTAGTTTAGTGCCAGTGTTGACTCAAAATAAAGTAGCACAGGGTTAATATGCCTGCTGAAAAGAATGTGTACCATGTCGATCACAGAACTGTATTTTATGTGGATAGCTCAGTGGGTTACTGCTTATGTCACAGATGTCATTTTGCTGCTTGTAGTTCATAAGTTACAATCCTAATATACCCCTATGACTTATGAACTGTCATCTAAGAGCTGCATGCAAACTGCATGGTATAGGTTAGAAAGTTATGTTTTTTCCCCCCAAGTCTTTCATTACCCTAATGTTGCTAAAAAAGGTTCCCTTGTGTAGAGCTACATTTTTATTAGTAAAGCCAATCCAAACCACTGTGGTACGTTTTATAAATCCCGAGTTTGTGCTTCTCCAAGCAAAGCACTCTTAGAATATACTGCCTATTAGTATGGATGACATGATTCCTACGCCTTGTAATCCTCTTTGTTTTATGTAACATATCCTATAGATAGATTTACACCAGTATGATTCATTGTCTCATTATAATGTGTGTGTGATGTAAAGTGCTCTGATAACTTACGCTGGTATGAGTAGTGTTATAAAGCAAATGAAATGCATGTGAGAGAGGGGCTATGAAGAGATGAGGGGCACTGTTGGAGGGTGGTGGTGAGGGAAGTCATGGAGAAGGAGGTCATTGGGGGTGCATAAGAGATTGTTGCACCACCAGCGCTAAAGCCCGCCCTTTCTGAATGAACTCTAAACTTTTCCAATCCATCCCTTATACCCCCCAATCAGATTCGCTCTCTCCTCCAATGCACTGAATGTCTTTTTGATCCTACAAGCTGTGAACCCAACGAATGCACCACCTGCCCGTAAGCGACTTCCCACATTATCATACAACCAAAGTTATTTTACGCACTTGCCTCGTCAAAGCCAGAACAGTTTTCCTACACTACAAAAAAAATGCACAATCCATCCCACTATTATACGTATGAATCCCACAGACTTCTGGGTGTAAGGGAGGCGACAAAATCCTTCTAGACTGACTGTGTCTTCTTCCCAACTAAAGGGGTCCTTCCCTTTCTGCCCTTCACCTTTACCACTTGAAGCTCAGCCCACTCGATTGCTGACCTCACAGTCCTTGGACTGAACCATCCCGTCTTCGTAAAGACCACCACCCTTGAGTGCAACACCTCCTGAACACCTGGCTGAACGATGGCAAGAATTTCCTGCTCTGTAAATATGTAATATATAATTGTCTAAGCCTAATCACTGTTAAAATGTAACCCTGTGTGAATTTGCAACTTGTATATATATAACTCTAACCACTAGTATATGTAGTTGACCTTTGTACTTCTACCATTCCTATGTGATCTTAGAGTTTATCTGATTGTATCTCTTCCTTGAGTGACTTTATAACTTGTACATTTGCAATTTTTTTCCATTTGTCTCTCCTATGTAACTCATGTAATCCAAAGTCCTTATGTAACGCAACTGGTTCTTTTGTAAAGCGCTCTGACACCTTCGGGTAATGTTCGCGCTATATAAAATTGCAATAAATACATTTTTTTTAAAAACAGACCAGGGGGAAGACCTCCAAAGTCGTCTGCCCCCCAAAAGCCGTTACTGCACCACCGCCGACTCCCCAAATCCTTAAAAAACGTCATTAAGCAGAAACCAAATGCAACTATAAATAGGTTGCTATTAGGAAACACATGCACAAAAATGTGACTGCATGAAAATTCTGCATTCCTTCAATAGTGTTTTAAAAAAAATACCAACAAAAATAACTTGTCCACATTTCAATTTCATTCACGACTTGAAAAATCCCACCCTACTTGGCTCACAAAGAGCAATATTACTTGAGCTGGTGTACAGCTTGTTAGGCCTGCATAACGCAAACAGTGAGACACCGCACACAGCCATATCACTTGGATGTGTTAATTACAGGGTTGTTTGGGGGGGGAGGGGCTTATACACACACACTGTCACAATTATACCTTCCTATTTAGGTTTAAGTTTAGAAGTGCCTTTAGAGACGACATGACTTTATAAAAGTTTGAGAAAGCCCATAGTGATAAAACCTTGTGGGCGTTCACAATACTTGCAAGCCTCCACAACATCCAATGGGCATACCCACTTCCAAACACTGCTTACCATAGGGGGAACTCGAACCATGTGGCAGATTTCACCCTGTGGTAAAAGACGTCAGGGATCTACAAATAGCTACAGAGCATGTGTCTGTGAATTAGGATCGGGAAAAGACAACATTCTTTGCACACCTAAGCTTCACATCGGTGGGCAAAAAGATTCAACAGTCAGCCCCACCTTTACAACTGAGATGAAGAGAAGGGGTGGATCCCTCCAGGCCCAGCTGTTTCTGCTTGAAAGAAATTAGGAAAACGTAACCCTTCCTATTAAAGGAAACTTCCGGGCCTTGTGTTGTGTTCTAGTTTTTTATGTAGCACTTCACAGCCCTGATAATGCACAACTAACTGTAGATACCAAGCTCAGCAACTGCAATAAGCTATACAGAGATACTATGACTGCACACACGGGGGCTATCTCCGTACTTCCTGATTCCCCGACCAGCCAGCTAGAGACGCCATTTTTGAGAAGTGTGCTCTATAGTGTTTCTGGCGGCCGGGCCTATTTAGATGCACGCTGCGCGGACGCAGGTGCTTGGGGGCTGAACTGAAGGAAAGGGGGGGCCGGTCGGCCCCCCCCGCACGTATGGCGGGGCGCCGGCCCCCTCCTCCCCCCTGCACTCTCGGTGGTGGGGCGTGCCCCTCCGCCGCGTCTTGATGACGCGGCGGGCGCGCCCCACCGCCGATTGGTGCTGGCTCCTGCATTGACCCGGAAGCAATCTAATTGCTTCCGGGTCAAAGGGGGGGAGCCAGAGTGGGCGTTCCAGTTGTAACTGGTCTGCCCCCAGAAGGGTTAAAAGGCCGGGGGAGCGCGGGAGGCGCCCTCTTGTTCCTGCGCTCCCCAGGCTTGCCCCGCGCCTCTTCAAGGCGCAGAATAATCTTACCCACCCACCAGCCCCTGAAGCAGACTCTTGTGTTTGTGTGTCGATTGTATCACTTTAGGTTCGTTTTCACTGTAACTGTGTGTTGGTGTGAGTTTTTCCTTAGGCCTTTTGTTTTTCCCGTTTACAGGCTGTAGTATCAAGTTATGGTTGCACAGTAAGGTTTTGTGTAAACTCTTTTTCCTTAGGCCTTTTTCCCGTTTGCAGGTAACATAATTGTCGTATTTATTGATAGTCCTTGGTCAGGCGATAAGGTCATGATCGGTGAGCAGTCAATTTAAGGTCCTTAGGGGGCGTCACCATTCTTGAATGGGGTCGCCCAGGGGGAGGGGCAAGTGGTCTCTCCCAGAACTCCAGGGGCGCTACATCCGCTTGGTTGGATGGGTGCGGGGGAGGGGGGAGTCACGCTTTCTTTGGGCTGGTTAGCCACCCCGCACGTGCACTATGACGTCATTAAATGGCGCAGAGTGCAAGGGCCCCCCTTTTGGTTAATGGAGTTCATGGAGCGTACGGGGGTAACCGGGAGGGGGGAAGTACCCTCTCGGTAAACGGGCCCTCTGCGCATGCGCACTCATACGTGAGGGCGTAGCTGGTTAATAAGGATTTGACACCGGTTAGCGACCTTGCCGTAGGCCCAAAACTAGGATTTGCAGAAAAGTCATAAGTATGATGTTAGATTCGGTTAGGAAACACGCTGTATTAGACATTTGTTAAGGTTAGCCATTTGATACCTGTCTACATTGATTGTAATCTAATGTCTAATTTTTCTGCATAAAATGCTTGTGTAAATATTGTTTATTTCAAATTTTAATTTGTTTTCATGTTTTAATAAATACGGCCGGGGGGTCGCGAGACCCCCCGCCTTCCAAAGAAAACTCCTCTCATGTCCAATTGCTTTAATTGTTTAACTGTGGTAGTGCGCAAGACAGGGAGGGGGATAGTCGGTAGTCCCTGACCATACGCACGTTAGCACTTTTTTCTTGACTTTGCTATTTTGCACAGGCCTCGCACGCTCTTACTTAGCTTTTAACATTTTAAGTACTAGGGACATGTGAGACTCGCGGTTAATTTGAACTATTTTAATCATTATTGTGCTGTTTGAAGTTGATCTGTGTTACACTTACCTGCACACACGGGGGCTATCTCCGTACTTCCTGATTCCCCGACCAGCCAGCTAGAGACGCCATTTTTGAGAAGTGCGCTCTCTAGTGTTTCTGGCGGCCGGGCCTATTTAGATGCACGCTGCGCGGACGCGCAGCGGACCCGCGCAGCAGGCATGCCTAAGGCAAGCCCGTCTGCGCCCGTCAGCGTCACGGAAGTGGCCAGGGCCAGCCACTCTGCCTGTGGGCCCCCAACTCCAGTAAATAGATTATGCCTTTCCAGCAAGTCACTATGGCTTCTGAGACCTCCTGCTTGTAGCCAAGAGTGCTTGGTAGATCTGTCTGCAGGTAGGGTTTCTGTATGTCCAGAATGCGGTTTTAGGCTAAGTCTACACCCCACTTTGGTTGTTCAAGGGCCTGCCCCTAGGGCTAGGCCTTCTGGGATGACCCCGATTTCGGCGGCACTGATTAATGCTCGCTCCTTAAAGAAGCACTATATGGAGTTGTCTGAGCTTCTTGCAAATAAATCACTAGACCTGGTCTTTATTACTGAGACCTGGTTAGACAGCTCATCTGATCCTATCGTTACACTGGCTACTCCGAAGGGGTACAAGATCTGTAGGCTAGACCGCTCGGGGGCAGGGGTGGTGGGGTGGCTGTTATGTACAAGGATAAGTGGGATCTTATAAAAGGCGATTCTAGTGTTTGGAATGATTGTGAAGCTCTGGATTTCAGTATTCGGTTTTCGGCCCATTTTACACTGGGTGGGTCTCTGATTTACAGACCTCCCGGCCCTGCCAAAACCTTTCTCCAATCATGGGGCGATGCTGTGACTGCACAAGCTCTTCGCTTTTCTCATTACCTGGTGTTGGGAGACTTGAATATTCATCTTGATTCGACCGTTTCCACAGAGGCACTATTATTTTTTGACTCCATTCAGCTGGCCCAGCTTTCCCAATGGGTCACCCTGCCTACGCATCAAGGGGGCCATATCTTAGATCCCATTTGCTCTAATTTTACTATTAGGGTCAATGACTCCCTTCCAGTCCCATGGTCGGACCACCATTGGATTAGTTTTTCATGGAAGGTGGCGTCTGCCATTTCCCCCCATCATGTGTCTTGCAAACCAGCCTTTAAGAAAATTGAGACGGCCTCTCTTGCTTCAGCCTTGATGGCCTCCCGGCCTCTATTAGCGCATGATTTGGAAGGTTGCCTGGCGGGTTTTACTGATTGGGTTACGACGACCATGGCTGCACTAGCTTCGCCGTCTTCGGCTAGGCAGTCTAGGGAGTCCCCTTCCAAACCCTGGTATTCTGCAGAGCTTTCTACACTAAAACAAGAGTGTAAAAAACTGGAACGCGCTTGGCGCCTTAGCAACTATTGCCCCATGGCCAAGGGCATTCTTAGGCAGAAACAAAAAACTTACTATGCGGCTACTACTCTAGCAAAGAGCTGCCATTATGCTGCACGTATTAAGCAGGCACAAAATTACTCTAAAGAAATCTTCTCAATTGTGCAGAGCTTCATGACACCTGCTGCACAGGCATGTACTCTCCCCGCCTCTAACGCATGGTGCGACACCCTGTCCACTTTCTTTATGGACAAAATCCGCTTGATTCAAGCAGGATTTACGCCCTGCGTGGAGCCACCATCTGGATCACGGGTCCCTGTTTCAGGATCTGCTTCTTCAAGTCATTCTTTTTGTGCCTTCTCTCCTGTGGACCTACCCAGTTCCCTTAAAATGTTAAAGGGTCTGAAGTCTGGCTCCCCGGTCGATCCCTGTGCTGCCAGGTTGATGGCAGCAGTTGGAGAGATCATTAATCCCGAGGTGAACACCATCATAAACTATTCTCTTTTTGAGGCCTTAGTGCCGGACGGTTGGAAGCAAGCAAAAATTCTCCCTTTGCTCAAAAAGCCGTCCCTTGATCCTCTGACGCCTGGAAACTATCGCTCCATCTCGCTGTTGCCTTCTCTTGCCAAAGTCTGTGAGAAGGTGGTTACCAGACAACTGACTGAGTTTGTTGAGAAGGCTGACGTTCTACATCCTGCACAATCTGGGTTTCGTTCCAACTACAGTACTGAATCCGCCTTGGTGGAAATCTCTGAGGCTATTCGGGAGTGTTTGGACGCCGGCGGGAGAGCAGCCTTGGTGCTGCGCGACCTGTCGGCAGCATTTGATACTGTCCCACACTCCCTGTTGCTAGACCTTCTTTCAGAGATTGGGGTGTCAGGGGCTGCCTGGGGCTGGATCAGGTCCTTCTTGTAAGGTCGCACACAACAGGTCTGGCTACCTCCGGCCTCGTCTGCCCCTTTACCCGTTGCCACGGGGGTCCCACAAGGATCGTCCCTTAGCCCCCTCTTGTTCAACATCCATGTCACTCCGCTGGTCGCTTTGGCCGAGGCCTTGGGGGCTAAGGTGATCGCCTATGCGGACGATACCCAACTCCTCTTCACCTGGAGGAAAGATGAGGACTCAGTTACGTTTGTTCAGTCATGTCTGTCTTCGGTTTTTAGGTGGCTTGCAGATGCCCAACTTAAGTGCAATGAGGATAAGTCCGAAATCCTCTTGTATGGTAACTTTCCTCCTGGTTTCAGGGATTCTATTTGGCCGCCGGAGTTCCCCCCTCCTTTTTCCACGGGGTCTCCGGTGAAGAATCTAGGTGTTTGGTTTGAGGATAACTTATCCTTTTTCACACAGGTGAAGAGACTTTCGGGAAACTGTTTCGGTCTTTTGAAAATCTTGAGGGGGTTTCTTCCTCTGCTCCTAAGACCGGCAAAAGAAACAGTGGTCCGCGCTCTTATCCTCTCTCGCCTAGACTATGCTAATGCCTTATACGTGGGCATCCCAGCCTACTCTCTGAATAAATTGCAGGTGGTGCAAAACGCGGCCGCCCGGCTCCTGTTGGAGATCCCCCTAAGAAGCAGTGTGCGTGTCTATTTACGCTCTCTTCACTGGCTTCCTATGGCGGCCCGGGTTAAGTTTAATTCTCTAGTGATTGCCCACCAGGCCCTTCATGGTCTGGGTCCAGCCTACGTTCGGAAGCGCTTCTCCTTTTATGTCCCGACAAGAGCGCTTCGCTCCTCTGCGCTCCTCTTGGCTAAGGTGCCTCGCTTTTGTCGGCACCGGCTGGGCAGTGGCTCTATTGCTGTCAAGGCCGCCCAGGCCTGGAATGCCCTGCCGTTTGCGCTTCGTGACACTAAAGATCCCTTGACCTTTAAAAGATTGCTAAAAACGTATCTTTTTTAATTAGCTGTTGCAGATGATCCCCCCCTTTGCTTGCGCCGGGACACTCCTTGGAGTAGCTGTGCGCGTTATAAATTTATATAACAAATTTATATAACATAACATGACAAGCAGCTACCAGGATGTAAGTTCAGGCCATTAAACATACGTCACGCTTACATTCTTCACAAGTAACAATTCACAGTAACCGATGACTTAAACCTATAAAATCATACATGGCAATTCTCCAAACTGTTCAGCTTCAAAAATTTCGAGAGGCCAAGGTCCAGATTTACTAAGATTTTGTGTAGGGGCTGTGTCACTTTTTGGGCGCAGACTTACACAAAATCCATTTTGAGCTTTGCAACGCACAGCTCTGTCTTGAGTAACTTCGCATCAGGTAGGAATTACATGAGTGGTGCATGGGCGTTCCAGTGCATCCACACGTGTATTTTGACGCAAGCCCATATTTACAAAGACTTGTAAACATGAGTGTGCACCAAAATAGTGCGCCTACCTCAGGCTGGAGTAAGGAGGAGAAATATCTTCAGTACAAGATGGTGTATTATTGGAGTATATCTGTATGCATTCATTTCCAGCAGAGTAACACCAGACAAAGTCTACAGCACATCTATCATAACCAGCACACAGAAACTTCCCTTGCCCCCTAAGAGACAGACCACCATCCATTTATTTACTTGTAATCAGGGCCTTTTGAATTCCATGATGATGAGGAAGGCCCTTTTTCCAAATATTTGTGGATTGCCATATTTATCACATAATCCACCACCTGCTGTTATCATTTGTAGGTTTAAGGGAATAAGGGGCATATTATCAAGGAAACACGATAAATATCGCGTTTCCCGTTTTGCGCGATTCTGTTTAACGCCGCATATCGCAGGATTTAATCGCCGAGATATCGCGTTATTATCAACGCATATCTCCACAGCGATTAAATCCTGCGATAGCGGCGTGAAACAGAATCGCGCAAAGCGGGAAACGCGATATTTATCGTGTTTCCTTGATAATATGCCCCAGGGTCTCAGCCGTACGATCCACCTGCCATATCAAGTATGGCTAAGTCGGATTCAAACCAGGCGTTGCAAACCCGCGATAACCGCGGTTAGCGCGGTTAATTCAATCGCATCGCGGGTTTGCTCGTAATAGTGCGCTGCCATGTCAGCGCGGATTTCCAGGGAGGAATGGAAGGGAACGCCCACTTTGCATGTCATTAGCGATATTCTTCGCAGACATGCAAAGTGGAGTTAATTGGGCTGCTTACTCAAGGAAACACGCGTTAGCGTGTCCTTGATAATTGTGCGGAGTGAAATTCGCCGCTTTTCGGCCGAAAACGGCCGATAAAGCGGCGAAAATGGGCTTGATAATATGCCCCTAAATGTTTATAGGATATGTTTATAGCTGAAAGGAATCAGAACCTGTTAAAGACTGATCATAGACTGAAATGCAGTTCACAACAGGCTACAAAAGATTAATGAGCACCTTTCCTGTGTTGATCGCTGATTTCAGGCAGGTGAAAAGTTTGAAGATATAATGTTAATGGAATGGACTGACTCAGGTCTTTAGCTACACTGCAAAGAAAAACATAAACATTAAAATGTTATTTAAAGAAGGTGAATATAATGATTAATTCTTTGTCATAAAACATTTGTTCTTTTGCTGTGTTCTCAAAGCAGCAATTATTTACAGTGCAGTAAAAGTTTTGAAGGTTTCCAAATGTTTTGCAACTCTTTTTAAGGGGTTGGGATCTTTAATCTTCAATTGTCTTCTAATGAGACACATAGATAATAAATGTGTTTTGTGCAGTGATGTTTAACTATGCTGACAACGAAAGCCCTAATTGGGGAGGGGTGGTTCCCCTTCAAGTATGTCTCCCAGGCTGTCCTTGAGAGATAGCCTTTGTGTAAAGTAGTTTTTGTCAGCAGGAAGTACTGGGGCTGATTCCAAGCTAGAGCATCCACAGCCCAACTTTCCTCTCTTTGAAAAACAGAAACTTCAATCCCACCACTCAATCCTGCCATCCACCAAATGGTATTGCTCAGGAAGATTAATCAGCATCTCCTTGTTAAATAAAATGTCTAATGGAAATTCTAAAGGTAGTCTCAATTGCCTCCCTCCTCACTTCAGTGTCTGGGTCTCATCCAGCTGGTTGTATGATAGAGGCACGCAGCCTAAACCACGAATGCGTCTTAACCACACATTCCTTTACCACGCAATTTGGCATCTTAACCACACATTCCTTTACCACGCAATTTCAGGTAAAAAGGCATGAATGGTAAAATGGTATGCCTGGCAAAGGTCGCGACCCCCTACCCCCCACACTAAGCTACAAACTTCCCATCTCCTCCCCCTCCGCCTTGAGGTCCAAATACCCCGACCCTCTCTCAACCCCCATGCTGTCCCTAACCCTTAACAAACACTAGCCCGACCCCCTCCCAACGCTGTGCGCTGTCCCTAAAACTACCCCAACCCCTTCCACTGCCCTTAAGCCTAAAACCTAAACCCCTATTTTAAAAAACTACCCGAGCCCTAAAAACTACCCCTCCTCCCCAAAGCCCTAAAAACTACCCATTCCCCTCCCCCTGCCCTGAGGCCTAAAACCCTGTCCCTTAATAAACACTAACCCAACCGCCTCCCACCCCCACGCTGTCCCTAAATCTACCCCAACCCTTCCACTGCCCTTAGGCCTAATACCCTAACCCCTGATTAAAAAAACTACCCCGACCCTCCCACAGCCCTGAAAACTACCCCGACTCTCCCCTAGCCATTAAAACTACCTCCAACTCCCCCAGCCCTGAAAACTATCCCCGAAACCCCCAGCCCTAAAAACTACCCCGAGTCCCATAGCCCTAAAAACTATCCCGAACTCCCCAGCCCAGAAAACTACCCCAACCCACCAGCCCAGAAAACTACCCCGACCCCCCAGCCCAGAAAACTACCCCGACCCCCAGCCCAGAAAACCAACCCGACCCAATCAGCCCAGAAAAATACCCCGACCCCCAGCCCAGAAAAGTACCCCGACCCCCTCAGCCCAGACAACTACCCCGACCCCCCAAACCCAGACAACTACTTCCGCCCCCAGCCCAGACAACAACCCCGACCCCCCGACCCAGCCAACTACCCCCAACCCACCCCAGCTCAGACAACTACCCCTGACCCCCCAGCCCAGAAAACTACCTAGTCCAGCCCCACTTACCTCACTGTGGCTCTCTTCCTGGCAAGGTCTTCCTGCTTCCGTTCCTGCAGCAGCCAGCAGCTAGGCCGCACATTGCCTTAACCACGCATATGCGTGGTTAAGGCAAGCGTGGTTATGCTTGCGATGTCGGAACACGTGTGGCTGAGGCAGCGGTGTTCCGACTGTTTCAACCCTCCACCTATAGAAATGCAGGCATAACTCTTCCACTGCCTGGGGGAGGGGGGCTGTTATGCTCAACCCCGCCCTGTGCCATGCTAAACCAGGGACATCCAAATGGATCCCACTTTGTCTTGTTATTAATACCCGGAGGCTAACTTTATGGCTAAGCATAAAAGAAAACATCCAATGCAGCATTTGTAGAACCCCCATTTCGATGCATTCAATGATTGCATTACTTACACTGTATGTTCTCTCAAGGTGCTTTCATCATGATATCACTGCATCATGTAAGCACTCAATAAACTCAACTAAAGCTCTCTATTTGCCTATTTATGTGTCAAACTTTATGCTTTATGCCTATGCTTAAAACCCTATAGCTGATCAGCTGTCCTTGCTGAAGCAGTCTAGCAGTAGCCTGGTAGTGGAATAGACTGTTCGCCTTATTCTAGGGCCTATCAAAAAGTAACTAACATAGCACTATCTCACATGTAAATAATTATGCTTCTTTTTACAGTTTTGCATCCTCAGAGTGCTTGCTATCTCAAAGGTCTACTCTATGTTCCTAAAACCCTGCATGAAAAAGTTTGAGCTTGACTCAAAACGTCCGATTGCCGCCTCTCCTGTTTTCTTTAAATGACTTTTTCCTTACTTTCCATGGCCTGCATGCTTCCTCTCTCCAAGTACAGCCTGCTTGAAGTCATGATCATGTTTGCCTTTATCTCTTTTATTATATTTTGTCAAATTTTCAACACCTCATCTCTAAGATTATAACCTATCCTTCTTTGAAAGTCATACTGTGCAACATAGCAATATCTAATCGTCTCTAGCTGATCTACGAATCCCACCAGCTACCTACACAAACTCACGTACTTCTGCCCCCCCAATAATAAGCACAACTAACTCCTGCTAATTGAACCCACCACCAAGATAAAAGAATAAATGCATAGAATGGTCTCCCTCAAAGCACACATATAATCCCGATAGCCAACAACAACCAATAACTGCTGGATAAATCATTAACCATGGCTCATTGAACAGCATTCTGCCCGGCTTAAGTTGCTTCAATGCCTCATCAAGGATATTAAGTGCTATATTAAATTCAATACCAATTTCAATTACAAAGATATGGAAATGGGACAAGGCTTGAATCTAGATATGGAATTACACACTATCATAACCTGAAAAACATCTATTTTTCATCTAAACACTGCCATACTTGCTGTAAGACCCGACTTTCTCTGTGTCCAAGTTGAAAAAAGTTTCAAGCAAATCATGATACTATAGCTACCATTACAGACCCTTCACTGTAAGTGAACTGCCCTGGTTCGCAGAGACCCTTGACACTCCTTATTTTTATCATGTGGCTTCTTTTGAGCTCACCTTCTTATCTTTTGTGGACTGCATGTGACACTTTCTACATTCATCATAATGAAACTATGCCATCTTCTGGCAATTTGTGTTTTATTGAAGTTAACTGGTACCACGTTTATAGTAACAGATGAATCCAGATTATTCTGTGCCACTAACACCGCCTATCCTTTATGCCCCAAGAGATTTTTCTTTGTCCAATAAGCGTGCTCAATTTTCTGGCATACTTTCTCACAATTTATGGCCTAATTGGAGGTTGATAGTGTGTAACGAAATGGTTACTTACCAGTAGGAGTAGTTTTGCAGCTTGAAGAGTTTTCTGGATTCACATTCTGTGCATTATTCCGCCTTCTAGTAGTTAGGTACGGAATAGTCATTTTTTTTTTTTGCTTTCTTGGTGCATCGTCGACCACCATTTGGTGCTAGGTCCATCCCTTGTGTGATGTCAGACGGCACTCCAGAGGTTCGTGTGCAGGGTAGCCATCTTCGGATTCTTTTTTCCCCTTTTTCTCTCTAGTGAATGTATTAAATCCTGTTGTCTCTAGATGTCAGTTCTTTGGTCCCCGTGATATCTTGTCCGACCTATTAGCGTTCCTCCTTTGAGGGGAGGTGGGTGGGTCACATGTGAATCCAGAAAACTCTTCAAGCTGCAAAACTACTCCTACTGGTAACTAACCATTTCGTTTTGCAGCATGAATCCTTTTCTGGATTCACATGCTGTGCGTTAGATTATGGAGCGGTTTCCCCCTCCTTAGGGTGGCTGTGGTAAGATGAGGAAGACTTTGCGAACAGGTGTTGAAGTACCTTTTGTCCTACTTAAGTTTCCTTAGTCATCTGAATATCCACGCAGTAGTGTTTGGTGAATGTGTGTGGTGATGCCCATGTCGCCGTGGCACAAAAGGTGTCTATTGGCGCGTTGGCCATGACGGCTAGGGTTGCCCCCTTTTTCCTTGTTGAGGGGGCCTTTGGCCGTGTGTTTAGAGTTTTTCCTGATGAGGCATAGCATACTTGAATTGCCTCTACAATCCAACATGCAATTGTCCCCTTTGTCACGGGTGCTCCCTTGTTAGATCTTGAGTAAGAGACGAACAATTGATTGCCTTTACAGAATTGTTTTGTCTCTTGTAGATAGTATAGTAAAGCCCTTCTTACGTCCAGGGTATGAAGGCTTCTTTCTAGTCGTATATGAGCATTGTTTCCTGTGTTGAAATTGAGCTTAGGGTATTGTTTTTTGTGCACCATATGGTGACCGTTTCCACTTAGCTGCGTAGCATTGCCTTGTGGTCTGTTTTCTTGCCTCCTTTAGTATTTCCATGGTTCTTTGCAGTAAGTTTAAATGTCCGAACTCTATGTATTCATGCGCCATGCTGCTTGGTTAAGCGTCGCTGGTTCTGGGTGAAAGATTTGCCCCCTTTGCATTGTGAGGAGGTCCTTGTCTGCCTTGAGGTTGATCATTTGTCCCCTGTACAGTTCGAGTAGGCTTGAGTACCAGGTTTGTCTTGCCCATTGAGGGGCTATGAGTATTAGATTTGTTCCTGGTTGTCTGGCTTTCCCCAGAACCCTTTGTAGTAGAGGAATTGGAGGAAAAGCGTATGCAAATGTATCTGACCAGTTTAGTGACAGGACATTCCCTTTTGATAGGTGGTGTTGAAACCTGGAGTTGAAGGATTGGCATTTCTTGTTCTCCATTGTTGCGAATAGGTCTATTTCTGGGGTTCCCCAGAGGTTGAAGACCTGTTGCAGGGTCCTTTGTTTTATCTCCCACTTGTGCGAGCTGCTGTTCTGTCTGCTGAGTTGATCTGCTTCGGTGTTGTCCTTTCCTGGCAGGTGAATTGTCTGTAGGCCAATTTTCCTTGAATTGGCCAATTTCCATATTTCCTGAGCTAGTTTGCTTAGGGTGAATGATTTCGTTCCTCCCTGTTTGTTGAGGTAAAACATAGTTGTGGTGTTGTCCGTTTGGATTAATTCTGTTTTCCTTCCTATTTTGGCTTGGAATGCCTTTAGTGCCAGGAACACTGCCTTAATTTCTAGGAATTTGTAGAGTCTGCATCGTTCTATTGAACCCGTACTCTCAGGTTTCCAGGTTTCCAGAATGTGCTCCCCAACCCTTGTGGGATGCATCTGTCATAATGCTCACTGAGTGAGTTGGTGTTTTGAACAGTCTGCCTAGTGTTATGTTCTTGGATGCCCACCATTGTATCTCCATCTGAACCCTTTGTGTTACAACCACTAGATCCTCCCAACTCCCTGTGGCTTGTGACCAACTGCTGCAAAGCTACTCCTACAGAGGGTGTATGTGGAGGCGTGCATGAGTGATGAGGGGGATGCGTGATGCTATCATGCCCATCAGTTCCATGACAGTCCTCACTGTCAGAGACTGACCCTTCTGGTACAGGCGAGTTTCTTGTTTGATAGCTTGTATTCTCCTTTGGGTCAGGTATGCCTTGGAGTTTAATCTTGCTCCTAAGAAGGTTTTTTCTTGTTCTGGCTTTGTTGATGATTTTTTGTGGTTTATTGAAAATACCAATTTATGCAGTGTTGTGATCACCTGATGGACATGTGTGTAACATTTTTGCTTTGAATTTGCCATCACCAGCCTTTCGACTAGGTAGGGATTAGGGATACACGTGGATTCCTCTCCTTCTTAGGCATGTTGCAACTGCTGCTAGGCACTTTGTGAAGACTCTTGGTGCTGATTTTATCCCGAAAGGCAGGACTTTGAATTGGTAGTGAGTGTTCTCGTGGAAGAACCTCAGGTATTTTTTGTGAGCTTGGTTCATGGGGACGTGTAGATAGGCATCTTTGAGATCTAGAGTTGTCATGAAATTCCCTTTTTGCAGCTGTGGGATTACTTCATGTAGTGTTAACATTTTGAAATGCTGTGTGCGAATGAATTTGTTTATGAATCTGAGATGGGTGTTAGCGTGAGATCTTGCTTTGGGACCAAGAAGTAAGGTGAATAGATTCCTCTGGAGTGTTCCCTTTTTGGTACCTTCTCTTTTGCTTGTTCCTTTATTGCTTATCTTAATTGTAAGAGTTCTGTTCGTTGGAACCTTTTATTTTTTGGTGGGTTTGGTGGGGGTTTGTTTGTTAGTTCTGCACAATAGCCATGGTTTAATAAATTTAAAATCCAACTGTCTGTGGTGATGCCTTTCCATTGACGTAGGTAGTGTGCTTTGCTGCCTCCCACTGGTTTTGTGTGGGGGTTTTTTGTTGTGGGCAAGTCACTGGGAATTTGCTCCTCCCCCTCTCGAGGGTTGTCCCTTGCCTCTTCCTCTGCCCCGAAAGGGCTGCCTTGGTTGTTGTTGCCAGGCTTGGTATCCGGACTGCTGGTTTGACTGCTGTCCGCCGCCTTGAGCTTGTTGTTGGCCTGTTGAGAAGACTCCCCTTCCTGTGGGTCTTCTGGTGTTAAAATCTCCTCTCTCGAAGGTGCCCCTCTGTTGTAGGGCTCCCTCAACCCTGGCCGTTTCATTATCCTTTTATATTTGTTGAAGTGATTAATCTATCTTTTATGATATTATTTCGAAATAAAGCTATTTGACTGACTGATTCATCTACCTCACTTCCAAACAGGGCGTCTCCTGTGAAGGGTCTGTTCATCATTGAGGTTTGGACCTCTTGCTTGAAGCCTGATATTCGTAGCGAGGGGTGCCGTCTCAACGTTGTGCCTGTGCACATTTGTCTGCTGGCTGTATCGGCTGTGTCTAGGGCTGATTCAGGCAGGTGTTAGCTATGTTCTTTCCCTCCTGTATGATGGATTTTGCTCTTTTTCTATCCTCCTCTGGGAGCTTGTTCATCAGTTCTTCGATGTCATCCCATTGTTGGCAGTCATACCTGTTGAGGAGAGCATTGGAGTTTGCAATGTGCCAATGTGTTGCTGCTTCTTTCTCCATCTTTCTCCCTACCATGTCCATTCTCTTGCTTTCTCTCTCTAGAGGTGGACCAGTGGCGGAGTGGGCGTTGCCCCTTTTTCTTGCCATGGTGACAATGATGGAGTCTGGCACTGTGATTTCCTGAATATATTTAGGGTCTTTTGTTAAGGGATATATTTTTTCTCCATCCTTGGGGTTACCCCTTTTGCTGATGTAGGCTCCTTGAAAGCCTCCTTGCCCTGGTCCAGGATGCTTGGTAGCACAGGGAGGTAGTGTGTCCCCTTGGTCGATGGTGCCAAAGTCTCTAGGAGGAAGCATGAGTCTCCTTTTTCCTCCTCTAAGGGGACCCCGAAGGTATCAGCTGCTCTCTTGATGAGGCTGTTGTAGAAGGCTATGTCCTCTAGTGGAGAAGCCTTCGAGGGATAGCTACAGACCTCTTCTTCTGGGCTTTCTGTGTCGAGGTCGTTCAATTCGTCCTCGAAAGCCCCTGAGGCTTCCTCCTCTTCTGGAGCATCGAGCTCCTCTTTGACATTTTCTTTGCGCGGTTCGGGGGTTGACAGAGATTTGAGGATATCTTCCTCTTCTTCGGCGTTTTCGTCATCGCCAGCTGGCTTCGCGGGAATTCGGAATTCCTTCAGCACCTCGTCGAACTCCTTCTTCCGTTGAAGGAGTTCCACCATTTCCGCTTCCAGGCGTCTCTTCTTTTTCTCCACCTCGAGGGCCCTTTCAGCATCTGAAACCGTGGAGATCCTTTTCTTGGGTGTGATGGTTTCAGGCTCAGAGGGTGTGATCTTTCCCTTCGTGGCCTGTCGTTTAACGCTTGCCTTTGTCGATTTCGGTGATCTTCCCTCGTCATTATCCCTGGGGTGGGATCCATGGGGTTCTTTTGGTCGCGGCTGACCCTCAGTCATCGTTTTCTTCGACACCTGTGCTGCCTATTGCGCCTTCTTGTCATGGCCCTTGGTTTCCGACAGTTAAGGGTTTCTTACCTTGTCCATCTTTTTCTCTGTGTCCTTTGTCGCTTTCTTCGTGGTACGCCTCTTCTCACCATCCCCTTCGAGTATCTAGATGTCTGACCCTCCCATGTGTCGATTCTGCCGGTACTCCCTGGTCGTCTTCATTGCTTGAGAGTCCCTCAGTGAAAGTTGTTTCTGGCTTTGGAACATGGCTGCATAATGGTCCTCCCTCTACCTTCAGTGTCTTCGACATGAAAACCACGCAGGCCTCACAGTCTTTTCCCTTCTGATACTTCGGCAGGCAGAGGTTACAAACGTTGTGGTGGCACTTTGGGCAGAATTTGAAAAGGGTATTTTTAGGCTTTCCTGTTTTCAGTTTCTATTTTTGTTAAATTCTGGTGGGGTTTTTTCAGTGTTTTCAAGTGATTTCAATACCTTAAAAAAACAGTGGTTATCAGTGGTTACACATTTTCGTGCCATTAAAAACAACAGAAACAGTGTTTTTCCGGTGTTTATGGAACCTTTTGCTTTTATTATTGCTTGCTTTCTGCACTGATAGTGCATGGTATATAGACAGTGTACGTACAGTGTATATGAGGTCCAAATACATTTTTACAAATCAAACATATCGTAGCACACCACACAATACTGCTTCAGTGAGTCCTTGGTCATGCACGCTCGCTCGTTCTTTCCTTCCCCTGTAAACTTTTATCTGTGAAAAGGCCCTCTCAACATTGGCACTTGAGACAGGCAACACCAAAATAGCAAGTACACAATTTGCTAACTCTGGCCACTGACATAGATTTCCATGCCAATACTGGTGCACCTGAAGATTGTGATTCTAAGCGACAGGTCTGCAACATATACGTTGAACTGGGTGCATATGCCCTCAGAGTTATTGAAGCGGTCAAAAATGAAGCAGCACTTTTGAAACTCCGGAGAAAATGTCCCTTTACGGAAAGGATCTATAACTTATGCAGAGTACCACAGTGAGGCTTCATTGACTTTAAATGCCATGGTTGGTGAAGGGCTATTTCTCATACTTTGTAAAATAAAAGTTCCTGAATTGCTCCTCAACATTTCTTTGCTTACCAAGTGGCAAGCACTCTAACATGGAACATGTTGCAGTGCCAAAGTCACTAAATGTGTCTCCCAGCCTACTCTCAAGGAGATGTTTCACATCTACACCAATTATGCTGAGCACTTGGTAGGCAAGGGTGTTTTCAGACTTTAGTTTTTTTTATTATGTCCACTACAGCAGTCATGCTTTCCTGTAAAAATCTAAGAATGCAGTAGAGTGTACTTTTTTTCAAATCACTATCAATATGTGACCAAAGATCCTCACATTTCTTGCCTTTGGCATCATCACTCAGAAAAAGTTCTGTAAATGGTTGCCACATGGATAATATAGCATTCATGGCCTCTAGGACTGAGAACCACCAGCTAAGTGACAAAGTTGGGATGACTCTTTCTTTGATGCCATACAAAGCACCAAATGATAAATATTTGTGTTTTAGTTTCCCCGCATAACAAAACAGTGCACCAGAATGGACTAAAAAGTCAATAGCATTCTTCATTAACTCTGACAATTGTAAAGATGCTTTCAGCATACCTTCTAACAAGTGGCAAGGATCTCTTACAGGGAAACACTTCAGCTCAGGTATCGATTTTGACAGGTCATCACAACTTTTTCATATACGTAGCTGAATCACTGCAAATACAAACAATATCACTCCAATCTTTGTTGAACTTGGTAAGAACTTTTTGCAGCAGCATTCCAAGTGACACTGCGGTCCAGGTTTTCCATAAGTCCGGTGGCATGTTTTCACCAGTATCCCAGATGCTTTGTGATTGCACTCTTTTCACATATACCTGTCACTATACCTTGCATTGAATGTTTAAAGCCTGGGGTGTTTGGCAATTCACCTACTATCAATACTGACTCACTAGAAAAGGGGGCTGATGTATCAAGGGCTATTACCCATTCTCTGTGGGTAAATGTGATGCTACATATTGGGAAAGATTCTTCTGAAAACTACATTTTTCCTATCGGTGAAAGACTCAAATGTAGACAAAAAATCAAATATGATTTTGACATTTCCTGATCTTCTACAGTTTATAAAATAAATAGAAAAACACCTAAAACATGCTTCTAACCCTTGTATCTTTAGACCAAAGACCACAAAACTGAAAAAAAGAAGAAGAAACAATATTTTAGTGACATCCCTAAACAACAAAACTCAAGCAGAATAACGTTAGTCCAGTCTTTCTTACAGCTAACTTATATAACAGTTACATTGTGTTGGCCCCTTCAGAAAGAAATAAAAATTACTCTTTTACTCTCCTTTTCCTTTCTTTGAATGGCATTTTAGGCAGGGGTTTTTTCAGTGTTTAAATGTTTACACTGGTGAGGACTATTTTGCTTCTGGTGGGGTTTTATCAGTTATTATAGGTTTAAACCTAAAACCGGACAGCCTAGGTATTTTCCATGCCCCTACCTCACCCTCTGTTGATCCATGTGCGTCATTGTTTCGTCGGGGTCCCCCGACGGGAAAAGTATCCGGAGGTTTTTCTTCTTCTCCGATGACTTCATAGTCGATGGTCAATGGTATTTTCAGTCGAATTCTTTGATTCTTTCGGGGATTTCATCAAAATCTTCGGAGAGTCTCACTTTGCTTCCAGACCCAACGGCAGAAAAAAGAATCTGAAAATGCCTACCACGCACAGGAATTTCCAATGCACCATCTGACGTCACACAAGGGATGGACCTAGCACCAAATGGTGGTCGACGACGCCCCAAGCAAGCAAAAAAAAAAAAGACTATTCCAGACCCAACCACTAGATGGTGGAATAATGCACAGCATGTGTATCCAGAAAATGATTCATGCTGCAAAACACTATTTATACCCTTTTTAGAGTTTTAATTTTTAACCTCCTTTGCATTCATTGGATAAAGTAACCTGTAGCTTACTTAACTTTCAGACTCACTAGGGAGTTTGCCAACAAGCTCGGTCACCTTCATTTGATCTAAGACTTTTTGGTTGATTCTTTACAGGGTTCAACCTGAAATGTCATTGATCATTTGTCCAGATGGAGACTCCTTCAAATCAGTTCTGGTATGTGTGGTTAAAATGTTGACAATTTCCATTTTTAATTGAGTGAAACAATTTAGGATACAGCTCAATCTCGCTATGCATCCTGTCCCTCAGAAGATGACGAATTAGTAATTCCAAAGTCTCAGTGGTCTCATGTTCAGAGTTCATTGTTATGATGAGCATACAAGATAATTCCGATTTTTAGAGACATTCTTCGTTAATATGAATGACAAAGGATGGGTAAACCTCAGTATGTTTACCCATGCTGAGATTAACCACCCAGACATGCTTTAAAAAGGTTTATGGTTTATGCTAGATAAAGTAATGATTTTTATGACATACACATTTGTCTCCTAACTTTGTGACTGTAGATTGTCTGCATCGAGGAAATTCTTCACATCTACAGTTAAGATCCTCCCGGAATGTTATAAATGGCATTTTTATTGGTTTATCTTCACATGGAAGACTTATTTCAATGTGAAGGTTTGTTTACCCTCAAAGTGCCTTGCAATATAGGTGGGCGGGTTGTTGTGCACTTTAACATGGGTACCTGGTCTTCTAAATTTATGTTTTATGACCCACTTGTCAGTGTTGCAGCAAGTGTGAGAAAGTGAGAAAGTGTACCACTTTCATTGAAATTGTGGGGCGAGGAAAGATTTTTCATAGGAGATAATTTATCTCCACATTATACACCCCGGGCCAAATTCTTCAAAAAAGTAGCAAATGTGGACCTGTAGATGTAAGTCTACATGCTGGTGCAGATTTACTACTTTTTGGTATTCACCAATATTCCTTATAGTATGCCTGGAAAACTGCACCACTACTGGTAATGTTAGATGACTGTTCTCATGAGGTCCTACTCCCCCCTTGCACACATCCCTAGAGCAGGGAAGTCCTCACAGGGGGAATGGAACTCTGTGTGCAAAGGCACACTTTTTTCATTTGGAAAAAGCTCTTCCCATACTCCTGCACTGTAGAATTTTTCAATTGGAATGTGGAATTCTAAAAAAGCAAATTGAATCCTAGGCTTCGGTGCAGCATTCCACGGGATTAAAGTTACTATTGGCTTTCGGCCTAGGTGGTTCACTACTTGTCATTTTAACAAAGATAGCTTGCTTATTCTTCAAAGAGCATGGAAACCATTCTTAACAATGTCAATGATTACTGGCCAACTAGTGAAAAACTAGAACTTACAAAGTCAGTGTATACCACTCCGTTGGAACTTTCTGAGTAAGAGAGAGCAGTTATGGGCGACTGAGGAAAGAAGGTCTGCTGAAGGTAGGTGTTGTGCGGGACCAGAGAGGAATCGAATTAAAGAGAGATTCAGTTTGGAAGTTGCCTGGTGGCAATCATAGCCTTAATCTATGGCAAGTAAGCATGACTTCCAGTGACAAGCCCCAAAAGCATGCTGGCTCATGATACAACAACAACGTCACCTACAGGTAAACAGAACACCAGCTATGTGGCCATTTTGTTTTAGTATTCAGGTCCCCGCAGGCATGCAACAATTTCGGAAATCATTGCATATTCTATTACAAATGCTGTGGTTGTTGAAGCACTAGCAAAAAGAGAGTGTGGGACATAGGAATTGAAAAAGATGGGCACGATACAGAGCAGATGATCCTGATCTTTGAGAGCTGTGAGCCTGCTAAGAAAAATGGTAATCAACATCTCAAATAGCCGATAATTCCGTAAAACTTATGTCATTGTTGAAGAAATGCATTAAAGGATTATGGACACCAGTGAAAAAAGACTAACATTGACATGTAAATATGTGTGGTGCAATGTTATTTATGCAATTAGAAGCTATTTACTTCATATAATCTACAGGTAAAATGAGACAATGTTAACAGTGCCATTAAAGTAAGTAGTTCACATCTGATAGCAGAAGTTATTGATTTCAATTCAGCATTGTACCAGCCAATTGTAGGAACTGGAACAAATTCCATGGAGTCTGATGTAACTTCTTCCATTTTCCTGCAATTTTCTTGAGAGAGGACTGGAAGGATGTGTTTTAGGCTTATTTGGAAGCTGTTGGGGCATACAGTGGAAGCTCACAATCAGAAACTTGCCTCATTCAGATACAATCTGGGTGTAGAAAGAATGGAAAGAATTACCTATCCCCAGATGAGATAATTTGGTAGACAGTGATGATATGGATCTGGAAGATAATGAGGATAAATATGTCAGAGTACTGTATGCACTAGAAAATAATTACAAAGCGAAAGTTAATGTAGTAGCGAAAATAATTTTTTTTCTCTAGGGCGCAGCTACTAGGAGAGACTGTAGAGCGATATGTATCTGCCCTTAGAACACGGGCAGCCATGTGTAATTCATGGATCTTGATGAAGCGGTTAAGAAGGATCAGCTTATCAAGTGCAAAAAAAATCACCATCCTTATATCTTTTCAAATTGCTAACAGGATTAAAAGCACACCCACACATGTCACAGAATTAAATTCTAGAGATAAAAACAACTATCCAGAGGAGAATAAGGTCACTAATGTAGTGAATGCAATAGGGACAGTAAATAAACATAGAACTTGAATAGGCAATCCGGTGAACACAACTAGCAAAAGAATGACAAAAATGTAGGGAGTAAGAGGCAGTGTTTTCATTGGGATAGTGTGAGTAATCTTGCATCATCAACCAAATGTCCCGCTGCCAAAGTAAGGTGTTATAGATTTAACAGAGATGTAACAGATATCAGGGGTGGATACTGGTCACTCTACTGGTCAGTCAGTCAGCGATCTAGCGAAAAATAAAATGACCGCTGACTGATTGAGTCGATGCCAGCAGTGTAGGGAGCGGCGGGCCAGGCATAGCAGGGAGGAGTGGTAAGTGCACTGTAAGTGTGCATGTCTGTTTGGCCGGTCGTATAAGCCTGGCCAAACAGACATGTGCAGTTAGGTTTCTCCAACCCAGCTGTGTTGCACAGCCAGTTCGGAGAAACATCACAGGCGCCTAGGCACTGTGTGAGCGGCAAACCAAGCCGCTCAGACCAATCCTAGTGCTGCTCTCATAGCATGAGAGCAGCACCAGGATTGGGTGGGTAGCCTGTGCCCCAGTGCATGCTGGGACTCGAGGAGAGCCGGAGAAGAGGACCAAGGTGGCCACGTACTCAGGTAAGTTTTTTTAAAATTATTATTCCCCCGTCCCGTGCCCCTCACTTCAGTATTGTGGAAGCTGCCATTGACAGTGATGGTCCCTTTTCAAGGTTGAGTAAAAAGGAAGGGCACACTGTGAATAGTATGCAGCAGAGTAATGTCACGTACAGTAAGGAATAAGAAGTATTGAAATACTAGCAGTTTGTATGATTGAGGATAGTGGCGCAAACAGTAATGAATCAGATATACCACACAAGCTGCACAGGGGGAATCCAGGAAGAAAGGTTTGAGGTGTGAGCAAACTCTTGATCCACTTATAGTAAGATTGAAAAAAAATTGGTTTGACAAATTAAACGGGGTAGAATTGATAGAACACAAAATAAACCGAGACAGTCACTGGGGGTGTCAAACTTCCAATATTAGGGTATTTTCAGTCGTGACGTAAGGAACATAGGGGCCGATTACGATGGCGGGCGGATCGCTCCTGCCGGGCTGGCAGTGGTCACCGCCGGCCCGGCGGGGGCGATCCGCCCGCCATCCAGACCGCAAAGACCCCCGCCATATCATGATGGCTGGGGGTCCGCGGCGGACGGAAAGACCGTCCGCCGCTTTTCCGCTGGTCGACTCGTCGACCGGCGGAAAATGTGCTGAATATGGTGGCGGTGTCTGGAAGAAACCACCATCCATATTGCGATGCAGGCTGCGAAGAGCCTTTCCATGGCTGCATTGCCGCCATGGAAAGGCTGGCGGTTCCTGCTGTTGGGGGCCCATAGCGGGCCCCCATATAGTTGGGGGGGGTTGGGGGTGCACATGCGCGGTGCCTGTCACGTTGTGCATGTAAAAGCACAACATGTTTATTTTACATTGCGGCGGGTGCTGCTTGCAGCACCGTCGCCGCAATGTAAAATATACGGGATGCGCCCGCCAGTGTGGCGGGCGCATCCTAATGTGTACTGCGGGACCGCCGCACCTATGGCGGGCGGTCCCTTTTGCATATGCGATGGCGGGCGGACTTTGTCCGCCCGCCATTGTAATCGGCCCCCTAAAGTAGTAGTTAAAATATATGTTGTGAGATAAGGGAAGAAACTGCTAGGGTGGGTGGAACAAAAGAAGTTGGACATTTCTTTACATCCAGACCATCCTGATCATGTTTGTTTCATATTGTGTTGAGGCATGGGTGTGGGATCACTGACAGAATATCGTGATAAACAATATCGTTGTTCAAAATATTGTGTAAAAGATATCGTTTACCATAATATCATGATCCTATACTTATAATGGTAAGCACAAAAATATAGGAAAAAAATATTGTTGACACTAATATCGATCAAAAATAGACAAAAATATCGATTTTTAAATATAAATAGAGTTTAAAGTAGAAAATGTTAAATATTTTAATATATAATTTTGATTTGATGTAAATTAAATATATTCCACTAATATTTAATGCTATATATATAAATATATACTTACATAAACACACATATATATTTGTTTATATATATATATATATATATATATATATACACATACAGATAATGTAAAATATTTAATACAAATATTTGTTTTACACTATATATTTTAAAAATATTTTCTAATGTATTAATATGAAAATATATAGCTATATATCGATTCATATTAATACATTTAAAATAGTATTAAATTAATTTAATGTAAAATAAATATTGTTATTAATTGTGTTATACTATATATATATATATAGTATAACACAATTAATAAATAAATATACAGACATATATCTATTTATGTTAAAAAAGGGAAAGGGATATTATAGTTAGGAAATAGAATGTAAAAACTTCAGAAATTCACTTAAAAAACCAAGGTTACAGGGACGTTATAGTTAGGAGATAGAATTTTAAAATCCTTAGAAATTCACTGAAAAAACCATGTCATTTGAGATGAGATCAGGTAACTATAACTTCTGAATTTCACTGGTTTTGCACGAGTGAAATCTGAGCCTCACTATAATGTCCCTGTAACCTTTGTTTTTTTCAGTGAATATATATATATATACATATATATATTCACTGAAAAAACCATAGGTTTTAGGGACAGTTATAGTTAGTTGGACATTGCACTCGTACAAAACCCATGAAATTCCCCTGTTATAGTTAGTTCAGCTAACTATAACTCGCGCCCCGCAATGCACTGCTGATGACGTCACATATTACATCACTCATGACATGGTCAGTGACATCACTGATGACATCACTGATGACATCTCAAATGACATCACTGATGACATCACTGATGACATCATCCAGTGACTGTGTGTTTCTGTAAAGTTTAAATATGTTTAATATATATAGGGAAAGGCGTATTGAAGAATGAGTGGGTGTATAAGTGTCTGAATGGATGATTTAGTACGTGAGTGACTGACTCTACAAGTGAGTGATTAAACGTATCTTACTGAATGCATGGGTTAGTGACTAAACTGTGTGAATGTCTGTATCCGTCTGTTTGTTGGTGTGTAAGTGGATGCATGGATTTGCGAATAGCTACATGAGTGTCTATATGGGTTATTGATTGGTTCTCTGAGTATCTGTATGGCTGCCTGAGTGTTTGTGTGGGTGGGGTGTGTGTGACTCTATACATAGATGTGTGAGTGGGTGATTCACTGGGTGCATGATTTCAAGAGTGCATCTGTGATAGACTGCTTGGGTGGGTGAGTGTGTGTATGGGTGTGTTAGTGAGTGAATGTATATCTCAGTGGTACATGTGCGAGTAACTACATATGTAAAAGGCAGTATATATGTGTGTTAGAGTATTTAAATGGCTATAAGTGAGAGTGTGTTATTGTGAGAGTGGCTGTATGGATGCGTGTGTGCTTGTATCAGTTATTGTATAAGAGCGTAAGAATGTGCTAGTATTTGTATGAGTAAGTGAGCTGGTGTGTGTATAACTGTATAGGTGAGTAAATGGGTGTGTGATTAATTTTTTGCATGACTGACTAGGTGTGTGAGTACCTCTATGGATGAGTGGCGGTGTGTGAGTGTTTATATAGGTGTATGAGTGCATATGATAGTCCTGTACTGAGTGACTGTAAGTATGAGTGACTGTACAGGTGAGTGAGTGGATGTGTGTGTAGACCTAAGAATCAGTGAGTGGGTATGTAGTTTTTGGTGTTGGAGTGTCTATGGTTTTGAGAATGGCAGTCTGTAATTTAGAGTGGGTGTATCAAAAGTTATATTAGGGTGTGAGAAGATGCATGAAATTATCACATGGATGATGTCATAAGTGATGTCATTTGAGATGTCATCAGTGATGTCACTGACCATGTCATGAGTGATGTAATATGTGACGTCATCAGCAGTGCATTGCGGGGCGCGAGTTATAGTTAGCTGAACTAACTATAACAGGGGAATTTCATGGGTTTTGTACGAGTGCAATGTCCAACTAACTATAACTGTCCCTAAAACCTATGGTTTTTTCAGTGAATTTCAAAGGTTTTTTAAATGCTAATTTCTAACTATAACGTTTCTGAAACCTATGGTTTTTTCAGTGAATTTCAAAGGTTTTTTAAATGCTAATTTCTAACTATAACGTGCCTGAACCCTATGGTTTTTTCAGTGAATTTCAAAGGTTTTTTAAATGCTAATTTCTAACCATAACGTGCCTGAAACCTATGATTTTTTAAGTGAATTTCAAAGGTTTTTTAAATGCTAGTTTCTAACTATGCCAACAGAGGTAGGACATGTGAAGAAAGAAGAAAAAACGCACAGAAAGAAGCAAAAGATGTGCAGAAAGAACCAACAGAGGAGCAGAAAGAGGCCTTGTTGCAAAATCATCCTGTGCCCACAACTTTTTCAGACGGGTACTGGTGGTAACTGACTCTGACTAACCAGAGCCAGTGCGCGTTTGCACAGTGGTGAAGGGAGGGGGGGCCTGATGTGACATGTGTGCAAACGCGCCCCGTGGCGCGTTTTAAGTTGCGGGATTAAGTCCCCTTGAATCCTGAGGGTCCCTGGGGCCCAACTAGCCCCCCAGGTACCTACAGTTAGGACCACAGAGCTGAGTTGCATTGAGGCGTTCCGAGGCCACGCACTTTTTTTCACCTCTCTGCAACGCAACTCTGTTGTGCTTACTGAAGGTACCTGGTGGGCTAGTTGGCCCCCAGGATTCAAAGGGAATTAACTCCCCAACTTAAAACGCACCACAGGGCGTGTTTGCGCACATGTCACCTGAGGCCCCGCCCCCTCCCTTCACCACTGTGCAAACGCGCCCCGTGGCGCGTTTTAAGTTGGGGGATTAGGTCACATTGAATTCTGAGAGTCCCTGGGGCCCAACTAGCCCACCAGGTACTTCCAGTAAGCACCACAGGCCTGCGTTGCAACGCCTGTAACAAATTGTGCAGTTGTGTTTAGGTAGTGAAGAGGGTCGTGCAGGGGGTAGTGTTTTAGGGTTTAGGGTAGTGCAGTGGTGTTTGTGTAGTGTAGGGGGTCATGCTGGGGGTAGATTTAGGGTTTAGGGTAGTGCAGTGGTGTTTGGGTAGTGTAGGGAGTCGTGCTGGGGGAGTGTTTTAGGGTTTAGGTAGTACAGTGGAGTTTGGGTAGTGTAGGGGGTCGTGCTGGGGTTAGTGTTTTAGGGTTTAGGGTAGTGCAGTGGTGTTTGGGTAGTGTAGGGGATACTGCTGGGGGTAGTGTTTTAGGGTTTAGGGTAGTGCAATGGTGTTTGGGTAGTGTAGGGGTACTGCTGGGGGTAGTGTTTTAGGGTTTAGGGTAGTGCAGTGGTGTTTGGGTAGCGTAGGGGGTACTGCTGGGAGTAGTGTTTTATGGTTTAGGGTAGTGCAGTGGTGTTTGGGTAGTGTAGGGGTTCGTGCTGGGGGTAGTTTTTTAGGGTTTAGGGTAGTGCAGTGGTGTTTGTGTAGTGTAGGAGGTCGTGTTTTAGAGTTTAGGGTAGTGCAGTGGTCTTTGGGTAGTGTAGGGGGTTGTGCGGGGTGTAGTGTTTTAGGGATTAGGGTAGTGTATTGGTATTTGGGTAGTGTAGGGGGTCATGTGGGGTAGTGTTTTAGGGTTTAGGGCAGTGCAGTGGTGTTTAGGTAGTGTAGGGGGTCGTGCTGGGGGGAGTGTTTTAGGGTTTAGGGCAGTGCAGTGGTGTTCGGGTAGTGTAGGGGGTCGTGCTGGGGGGAGTGTTTTAGGGTTTAGGGCAGTGCAGTGGTGTTCGGGTAGTGTAGGGGGTCGTGCTGGGGGAGTGTTCTAGGGTTTAGGGCAGTGCAGTGGTGTTCGGGCAGTGTAGGGGGTCGTGCTGGGGTGGTGTTTTAGGGTTTAGGGCAGTGCAGTGGTGTTCGGGCAGTGTAGGGGTCGTGCTGGGGGTGGTGTTTCAGGGTTTAGGGCAGTGCAGTGGTGTTCGGGCAGTGTAGGGGGTCGTGAAGGGGGTGGTGTTTCAGGGTTTAGGGCAGTGCAGTGGTGTTCGGGCAGTGTAGGGGGTCGTGCTAGGGGTGGTGTTTCAGGGTTTAGGGCAGTGCAGTGGTGTTCGGGCAGTGTAGGGGGTCATGCTGGGGGTGGTGTTTCAGGGTTTGGGGCAGTGCAGTGGTGTTCGAGCAGTAAAGGGGGTCATGCTGGGGGTGGTGTTTCAGGGTTTAGGGCAGTGCAGTGGTGTTCGGGCAGTGTAGGGGGCGGTGCAGGGGGTGGTGTTTCAGGGTTTAGGGCAGTGCAGTGGTGTTCGGGCAGTGTAGGGGGTGGTGCAGGGGGTGGTGTTTCAGGGTTTAGGGCAGTGCAGTGGTGTTCGGGCAGTGTAGGGGGTCGTGCAGGGGGTGGTGTTTCAGGGTTTAGGGCAGTGCAGTGGTGTTCGGGCAGTGTAGGGGGTGGTGTTTCAGGGTTTAGGGCAGTACAGTGGTGTTCGGGCATTGTAGGGGGTGGTGCTGGGGCTGGTGTTTCAGGGTTTAGGGCAGTGCAGTGGTGTTCGGGCAGTGTAGGGGGTCGTGCTGGGGCTGGTGTTTCAGGGTTTAGGGCAGTGCAGTGGTGTTTGGGCAGTGTAGGGGGTCGTGCTGGGGCTGGTGTTTCAGGGTTTAGGGCAGTGCAGTGGTGTTCGGGCAGTGTAGGGTGTTGTGCTGGGGCTGGTGTTTCAGGGTTCAGGGCAGTGCAGTGGTGTTCAGGCAGTGTAGGGGGTCGTGCTGAGGCTGGTGTTTCACGTTTTAGGGCAGTGCAATGGTGTTCGGGCAGTGTAGGGGGTCGTGCTGGGGCTGGTGTTTCAGGGTTTAGGGCAGTGCAGTTGTGTTCGGGCAGTGTAGGGGGTCGTGCTGGGGCTGGTGTTTCAGGGTTTAGGGCAGTGCAGTGGTGCACGGGCAGTGTAGGGGGTCGTGCTGGGGGTGGTGTTTCAGGGTTTAGGTCAGTGGTGTTCGGGCAGTGTAGGGGGTCTTGCTGGGGGTGATGTTTCAGGGTTTAGGGCAGTGCAGTGGTGTTCGGGCAGTGTAGGGGGTCTTGCTGGGGGTAGTGTTTCAGGGTTTAGGGCAGTGCAGTGGTGTTCGGGCAGTGTAGAGGGTCATGCTGGGGGTGGTGTTTCAGGGTTTAGGGCAGTGCAGTGGTGTTCGGGCAGTGTAGGGGGTCGTGAAGGGGGCGGTGTTTCAGGGTTTAGGGCAGTGCAGTTGTGTTCTGGCAGTGTAGGGGGTCGTGCTAGGGGTGGTGTTTCAGGGTTTAGGGCAGTGCAGTGGTGTTCGGGCAGTGTAGGGGGTCATGCAGGGTCTGGTGTTTCAGGGTTTAGGGCAGTGCAGTGGTGTTCGGGCAGTGTAGGGGGTCGTGCTGGGGGTAGTGTTTTAGGGTTTAGGGTAGTGCAGTGGTGCTTGGGTAGTGTAGGGGGTCGTGCTGGGGGTAGTGTTTTAGGGTTTAGGGTAGTGCAGTGGTGTTTGTGTAGTGTAGGGGGACATGTTTTAGGGTAGTGCAGTAGTGTTTGGGTAGTGTAGGGGGTCGTGCTGGGGGTAGTGTTTTAGGATTTAGGTTAGTGCAGTGGTGTTTGGGTAGTGTAGGGGTCGTGCTGGGGGTAGTGTTTTAGGGTTTAGGGTAGTGCAGTGGTGTTTGTGTAGTGTAGGGGGTCGTGCTGGGGGTAGTGTTTTAGGGTTTAGGGTAGTGCAGTGGTGCTTGTGTAGTGTAGGGGGTCGTGCTGGGGGTAGTGTTTTAGGGTTTAGGGTAGTGCAGTGGTGTTTGTGTAGTGTAGGGGGTCATGTTTTAGGGTAGTGCAGTGGTGTTTGGGTAGTGTAGGGGGTCGTGCTGGTGGTAGTGTTTTAGGATTTAGGTTAGTGCAGTGGTGTTTGGGTAGTGTAGGGGTCGTGCTGGGGGTAGTGTTTGAGGGTTTAGGATAGTGCAGTGGTGCTTGTGTAGTGTAGGGGGTCGTGCTGGGGGTAGTGTTTTAGGGTTTAAGGTAGTGCAGTGGTGTTTTTGTAGTGTAGGGGGTCATGTTTTAAGATGCAATGCTCTAATACCTGACCAGTCTGCACTACATAAAACTGCAAAAAAACTAAAAATAAAAAGTGTTTTGCACACTTTTGTCATTGGGCTATATGTGGGCTACATCTGGGTAATATTTGTGCTACATTTGGGCTCTTTTTTCACTGGTGGCCATCTTGGAAGACTTCTTTGTTATGAAGTTTCCTAATTTCTTCATTTACTGCAGTCTCCTCAGTAGGAAATGCTTTCAGTTTTTTACTTTGATTCCATCAAGAAGGCATTCAGATGTGTCTCACATCTGCCATAAATTCAGAATGTTAGCACTCTAGTTGCTCATTAGATCACTGGAGTAAAGCTACTGCTCACCAGGGAGTTAACTGGTAGTCTGCTGCTGGTATTGAAAGTGATTGTTTCAGTCTGCATGTCAGAATTTTCTAATGAAATAGAAGAGGATTTGAGATCTCACTTAAAACATGCCCTAATTTTTCTTTCTGCAGCACTAACCATAATTTCTATTTCAAAAAGAACCCTCATTTTGTTCCTTTTTAAATTAAATGTTTTAAGTGTTACCGGTTTATTCCAATCAAGATGGCTTCAGGTGTGCCATACTTTTGTCATAAGTAAGGCTGTTAGCGCTCTAGTTGTTCTTTAGAACACTCTGGGAAGCTGCAGTAGAACACAAAGGCATCAACTGGCAGGCTGCTCCTGTTGAAATATAACAGGAAGATATTTGAGATCACACTTGTAATATGTCCTAATTTTTCTTTCTACAGCACTAACCATAATTTCTATGACAAAATGAACCCCATCATTTTGTTCCTTTTTAAATTAAATGTTTTAAGTGTTACCAGTTTATTCCAATCAAGTTGGCTTCAGGTGTGCCATACTTTTGTCATAAGTAAGGCTGTTAGCACTCTAGTTGTTCTTTAGAACACTCTGGGAAGCTGCAGTAGAACACAAAGGCATCAACTGGCAGGCTGCTCCTGTTGAAATATAACAGGAAGATATTTGAGATCACACTTGAAACATGTCCTAATTTTTCTTTCTACAGCACTAACCATAATTTCTATGACAAAATGAACCCCATCATTTTGTTCCTTTTTAAATTAAATGTTTTAAGTGTTACCAGTTTATTCCAATCAAGATGGCTTCAGGTGTGCCATACTTTTGTCATAAGTAAGGCTGTTAGCACTCTAGTTGTTCTTTAGAACACTCTGGGAAGCTGCAGTAGAACACAAAGGAATCAACTGACAGTCTCTGCCCTTGTTGGATGTACATGTTTTACTGAGAATGTCAGACTTCATTCTCACATGAGTGAGAAAGATAATGTGAATTTACAGAAAATATGCTCTCATTTTAGCTTCTGGAGCACCTTCCAAACCTCCATGGGACAAGCATGAGAAAATAGTGTTCTCTCAAACATGATTCATGATATCCCAGCAGAAGGTTTTTCACATGGTAAAATCACCTTAGAATACACCACAATTCCTAAAATTAGTATGGTACCATCAACAAATAAATTCTAATGTAACTAAAGCCTGTTATCACCCTCTATAGTTCTCCTTTTGGGGACCCTCAAAATCTTCTATTCACTACAATGCATTTCAATGAGGTACTATCATTTATATTGGTCCCAAGATGGCTGCCAGCAATTCCAGGATGAAGTGCTGACAGCCAATCAGATCTCACAATGACATGTGTGGTTTGGCTCCGCCCAGATATATATGTGACTTTACTTTTGATTTTCTCAGGAACTACTGAACGGATTTACACCATTTAAGCAAAAGGCACGACACTGAACCAAGGGCTACCTCTTTGCCAAATTTGGTGTAATTCCGTTCAGCAGTTCGGGCTGTAGCTGCGACTAAAGGTTCCTATGGAAAAATGAATGGGGAAAACGCGTTTTGGGACCCCCTTTTTCTCGGCCCCCGCTTGACGTATCACCCCGAGACTTTCAGGATAGGAGCGGACCGGAGTGCCCCAACAAGTTGGAAACTTTCGCGAAGATTCGTCAACCGGCGCCAACGTTATTTCAAATAGAATGTCGCGGATTTCCTATGGATAATAGGTTTTAACTATAACTATCTACTGGCGACCGCCAGTAGATAATATATATGTATATTACCTACTGCCAGTCGCCAGTAGGTAGTTATAGTTAGGACCTTGTTTCTATTCAAAAAGCATTTTTTCTTTTGCCAATATTTTTGGCGCCGTTTGACGAATCTTTGCGAAATTTTCAAAACGAATGGCCCGCTCAGGTTAGCTCCTGTCTTGAAAGTTTCGGGGTGATTCGTCAAGCGGGGGCCGAGAAAAAAAGGGGGTCCCAAAACACGTTTTCTCCATGTTAATTTCCATAGGAATTACACCAGATTTGGTAGAGAGGTAGCTCTTGGTCCAGAGTGCACTCTTTGCTTTAAATGGTGTAAATCCGTTCAGTAGTTCCTGAGCGATTCATATAAAAAAAATGGATATCTGGTGGCCGCGGTGGATCTGCGTACCCTCCTGAGCACGAGCTGACTTCTGATTGGCTGCCAACACTTCGAACTAGGAATTGTTGGCAGCCATTTTGTGACTCGGTTGAACCGAGTCACAAGAAAAAAGGTGAAAAAAAGGGGGTAGGGTAGAAACACCCTGAATCCCTAGGCCTGCTCAAGGACCCTGAGGGCCAAAAAAAGCATTATATTTTTTTAATTTTGGCGGGATTCGCATAGTGTGCGCAAATCCCGCTGGAAATAAAAAAAAAAAAAACGAACTGCAGTCTCCTGCACTTCATTTTTTTTAAGCCCCCGGGTGGGCCAGGTCCCGGGGGCAATACATAATTATTATGCGGGGCCCATGGGGGCCCCCGCAGCCCCAGGGACCGCCACCTCCCCAGGTCTTTTTATTAAAAATGTGTGGGGGGCTCCTGCCCCCTACGCTGTCCCAGGGACCATCACCTCCCCAGGGCATTCCTTTATTATGGGTGGGAGGGACTCGTGGGCCCCCCGCAAGCCCCAGGCACCGCCACCGCCCTGGGTTTCAATTTTTAAAAACAAGTGTGTGGGGGCTCCTGCCCCCCCACTGCCCCGGGGACTACCACCACCCTGGGGCATACATAAATTTAAGGTGGGGGTCCGTTGCGGACCCACTGGCCCCGGGGACCACTACCTCCCCTGGGCTTTACACTTAATGGGAGGGGGGCCACCCAAAGCCCTTCATGGCCCTAGGGACCGGCACCCCCCAGGTCAACTCCAGCAATGTCTTGGGGTGCCCACCCCCAGGACATTGCAGTTTGCTATGGGATTGCGGGAGCACTGCTCACGCCATCCCATAGCAAACAGTGTACAAGCTTTGAACAAGCGAGAGTACTTTGCTCTCGCTTGTTCAAAGCGAGTGCACTTTGCTTTTTACCCACAGGGAGCTGCATGTTAGCAGCTCCCTGGGGAGTATAAAGCAATGCCGGCCCCCGCAGGAGGCGGGTGCTGGCTGGGACCGTGGGGGCATTGGGGCTCCCTCACAGTCCTTTTAGAGATGGCCATGCCATGGGGGATGGGGTCCCCGGGGCTGAAAATGGCCCGGGAGGGGGGCCACGTGGCCCCCCTCTCTGAAAATAATAAAATGGCCAAGCCCCGGGGGATGGGATCTCTGGGGATGCAATCAGCCAGGGGAGGGGAGCCACGCAGTCCCCCTCCCTGAAAATGACAAAATGTTTTTTTTTTTAAATGGCCAAGCCCCAGGGATGGGGTCCCTGGGGCCAAAAATGGCCTGGGAGGGGGGCCACATGGCCCCCCTCCCAGCAAAGGCCTAGCCCCGGGGGATGGGGTCCCGGGTCCAGAATCGACCTCGGGAGGGGGGCCCGCACCCCCTCCCTTTGTATTAAAAAAAAAATGAAGAGTGAGTCTGGCCCTGGGGGATGGGGTCCCCGGGGCCAAAAGTGTCAGGGGAAGGGGGGCCACACAGCCCCCCTTCCTAAATTAAAAAAAATAAAAAGGAAGCCCCGCAACTCGCTGGAAGCCCTGCCCCCTTTCACTACTACTCTGCAAACGCATCTCCTGGCGTGTTCTAGTTTGGGGAATGAAGTCCCCTTCCCTACTGAGGGTCCATAGGGGCCAACTAGCCCACCTCCTACCTCTAGTAAGCCCCACACAGTGGGATTGCTGAGAGGTGGTTGGAGGCCATGCCCATTTTCCCACCAGTCTGCAAACGCGCCTCTTGGCGCACTGCTGATGGGACGATGAGGTCCCCTTGCGTCCTGGAGACTTCAGGACTAAAGTGGACTTCATCGCCCAAGCAGAAGTGCGCCAGGAGGCACAATTGCAGGGTGGTGTAAAAAGGGGGCATGGCCTCTGACTACCTCTCAGCAATCCAGCTGTTTGGGGCTTACTGGAGGTAACAGGAGGGCTAGTTGGCCCCCAGGGACCCTCAAGAGGCAAGGGTACTTTATCCCCGAACCCAGAGAGCGCCAGGAGGTGCGTTTGCAAAGTGGTGGAGAAAGAGGGCGTGGCCTGTGACCACCTATCAGCTATCCCACTGTGTGGGGCTTACTGGAGGTAACAGGAGGGCTAGTTGGCCTCCAGGGACCCTCAAGAGGCACAGGGACTTCATCCCCGACCCAGAGCGTGCCAGGAAGCGCGTTTGCAGAGTGGTGGGCAAAGGGGGCGTGGCCTGCTATTAGAACTTAGCAATCTTGCTGTATGAGACTTAGTGGAGGTAATAGGAAGGGTAGTTGGACCCCAAGTATTTCCTTGGGGGCCAACTACCCCATCTGTTACCTTCAGTAAGTCACACACAGTAGGCTTGCTAAGAGATCTTCGGAGGCAACACCCCCGTTTGTCCATCACTCTGCAAACGCGTCTCCTGGCACACTAATGGTTGGGGGATGAAGTTCACTTTACTCCTGAGGGACTTTGGGGGCCAAGAAGGCGTCCTGGTACCTCCTGTAAGTCCTAAACAGCAGAAATCCTGAGCGCTGATCGGAGGCCCAGCCTCCTTTCTCCACCACTCTGGAAACGCGACTATTAGTTAAAGAGGCAATTGGTATGCAATAGGTCTCGCATTTGTGAGAGTAGAGCTATTGGCGTTGTAAATGTAAAAGTTTTTTACTAATGTTTTTTGGAGTGGAGTGGATGTAATGGAATTATGTGGTATGTTGTGCAGTGAAATTATGTGGATAGAAGGTATATGGTATTTAGTGTATAGAAATTATGGAGAGTGAGATTATGTGCTATGGAGAGTAATTATGTGGTATGGTAGTCTGTGTTGTGGAGTGGTAACCTCAGGTTTAGTCTTCCATATTTCCATAGAAGCTAAACTATAAACTCAATGATACACAAAAAAAGAAGGAACCACTGTGGAGCACTTCTGGACCTAGTCAGAGGTATGAGCAGGGCCACTGGAATTATGCGACTGCTCGGCCGCAGCGATTTTTGAATGATTATACATTTTCCGCATTTGCCACATAATCCATCATCTGCCGCATATTCTGCAGATTTGAACAAAAAAAACCTTGTTTCTAGCTCAAACGGCTCAAACGTTACCAAAAATGCAGTGACAAGTGTTACAACGTGGTCGAAGGCCCTTTGCAAAGCTGGAATGGTCACCTGTTACTTATTGCTAAATGTGGGTGTTAAATTGGTACTAATGGTGTTCAAACCAATCTTGCTTCTTTCTGTGCCTCTCTTGCCTCTTTCTGCATTTCTCTTGCTTCTTTCTGCACATCTCTTCTGCTTTCTGCACCTCCCTTCTTTCTGCAACTCTCTTGCTTCTTTCTGCACCTCTCTTGCTTCTATCTTCTGCACCTCTTTTGCTTCTTTCTGCACCTCTGTTGCTTCTTTCTGCACCCCTCTTGCCTCTTTCTGCACCCCTCTTCATGCACCTCTCTTGCCTCTTTCTGCAGCTCTCTTGCGTATTTCTGCACTTCTCATGCCTGTTTCAGCACTTCGCTGCTTGCTTCTTTCTGCACCCCTCTTGCCTCTTTCTGCACCCCTCTTCCCTCTTTATGCACTTCTCTTGCCTCTTCTGTAGCTCTCTTACCTCTTACTGCACTTCTCATGCCTGTTTCAGCACTTCGCTGCTTGCTTCTTTCTGCACTTCCCTTGCTTCTTTCTGCACCTCTCTTGCTTCTTTCTGTACCCCTTTTGCCTCTTTCTGCACCTCTGTTGCTTCTTTCTGCACTTCTCTTGCTTCCTTCTGCACCTCTCAGTGAATGTGTATATATATATATATATATATATAGATATATAGATATATATATATAGATATATATATATATATATGTATATATACACAATTAACATACATATGTTTAAAATTCCAACTCCAGTCTGTGCAACAGTAGGGAAAGTGTTAGATTTTGGAGGGGTGAAATTAACTATTCTCACTTCAGTCTGTGCAAAATTAGGAAAAATTTGGATTTCGGAGGAGTGAAATTTTCTAGTCCCACTACAAACAGCACAACTGTAAAGAAAGTGTTGTACTTTGTAGGGGTAAAGTTTATTATTCCCACTTCAGTCTGCTTAACAGTAGGGAAAGTATAGGATTTCAGAGTGGTGAAATTTACTATTCCCACTCCAGTCAGCACAAGAGTAGGGAAAAGTGTTGGACTTAGAAGAGGTAAAATTTACTATTCCCACTCCATTCTTTGCAACTGCAGGGAAAGCACTGGAATTCAGAGGGGTAAAATGTACTATTCCTACTCCAAACAGCACAACAGTAGAGAAAGTGTTGGACTTTGGAGGGGCAAAATTTACTATTTCAACTCCAATTTTTGAAATAGCAGGGAAAGCGTTGGATTTTGGCAGGATGAGATTTACTATTCCCACTACAAACACCGCTAACATTAGTGAAAGTGTCAAATAGCAAAGAGGTTAATTTTACTACAAACCTAACTATTAATAATTAATTGTTCATTAATTAGTACTTAATGAACTTCCCAGCCTAGACCATTAAACCTAGCAACCCACAACTAAAATAAAATTAAAATAAGTATTCCATAATTTAAATATTTTAACAATTAAATAATTAATTCAAAAATAATAAATAATTAATTATTATATAACCTCCCACCCTAGACCCCTACAAATCCAGCATCCTGCAACTAAATTATAAGTTAAATACATCGGTATTCCATAAATTAGACAATTAAAATAAATTAAATAATTAATTAAAAATTAATTATTACTTATTTAGCTTTCCCACCCTATAACCCTAGAAACCTAGGAGCCCGCGAATACAATACAATGAAAATAAATCTATATCACATAATTTACATAATAAATATCACTCATATAATACAATAAAATGTATTAAATAATTTATAAATATTATTATCTAATTAACTGTCCACCCTCGCCTCCTATAATCCCAACAACACATTATGACACTATAAATTACTATAAAAAAATTGAGGAAAAAATTCTAAATCACTTAAAATTACAAGCTATATTTAAAAAAATAACCTTGATGTAAACACTAGTAACACATAAAACGAATGTTTTTTAACCAATATATTATTGAAAACATTATAAAAATCATCAATATTATTTAAAACTATATTACTTACCACAAAAAACAATATTCTTGCCCATGATATTTGTGCATCATGATATTTGTGTATCATGGTATTTATTTTCCCATATTTCTGCCACTTGATATTTTTAAATCAATATTTTGTCCAAACACCTGGGTGTGCACTGAAAGCTCACAAATTAAGAAACATTCTATTGGCTACAAGGGAACCTCTACCTGTAGAGATACAAAAGTTGTGTCCTAACAACATCATAGAATCAATAGAATTTTCAGATTCAAGTCCAGTGGTACTAGTCAGGAAGCCCAATGGGAGTTTGCGCATGTGAATTGACTAAAGAGACCTGAACAAATGTATTTGGGTGGATAGGCATCTACTACAGAACATAAATGCACAGTTTCTCTCTGCAACAGACTTATCTCATGCTCATCACCACGTGGTTCTGCACTGGAATTCAACGCATTTAACATCATTTGTCACCCCAAAAGGTGCTTACAGATTTTTGAGAATGACATTTGGCCTGTCCTTGCCATCAGTAGATTTCCAACCGATAAAGATTGTTTGAGAAAACACAGTATGTTTTGTATTTCCAAGATGATATTCTAGTTTGGGAGGAGAACAAGACTGAGCATGACATGAGAAGTATTGAGCATTTTATGTGAATGAGAATTGTCATTGGAAGTGAAAAAATATACATGTTCTGTGGCAGAACTGGAATACCAGAACTGGTGAAAAAATATACATGTTCTGTGGCAGAACTGGAATACCAGAACTGGAGAACATACCATTTCAAAAGACGAATAAGACCTAAATTTAAACTTGTGAAGGTCATAGAAGTTCCTACCCCAGTAAATATAGAAAACCTGTACTTTTTCCTGGGTTATCTTAATACGATTAAAAGTTTATAGATCACTTTTCTGATTGCAAAAAGGACAAGCAAGGTTTGTTGAAAAAGAATGTGACATATGGGTGGGCACAAATTCCAAGGACTCAAGAAATGAATAGCTGAAGCTGTTGTTTCTAAACCCTATGACCCAATTGATGACACAATAATTGTGACAAATGTGAATACGGGTTAGGAGTTGTGTTGCCGCAGATGAGGAATGGGGTGCAAAGGGTAGTTGCATTTACATTACAAACAATTAGGGGTGCAGAGAGTTAATACTCAGTGATAAAGAAAGAGGGATAGGTTGCTTGTGGGGCATGGAACATTTTTGATGTGTGAGGCACTGATAGATGGATGGTCAGGATAGATCACAAACCCCTCATTGATATTTTCACCAGTAAGGAAGCAGGGAAAGTGTCACCAAAATTGGCAAAGTTAAATGATCTGCAGGAGTGCAGGTTCACAATGAAGTATGTGTCTGAGAGGAACATGTGAATGCTGACTGCTAGTCAAAATTGGCAGCAGTGGAGGACAATGGAGAGGAGATGGAATACTGGGTGGTGAGAAATGTAAAGGGTGGGCATTGGAGGAGTGAATACAGAGAAAACGAACGGAAGACTGAACTAGAGAAATATATGGAATTGAAAGGAGCAGTACAAGCTCTTAAAACCAAAGACTTTATTATTACCAATAAAGACCCACAGCTCAATAATTACATTCAGTAATTGCAAGAATGTTTGGCCTGAACTGGAATGGAATGGTGGGAAGATCGGATAAGCTTGTGATTCCTGTGGGTTTATGTGAGAGATTGATATCTTTGTTGCATGAAGGTCATGGAGGAATGTCTGCTATACAGAGGAAGATGAGGTGGGATCTTTTGTGGCCAGGCATATTCCAGGATATTGCAAGATTTGTCAGTGAATGTACATTGTGTGCGAACAGTGGCAAATCTCATGTCATAGGAGTAACTCCCATAATTCCCAGAGTCCCTGAGACTCCTGTGGCAGAGAGTAAAAAATTTGCTAGCATTCGCGCCAAGAATTTTCAATTCTATTAAGGACACGGAGGCGAAGATTATGCTTTCTCTCTCTTTACTGCAAAATTAACAGCAGCCAATAAGAACATTCAAAACATATTGAAAGTAAAACATTCCCAGAATGCTTAGCGTCACATTGTAAACACCATAGAGACTAGCCCTATAAATAACTGTCCACACCGGAACACTTCCTCTTTCTTTGCCCAACGAGCAGAGTCCAACTTGAGCAGAATTATAGTCACAAAACAGCAAAACATATCCTGATCACAGCAGACCGGAGATCCAACAGGAACTGTAGGACGTGTCTATGACGGTCGAAGACCCTTCCATTCCAAACGCGCACCATGGTGCTTTAATCGCCTTTCTGATCATTGCCTGAAACAAAAAAGATGTACTCGTAACAATTGTTTTTACTTACATCTCAGGGTGGGTCACATGACAGTTATGCATCATAATCAGTACCCTGGGCGGGATAATCTTCGCCTCCGTGTCCTTAATAGAATAGAAAATTCTTGGCGCGAATGCTAGCAAATTTTTTATTCTATTACAGGACCGGAGGCTTCAGATTATGCTAGTTTAACGCTTATTCAAAACAAAAGAAGCAACATCAGCCACAGGTTTGTAATAAAACTGTTTGAAAGTAGAACTAGAAGACCAATCAGCTGCTTTCATGATATCTTGTATACTAGTACCTAACATAAATGATTTGGATGCCATAGCGCCTCTGACTGAATGCGCTCCAAATAAATCAGTGTCAAAACCGGCCTCTGACATTACATATCTAAGCCACCTGGCAATCGTAGCAGAGGTAACCGGTTTGAAAGGTTTTTGCAAAGCGATTAGCAACCTTGAACAACCATCTGGTCTCAGTGACCGTGTAGACTCTTCATATACTTTAAGGCATTTGACAACACAGAGTTTTTCTTTTAATGGAAAAGCATTGTAATCAATAGATTTGGAAAAAGTTTTAGTGCAAGCAGTTATCACAAAAGATACACCTTCAGGAGAAAATATTCTACCCTCCAAGTCTAACACTTTAATGTCAGAAACCCTGCGACATGCAGATAAACATAACAGCATGGCCAACTTAGCTGACAATTGTTTTCTGGACAGTAATTCATTACCAGGCCATTGTTCAAATAACTGCAATACCTTAGATACATCCCATAAAGAGGTATACTTAGCCTTAGGAGGGTTCGCTAAACGTATCCCTTTGAGGAGTGTACACACTATCGGATGCATACCGACAGGCCTGCCTTCTAGATGTGCATGGCCCGCGGAAATAGCTGACTGGAAATTGTTCACCGATCTATAGGATAACCCATCCGCGGCTTTTTGTGATAAAAAATTTAAAATGTGAGAGATATCTGCTTCCACGGGATCCAGGTGCCTCTCCAAGCACCAACCCAACCAAGCCTTCCATGCGGAGCCGTATCTCTTCCTGGTAGATGGGGCCCATGCTTGTTGGATTAAACTGAAAGCGTGCTCCGAAATTCCTGGCAACGACCACTGCTGCCGGAAAGCTTCCAGGCCATCAGGGACAGCTGTCCCACAAGGACTAACGGGTGGAGCTCCCCCTGAGGGCCATGGAGTATACTTGGGAAGCACGGAAGACGAATTGGAGAGTCGCACGCCATCTCCAACAGGACAGGGAATCATGGCTGCGACTTCCAAATCGGAGTGACCATCACAATCTCCGCTTCTTGTCGAACCACTTGATTCGCAACCCTGGGTATTAGGATGAACGGAGGAAATGCATACTGGGTGCTCTGAGACCAGTCCTGAGTGAAGGCATCGGTCGCTCTCGCTAGAGGATCTGGCCTCCAACTGAAGAAAGACTCTAGTTGGTGATTCAGCCGAGAGGCAAAGAGATCTATTTGGAACGGACCCCACAGCGACTGGATCTGGCGAAACAGAGACGGATGAAGTTTCCAGTCGCTGTAAGCTTTCAGATGACGGGATTGCCAGTCCGCTACTGCATTGTCTCGACCCGGAAGGTACTCCGCAATCACTGAGATCTGATGTGCTAGGCAATAGTGCCAGACGTCCTTGGCGATCTCCGCCAGCATCGGGGACCTGGTACCCCCCAGTTTGTTTATATGCCTCACAGCTGAGATATTGTCCATTCGTAACAGAATACAACACGATACCTTCCTGGGTGAGAGAGTGCGAATCGCAAATGAACCCGCCAGGAGTTCGAGGCAATTGATATGCAACTCCAACTCCTGGAGAGACCATCTGCCCCCCGTGGTCACTTCCCCGCAGCGGGCTCCCCAACCCGACCTGCTGGCATCGGACTCTATGATCACTTCCGGGAGAGATCCGAAGATCGCCCGACCATTCCATGCTTCGACGTGTGTCAACCACCATTGAATCTCCGCTCGGGCATCGTCCGACAGCGGGACTCGATCCGAGTAAGATAAGCCCTTTTGTAGGTGTCTGATCTTGAGACGTTGAAGGGCTCGGTAATGTAAAGGACCCGGGAAAATCGCCTGTATGGATGATGCCAGTAGGCCGACCAAGCGAGCGATCGCCCGTAAGGACATCATTTGTGTGTCTAGAGTTTTCCTCAATTCCTTCTTCAGGTCCCTCAGCTTCTGCTTGGGCAACTGAAGCTGGGCCGACTGAGAGTTGATCACAAATCCCAAAAATTCCAAGGACTGTGTCGGAACCAGAACAGACTTCGACTTGTTTATGACAAATCCCAGACCCTCTAACAACGTCATGGTTATCTGCAGGTGAAGGGTCGCTAGGGAAGCCGAAGGAGCCATTATCAGGATGTCGTCGAGGTAAACTATTAAGCGTATTCCTTGCTCCCGAAGGTTTGCAATCACCGGTTTCAATAACTTGGTGAAGCACCAAGGAGCCGAGGAGAGACCGAAAGGCAGGACCAAATATTCCAGGCGTCTGCCGCGCCATTGAAACTGAAGGAACCTGCGATGAGGCGGAAAGATGGGAACCGTAAGGTACGCGTCTTTGAGATCGAGACGGACCAACCAATCTGCTTGTCTTAGGATGTCTGCTAGGAGATGGATCCCCTCCATCTTGAAGTGACGGTAAAGCACAAAGGAATTGAAGTCTTTCAGGTTTAATACCAACCTTTAACCGCCGCCCCTCTTCTGCACCAGAAAGACATTGCTGCAGAAGCCTGCAGGCCCCCCTTCGCAGTAGGCGACCGCGTGCTTCTCCAGCAAGTCTTCCATCTCGCGATCTATAAAAAGTTCGTCTTGTTGGGAAAAATACAGAGGTTGCGGGAGATACTCCTGTGAGGGGGTTTGAAAGAAATCTATTCGAAAACCCTGCACTGTCTGGAGAACCCAGGCGTCCTGAGTAATGACGCGCCAATTGTGCAGAAAGTGGCGAATCCGACCCCCCAAAGGATAGAGAGACAGAGACAGAGGGCTTACTTGCTGTAATTTGAGGCTGGAAGTTTCCCCTCTGGCCTCCTCGATGGAAACGGCGCCGGTTGAAACGCCTTGTTGGGTAAAATGTGCCTCCTCTGGTGGGATCCTGGTAGTCGCCGCGACCGCGGCCGTAACCCCCTCTGGGGGGACCTTGCTGGTATTGACGGCCTGGTGAGCGGCACCTGCCTCGCCCGGCCCGTCCAAAAAGGCCTGTGTGAAACACCCTTCTGATATTCGTCTGGGCCTTGTCCAATGAAGTGAAAGTCCCTACATATTTGGAGACATCCTTTACAAAACGCTCCCCGAACAAGAGGCCGTCCGCTAAGGGACCTGGTTCAGCAGATGTTAACTCAGTTAAGTTGGTATCCATGCGCATCAGAAGTGACTTTCTGCGCTCTGCTTATATGGCGCAATTCGCGTTGCCCAAAAAACAGATGGCACGCTGCGTCCAACCAGCGAGGATATCCGGGTCAATTGGATCGCCGGACTCCTTGGCTAACAGGGCTAACTCAAGGATCTTGGACAGGGGACCGATGGTATCCAACAACTTATCCTGGCACCCTCGCCAGGCCCGATCGATGCCTTTCTAAGGGTCTTTCTGGAATGTTTTAAGGAAAGCCAGCATATTTGGGTCAATATCGGGAGTTTCTGTGACTTTGTCAGGTACATCCGGGCGCGGGCATTCCGACCGAAGTCGGTTTCTGACTTCTCTGTCGAAGGAGCGCATCAAATTCTGGTGTATGTAATCTGTGACCTCCGGAGGAGGTGCCCAATCAGATGACCTCGGATGTATGATCTCTTGTGGGTTGAAGTCAAAAGGATTGGCGGCTCATAGACTGGGGGGGATTGGGTACGGATAGAAGACCTCTTGGCCTTCTTCTTCTTGGGAGATGCTGTATGACCAGTTGAATCTGTGTCCGTACCAGTATCGGTATCAGTAAATACTTTAGACGATGAAGGGAACGGGTTGGAGTCTCCAGCATAAGGATGATCACGTGTAGAAGGTGGAGGGAGCTTGGACAAAGCCTGTGCGTGCGGCCAACTGGACGTCTTGGCATTAGCGGCGCTACCTCCCTGGGAGGACGTGGAGGACTTCCCAGCATCCTGCTGGAGCATGCCATGTCGTTTGGCGAAATTTTCCAATTGCGGCGTAATGGGCTTCAAGGCGGCCGCAAGCGCCTTGTTAACAGTCTTAGGGACCGCTACTTCCACCACCTTACTGACGGAATCTTGAACAGAAGCATCAAGGGCATTAACAAGGTTGTACTCCCGGAGGGGCCCATGCTCCTCCTCATAGTACCCATACTCATCCTCCTCGAAATAGGCCCAGTCTTCCATCGCTACCCTTAAGGCGAGAGACTGTCTATAAATCAGCAAGATCCCAAAGGAATCTGTCAAGGGGGAGCAATCCTGGTGCAAGAGTAAAGTTAGCAGTTTAAACGCTCCTCAGCAAAGCTGCAGTCATAAACAGCCCAAAGGGCATAAAGAGCCAAAAAATTAATATATAATAGCCTGCACACGGCTATGGCCTGCCTTATTCTTCAGCCCAGGTTAGGCATCTGTCAGGGCACAGGAAGGACAAGCTTGCACTCCCGACCGCGTTTGAAAAGACGCGCGGAGCGAGGAGGAACGATAACTAGCGTCGCGTAGCCCAAAAGGAGCCCAAAACAAGCCCAATTGGGCTACGCGACAGGAGGCTCTGCAACAACGCGGGCCCGATGAGGGAAGGCTCCGCGCACCGCCAGGAAGACACGCGGTGAGTCTGGTGAAAGGATCCAGGCAATCGGAAGGTGAGAGCACATCTTTAAAGGCAACCGCCACCTTCCAAGAGCCCAATACAAGCGTTAGCGTGAGGCAATGTCAGCCACAATTTTTCAATACATCTGCGCGCAACGAGAAAAACACAGCGCATTCATTTGAAAATCACAGTATTCAAGACAATTAATAATAACGGAAGTATAAGCAATATAAAGCAATTAACTTAGTATGAGTTATGGCAAGAATAATATCGAGCACTTAACTCTGGGAGGAGCAGCAAAGAAAGAGGAAGTGTTCCGGTGTGGACAGTTATTTATAGGGCTAGTCTCTATGGTGTTTACAATGTGACGCTAAGCATTCTGGGAATGTTTTACTTTCAATATGTTTTGAATGTTCTTATTGGCTGCTGTTAATTTTGCAGTAAAGAGAGAGAAAGCATATCTGAAGCCTCCGGTCCTGTAATAGAATTGGTACAGATATGGGTAGACCATTCCATTGTAAAAGGCTGAAAGGGAGGTATGCATAGATATTGGTCAGTTATTTTTTCAAATGGACAAAGTTGAGGAGCGTTAGTAAAACTAAGACAAGGTGATAAAGGAGTTGCTGATGGATAATCCTTGTCTCTTCCAATGGTCTGCAAAGTGTATCAAGTGAATTTGGAAATTTCCTGAAAATACGGAGTTAAACAACATAGGACGGAAATGTAAAACACATGTAAAAATGGGTTAACTGAACATAATAATTGAGTTCTGGCAGATTTGGTACAACTTATTAAATGCAGCAACTGGGAATGGAAGAGTGAAATATGTAAAACGATGTAAAGTTATAGAACCACAGCATATACAATGATGGGTGAGTGAGAGGCAATGTACCTTGAATGAAAGCTTGTCCTACATGGATGGAACAGTGCAAATTCATGAGGCATGGGTATGGAGTTTTGGAATGAAACATGTGTGAGAAGCAGAAATATTATCATGGGAGACAAGCCGTTAATCATGGAAATATGAAAAGGAGGATTAGACCAGGCGATCTGGGTCCTCATCTGAGTGGAAGTGAGGAGTAACAAAGACAAGTCCAAAATGACTTTGCCTAAGTGATAAAAGCATACAAGAACCCTGTCACTCTTGGAGGTGATGAAAAGTGGAATGTGAGGAAGATAGGGTGGATGTATTCTAACTTATAATAGGAATGTGGAATGCCGAAAATGGAATGTGATCTCGGGCTGGGATGCTGCATTCCATGGAATAACCTCTCTTATCTACCAAATGTGAGGGTGATCCGTTCCCCTGCTCATCCCGGAATAGGGACTACTCTAGCCTTTGGCTGGAGTGAATTACCAACCATTTCCTGGTTGGAAAAAAGTTGTATTGTTGTTACAGAATAGCCACTAAAGTCCATGTTTGTGAGCGCTCCCAACCTTCCTATGCAGACCACGCTTTGAAACTCAATTTTCCACCACTTGAATGAGATTTAGTGGTATACACTTCTCTGCGCTTTTCTTCATTTGTAAAACCATTTATCCGTTTGTGGATTCCTGGCAGATGTAAAAAGGTAAATTCAGTCATAATCTAACGTTTAAGACTTAAATTTCCTTTGTGAATTGGTCGTACGCCATTTAATCTTTAATCTGCAAAAGAAGATATTGTGCATCAAAGAGAGGAATGGGACAAGAGCCTCCTTTTGAAGCAGGAAGTAAAGGGGCAGCCATCAAAAAAGAGCATGTGCCATCCACGTTCCATTTTGAGGCCGGTGGAAGCCAGAGGAAGCTAGTTGGACATCAGACATGCAGCTCCAACTCTTCAATTCAGTCTGTGGCAATAAGTAAATCAAATTCATAACATAATGCATCACATTCAATTCACAATCTAACCTGCTGACTGCTTCAAGCTTCAAAGGTATATGCATTTGCGTTTCTGTTAGTATTTACTATTATGTTGCCTCTCCACTTTGTTAACAAACTGAATCATGTACCATAAATGTACCTTTTCAGAACATTATTGGACACCAAACAATTACCTGCCAAAGAAAGCACAAAAATGAGGACAAGTGCATTAAGTTACAAAAAACTATTAGGTAACCTGTAATATCCCTAAAATTATTATTTTGAAGCAGACTCTAGTGCTAAGGAGATGAAGGACAGGTCCTGAACAGTGGGCGTTTGCATTTTTAGCACTGTGTTGCAGTGTTTAAAAAGGCTATGGGGCATATTAGCAAGAAATGGCAATAACTATCGCTAACCTAGGTTAGCGCTAGTTTTCCTATCGCCGTTCAGTGGCGTCACTAGGGGAGTGCGGGGGTGCGGACCGCACCGGGTGACACCATCACATGGGGTGACACCGTGAGCCTCTGAATTAAATCGCTACATAAATCAGGAGGAACCCGTTGGGTTCCTCCTGATTTATGTAGCGATTTAAAGCAGAGGCTCACGGTGTCACCCCATGTGATGGTGTCACCCGCCCCGGTGCGGTCCGCACCCCCCGCACCCCCGGACTCGGGAGTTACCGCACTGGGTGACACCAACCCTAGTGACGCCACTGTCGCCGTTGATCCCTGCAAGTTATCGCCCTGTTAGCGACGTATTAGCAACGTTTTGCTAACAGGCGATAGCTTCAGGGATCAGCGGCAAAAACCGCTGCTAACTTTAGCGCGATGGCGTAAATGAAACCGGCGATAGCGATTGGAATCCAGCGATAAGCCCTTAGCGATAGAAAAAGGCACGCTAACCTGCAAGTTTGGACTTAGCCCATCTGTCCACCCCCAATATAAAAGATGCACCAAAAAAAAGGAAAAATGCAGATTTGAGCAGCAAGGGCATAGTGCAGCACACATCAACAACCCCCTCAAGCCACCCAACATCCTGGTTGACCAGGTAGAGATCCTGGTTCCCACGCAGGACCTGCGTCTGGATCCTGGATCCCTCGCTGGAACTGCGTCTGGTTCCTGGATCCCTCGCTGGAGGTGCGTCTGGTTCCTGGATCCCTCGCTGGAGCTGCGTCTGGTTCCTGGATCCCTCGCTGGAGCTGCGTCTGGTTCCTGGATCCCTCGCTGGACCTGCGTCTGGTTCCTAGATCCCTCAATGGAGCTGCGTCTGAGGCCTGGAGTGGGATGTGAAGTCGATGAGCCATGGCAGGAGACATTGATGTGCGACGATCACCCGTACCTGGTGGTGAAGTCTGGAAGTTCGCATGGAGACACGTTGCTGACCTGTGTGAGAAGCCCGCCTCGCGCACCTCGGCGCAGTCAATGGTAGAGGTGATCCTGCGCACCAACGTAGTGAGGTCCGCTTCGCATACTATGACCCACCACTACACCGGGGTGCACGGAGGGGATTACCAACGGTGGGTGCCGTCTCCCTGCATCACAGGACGGATGATGTTGGGCTGGCCGGACGCTCTGGAGGGTGAGGCCCCTGTGCTACGCCGAACTTATGTGGACTGAGCGCTGCAACTACACGCCTAAGGGAGCCCTGCTGCATCAACTGCATCGGGAGGTCCACCAGCGGACTACGCGGTGACTGCTGTACCCAGGCCAGTGAAAGCACACCTGTCTCAGGCTCCTGCTGGCTGAGTCACAGATTTAGAGAGAGTGCAGTGGATTGCGCCACGGGGCCAATGTCCAGGTAAGGAGAAGGTGGGACGCGTAGCGCAGGAGGGCCGGGGGGGAGTCGCTCATGCCTATCACACGTAGATGACGCACCCCCAGTGGCGGCTCTACCGCTATGTTGGCAGAACGTTGCCCCACCACCTCAAGCAGTGCAGAAGAGGAACAATCATCACATGATGCTAACTCAATCAATCAATCACTCAGGGGAATTGTAAGCGCGCCACTCACCCGTGAGGGTCGCAAGGCACTGAGGGGTGGTGTGCTGCAGATTTGTCAGCCGAAGAGACAGGTCTTGAGGGTCTTCCTGAAGGTGTTCAGGGAGGGGGCACCTCTGAAGTCTGCCCGTAGCCCGTTCCAGGTATTGGATGCAATGTGGGAGAAGGATCTTCCGCCTGCTCTGGCTCTGTGAATGCGCTGGGTTTTGGACAGTGCGAGGTTGGAAGATCGGATGTCTCATTTGTGTACGTGGCAGTTGATCCGGTCGTTGAGGTATTTTGGTACGTTGTTGTGTAGGCATTTGTAGGCGTGAGTGATGATTTTGAAGGTGACTCTTTTCACCACGGGGAGACAGTGGAGTCTACGTAGGTGTTGGCTGATGTGTTAGTGTCGGGGGATGCCGAGGACGAGTCTGGCGGCGGTGTACTGTAATGTCGGTAGTTTGCGGAGTAGGGACTTGTAAATGGCGGCGTAGAGTGCGTTTCCATAGTCCAGTCTGCTGGTGATGAGTGCATGGGTGACTGTCTTCCTTGACTCTGGGGGTATCCATTTGAAGGTCTTGGGGAGGATGCGGAGGGTGTTGAAGCAGCTGGACGTGACGGTGTAGACCTGTCTGTTCATGGTGAGGGATGGGACGAGTACGATGCCGAGGTCTATGGCGTGGTCCGAGGGGGTAGGTGGGCTTGCGAGGGTGAAGGCCAACAGGTGTTGTCCCATGCTGACGGTGTGGTTCCAAGGATAAGGACTACTGTCTTCTCAGCGTTGAGCTTCAGGCAGCTGTTGGTCATCCAGACTGCGACGTCCTGCATTCCTTCCTGGAAGTTGAGTCTGGCGATGGTGGGGTCTTTGGTGAGGGAGAGGATGAGCTGGGTGTCATCAGCTTAGGATACGATGTTGAGGCCGTGTTGTCGGACGGTGGCGTCGAGGGTGCCATGTAGATGTTGAAGACGGTCGGGCTCAGAGATGAACCATCTGGGACTCCGCAGGTGATTTACGTGGGATCGGAGAGGAAGGTTGCCAGTCAGATCCTTTGGCTCCTTCCGGGGAGGAATGATCGGATCCAGTCGGGGCCTTTTCCCTGTATGCCGGCGTCGTGTAGTCTGGCGACTAGTGTGTGGTGGGAGACGGTGTCGAAGGCCGCTGAAAGGACGAGTATGATGTGGGCTGCAGAGTGGCCTTGGTCCAGGAGTGTGCGGATGACGTCTGTGGCGGCGAGTAGGACGTCATCGTTGCTGTGGTTGGTTCGCAATCCGGATTGGGATGGGTCGAGGATGGCGTTGTCATCAATGAATTGTGTCAGTTCCCTGTTGACTGTTTACTCTGCAACTTTGTCCGCAAAGGGTAGGAACGAGATGGGCCGGTAGTTCTTGAGGTCGCTTGGGTCAGCTGTGGTCTTATTGAGAAGGGGCCAGACTTCTGCACGCTTACAGTCGTCTGGGTAGGTGCCTGTTTTGAAGGTGGTGTTGATGGTGCGTTGCAGTTCGTGTGTGATGGCGTCCGCGGCTCTGTGGTAGATGTGGGAGGGCATGCGTTGGTGGGGGCCCAAGAGTGGATGCCTTTCATGGTTGAGGCTGTGTCTTCTGCTGTGACTGGCGTCCAGGTGGAGATGGTGGGCTGGCTGGTGTGTCCGGGGTGTCTGTAGACGAGGGTTCCTCGGAGTGTGGAGTTGTGGCTGGTCTGGATCTGGAAGTGCAGGTGTTCGGGGGAGGGGAAGGTTTCGCTGGAGGTGGTGAGGCGGAGGGTGCTCTTGTGGGCAATGGTGAGGCACCCTCCCGGGTGGTTGGTGCGGTTCTTCCTCTGGATCTTGTATCCGTCCGGGATGGCGGTGTTGATGTCGGGGCGGAGGAGGCATTGGTCCAGGTCTCTGTGAAGAAGGCGATGTCGGGCGAGAGAGTCGAGTAGGTTCCAGATTTCCACGGTGTGTTTGTGTACGGAGCACCCGTTGAGGAGGATGCATCCTAGGGTGTCGACGGTGCAGGCGTCGGCTGTGTTGGAGTCCGGGGTGGTGGTTAAGCTCTGGCGGCAGTGGAGGCAGGAAAACTGGCCGTGGGTCGTGTTTGCCGAGGCCTTTTGTCAGTCTCTAACTCTCCCGGGCTTGAGTGCGTGGAGGGTGGCTGTGCTGTAGCAGTGGGTGGTCCGTGATCCATGCTTCCTGGCGCTGGTCGCGGTTGGGTTGCAGACATGCACAGTGGGCGTACCACTCGTGTGCCAAAGGCACATACGTAGTCGTGATGCATGCCATAACATCGCATTCCATTCCGATACATACTAATACTAGGCACATTGCAACAGTTGAGTAGGTGTTGCATAGCGGAGACATGAAGATCACTGTTCCCACTACAGTGAGTGCGACCCAAAAATGAGCTTTGCACAACAAACCCAACCGTGAACCCTGGAATTCCTTTCTGAACCCCCAAACGACACCCAAAAGTTCACATTTGAGACAAATGCACCCCCCAAATTTCTCTTCATTTTGTCACGAAACACACCCAAGATTTTGAAATTTGACCCCAAATAGACACCCAAAAATTCCAAAATTTACCCCAAAAAAACACCCCATTTTTCATATTTTACCCCAAAAAACACCCCATTTTTCATATTTCAGCCCAAGACATAGTCCAATTTTCATTTTTGACATCAGAAACCCATGCACACCTGAAAAAGTTTGGATTACCCGATTACTGACCTCACAATGCGTTGTAATCAAATGCGATGTTAAGGGACCCGCATTGTCGGAGTTGCGTTGTTAACGATGTACTGCCTGCATTGTAAGGGTCCTCTCCCGTGACGAAGGCAACACATGAGCTACGCCGTTTGCGTCCGTCTGCCCCTGGACCGTGCTCAGCACCAAGGTGCATTCCTCTTGGACACTCCACCACTACGATGCCAGCACCCTCCTTGCCATCAACCCTGGACACCACCTCGCCTGCCAGGACAAAGCTCTGCTCCGTAACGGACAACGCCTTCACCATCACTGACGGATGCAGTATCACCCGCAAGGAGCACCCCGACCATCAAGGAGGAGTATTGCCGTCACCTACAGAGGCACACTCCAACTGAACACCACTCTAATGTGCCAAGGGTGACCATGGACCACGTCAACTCCCAGTTCCGGACCAAGCCCAAGAACATCCTCTGTGGCACCCTCATGTGCAGGCCCCCCAGGCCATGGACCCCCATTCTACAATCCCATTGTAGACATCATTGCACCCCAGGGTCTACCATCCCCCAACGACATCCAACTCGCTGAACTCAAGTTCCACCTGGGCAACCCCAGTGAACAGAGCACCACCCCCTCCTGTCACCGACATCAGACGCAAGCAGCGAGTCACCTCAACAGGCCACATAGCAGGACACACGGTGGAGCACGTCACCTCTGCCAGCGGGTACTTCAACTACAGCCACAACACCGGACTCTCCTGGCACTACCATCATTGGATGAATGACGTCTTCACCTTGCCCACCGGACGCCAGCACCATCATCGCACCCCGTCGCAGCCGGATCAGGGCCACCGCAGAACGTCTGGTCAACTGCCTCCGCAGCAACACTCCACCAATGCTTCCAGACGATGACACTGCAGCGCGCAACCACCACCGATGGATCTCCGACATCGCCCACATTCGGGCACCCCTCATGAATGGCACTGCGTCAGTACCTTCCGCCTGCCTGATGGCAGGCGTGAGGGTGAGGCAGTGCCATAGGGATAGGCTGGCCCCATGCATTGCTGGAGTTGCGTCATGGTTGTGGCAGAACTGCAGCAATGCGTGACTTTACCGCAGACAGATACATCAGGATTCCTGGCGTATCTGTCATTACTTGCGTCATGGAGCGCTGTCCAGTGAGTGCAGCGCATCCATGCTGTTGCAAGGGGGGCGTTATGTGAAGTGTTGCAACGCTGTCTTGTCGCAGCGCAGCTACACTTTTCATGACTGGGGCCCAGGAATGCGCACCATCTTATTGTTGGTGCGCATTCCTGCACTGTATATTTGTCGCAGGGCAGTGCTGCAACATTGCTTGCAGCGCTGTCCAGCAGCAGAAACATGCATAGATGTGGGCCCAAGACTTATCCCCATTTTTAAGACCAGCTATTTTCTGGTCTTAAGTACCTGCAGCTAACGGCCCTTAGCGCTACTTTTTTTATCGGTTCGCGGGTCCGGGCAATCCTTGCTAATATGGCGAAGTGCGGTTAGCTGGAGTTTTAGTGATATTTAGAGGGGGAACGCCTATCTTGCATGTCATTAGCGATAAATATCGCTGGCATGCAAGGCGATAGAAAAACCGGCTGCTATCGCCGGAAAGCTGTCGCTAACGCCTGTTAGCGACAGCTTGATAATAGGGCGATCGAAAAAAAACGCATTAGCGGCAGGAAAGTGCCGCTAACGCGGCGATGTAAGGCTTGATAATATGCCCCTATATGTTTTAAAGAGCATCTGTATGTGAGTATTACATATGCACCACTTTCTCTCACAGTGAAGGATAGTCGTCTGAGGGTTGGGCAGCAGTTGTCTCTTGGGTGCTTCGCTTCCTGTGGACTTACACCTCAACTTTCTGATGATGTAATTGACAGTGATGACGTCACAACTGAAAGATCAGTAAGAGATTAAAGCGAATAAACAATAATATGTTTATGATAGCATTGGTATTGCACATTATTTTAAGGATCTTAATCTGAGCAAACAGTTAACGTTTTTGTTTTAGCGAACAGATAGACTCAGAGCCCCACTCCCAAAAAATCAGAACAGAGATGATGTTTTGGAATTCAAGAAAGTTCTCTCAAAGTACGCCTGACAATCTGTGATATTCCAGATTTCTAGGTGGGTTACTAGGAAGCCTTTATGAATTCCATTTTTGCAGGAAAGATTATACACACGTTTTCACATGAAAAAAACAAAACACCTGAGAAAATACAAAAGTACTTGCAAACTTTTATTCTGTGTTTTCTCCTCATACCTTTGCCATTTTGGGTGGTATGCCACATTTTGAATGTGTTGTAAGGCAGTAGGCTGGACGATCCTGATAGAGAGGATTGCGATATTGCTGGCACAATAGAGTGAGGGTCTGGAACATGGATTAGTGATAGTATTCAGGTCGTACAGGTAGGAGCTTTCTTAAATTCCTCATGAAAGAGATGCTTGGTGGCTGAAAAAGTGACTTGAGAAGGAGAGCAGGGTATAAAAAAGTATAGTGTTATTCTGGACAGAGTTGTAGGTAGCGACAGTGGCGGCTCGCATAGGATGTGCTGCGGGCGGTGGGGCGGGCGGGGAGGGGCAGGGTGGGGGTTAGTAACTCGGACATACGACGGAATGGAGGAACGTAATAATTACTTTCCTCCGTTCTGTCGTATGTCCGAGTTTACTACCCTCCAACCCTGCCCCTCCCCCGCCCCGCCTCACCGCCCCGCAGCACGCCCTATGCAAGCTGCCACTGGGTAGCGAGAGTACAGCATAGACTCTGCAGCCATCTCGCAGATGCCAAGCTAAGGCAGTGCATGTCCACAAACAGGGAATTCTTATCCCATTTATTCTCATCCCATTTACCCCACAACCCCCCAGTGCTCGTAGACTGATTCACATGAAAATCTTCTTGTGAGGAAAAATCGTACAAAAATACCTATTTGCGCATAAAAGTCAAACTTATATTTGGCAAAGAGACCACAACAATCAGCTGACACACAACACTGTGTATCCGTCAGGGGATACATATTTTTATTACGGTACTTAAAGTAAAGAGCTAACTTCATAGTGGCTGAGATTGGCTTAAAATGAATTTGTGCATATAAAATATGAAAATATAGAAATTGTAGGCACCTCTCTGTAATTGCCTCAAATACATTCAATACATTCTGTTCTCAAACTGTGTTTCATTGTGTTTTATTTTCTAATTAGATCCTGGGAATTATTCTCACTGGATCAGTGATTACTCTGGTGACACATAACACAGGTTGTGGCCTATGATGGCATCCTAGCGAGCAGGGCATAAAAACACACACAAAAAACTCACAAAAGAGTAGGTCTGGTCAACAGAAAAGAAGCGTATATCAGACCATGTGAATGTGACAATGCTACTGAAAAAAGGAAGGAAACCTTTTTCAGGACGAGAACCCTCACTCATCCGAAGTTGACATGCTTCATCATTGGGTCCCCTCCTCACACCAGGACCACAAGGTCCATGGTGTGGGCTACGACTCTCCAAACGGAGAGGAGCTGAGGTGTTTTTGAGGAGTACTCGGTATTAGGGTGAGTCAGGGACAGAGTGCAAAAAAACATATAATGGTGGTTAAAACTACCTCCAGGGTACCTAATAAACTTTATTCTGTGGCCCACTGGGGATAGAGTTAAAAAGAGGACCAGGGTTCTGGAAAAAAATTATTAACCCTTTTCAATGGTCAAAAGGTCAAGAGGTCAACATGTTTCTGCCTTCAGTGGTCCCAAAAATGGGATCCTCGGCATTCATCAGGACGAATGCAATAATTAATGTATAGTCACTCTGTGTATATGTGAGTAATCAAATTCAAATCAAAATTTATACTTGCCAATCAGGATAGCCTGGTGTGTGGTGGCCCATATAGATTCGGGGTCCACCGACGTTCTGAAAACAAATGGAACAAAAAAATGATTAAAATATGAGCTGTGTCACAATTGCCTTACATTTTTTAATAGCCGGTTACAATGTAATAGACATGAATTCTAGATATATCCTGATGTTTTATGTAGCATCTCAGGAGTTCTATGTTCTTCTAACACGTCTTAGTTAAGAGGGTGATAACTGGTGTCCACCTTCCTGGCAATGGGTACATCCAGAGACACCCAACTAAAAGGTAAAAGTAGAGACAACCAACAAATAGTTACATGGTTTACAAGGGAGGTTGCTCCATAAACCTATATGGAAGTCTAGTGACAGTTTGTGTGTGATAATAATAATTTATGCTGATCTTACAAACACTCTAGCACATCAATTCCAAATAAAGTAAAATTAGAATCAGAATCGATATCATTGTTAGAGATGTGATTACGGCAGAATATTGCCTTCATTCACTGTGATTACAGAACTCGAATCAAAACTTAAAGTATTTGGTTCTAAAAAGCCCCCATATATACAAACTCACTCAGTCAGAAAAACAAAAACTGAAGTAGTTTCCTTTGCGAAGCACCTTATCGAGTGCCAGGAGTATAATTCAAAGCTCTGCTCCTGTTGCGAAGGTTAGCAGCCTGAAGTAAAACTCTTTGACTGCCCCACTCAAAACCATCACAAAGCGAGTTTTCCAATTGCTCGCGGGCATTGATTGAAAGGAAGCGGGGCCCGTCGTGTTCCAAATCGGGCCTCGCTACAAAATTAAAGTCTTACCGCCTAAGGCGATAGTAATCCTGTTCATTGGAATCTATATCACATGCAAGACGGCCTTACATCCGTGTGTCGGTGCTCAGACAGTGGATGTCCCGGCAAAGGTGAAGCCGGCCGCTGAAAGTTCACATTTTGAAATGGACCAAACGTAACGTGGTACGTGAATACATACTATGATTTATGGGAATTGTGGTCCAATTCGTAAAGCACTGTATGACAGCCGGAAATAAGGACTTTTAAGCAAAGATAATAAATGTTCGAGCATTCTCATGAAATATGTCTAGATCTGAGAATGTTACGGGTGTTACATTCAAGGGAGGGGCTCCCCCTCCCGCCGAAGGCCGCACGCTGGGGCATGATGCGCGCCGCAATAAAACACACTCACACGCTGTGTGGGTCTAGGCGTGGACTGCCGTCGCAGCTCCGCCCATCTTTATTTATCTGCGCGCTCACGCCGGCTGGCGTGAGCGCAGGGGCGGGGAACGGCTGGTGCACGTCAGCGGTAAACGCTGGTGCGCTAACTGTTACATCCCATCTCAACTCAGTCCTTGACTGGATCTCAAGAGTCTCGTAGTTCTCTTACTTGACAGGCGAAGTCCCTCAGGCGGGTGCTTGGTGGAGGGTTCTCTCTCAGGGCATACCTGGAAGGCACCCGGCCGGTGGTGGAGGCAGGGGCCGGAGTGCTGGGCACTGGAGACAGGTCGGGAGTTCCACGGGCGTCCTCTGGACTTGTCGGCAAGGCGGTCACTTCTGGGCGGTGTTCGTCTGCTACTTGGAGCTCCCCTTGGCTGACTTCCACCTCCGCCGCGTGGTTCATGATGTCGGTAGGAGGAGTAGGACGGTCCACTTGTTTAAACCACGAGATGTTGCGGGTCACAGTTTCTCCCTCCTTCTCGACAGTGACTAGGGTCCCTTGTCTGTTGATCACTGTCCAGTACTCTTGCTCGTACCATGACCAGAACTTTCCCCCGGGCCTCCGGTCCTTCATGATCACGGTGTCCCCTTGCTGTAGTTGGCGGGATACCGCTCGCCGACCTTGGCTAGCGGTGTTGTTGTGCTTCTCTCTCCTCCTAAGGGCGCGCTCCTCATTGAAGGGAGGGGGAGACCATCCTGGGGCAGTGGGAAGCCCATCCCGTCGGGTGCCGTTGAACATGAGCGCCCAGGGTGCTTGGCGCGTTGAGCAGTGCGGTGTGCTCCGTTACTCCTGCAGGAATCTCTGCAGCTCTTGTTCCGGATTGCTTTGTTCTGCCACTGCAATGCGAAGAGTCTTGTTTATCGTTCTCATGAGACGTTCAATCTCCCCGCTGGCTTGTGGCCACTGCGGGGTGATGCGCCGGTGCCGGATGCCGTGGTGGCTCATGAATTCGCGGAACTCGTGTCCTTGGAATGGGGGCCCATTGTCGCTGCGGAGCTCCTCCGGACACCCGAACATTCCGAATATCTTCTCTAGGGCAGGGCTGATGTGCAAGAAAGCCGTTGAGTTCACGACTTCTACCACGGGATACTTGGAGTAACTGTAGATAAGGGCAAGTGTGACATGCCCATCGGGGATCTCCTGAAGTCCACGCTCACCTTCTCCCATGGGCTTCGGCTGTGTTCCTCTGTGTGGATGGGTGCTGGCCTTTCAGGCCCACTTGTTATTTGGCAGGATGGGCACTTCCGGACAATTTCTTCTACTCGTGCGTCCATCCCTGGGAATCAGACCTTTTCTCTCATGCGGGCCTTCATTTTCTCCACTCCTTGATGCCCTCCATGGGCAAGTTGCGTTGCTCGCAGCTGCAGGGATGCCGGGATGACTATCCGGGGTCCTCTGAGGAGAATGCCCCCTTGGGTGAGGCTTAGCTCGTTTCTGACTCTCCACATGTGCATCAGGTCTTCCTTCTCTGGGCTCGACCATGTGTTTGCTGACTGTAGGAACTGACACCACAGCCCTCCTTGGATAGTGTCCCGAACTTTGACCATGACTGGGTCATGCTCCGCTGCAGTTGCTACCTCTTCGAGCGTCAGTGCTCGAGGGCACGTCAATGTTGCGATCATGTCGAGGTGTGCCTCGGTGTCATCACAGCTGGGTTCTTCATTTATCTCTTTGGTGGTGTCCGGGTGCCTTGACAGAAAGTCGGCCAGGTTCTTGGCGCCGGGCCGGTAGATCACGTCCATGTCGTAGTGTTGGAGCCCGATGGCCCACCTCTCAATACCGGGCGGTGGGTGAGGTGCTGACCCTCTGAACAGTGGCACGAGAGGTTGGTGATCCGTGACGACGGTGAACGGGTGTCCGCAAATGTATAAGTGGAAGTGCCTGCAGCCCCACTGGATGACTAGGGCTTCTCTTTCAATTTGAGAGTACCGTTTCTCTGTCGGGGACAGGGCTTTGCTGGCATACGCGAGGGCGGCCCATCGGCCGGGCTCCTGTTCTTGGGTGAGAACTGCCCCTAGGCCCACGGGGCTGGCGACCACAAGGATCTCGTTCCTCTTCGTGGGGTCAAAGTACACCAACGTGGTGTGGTCGAGGAGGGCCTCCTTGACGGCTTGAAACGCTGTCTCTTCAGCTGGGCACCATTGCCACATGGCGTCAGCCCGAGTGAGGTTCCGGAGGGGCTCTGCAAGTGTAGCTAGGTCCGGAATGAAGTGGCCACAGTATGTGGCCATTCCCAGAAAGCTGCGTACTTCCGCCACGGTGAGGGGGCAGATGCGGTCTTGATCGCTTGGGACTTCCGGGGGTCCACTTGTATGCCCTCTTGGGTAAACGTGTAGCCAAAGAACTCTATCTTTTGTTGGAACAACAGGCACTTTTCCTTGTGTAGGGTGACTCCGTGGTCCAGGAGTCTCCTCAGGGTGGCTCTCACGTGGCGGTAGTGTTCTTCTGCTGTCTTTGAGTGGATGAGGATATGATCGCTTACATTTAGGACACCGGGTAGCCCAACCAGGATCTCCTTAACGGCGTTTTGGAATATTTCGGCGGCAGATGATATGCTGAAATTCAGCCGCTTGTACCTCCGGAGGCCTAGGTGTGTGCTGAACGTCGTTATGTATCGACTGTCTTTGGCGAGGGCTAGTTGGTGATAGCCCGCGTTCAGATTCAGCTTCGAGAACCAACTTGACCCGTTCAGATCGGCCACGATGTCATCCATAGTCGGCGTTATGTGGCGTTCACGTCGAATAGCTTTATTTGGGAGGCGCATGTCAATGCAGAGTCTGATCTTCCCCGGTTGGCGAGGCTTTTCTGCGATTACCATGGGTGACACCCACGGTGTAGGTCCGGAGACTTTCTCTATGACGCCTTGGTCTTCGAGCTTTTGTAATTCTTCCTCTACCAGGGGTCGGATATGAAAAGGGATTCTCCGGTGTCTTAGGGCCGTTGGCGGGACGGCCGGGTCTATGTGTAATTGGATGGGGGCTCTCTTTATCTTCCCCAGACCCATGAACAAGTCTCCGAACTGGCTCAGCAATTCTTCCGTCTGGTCGGCTTGTACTCTCCTGGCAAACATCACCAGCCCTAGGTCTTCAGCCGCATGACTGCTGAGCAGCGTGTCCACTTTTTGGTTGATGACGTGGATGTCGATGGTGACAACGCCTTCTGACCGTACCAGCACAGTCATTTTGCCTCAGAGGGGCAATGGTGAGTCGCTGCCATACGCGAAGATCTGTGCCTTCGACGGTCTGAGTTCCGGCTTGGGTCTTAGTTTGTTGTATTGCTGGGTTCCCATTACTGTCACTGAGGCTCCTGTGTCGATCACCGCATTGACATCTGACCCTGCAATTTGTACTGTGCAGCGAGGTTGGGGCCGTCTCCTACTCTTTAGAGCTCGGGTGAACGAGACTAAGTACGTCTCCCCTTCGTCTTCCGATGTGGAATCGTCCCCTTGGTAGACTGTCTGCTCTCTCTTCTTCCCTCCCTGTTGAGATGCGAGCGAACCATGCGATAGTTAGCGGACCATCCTCCTCATTTGTTTGGGCCGGCCTCCTTCCTTACGCTGTGTCTTCCTTCTGCACACTGACGCGAAGTGGTTCGCGATGCCACAGTTGGTACAGGTCTTCCCTTGCGCTGGGCATGACTGCGCGGGGTGCTCCTCATACCCACAGTATTCGCAGTGGTTCTTTGGGGCTTGTGGCTGGCGATCTCGTGGTCTGTAGGATTTGTCTCTTGTTCTGACTGCGTCAGCCCTTTTTGTCTTGACGCTCTTTTCCGCCCCACGCACTAATGCTATGTCCATTTCTTCCACCCGCGCTGCCGAAAGGTCGTGAGACCGTGCCAGGACAAGGATGTTGTTCATCGGTATGTTCGGTTGCCTGAGTATGAGGCCTCGCAGGATTTTGCTGCGTATCCAGAGAATTAGCTGGGCTCTGATTTCTTCCGTTGCACGGTCCCCTACGAGGTGAGTATCGGCTAGTACCCTGAGTCGCGCATGGAAGGTGTCTACTGACTCACCCTCTCTTTGCTTTGCTTGCCTCAGCTTGAAATGTTCGAAGTCTGGGTTCATTTGGGGGTCAAAGTGAGCGTTCAAGACGGTAACCGCTGCGGCGTAGTCTTCGGGAGGGCCCGTGTTCGGCAGGTGTTTAAATAGTAGGTAGATCTCTTCCCCCGCATAATGTAGTAGCAGCGAGAGTTTCACCGCCCCATCCTTCTCCCTTGTGGCAATGAAATAGTTCTCGAGGCGGCCAAGCCAGGTCTGCCACCGTGGCGCTGCCATGGCGGGGTCTGCCGATGCACTGAATGGAGGCAGGACACCCGAGGGGGGGTGGTGTGGAGGCGCTGGTGCTGGGGCCTGGGCGGCGTTGTCCTGATCCCCCATGGTGGTGGTCGTGTGCACAGAAAGGCGGCTTGGCGAGAGTGCTGCACACTAGTGGTGGGCCATGATGCGCCAGGTGGTGGTGCGAAGATGCTGGACGTGGCATGGGCCCGCATGCGCCTGGTCACGAGGCACGTGGTCGGGCTGACCTGGGACACTGCGCGCCTGTGGGGCCTTCTCTGCGTCGTGTGTGCAAAACTCACCAAGTCTGCACGGTGCCGGTCGTCTTGACCAGTAGATGCTGGAGCATGAAGAGATCACCATGCACTGCTGCCCTTCTGCAGCCGCTGGGCCTGCGTCCGTGGTGCGGCAGGGACCACTGGGGTGCTGCCCAGCAGGGGTTTCAGCATGCAGGTAATGCCCACGTGGTCTGGGCTTGCTGAGGTGCTTCTCAGCTGTGCAGGAGCAGGCGCAAGTTATTTCCGCTCCTCGTCGCCAATGTTACATTCAAGGGAGGGGCTCCCCCTCCCGCCGAAGGCCGCTCGCTGGGGCCTGATGCGCGCCGCAATTAAACACACTCACACGCTGTGTGGGTCTAGGCGCGGACTGCCGTTGCAGCTCCGCCCATCTTTATTTATCTGCGCGCTCACGCCGGCCGGCAGGAGCGCAGGGGCGGGGAACGGCTGGTGCGCGTCAGCGGCAAACGCTGGTGCGCTAACTGTTACAACGGGCACGATCCTAAGGAAAATAAGGACAGATGGAGTAATATGGCCCTGTCTGAGTCATAGCAAACTATTCTGTGTCAAGAATTTAAACCAGTGTACTGGTGATGATAAAATGGTTGAATCAGTAATTTAGAGTGAATGCTCTAATTTATGTCAAAACAGGGTGTGGCAATGATGGTGTGTGCTAGGTAGAACGTGGCTTTCTATGTGAACATGTCACGAGCCTATCATGAACACTGGGAGTTGTAGTCCAGTGAATGGCATACAGTTCAGTTATAAGGAAGTCCAATGTTTGCATATAAAAGACTAATGTATATGACAACTACTTCACCGGGTGTATCCTGAAAAAAGGTTTTGCAATCACAGTCTTGCAATCAATGAGGACATGTTACATGCATAAAATGTTATATCATTGTATGTAAAATCCTGACATGTGCAATCTGGATCGAGGGTTAAAATAAGTGCTCTCCATGTTTTTCATTTCAGTGGCAACCAGGGCAGGGGACTAAAAGCTTCGTATTGTATCCTTGATGTTGCATATTAACTAAGTGTCGGAACATGACTCCTGGGCGGTCACCGTCCAAGACTCGCCCAGGGTATGCCATCGTTCAGCCCATGTCTGTCACTTCTGAGTCTAAAAACCCATCGTTGTTCCCTTAGGAAAAGCACTGTTTCTAAGGAGCCCATTGCAGGTGAGTAATTGGGCTTATCAATGACCACCCAGGTGATATCATTCTCGGTATGTGCATGTTCTAAAAAGTGTCTTGTAAGTTTTGTGTTAGACTTCTTGCATCTCACCGAGCTACGATGTTTAATGACTCTAGTCCTTACTTTCTGTATGGTCATACCTATATAGTTAAATCTACACAGACACCTTAATAGATAGATCACTCCTTCTGTATTGCAGTTGGTATGCTTGTGGAGTTTCCATGGTGTTTGTAATCCCAATTCTATTTCAGATGTTGTGAGAGTGTAAGGACATACCGAGCATGTACCACACAGAAAGTGACCTTTAACTGGTGGCAAGGTCCATAAGGTTGTTTTATGCATTTGGTTTTGTTCTGGCCGAGGTCTAGTGTGAACCACCATATCTCTTATGTTTTTGCTTCGTTTCAGTGCAAATAGGGGCTTGGTCAAATTCTTCCCGCCTGTATTCAAAATGGACCGGTTCCTGGTCACTGGCCTTTTGATTGTATTCGTCAGATGACTATACGTGCTTACACAGACAAGCCTGTCTGATTGCTGTTTTGGGCAAGTCTCCAATAGAACTTCTCTATTATTATTTCTTGCTCTCTTTGCCGCTCTCTTGATGACCTCACGGCGATAGGCTCTGTCTGATAAATGTGTGCTTAACGTTTTTTTTTATAAAAACACACAGCCATCTATTTATATTAGGAGAAAATTTAGAAGTGCATTACAGGTAGGGAAAGACACTGCAAATGTTTCTGAGGTACACCTGTCTGGATGCTCCCTATACTTGCAGTGCCCGAGTCCTCCAAACCCCAATGGGAGAGCTCATTTTCTATCATTCATGTATACTTCTGACTAAGGAAGATATTCATATCTGGTGGGTTTTCTGCACTAGTTGTAAGCACGAGCTACACTGAGAATCCTGATTATATGAACCAGGAACAATCCTGATTCGCTGAACCAGGATTTAAAATGTTTGCTATAGGTGCTATTTTTGTGTGCATAAATTTGACTTATGCGCACAACAGTGCTTGAAAAATAGGCCTTTCTTCATGTATCATTCGTGGCACTTCCGTCAAACATCCTGCTTTGTAATTGATCTATAAATCATGTGCCAAAGCGTATCCAGCAAACTCGCAAACAGAACAAAGCATTGAAGGTTACTCAGCTGTGAAGAACCTTAAGCCATCTATTTACTGTCAGAGCACGAAATGTACCTTACCCTACAAGCATTACTAAAAGTCATGTGCTGGTGATGCCACATAACTAACAGGAAGATTAACATTGGGACTAGAGACCTGCAAGCATGCAGGAGACAGCGACAACAGACTACTACTACTAGCACGAGTGTTAAGGCAAGTTTTTCCAATTTAAGGGTAAGGGAGGCGGGTCCATGCCAGATTTTCATAATAACCATTTGCTATCTAAGCTATGGCCCTAAGACTCTGTACGTACATTTATTTTATATAGATCTACTTTAAAAATCACATGGATTTTGCCTTCCTTGATCTTCGTTGGATACCTCTGAGTTAAAGGGTTCTTTGAAAATGCTCATTGTGCTGTTCCACTTTTTGCCATTGTGTTTTAAACTTGAGATGCCGCTTGAAATTTCAGACATACAACAGATGTAGGGTTGCCACTTTGCCAGAGAAAGATACCAGCCATTTGTTCACGTTTTACATTTCTGAAAAGGCCCGCACATGATACTTAAATAGAACTTTAAATAATATTGTCTGCTTTCATTTTTCACATTGCCCTCACCAGGGGTAATTAAGAACACATTTTAAACTCATTTCTTCTTCTTATTACTATTTTAAATATGTACTCATAGGGAATTATATAGGCTTCAGTGAATTTCCTGATTTTTTCATGAATATCAAGCTCCCAGGCCCATGTGTAATGTGCTGATCCAGTCAATTTTTTCCTTTGAATCCTAGGAGTTGCAGTCCAGTATTACAATGGAATGCACAGCACTACAAGACCAAGAATTGAAAGAAGCAACCCAGACCATGCATGGACCTGGGAAACTTGGCAGGGCTGCGACGGACATTAAAATACTGGTCATGCTGGTAAAAGACTGGCCAGTGAATTGTTTTTGTACAGTGAAAGGAGCAAAGCATAAAAATTCTTCACGCAGTATGGCGGCCAAAGTTTAGCCTACTCGTTTCAAATGCTAAACTAATCCAGGCAGCAGAGTCTGAATCAGGGTCTAGGTCAGTGATACTCAAAGTGCCGCCTGGGGTCCGCATGCGGCCCTCCTGACCTTTACATGGAGACCCCTGGTCGACAGCAGCATTGTGCTGCAGTTTACTTGACTCAACACTAACATCAAAAAGATATCAAAAATAAATATGTAAGCATTGCTCTAAAGGTTAATTGACATTAAAGTAAGGAAGTAACTAGGGTGCCCTGCATGCCTTAGCTTTAGGAACACCTTAATTTTTAAAGACATCTTGCAGAAAAAGTGTAAACATTGCATTAACATGCAGAACGGTTTCACCTCAGTACATAAGATTATCAGTGCAATGAGAAGTATTTCTTTTAAAGCAATAGTTTTCAAACAGGGATTTAGAAACATTCAGTCTTCCCCGCACACTGACAACAAGGCCAAGAGTGAACTAAGATGCAAGTCAGCTGTTATGTGCACTCTTTGGATGGGCTGGGTTCCTATTATACATGGAAAACATAGTTTATTAAATCAAGCACAGAATAAGGTTTTTACAGTGCATATCCTGAAGTCATGCATTTCAAGGTCCTCTTATATGTGATTGTGACGAAAAAAGAGGAAAAGTGAAATAAAACTATTGGCAAGGATCACACAGTTTGGTTAAGTAGGGGAATCCCAGGCTTTCTGGTTTCATATTGTGCAATTCAGCCACTAGGACCGTTATTAATGGGGATTTGGCTTCGGGCAGAACAGCAAGTCATCTTTATTTCTCCTCCTTATTCCCTCGTGGAAAACGCCTCTTAGGATTGTTTTTGTGCCGTAAGATGCCCCTTCCTGCACAAAAAAAATCCTGCCAACAACACAGGCACCCTTGCACCATGAGTTGGCACTAGGCTGCTGAAACGGCGCCAGGGCAGGGGGAAAGGACAGGAATGAACCGTATTGCATAAATGCCCTTTCACTTTGGCGTTGGGAAGCGCCTCAAGGTGACCTGCTGTGCTGTCCTACGCCGAATCCCCATAAATGAGGGCCATGATTTTCTAATCTGTGCCGTCGGAGCACCACAAAAAGTGACGCTCCGGCAGCGCAGGGGGCTCGTAAATATGCAACATTGATTTTATCCTTATCCAGCCATCTTGATCACCCTGTAGCTGAAAACTCTGTAACAAATACTTCTAAGCCTTCGCACAACATACTGTGGGCCGTCTTGGAGTTCTCAGAAAACTATCATTAGAAATTTACTTTAAAAATATTGCCAAAATCGGAGAGCAAGTTTCTAATCCTGTGCCTGAATAGAAACAATATGTGCCTGTACGATTGCAGGAAATCCACAGTTTAATATCAACAGTGAAAGGGACTATGTTTGTGGTTTTATTGTCAGCCTTTGAAGTTTGTTCAGTTGATGGATTACGTAATCGTTCCGGGTCTTGTTTGTTTGAACCCAGCGATGACGGTTTGGCATGAATACCTGTCTTCAGTATTTTTAGATCTGGGTCCCTTTGGGTTTTTTTCTTCTAGCTAAATCTGAAATTCTCCGGTTCTCTTTTGTTTAATGTATTCAAGGTAAGGCCGCTTGGAGCATTCTGTTTGTTTAACTAAAACCACAGATGAGTTTTCCTGTCTGCACTATGATCAGAATCTGTAATTAGATTAATCGGTGACATGCAGATTGAGAGCTTCTGGTGCGGAACATATTGTGAACAAGACTCAATACACTCTATTGCCTCAGTGTAGTAGTCACTTCTAGTCCATTCAGGATGTTGCTACTAAAGCCTGATAAATGTGTTTATTAGGAAACTGTAATTGTACCTCTCACTGCTCCACCCTCTCGCTCTCCTGCCAATATAGGGCCTGATTCACAGAACTAACTTACGTCAAAAACGTAAAGTTAGTACTTTTTGGTATTCACAGAATACACTTACTCATTTTGGTATTCACAGAAGGCACTTACTCATTTCGGTATTCACAGAAGTTAGGAGTCCTAACTTTACTACTCCTAAACTGAGAAAAATCCTAACTTTAAGACTTTCGGTATTCACAGAAGGCATTTAGGAGTCCTAAAGTTAGGACTACTAACTTCTGTGAATACCAAAATGAGTAAGTGCCTTCTGTGAATACCAAAATGAGTAAGTGTATTCTGTGAATACCAAAAAGTACTAACTTCACGTTTTTGACGTAAGTTAGTTCTGTGAATCAGGCCCATAATGTTTTGAACAGTTATGTGGTAATCAATAAGGGAATGACACAGCAACACTTGAGGTCAGAGTATATAGTGAAATAACAGCAGCATATGTTTTGCGATTTTTATATACCTGCTGTTACTTCTATGTAATATAGTTATACTTGCAAAAGCAATGTAGATAACAGAGTTCACAGGTCTGTCTGTACTATGTATATCATTGTCCTTCGCAGTGCTATCTATGGACACCTGATTCCAAACCTAGGTGGCATCACGCCACTCATTTAATCAGTGCTTAATTTGTAAAAAAAAAATAAGTGCCAGGGCACTCGTCAGGAGGCCACCACAGTTTATTTTAATGTGTATTGAATTAATAAACAACTTTTTCTGCTCATCTTCAAATTACATAAACAGCGCCACCATGTCGCAGCTGTCATAAGTGCTGGTGCCTGCAATTAAGTGCCAGTGGGCAATTAAGTGGTGGTGCCGAGCACCGGAAACCACTGGCTCAAATTAAGCACTGTGTTTAACAAAAAGCACTGGCAAAGCCCACATTTCTGGCTTTTTGTGCTCAGAATTGTTTAATAATAGTTCATTTACTTTTTTATGTAACGCCGCAAACTGTTCTCAAAAGAAAATCCCATGATTAAACAACGTCTTAGACAACAACAATATGGAAGGTGAGAGGAGAACACTTTTCCTGATTTCCCGTATTTACTGCATTAGCAGTGTCAAGCTATACCCACTAAGAAGACCTTTATGAAGAGGAGTCGCACCAAAAGGTTTGTGTTGTCAATGGGGAACTTAAAAGACATACAAAGCAAAATATTGCATAGCAGATAGCTTGGCAAAGGGCCACTATTTTTTAAGAAAGCTGAATTGTGCCTGTCTTTCTGCCCAACATGTTATCACGATGGCAAAGTAAAACACAGGAATATGAAAGGGTTATTAGTGAATACACTTCCTAAACAAAAAGCCATAAATTAGCAATAAAAAAGTTCTCGTGTCAGCTAAGTAAATACATTAAATAGCACGCTGGTGCTAGTCTACAAAAGAATATTTGAGCCCATCACCAAAACCTAAAGGAAACATAAATGTGACAATGGTACCATCCATGAAATGCCATGGCCTTGACAGAAAGTACTTTCAAGCAATGGCAAACCAAGAAAAACAAGTGAACATCAATGGCTGAATGGAGACGGCCCAATCGCCACTGTTCTGTACATTTTATTATAGATAGCATGGGATAATTAGTGTAAAGCTCAAGCAGTGTTAAAGCTGTCTGTCCCCACTCTTTCAATACAATAGATTGCTTACCAGATAGTTACAGACAAGCATAACACTCTGTCTGAGCCCATGATTTGGCAATCTTTCTATGAGTAATCGTGATCTTGTAATACACTTGTGGTCACTTCCCAGTCAAATAGGGAATGAACACAGTTGTAGGCTTGTCCACAGCAAGAGTGAAGGTACACGCCATTTTTTCCACAAGTGACCTTGTCATCCAGCAGTATAAATCTCTTCCACTGCAGATTAATGACCCAGAGGGCTGTTGACACAATTAAGACATATTCAATAAGCTGGCCTCTAGTGTGTTACACATATTCACCTGTACCATAGCATTTTGGCAGTCACGACACTGGTGACCACTTTCTGTGGCATTATTCAAGTTGTATGTTGTCTTTTATCCACTTGACAGCAAGCTACCCCATATTTGTCCTATCTGCTTTGTGTGACAACAGTGTCTTTAGCCCATTAAGGTGTATGTTGCCATGAAGAAGTACTCATCCAAGCTTAGTTCACATTTGTAGAAACACATTTGAGTGTTATCAGTACAATTTAGACACATTCTTAAGTGAGATGTCACCTTAATTAAGCCAAACGGACAGCCTATTTGTGTGGAATTTGCAGATCACAGGATTAAACTGGTCCTTAGTCTTTCTTAAGTCGATGAGAAGAGTAGCACTGATTTGTGTAATAATACCAACCAGGGGTGTAGCTCTCAATTGTGCAGATGGTGTAGTGGCACAGGGGTACAGGGATATGAGGAGTCCACTACACCCCAGTTAGTGGCTGTCTTTTACTACAAAACCAGGTGATGGGGCCCGGTTTCCTATCTAGCATTAGGGCCCATGGCACCCTGGCTGCACCACTGATGCCACCAGGATTACAGCATTATAATCAATTTTATGATATTAAAGGCAAATGTCAAGAATAATACCATCCAGAAATCTAAGCTATAGGTTAGGAAGAAGTCACCATTAAAACATTCATCCAAAAACTGTTGTAGCAGGGCAAGTAGTTCAAATACTTTTCTTTTACACTACACAGTGAACTAATTGAGGATAAAATATAACAAGCATTTGCAATGCAATCTGTCTCGCCTTTGGGACCTTATATGTATTTAGCTATGCAGCACATTAGCCTGGGTGCTGAAACATCTGCTGTTCTTTAACATGGAGGGAAAGTAAGCACCAAACTGCGTGACACGCCAGGTATGGGAACACATGGAGAGAAATATTGCCTTTCAGCGGGAAATAGTATAGTCCAAGCTCTGTTTTTAATATAAAATCAGGGCCTTCGGTGGTCATATCACTGAAAATACAAGATTTGAAAATAATATTATTGTCTACGGGTGCTCGTGGAAGACCAATTCTATGGACTGGAATCTAGAGAATGCTAAAGTGATTCTGGTATTTTACTGACCTCTGCTGGTCGTTTTCTATCAAGAAAGTTAAATAGAGGCAGTTGCCAGAAAAATTAAAAAAAGAAAGTCCCTCAGCAGAAAGCAATTCTGGTATTTTACTGACCTCTGCTGGTCGTTTTCTATCAAGACAGTTAAATTGAGGCAGTTGAACAGAAAAAAAGTCCCTAAGCGGAAGCAGACAAGTCCTAGGGCTGATCTCCAGAGCCCACAAAGTACATACACATATAAGTATATACTAAAGTATATAAGTATATACTAAAGTATATACAAGAGGTCTCGAATTCTCGACCTAAAAAGGAATGAGTTCCTAGTTGTGACAACACACAATACACTGTTATTCTGTTTGAGCAACAGGAATATCAGATACTCGGTCCCATTTCTGAATTCTGGAGATATGTGTGATCAAGTCAAAAAATTCAAGTTGACAAGTACTATCCTGAAGAATGCCTATATCACATGGCATTAGCAAATTTATCAATACAGTCTGATATATACCCATTATATCAAAATGGATTCACCTTTTGCTTCTTTTCAATAGCAACCAACTTGTTTTACTTCCCCCAATCAATTCCCCAACCTACCCCCCTTTGAATTCGATTTCTATTTTCGTCTTTTTTTTGCTCTCTTCTCTATTTTTTTCCCCTCCCTTTAAACAGCTATTGACTTCTGCCCCGTATCTCTTTATTTGTTCCTCTTTTTTAAGCAGGTTTTCTTAGTGTATATTACTTCCCTATTCTCCTTCCCCAGCGCTGTTTTCTTGTTACTGTATGGCAATTTTTATTCTCTTCCGCCATCAATCTAGTCCCCTGTTCCCGCTTCCTGCTCGGGTTGCTGTACAATTGAAAACAGAAACTTTGCCTTTAAACATTTCCCTCCTGTGGCCATTTTTTTAAAATATTTTTTTTGTAATCAGTCTTTCAAGACCTGTTTGTGAATTTTTCCATATTTCAATATTCTCTCTGTACCTAGGATTTCAAAATGTGTCCAGACTCTGTTTTCAACCATTTTCTTTTGTTATTTTGAGATTATGTCAATTTGATGCTTCATCAAATTCGAGTTTCATCAATCTGGGATTGTAAGATTTCGATTTCCCACATAAAAATAATTCCAATTTTGTATTATATTTTTGTATGTTTTTTAAGAACACACAGAATGCCAGATTTGATCGAGCTTCAAGGCACACATAAAACATGAAAACTGCACAACTCAGTCATAGAAAAAAGCAAAGCAAATTGATATCGTTGAACCAAACTGAAGCTGTATTTACTAGTTTATTTATATTTTTATCCATTTGTAAAGAGCACCAGGACCAGTCATTATGAGGGTACCTTCATTGCAACCATGAAGAAGTTGGAAATATATTGTGATATATAAATGGTTAGACAACTTCTGTTGTATAGAGGTGGTGATATAGAGTTGAGTATCTGATTTAAAGATCGAGGGGTGGCCCGACATCCGTCAAGGTGGCGGAGGACATTACCTTCACCACCCTGATGGACTACCGCCTGCCATATCTAGAGATCCCAGCCAGCCCAGCAGAGATCTCTGTGCTTTCAGAGCCACTGCTATCATGCCGGCTCCTGTGAAGGCACTTGAAAGCACATTGTGGGGGGTGAGACTCTCCAGAAGCCCACCAGTACAGGGGTTCGCCCTTCTGCGTACTCAAGTCCTTGGACTAACAAATAGAGATTGGCACGAAAGCTGTAATATCAAAGAAATAGTTTATTAAACCTCATGAGTGGAACTACATCTATACAGAACCCTCAGGCAATGTATGAGGTAGTACAAGGAGTACAGAGACCAGGGGTCTTATATACTGTAGCAAGTGCAGTGTAAGCATGGAGGTTCAAAAGGGGCAGTACAAGTGTACACACAAATAGTCAGTTACATACAAGGATACATCAGAATTGCTTAGTCAACAGAACGGGAGGAGTTACAGAACTGCTGACATCAGTAAAAATAGCCTGACAGTTACATCTGTAACAGATGCATTCCAGCAACTAAGGCCTCTCTGAGCATGCGCAGTGCTCAGGCTCAATACTGAAGGAGTTAATTATAGTTCCTGACTCAAGTGAAATACAAGAGCAGGCAACAGTGAAGAGGGAGAAAGCACATGGCGAGAACATGGCTAACTAAAATGGCTGCCTAGAACAAAATGGCTTCAGCTCATGCTAACAGCGATTTCTGCTAATTTCCACAGACGACCCTTTTAGCATTAGCTGAAGACATCTATGATCTAGAAGGAACAAAAACATCTTGCACATCAATTTTCATCATATCGCTAATCTCTTGATCTAATACATATTGGACATTCATATTCTTAATGTTACGTTTGGTAGGCATACAAGCAGTGATACAAAGGGAGCAAAGCATTGGACCACATTGCATACAAGCAACATAACAGTAAGATCGCAAAGAATATACATAGTATTGTCAACAGTTTCCAGCCCCAGGTAACAAATAGTGTCCATAGCCAACCGGATAAAGTCCATGTTCCGGTATCAGGGTGAATTTCAGCAGCAATTTTATGCAGTTTAGAGATTGCATCAAAAACTGAAGGGGCGTGATCAGGGATGTAAACACAACAACTGCTCCCGATGATGCGGCATGCACCACCACGGTTAGCCAACACGACATCGAGGACCATTCGGTTTTGGAGCGCTACAATCCTCGCAATTTGTAGTTCTTCTGTGATGTTTCCAAGTGCCAGAGCTGTCTGATTGGTTACAGCCTCTACAACACGTGTCAAACGTCTGATTTTCCGGCTGTTTAAGGCAGCACCAACAAAGAAGAACAGTCCCAAATTAAAGTCCACATACTGCTGAAGTGCAGTATCAGTCTGATCTACCTCATCATGATTTGTTGTCCTCTTAAATCTGTTTTTGGAAACGTCATTAAACAGTCTATAGTCTTTGTGGTACGATGCAGGTGCCAAAAACACAGGTGGTAACAAAAAGGACACAAAACAAGTACCGGACCAGCCAATGGGTAAATTGTAATAGCCCTTATTTCCACATATAAAGTAGGTATTATGCGATGACGTAAAACTGCTGTTATTTACTCCGGTAATATTTAAAACCAGAGTACAGTCGCTTTTTCCCACGGGAATACTACCAACACTGTTCACACACAGGTCTGCTCGAGCTCTAGTAACACCTATAACAAAAGGTCCATTACCCTTAGCAGTTCGAGTATTTGGGAAAACATAGTGTGTAGAGGAATTTCCTCGGCGATACTCCTCCATTTCCCATACAGTTCCTTTGGCCTGTGGATCTCCTTCCTCATCAGGGTAACTGGCTTTGTTTAGCTGAAAGTTCAGTCTTCCTACATCATAGTTAGTGATGTTAGCAACATGAGTAGCCCATAGCAGAGCAAACCAGGCTCTGCAGGAGCCGTTGTGTGAAAATGGCAGGGGAATAAAAGGTGTTCCTCCCTTCTTCTGATGAGCTGGCATCATTCCACACACCCAACAGTTGGTAATGTTCATAGCATTATGAGTGTGGTGCAACATTTGAATGAACGTGTTGTTAAGATAAGACTGTCTATGCTTCTGCTCATGATAAGGGAGAGTGAAGTAGTGGTGCTCAATGGGGACAGGAGTAGTAGCAGTCAGTGTTCGTCGAGCAGGAGCCACTTCCTCTACAACCCAAGTTATTACTGCCATAATGATCACAGTGACAGTAAACCCAACAATGCACATAGTCTCTTTGTTGCAGATTCTCGCAGCAGTCGATGTCTTTTCCATAGGCATGTTTATCTTGACGTTGAAATAACAAAGCAGATGGAGCTCTAAAGTCCTGGGCAGCCGTTGGTTTCTTCACTGAGAGTTAAGACGGGTGTCACTAAGCAAAAGATCCCCCCCTCTTCGGCTCAGCCTTTCACTAACCCAGGACGGTTGCTCAACCAGTCTTTTTCAGCAATGCAGTTTCTCTCCGGGGCCGCAGCTGATATCGAGATGCACCAGGAATCGTGTGGTCCGGGAAGACTTCCTCAGGTTCTTCAGGTGATATGGCTTGGCCTCTTTCTGTGTCCAGGATGTCTCGATGGTCGGTAAGTGCAGCAGGTTCCACCAGGGCAGACGGCACCTTCTTACAGTGCGTGGAGTGAATCCAATTTTTTCGATTGGTCACTCGGACTGCAGTTCTGGTTGCCAGGAGCACCTGCTCAGGGCCGCGCCACCTCGGTTCCAGGCTATTCGACCTCTGGAAGATTTTGACCATCACCTGGTCACCGGGCCGGAGATCATGGCCATCACCTTGCGACCTGTCAGGAAGAGCTTCTCGAACCTGTTGATGAATAGAAAGCAAGCTGTCAGTCAACTGTGACAGGTAGTCACTCATCAAGACACAAGGTACATCATGTATGGGACGTGGCTTAGGAATCCCCCAAATATTCATGGGCCTTCCAAATACCACCTCATACGGTGTAAGGCCAGATCGTGTATGTGGCACCGATCTAATGGAAAACAGAGCAAGGGGTAGCGCATCAGGCCATTTCAGAGATGTGGAAGCCTGTATTTTAGCCAACTTAAGCTTGAGGTTGGAATTGTACCGTTCCACTAACCCTGCTGATTGTGGGTGGAAAGCAGCATGGAACTTCTGCTTGATTCCCAATCCTTTCAAGACATACTCAACAACTTGCCCAATGAAATGGGGTCCGTTGTCACTCCACAAGAGTCGGCAAACGCCGAATCTGAGGAAGAACTCCTTTAGAAGCACCTTTGCTGTAGTAAGAGCTGTATTATCTTTCGTAGGGTACGCTTCTATCCACTTACTGAAGGCACATACCACTACTAGGATATACTTTAAGTTATTACAGCGTTCAAGCTGGATGTAATCCATTTGCAGAACCTCAAAAGGTGTGGTTGGTGTGGCAAACCTTCCTGTTGGAGTTCGTGTTCCCTTTCCAGGATTATACTGGAGACAAATCAGACAAGTCTGGACTATCTTTTTAGCTGTGCCGGCAATTTCAGGATGATCACAAACTTGCGTAAGCAACTTCGCTATTGAGGATGCTCCAACATGTGCCGGCCCATGTGCCATGTGAATCATAGGATGTAAATAGGCTGTGGGCAATCTCCATTTGGTCATGTCTTTATTTCTCCAACAGCCCTCATCATCCAATGTTCCCTCCTTAGCCCATTGCTCTAGTTCATCTGCAGAAGCAGATCGCTGTATGTCCAGCACTTCTTGTCTGGCATCATGCCAACGTTCAGCCTGTGACTTCACCACATACATAGATGTAGTGCTTCGCTGCATTGCAGTCTCACGGGCTGTGTGATCTGCGAAGGCATTGCCCTGTCCTATTTTATCAGTCACTTTCTTGTGTGCACTACACTTAACAATCGCTATTTTCTTAGGGTATGTCAAAGCAGTAAGGAGATTATGCACTAATTCTCCATGCACTATTTGTGTCCCATGTGATGTAAGAAAGCCTCTTTCCTTCCAGAGTAGCCCAAAATCATGAGCCACTCCAAAGGCGTATCGGCTATCGGTGTAGATGTTAACAGACAAGTCAGTACTAAGTTCACACGCCCTCGTTAATGCTATCAACTCAGCTGCCTGAGCTGACTTCTGTGGGATACGAGCTGTCTCAACTACCGTCTGAAGTGTTGTAATTGCATATGCAGCTGATGTCGTGCCATCTGGCAGTTTCAAACAGGACCCATCAACCCACAATTCCCCATCAACACTTGAAAGGGGCGTATCCTGTAGGTCAACACGACCCTTTGTCTGTTCCTCAGTAAGGAATATACAGTCATGGGACTCTTGTGACTGGGACTGAGTAGCTGGGAATGGCAATAACGTAGCAGGATTAAGAGTGGAACATCTTTTCAAGGTGATATGAGGGGCCAAAAGTGTCAATTCATATCCTGTCAAATGGGCACTAGTTAAATGCTGCGTTTTGGTTTGGTTCAAAAGGGCATCAACTGCATGGGGTACTAACACAAGCAATCTATGTGACAAAACTATCCCCTCACTCTGACGTATGGACACAGCTGCCGCTGCCACAGAGCGAAAACACCCAGGCAACGCACGAACAACTGGATCAAGGACAGCTGAAAAATATGCACAAGGACGCTGCTTATCACCGTGTGTCTGTACTAAAACCGAGAGAGCACAACCATCCCTTTCATGTACATCGAGTGTAAAGGCCTTAGTGTAGTCTGGAGTGCCTAATACTGGTGCAGAACATAGAGCTTGACGCAACTGTTGGAAAGCATTCTGGCATTCAGTAGTCCATGGGAGAGGCATTGGAGTGTCTTTAGTCAAAAGAGCCAACAAAGGTTTAACAATATCTGAAAAGCTAGGAATCCACTGCCTACAGAAAGAAGTAAGGCCAATCAACGCACGAACCTCCTTCTGAGTACGGGGCACAGGCGTGTCTAAAATAGCTTGGATGCGATCTGGTGTGAGTGCACGTCCCTCCTTAGACAGGAGGTGACCTAAATAGGTAACCTGCTGTCTACAATATTGCAATTTCTTCCTAGAAACCTTGTGATGGTGAGATGCAAGAAAGGAAAGCAATGACAGTGTTCCTTCTTCACACTGTTCAGGGGTATCTGCAGCCAACAAGATGTCATCGACATATTGTATGAGAGCCACCCCTTTTGGTACAGGGAAAGAATCAAGCTGTCTTTTCAATGCCTGGCTGTAAATGCTAGGACTCTCTGTATACCCCTGTGGAGCTCTACAAAATCTGAATGATCGATTATTCAAAGTGAAGCCGAACAAATAACGGCTGTCAGGATGAATAGGTATCGAGAAGAAAGCGTTCTTCAAATCGATCACACTGAATGTAGTGGCAGTCGGAGGAACCATAGTAAGAAGTGTCGTGATGTCAGAGACTACCGGGTATTGGGGCACTACGATCTTATTAACCTCTCGTAAGTCAATGATAAACCTGTATATTTTAGTATCAGTGTCTTTTTTCAAGATGGGAAGGATAGGGCTATTGCAAATATTGTAAGGGACTTCTTCCACAACCCCTACTCCAATCAGATCTTGAACAATACGTATTAGTGCCTCTTCACCTTCTCGAGATATTTTATATTGAGGAAGTCGTGGCAATGAAGCACCTTCCTTCACCTGAATATGGACTGGTGGGATAACCATTTGACCCACATCAGTATCTGACGTAGCCCACAGAGTACTAGGTAGGGATGCCAAAGCAATATCTTCTTTAATAAGACAAAACCTCTCACCCATAGGATAGTTATCATTCAGAATAACATGCACACCTTCTGGGGAACATCGTATCGTAGCACGAAAATGTTTGAGCATATCGAGACCCACAATATTATCCGGTGTGTTAGGGGAAAGCAAAAAAGGACATGCTGCAGTAAATTTATCAACATGAAATGCAAGTGGATGTGACAGTGGGCTAAGGGAAGGGGTCCCATCGAATCCTATCGATGTTATTGTTAAGCCAGACAGGGGAGCCCTAGGAACCAATTGTTTAGACAGGGCACTACGAGTAGCTCCTGTGTCAACCAAAAATCGATCAGTAGAACCCAAGACATTTGCATCTACATAGGGACCCTTCTGATCTACTGGGACTTCAACTGGTTCCTTACCCCATCCTAGGCATTCCTATGCATAATTAGAATCCCTCAAATCATCAGTCGAATAATCAGACATTTGATATTGATTACGCCTGTCAAAAGTATTAGAAGAATTTTGAGTATGTTCTACTACCTCAAACCTAGTACGATTATCCATACATCCCCTATTTCCTGAGTTCCCTGGGCGGCTTCTCATTTGTCCTCTACCACGCTGATACTGCTGACCTCGCAAAAGTGGGCACTCAGAGCGCCAATGTCCTATCTCCTTACAATAAGCACACTGATCAGAAGACAAAGTAGCTTGAGGGAAAGAGGGTGCACTAGGTCGATACATTGCACGTCCACCTCTACCACTACCTCTATAAGATGGACCATAAACCTGAGCTAACATCACCTTTGTTTTTAAATCCTTAGCTTTCTTATCCTCCTTGCCTTTATCTTCCAATTCCTGACGTTCATAATACTGGGCCATAGTCAAAAGAGAGACTGGGGAAGACGTAGTCCATGAACTCTCGCTGGCCTTTAGGCGACTAGCTATTCCTGGCAACATGTTCGCGACAAATTTGTCAACGAACAGATGCTTGCCTGTGTCATCAGTCAATGACTGCCCACTAAAGTCATGGAATGTCTCCTCAAAACGTGTAAAGAAATCAGAAACTGACTCATCCGCCTTTTGCTTACAGGATGCTAACATAGTCCAATCTATCTTTTTAGGAGGTATAAGAGTTTTCAATTTAGTTATAATAGCCTTTGGAAGGTCTAATATCTCTTGTAGCGGTTTCTGCGCAGGCTCTCTTTCTGCATCTTTTATCTCTATTTCCTTCCAAATATCTCCAAAAGCGGTATGATCGTCTATTCTACGAATAGATCTCCACATATCAGGGGGTAAGATAAGCCCAAAAAACAAGTCAATATCAGGCAAAGTCATAGTGCAAGAACTAATAGCTCCTTCAACTTCTTCATAAAAAGCAGCCAGATTTTTCCGCGGGTCAGGCAAAGCAGCTTTAAGGGCCATGACATCCGCTCTACTCCAAGGAGTATAAACCCAATTATAAACAAAATATCCCTTCGCATCAACTGATTCTTTACTGTCATCCGTTCCCGTACCCCTAGGGGGGACATATAAAGGTGCAGCTTCACGCATTGGTTTCCCATGAACCACATTGTCCTTATCTGTCCCTGGGTTTGCCTCCTGCGACACAGGGGTGTGAGTTGTTTGTTCAGGCGTAGCAGCTGCATTTTTCTCCGCTCGCAAACGGAACGCATCAGTTTGTAGTTTAACCACGCGTCTAATTAAATCGGCCACCTGGGAAGGGAGAAAAAGACCGTCACACAATTGTTTATGATCAGTTTTTATATGAACAGGCTCTAAGTCTGTGGAATGTTTCCTAAAATTTGCAATTACTTCTCCAGTAAACGACTCTGTAAAATATAACTGCTCTGACTCTGGCCATTGCTGAACATTTGCTATAAGGTCTGGAGCAGAAGTGTCACCACGAGCTGCTTTACGAGCAGCAGATCTAAGAGTGGCCGCACGATCAGCGGTCAAAAAGGAGCGAGTCTGTCGTTTAGCGTCTAATTCTGTCTTTTCCTGATCTGAGAAAGATTTGTCATCATCAGAATCAACCTCGGGGGCAGAGGGAAAAGTATATGGAGGCGGAGAGCGATCTAATAGAATTGAATCGTCCTGTGGTTTATTAAGCAGAGGATAAAGGGGGCGCCGAACAGGGTATTGGCCATTTACCTGTAAACGATGCTCCCTATCCTCTTTCTCTTTTATTTCCTTCATTTCTTTATTTTTCATCTCCAGCGCTTTCGCATAGATATTTTTTCGCTGTTCTTTTTCCGCTAAAGCTTGCTCTTTCCTCACTCTTTCACGCACTTCTTTCTCCCACATTCATACACAGTCAAACATATCTTGTCTACTTTTGCGCTTAAACACACATTGTTCCATATACTGAATCTTTCTAAGATCAAATGACCCATTTATTGGCCATCGCAGATCTGGATCCTTTTTGGTGTATTTATTCCATAGTGCGCTATACATTATGGAAGAAATACCGTTTTTAATGTACATATCTCTATTTGGTGTCCCCTCAGGGGGAGCCAGCTGACTTCGTTCTAAATCCATTTTGGTACCTCCAAGAAAGCAACACATCCTACGAAGCGTGCTGGTAACAGGCATGTCACAAATATTATAATAAATATAATATTATAACAAAAATAGTACTTATTACTGTTCAAGAATTCACAATTTAGAGAAAAATCTCCACATTGCCTGCCTATATAAATTGAAATTTATATATACCCAAACAAATCCAAGATTTTGGCCAAACAAACAAGAAGTGTCGCATCAAACGACCTTACCAAACAAAAATCTCCAGCCTCCAACTGCCAAGCTCTGAATCAACCTAATGGTCTCTGCAAGACGAACGCCAAAGGGATCTCAGTCGGGGAACGGCACCACCTGGAGGGTCAAATCGGGAAAATCGGAAAAGTACTTCGGCCTGCTAAGACACGGGTCTCCTCATGCAGTGTACATCCTTAGCGAGATTCCAAACCTCCGTCGAGACCACTCCGTCGGGCTTCCGAGTCGCCGATAAGCCCCACGTGATGGGCGCCAATTTGTGGGGGGTGAGACTCTCCAGAAGCCCATCAGTACAGGAGTTCGCCCTTCTGCATACTCAAGTCCTTGGACTAACAAATAGAGATTGACACGGAAGCTGTAATATCAAAGAAATAGTTTATTAAACCTCATGAGTGGAACTACATCTATACAGAACACTCAGGCAATGTATGAGGTGGTACAAGGAGTACAGAGACCAGGGGTCTTATATACTGTAGCAAGTGCAGTGTAAGCATGGAGGTTCAAAAAGGGGCAGTACAAGTGTACACACAAATAGTCAGTTACATACAAGGATACATCAGAATTGCTTAGTCAACAGAACGGGAGGAGTTACAGAACTGCTGACATCAGTAAAAATAGCCTGACAGTTACATCTGTAACAGGTGCATTCCAGCAACTAAGGCCTCTCTGAGCATGCGCAGTGCTCAGGCTCAGTACTGAAGGAGTTAATTATAGTTCCTGACTCAAGTGAAATACAAGAGCAGGCAACAGTGAAGAGGGAGAAAGCACATGGCGAGCACATGGCTAACTAAAATGGCTGCCAAGAACAAAATGGCTTCAGCTCATGCTAACAGCGATTTCTGCTAATTTCCACAACATCATGTACCAAATATGTCTGTTTTTTAAAAACAAACACCCCAAAGTAGATGTTTGTTATAGAAAAAAAAACACACACACACCCAGGGTGTGGTGGTCATTTTTCTTTTTTATCTGTTCGGGACTGGCAACATTTTCCTGGAGGTAATGTACTGAAAAAAAACCCATCATACTGTCCACTCTAAATAGGTAGGTGGTCAGATGTCCTTACTCTGACAGCCACTGCTCCGCCAAACCATTGGAGTCAGCTTTCTGATGGCCATGCCAGTGGGGGCAGTGTCATCAGAAAGATGATGGTTCTCCCAACTCTTAATAAAGTGAGGGTCTGATGGTTTAATGAGCTGTGTACTCTACCATGTTACTCCACTGTGTTTGCAGCAGTGTACCCTGTCTGCCAAACTCTAAATCAGGCCCTTGGTCTCGGAAATGTCAGCAAAGGTGAGTTTTCAGTGACTTACAGAGCATTGAGAGTCAGGGTCTATGTGTTATGATCATGGGCAGGAAGGCTGATGAATTCCAGGTTGTAGATTTTGTTTCCGTGTTGCAGCTGTTCTCAGTTTAAGAGTTCACTGAGTAAGGTTTTGTTCTTTCTGAGACTCCCTAAGTCACCAGATGTTATGAGGGAATTTTCGCGTATGGCTCTGCGTACAAGGCAGCATATTTTAAAAGATGGCTATTGCATTGCACATAGTGTTGCCCCCCCTTGAAAGTATGACAACATTATTTCTGTATATCTAAGACTGCTACTGTGTCTCGTCATCACACCACATTGTGACAAGCAATTAGGCAGTCATCTTAGAAATATAAGCAACAGACTTAAACGACTGCAGGTTGCCGCTATTGGCTTTGCCAATCCCAACACATTTTAAAAGCTAATAGCAGCTGCCATCATTCAGTGGCAGAGGTTTGGTGGGAGAGGGAGAGAACATTAAGGAAAGGAGGCACCAAGAAGCCCAGGAAAGTGCTACATAGGTTCAGGGTGTAACCAAGCCTGCCTTCTGGCATGCTGTGGAGCAGTCAGTCACCAGCCTGCACTCGGAGTGGGGAGGGAGATGCGGGGGGGGAGGTTTGGGAATGAGGGAAAGACTGAAAGTGTAAGCAGAGTAGAGGAAGGAGCAAAATATAAACTCTTAGGAAATGGTAGATGAGAAATGAAATATGAAAAAAGAAAAAAGAAAAGCGGTTTGATAAAGTTGGCAGTGGAAAGATGCACCTCACCAATCAAAAGCAGGGGTAAAGAAGAAATGCTCCATGGACTGGAGCTGGAAGGAAAGAGATCCAATGAAGAGCAAGTAACTGAGATAAATAAGAAAGCGATGTAATCATGATCGAGGGGCTGACTAAGAGCACACTCTATGCTTATCTGTCAAGTTTGAGATTGCTTTTGTGTGACATTACCATGGTTTAAGTGTGTTTATGTGTGACATTCCATGCTGTATGTGTGACACATTGGGCCCGATTCACAAAAGTAAAGTTAATCCAAGCATCTAACTTAGACTAAAAGTCTCTCTTTCGTGCTTTTCGGTATTCACAAAGGTAAGTTACTACTAGTAACTTTACTACAAGTAATTGTACTAGTAGTAACTTTACTAGCAGTAAGTTTACTCATAGTAAAGTTACTAGTAGTAACTTACCTTTGTGAATACCAAAAAGTAGTAAAGTTAAGCTTTTGGTCTAAGTTAGATGTTTAGTCTAACTTTACCTTTGTGAATCGGGCATTGTGAGTGACACTTAGTTGCAAATAAAACTGAGCAGAAAAGTGTCCGTAAAGATAAATATAAGAAAGTACCCCACTCGGTGCCATATGAAGCGCTAGAAGTGCCAATGACATTTTGTTCAAATGTACTTGCACTGAGGTAGTGCTGCTCACTGGTTGCACACTGCTTTTAAATTTAAAGTGTTCACACCTTAAAGAACTGCTGCTGAGTGCAGAGGAACTCTACAAATTGTGTGACAACATGTTCCAGTGCGGGAATGATTTACCAGAACCAAAGACAGCAAAAAAGAACATGTCTTCAGCACTCCTTTTATATAACAGCATGTCATGAATGAACACTGAGGGCCTGATTCACAAAGGTACACTTAGATTGAAGTCTAGGTTTAGACCTGAGGTCTAAGTTTAGACTTCAGGTTTAAAGTTAGACTTCAGGTCTAAAGTTAGATTTCAGGCCTAAGCTTAGACTTCAGGTCTAAAGATAGACTTTAGATCTAAACTTAGACTTCAGGTCTAAAGTTAGACTTTAGGTCTTAACTTAGACTTAAGGTCTAAAGTTAGACTTCAGGTCTACGTTTACCTTTGTGAATCGGGCCCACGACCTTTTGCTGTGGCAACATAAACATCTACAATAAAACAAAAAACACTAGAAGGTGGCCGCAATGCCTCTTGCAGTAAGCATTGGAAACATAATTTCCCCATAACATTAGTGACTGGATCGGAGCGGACACCATTTTTAGTCGAAGACCTGATGACTTCATCTGAAGGATTACATGTAAACCTTTCTCACCATTACCAGCTGCTGCTGTGTACACCCAATGCCTGAATGTTTCATAGAGTATTATAGGTCTCACTGTAAGATGGTAAACAGTGGAAATAACATTTTCAGCGCTAGTGGCAATGCTTGCATTGTAAATGGGTGAAAGTCTACCTACTCACTTGCCAGTCGCTCCCTCCTCTGCTGCGGCTGTACAGCGGTACTCCACTACTATGTGTCAGGCATTTCTGTGACAGCCAGCTATCTCTGGTTTCTCCATTGCATAATCTAATTGCCATCTGTAGGAGAGTAGGATCTGCTTCACATGGGTACCCCCACTTTTTGCTGATGCTTCACTGTTTTTCGACATTAGTCTGGCTGGGGCCCTGCTAATCAGAACCCCAGCCTAGCTGCTTCCTCTCTAAAATGGTTTCCATGTGCCTTAGGCACATCACTGATTGGGATCTGGAGTGCCCTTATAAGTTCCTAGTATATGGTATACTATGTACCAAGGGCATAGGTACCTCAGAGGCCTGCCAGGGGCTGCAGCATGTATTATGCCACCCCTGGAAGGCCATCCAAACTGACACCACAGGTCTGCTACTGCAGCCTGGGTAAGGTGGTGCATGCACCCCTTACTGTGATATAGGTTACCTATATCACTAAATACATACACACATATAAACCTATAAGTCACTCCTAAGGCAGGCCTTATCAATCCTAAAGGCAGAGTGCATGTTTCCTATGTGAGAGGGTGCCCCTGCATGAGCAGGGTCCCTCTGCAGCGTTCGGAGACCATCTCGGATGCTGTTTGTAGTGCAGCCTGACCATATACTCTTAAGCGCATTATATCCTCGCGGTAAAATGCTAACTTTGGAATGGCTGCACCTAAACATGTCGTGTTTGGTGTCAAACATCTTGGAATACTACCCCCCCCCCGCCAATCCTGGCGGCGGGGGTAGCATTCCACCCTTCTAGAGGGAAAGACATGTTAACTCTGACTAGTCCGGTAACTTCTTTCCAGAGCCCTGGCATCACAAAATGGATGCTGCTGCCACAGACACGAGTCTGGCCTCCTGCTGCTGGACGAAACTCCGGCAGGGGAGGCCTGGACAATAGGTTTCCTGTCCCAGGGAGGTGTGACCACCTCCCCAGACAGGATAATGTGTATTGGGGCTGGGCGGGAGCACTTTCGGGTGCTTTGAAGTCCTGCACTGGGGGCACATTTGGTGTCCCTGTGCATACCCCAGTTCAAACCGGATCAGGGGCTTGCAGCCCCTGCTTTGGCGCGAACTGGACAAAGGGAAAGGGGTGTAGCCACCCCTCTGCCCTGACCCACCCATAGGTGGGGCCACAGAGTAGTCCAACCCCTATCTTTAGTATAAAGGTAGGAACCCAGTCCTTAGGACTTTAGATTATCCCTGGACAAAACTCTGAAACTGAATCCTGGACCTTCGACGCTCTACTCACGATTAGAGGACAGAAGAATCTCCCTGCTTGGCAGGCACCAAAGAAGCATCTGTCCGGTTCGCATTTCTGAAGCTCCCGTCGGACGCCGAAGTAATCGCATCACCAGAGGTAGATTCTCAGACTTCCCCGAGGCTACCCTGAGTCCCCAGCAAAGCTGAGGCCCGTGGCTATCGTGGGTGACTTGAGACCGTGACCCCTGGACACCGAGCACATTTGCAAGTGCATCCTCTTCTGGGTCTCCCAAGAAGTCGTGCTTTGGGCTCCCAGTAGCCCTAGCCTCCAGCACCACCTGCACCGAAGATCACTGGCCCCCCACTCCACGAGTGTCCTGTAAGCCAGATCCACGTGCGGCGTCACAAGGCTCCTTTGCGGTCGCTAGCCCGTTGGCTAGTAGCCCTTAACGAAGGCCAATCCTTTTCTTACTTGGCATCCTGGTTGCTCCAGGCTTGCCCTCACTTACCCTCGCTGGGTGAGTTCCACAGACCTTGCTGGTCTGCACCATCGACGATCTACATCTTCACCGAGACTTGCCGTTGCCAAGGCTTGTTGGGTCCAATCCGGTCGCCAACATCTCAGCACTCGACAGACATCGTGTACCAGCCCGAATCCTGCTCCTGGTCGCCGACAACGCCTCCTGGACCTCGTGGCTGAAGAGTCAAGATGACTGTCAACGCACCTGAAGCACTCGACATCGGTGGGCATCTGTCCATCGCCTTCCTGGTCACTGGCTAGTGACCCAGACTCTGTCCCCTCTGCTTTCAGATTCTTCAGAACTCCGATCCACTCTTGGATCCACCCGGACACTTTTCTCTTGGCCGCCAGCAGCACTTTGCAGCAGATCGCCATTCGAATCGACGACGAAACCCGACCCCGAAAGGCACCTATGCACCCGGCTTCCCTGGGTGAGGTAACACGAGTACTCTGGTGCTCCCGTGGGTAGAGACTCTTCAAAGTCCTAGATCTCAAAGGGTTTTGTCCTAGTCCTCTTTTAAGTGTCCCTTTTCTCTAATTTCCCGATCCCGACTTTCTCCATAGAAGTCAACGGCGTATCCTGTTGTGTATTTACACTGCACGCGCCTCCCGTGGGTCCCCTGTGTCACTACCTTGGGTGGTTCCTTGTGGTCCAAGCACTTCTAGAGGCTCTAGGCCTAGTGTCTAGTTCAGTCGTGGTTCGCATACCACTTTATTGGTATATGGTTTGGTACGCCCCTAGGGCCCAAACGTGTATTTGTGCTATTACTGTGATTTAATAACTTCTAACTTATGTACTTTCGAACTCTAGCCTCATAAAAGAGACTAGAGGGGTGTGTTTAGCAATAAATATATATATTTTGAATATATACCTGGTGTGGTGCTCTTTCATTTGATCACTCAAGAGATTATAGACTGGTAAAACAAGCTGCTTTACATTCCTTCAAGACTTAGCCTGAAGGCTGCTCTCCATAGCTACCACTAGGATAGCTTTCAATAAGGTTGTCTTTAACCTATCTCCAATAAGGGGTTGTTTGGACTGGTGCAAGGTGCCCACTATAATTAGTGGACAGCATATACCAGGCCAACTTCTCACATTGGTGTGCAGCGTGTGGGATTCCAGCTTGCTATTGTTTTACCAGATAATCTCAATTGAATTGATCAACTGAAAACCACTAAAGGTACCTAAGGTATATATAATTTAAGCTTAGAATACAGTAAGTTCTACTGAACTTAGAGTTGTGTGTTAAGGGATAGCACAACCCTTTCTACAACTCAAGAGAGTTTAGTAGGCCACACTAGAGTAGGTAGTGCATACACCACACCACACTAGTAATGTCTTTAAGGGTAGGATCTAAAGAATCCTTGCAGGAAGCCATTGAGCTTCCACCCTCCAAGTATGATACACTCCCATTCTTGGAATTGAGAGCTTTATGCAACTTGAGAAAAATAAGGACAGGCCAAAGCCCCACCACCCAACACCTCAAGGAGTTGTTGGTGGCTTATGACCTTAGTAAGCCCTTGGGGACTGAAGGGGTAGGAGCTGAGGGTGGGGCAGAGGAAGAGGACGAGGCCAGGGGTACCAATACCCCCAGCCCCCCTCTGAAACTGGCCAGGAGGGTGACAATGACCCTGACCTGGATAACCCAATCCCTCCTGTGGAAGATGATGAGGATGATCAGAATGATGCCCTCTTTGTCCCCCAGGAAGGATTAAGAGTGTGCCCAGGAAGTCTAGATCTCCTTCTCAGGAGTCTAACCACTCTGGCACCTCCATAGGGAGCTCTATCTCCTCTCACAGGAGGGAATCCTCTCATGAGAGAAGAGACAGACTGGTCCAGTATGAGGAAACTCAGCTGGAAATCAGAAAAAAGCAATTGGCTTTAGATAGGGAATCCCTAGATCTCCTTAGAGAGAGAACAAAGTTGGGACTAGAGTCCCATGGTGGCAGCCATGTCCCTAGAGACAGGGAAAGGTCCTATGACCATAGGAACCTGAGCAAGATTGTCCCTCCCTACCAGAGTGGGGATGATATCCACAAATGGATAACTGCATTAGAGAGGGCCTGTAAGGTACAGAAGGTCCCTCAGGAGCAGTGGGCAGCAATCTTGTGGCTCTCCTTTGCTGACAAAGGTAGAGATAAGCTCCTCACTGTTAGAGAGGAGGATGCTGATAATTACAAGGTCTTGAAGAGTGCTCTTATTGATGGGTTTGGCCTAACCACTGAACAGTACAGGTTGAAGTTCAGAGACACCCAAAAGCACAGACTCAAGACTGGGTAGACTATGTGGATTGTTCTGCCAAGGCTCTGGAAGGCTGGTTGATGGGCAGTAAGGTGTGTGACTTCTCAGGATTGTACAATCTGATAATGAGGGAGCAGATTCTTAATAACTGTCAAAATCAGCTGTTGCATCAATACCTGGTAGACTCTGATCTGACCTCTCCCCAAGAATTGGGAAAGAAGGCAGACAAATGGGTCAGGACCAGGGTGAAGCAGAAGGTACAGAACCAAGGTGGGGAAACCAAGAAGCAAGATGCTAAGAACTCTGAAAAGGGTGGGGAGAAGGGTAAAGATCAAAAGTCTTCATCAGGCCCCCAAAATCTTCTTCTGGTGGGGATTCACAGTCTACCAAAGGGAAAGGCCAAAGAAAACCATGGTGCAAGGTATGTAAGCAAAAGACCCACTGGACCAGTGATTGCACCAAGTCCAAAGACTCCAGTCCAGCACCCACCAATGCCCCTAAGGCACCTGTTCCCCCTAGTACAGTTGGTGGGAGTGCTCCAGCCAAGGGTTTAGTAGGGTTCACCCTGGGAACTGAGTTGGGCTCTGACCTAGTCAGAGAACTGACTCAGGCTGTGTTAGTCTGTGATGGAGGCATGGATGTGACCTCCACTGTGAGTCCCAGTAATCTGGGCAAGTACAGACAACAGCCTTTAATCAATGGACGTGAGGCTTTGGCATTTAGGGACACAGGGGCAAGTGTCACAATGGTGACACAAGACCTTGTGCTTCCTGGGCAAGTTATGCTTGGTGAGATGTACCAAGTGACCAATGCTAGCAATGTCAGAACAGACCATACTCTGGCAGTTGTTAACTTCTCCTGGGGAGGGGTAACTGGCCTTAAGAAGGTTGTGGTAAGTGCAAACCTACCAGTCGAATGCTTGCTTGGCAATGACTTAGAGACTTCTGCTTGGGCAGAAGTGGAGCTCAGGACCCATGCAGAAATGCTGGGGATCCCTGCAGATGTGTTTGCTGTGACCAGGTCACAAGCCAAAATGTCTAGCACTGAACAGGCCTTGGATTCTGGAAGAATGGACCAAGTGCCTTCCAAGAGGAGGAGTAGTAGGGTTAAGGCAGTGCCTTCCCCTTGGCTCAGGAGGAAGATCAGTCCCTTGAGGGGGATGATCTCAGCCCTGAAGAAGGAACTGTCCCAGAGGAACTTGAACCTGACCAGGTTGAGTTCTTGGGGACAGGGGGACCTTCTAGGGCAGATCTGAGCCAGGAGCAGCAGAGCTGCCCCTCCCTTGAACCCCTCAGACAGCAAGCTGCTGCTGAGGCTGCTGGGAAAGCTAGTGGTCCCCATACAGTGTATTGGGATGATGGACTCCTGTACTCAGAGAGTAGAGACCCCAAGCCTGGTGCTACCAGGAGGTTGGTTATACCTCTGAAGTTCAGGGGCTTCCTATTGACCCTAGCCCATGATATTCCCTTAGCAGGTCACCTGGGCCAGAACAAGACTTGGGACAGAATTGTCCCTCACTTTCACTGGCCCCACATGTCTGAAGACAGTAAGGTGTTTTGTCGCTCCTGTGTAACCTGCCAAGCCAGTGGCAAGGCAGGTGGCACTACAAAGGCCCCCTGATACCACTACCTGTGGTGGGGGTGCCCTTTGAAAGGGTAGGGATTGACATTGTTGGTCCCATGGATCCCCAAACAGCCTCTGGGCACAGGTTTATCCTGGTGGTAGTGGATCATGCCACCAGGTACCCAGAAACTATTCCCCTCAGGACCACTACAGCACCTGTGGTGGCAAGGGCCCTCCTGGGAATCTTCTCAAGAGTGGGCTTTCCTAAGGAGGTAGTATCAGACAGGGTGCTAACTTCATGTCTGGGTACTTAAAAGCAATGTGGAAGGAGTGTGGAGTGACTTATAAGTTCACCACACCCTATCACCCACAATGCAATGGTTTAGTTGAGAGATTCAACAAAACCTTGAAGGGCATGATTAAGGGGCTCCCAGAAAAGCTTAGGCGTAGATGGGACATACTCTTGCCCTGCCTTTTATTCGCATATAGGGAGGTGCCTCAGAAGGGGGTTGGTTACAGCCCTTTTGAACTTCTGTTTGGTCACCCTGTGAGGGGTCCACTGTGCTTGGTGAAGGAAGGATGGGAGTTACCTCTCAAGCCCCAAAGCAAGATATAGTGGACTATGTACTTGGTCTCCGCTCCAGGATGGCTGAGTACATGAAAAAGGCAACCAAAAACCTTGAGGCTAGCCAGGAACTTCAAAAGGCCTGGCATGACCAAAAGGCTGTTCTGACTGTTTACCAGCCAGGACAGAAAGTGTGGGTGTTGGAGCCAGTGGCCCCAGCAGCTCTCCAAGATAAATGGAGTGGACCCCACACTATTGTTGAGCAGAAGGGTGAAGTCACTTACTTAGTGGACCTAGGAACACCCAGGAGTCCCCACAGGGTTCTCCATGTCAACAGGTTAAAACCATATGTGGACAGGGCAGACATGGGCTTGCTCATGGCTACTGATGAAGGGCAGGAGGAAGAGAGTGACCCACTCCCTGACCTGCTCTCACAGAACCCTGACGATGGGTCAGTTGATGGTGCAGCCTTGGCAGGCAGCCTCACTACCCAGCAACAAACTGATTGCAGGCAAGTCCTCAATCAGTTTAGACATATGTTTTCACTGACACCCAGTCAGACCACCTGGTGCACTCATGAAGTGGACACTGGGGACAGTCTGCCTATTAAAAACAAGATTTATAGGCAACCTGACCATGTCAGGGACTGTATCAGGACTGAAGTCCAGAAAATGTTGGAATTGGGAGTTATTGAACCCTCAGATAGCCCTTGGGCTAGTCCAGTGGTCCTTGTACCGAAACCTCACACCAGTGGTGGAAAAAGAGAGATGAGGTTTTGTGTGGACTACAGGGGTCTCAATGCAGTCACTAGGACTGATGCCCATCCAATACCCAGGGCAGATGAGCTCATAGATACTTTGGCCTCTGCCAAATATCTCAGCACATTTGACCTAACAGCTGGCTACTGGCAGATCAGACTAGCTGATACTGCAAAGCCCAAAACAGCATTCTCAACCCCTAGTGGGCATTATCAATTTGTGGTAATGCCCTTTGGTTTGAAGAATGCACCTGCCACTTTCCAGAGGTTGGTGAATACAGTTCTCACAGGACTGGAAGCCTATAGTGCAGCATATCTAGATGATATTGCTGTCTTTAGCTCCACCTGGGAGTATCACCTGGTCCACCTCAGGAATGTTTTACAGGCCCTGCAAAAGGCAGGCCTGACTATCAAGGCCACTAAGTGCCAGATAGGGCAGAGTCAGGTTGTGTACCTGGGCCACCTTGTGGGTGGAGGCCAGGTTCAACCTTTGCAGAGCAAGATCCAGACCATCATGGACTGGACTGCTCCCACTACCCAGACTCAGGTGAGAGCCTTCTTAGGCCTGACTGGGTACTATAGGAGATTTGTCAAGGGGTATGGATCAATAGTGACACCCCTGAATGACTTAACTTCTAAGAAAATGCCCAAAAAGGTTCAGTGGACAGTTAGCTGTCAAAAGGCATTTGATGACCTCAAGCAGGCCATGTGCACTGCTCCAATTCTGCAGAGTCCTGATTACTCCAAGAAGTTCATTGTTCAAACTGATGCATCTGAATTGGGGGTAGGGGCTGTACTGTCACAATTGAATGAAGAAGGTCAGGATCAGCCAGTAGCTTTTATTAGCAGAAGGCTGACCCCTAGAGAGAAACGTTTGTCAGCCATAGAGAGGAGGCCTTTGCTGTGGTCTGGGCTCTGAAGAAGTTGAGGCCATACTTGTTTGGTACACACTTCCTGGTTCAGACAGACCATAAGCCCCTCTTATGGCTAAAACAAATGAAGGATGAAAACCCCAAACTGCTTAGGTGGTCCATTTCCCTACAGGGGATGGACTTTACAGTGGAACATAGGCCTGGGAGTAACCATGCGAATGCAGATGGACTCTCTAGGTATTTCCACTTAGAACATGAAGACTTAACTGGGCAAGGTTAGTTTAATGTCCCTACGTTTGGGGGGGTTGTGTAGGAGAGTAGGATCTGCTTCACATGGGTACCCCCACTTTTTGCTGATGCTTCACTGTTTTTCGACATTAGTCTGGCTGGGGCCCTGCTAATCAGAACCCCAGCCTAGCTGCTTCCTCTCTAAAATGGTTTCCATGTGCCTTAGGCACATCACTGATTGGGATCTGGAGTGCCCTTATAAGTCCCTAGTATATGGTATACTATGTACCAAGGGCATAGGTACCTCAGAGGCCTGCCAGGGGCTGCATGAGCAGGGCCCCTCTGCAGCGTTCGGAGACCATCTCGGATGCTGTTTGTAGTGCAGCCTGACCATATACTCTTAAGCGCATTATATCCCTCGCGGTAAAATGCTAACTTTGGAATGGCTGCACCTAAACATGTGGTGTTTGGTGTCAAACATCTTGAATACTACCCCCCCGCCAATCCTGGCGGCGGGGGTAGCATTCCACCCTTCTAGAGGGAAAAGACATGTTAACTCTGACTAGTCCGGTAACTTCTTTCCAGAGCCCTGGCATCACAAAATGGATGCTGCTGCCACAGACACGAGTCTGGCCTCCTGCTGCTGGACGAAACTCCGGCAGGGGAGGCCTGGACAATAGGTTTCCTGTCCCAGGGAGGTGTGACCACCTCCCCAGACAGGATAATGTGTATTGGGGCTGGGCGGGAGCACTTTTGGTGTCCCTGTGCATACCCCAGTTCAAACCGGATCAGGGGCTTGCAGCCCCTGCTTTGGCGCGAACTGGACAAAGGGAAAGGGGTGTAGCCACCCCTCTGCCCTGACCCACCCATAGGTGGGGCCACAGAGTAGTCCAACCCCTATCTTTAGTATAAAGGTAGGAACCCAGTCCTTAGGACTTTAGATTATCCCTGGACGAAACTCTGAAACTGAATCCTGGACCTTCGACGCTCTACTCACGATTAGAGGACAGAAGAATCTCCCTTGGGGTCAAGGAGTGACTCCCCTGCTTGGCAGGCACCAAAGAAGCATCTGTCCGGTTCGCATTTCTGAAGCTCCCGTCGGACACCGAAGTCATCGCATCACCAGAGGTAGATTCTCAGACTTCCCCGAGGCTACCCTGAGTCCCCAGCAAAGCTGAGGCCCGTGGCTATCGTGGGTGACTTGAGACCGTGACCCCTGGACACCGAGCACATTTGCAAGTGCATCCTCTTCTGAGTCTCCCAAGAAGTCGTGCTTTGGGCTCCGAGTAGCCCTAGCCTCCAGCACCACCTGCACCGAAGATCACTGGCCCCCACTCCACGAGTGTCCTGTAAGCCAGATCCACGTGCGGCGTCACGAGGCTCCTTCGCGGTCGCTAGCCCGTTGGCTAGTAGCCCTTAACGAAGGCCAATCCTTTTCTTACTTGGCATCCTGGTTGCTCCAGGCCTGCCCTCACTTACCCTCGCTGGGTGAGTTCCACAGACCTTGCTGGTCTGCACCATCGACGATCTACATCTTCACTGAGACTTGCCGTTGCCAAGGCTTGTTGGGTCCAATCCGGTCGCCGACACCTCAGCACTCGATAGACATCGTGTATCAGCCCGAATCCTGCTCTTGGTCACCGACAACGCCTCCTGGACCTCGTGGCTGAAGAGTCACGACGACTGTCAACGCACCTGAAGCACTCGACATCGGTGGGCATCTGTCCATCGCCTTCCTGGTCACTGGCTAGTGACCCAGACTCTGTCCCCTCTGCTTTCAGGTTCTTCAGAACTCCGATCCACTCTTGGATCCACCCGGACACTTTTCTCTTGGCCGCCAGCAGCACTTTGCAGCAGATCGCCATTCGAATCGACGACGAAACCCGACCCCGAAAGGCACCTATGCACCCGGCTTCCCTGGGTGAGGTAACACGAGTACTATAGTGCTCCCGTGGGTAGAGACTCTTCAAAGTCCTAGATCTCAAAGGGTTTTGTCCTAGTCCTCTTTTAAGTGTCCCTTTTCTCTAATTTCCCGATCCCGATTTTCTCCATAGAAGTCAACGGCGTATCGCGGTTGTGTATTTACACTGCACGCGTCTCCCGTGGGTCCCCTGTGTCACTACCTTGGGTGGTTCCTTGTGGTCCAAGCACTTCTAGAGGCTCTAGGCCTAGTGTCTAGTTCAGTCGTGGTTCGCATACCACTTTATTGGTATATGGTTTGGTACGCCCCTAGGGCCCAAACGTGTATTTGTGCTATTACTGTGATTTAATAACTTCTAACTTATGTACTTCGAACTCTAGCCTCATAAAGAGACTAGAGGGTGTGTTTAGCAATAAATACATATATTTTGAATATATACCTGGTGTGGTGCTCTTTCATTTGATCACTCAAGAGATTATAGACTGGTAAAACAAGCTGCTTTACATTCCTTCAAGACTTAGCCTGAAGGCTGCTCTCCATAGCTACCACTAGGATAGCTTTCAATAAGGTTGTCTTTAACCTATCTCCAATAAGGGGTTGTTTGGACTGGTGCAAGGTGCCCACTATAATTAGTGGACAGCATATACCAGGCCAACTTCTCACACCATCTATGATCTCGCAAACACAGAGCACACTGGTAAGTGCGGACACCATGTCCAAGCAACCACAAAGTAGTCGGGAGTGGTTCTGGGATTCATAGAACTTGGGAACAAAATGCTGAGCCTGCAAAATCAACTGAAACTTCTCAACCCCAGACTTTACCTCAAAGCCCACTTTGTGCTACTTTCTCTGACAAGCATTAGACAGCATGCAGTTTGCATCCTAGCCCAGAATTTTATATTAGGGTAATTAAAATAGCATTGGAGTCTGGTGAGGAAATTGCATGTGAGATGGGGATAGGAAGGTAGCAGAGTATTTGTGTGTGTGTCGCAGCCCCTGTGAACACTAGGTCACGGCTGCTAGCACACACCCCAACCCCAGGCTTGGCGGTCTGTGCCCTGTTCCTGCAGTGCGCAGCTCCTGCTGCTAATGCAGCTACTCTGGTAGTAACCCTGGGCGTAGTGGGCATAGCGAGGCTACGCGGAGCGCCACGGAGGTTAAAACATTCTCCGCACACTCCGCGTAGCTCCGCTACACGCCACCCGCCTCCCACCCGCCCTATTAACAATAGTTATAGCAGCTTAAAAAACAATATAAAGTATTAAAAATGCCTTACCTGAGCTGCGGCGTCCCCGGGCTGCCCTCTTCCTCCATCGCGACTTCTTGATGACAACTGCGCATGCGCGGGTGCAGTGTGAAGAGGTGCTATAAATGAGTAACTAATGCATTTTAGTGCAGTTATGTGGACCTCCACAGTAAAATGCGTTAGTCTAACTCATGATGCGTAGTACTTGTCAGGGCTGTCTATGTAGTATTGTATGCAATTGTGACTGAAGCTGTCTGTAGTGAGTCTGCAAAAAGTAGCACTGCTCCTACTCAGCAGGATATTCATAAAATCTCTTATGATGCAGAACCTAAACGGTTCCTAATTGCTAAGTACAGCATGGCAGGTAACATAGTCATGTTTTTCAAGGTACATGAAATGATGGATCATTTCTGAAATCTTCCCGTTGTAAATGGACTGGAATTGACTGAGGTTTACTGCTATACTGTGACCCTGGAGTCACATTTACTGCTCTAAGGTGACTGCTATAGAGAAACAGCGCCATTATGTGGTTAGTGTGCAAATATCAGCTCTAATCCACAAGTTCCATATCAATGGAAGGAAATGGAAAATATTAAAGTCAGAGCTCAATGGTACAAGTTAGCAAGTGCAAATAGTACAGCAAATGCGTTTATAGAATTCAAACTCAGAAGTACATTTCTGCATTTATGAATACTTTTAGGCACGTCTTATAGTTACTTGAGATAACTATAACTGGTGAATTTCCATAGTTTTGTTCTTTTAAAATGGAACGTTTTAACAGACATTTTCACCTAATTATAATGTCCATTTAACCTTTGTTTCTTTTTCAGTGAAAATATGCATATGGTGTATATATATATATTAAAACAATACCCTTTCAGGCATAGAGTGATGCATAAATTATGCAAAAAACAAAGCAGAGAACTCTGGGTAGTTCTCAAGTTTAGGTGGAAAGCAGCTCCTGTATAGAGCACTCTCAACACCAGCGACACTCTAGATCTGCTCACCTCAAATGTCTGCTTTTCTATCAAAGTCTTTAGGCATAGGATTAGCACAGTGCCCTCCACGCCGAGATAGGGCACCCCAGGACATAGCAGGAGCCAGCCCTGGGAGGTGGCTGTCCCCAGGGCCATGTATGGCTCCAGGAGGTGGCCCCCTCCTTTGTTAGAATTTGCCCCAGGGAGGTGGTGGTCCCTGGGGCTGTTGGGAGGCCACGAGGGCCCCCTGCATTCAATTTGACTTAAGCTCGGGAAGTGGCGGTCCCCAGGATTGTGGGGGGGTGCGCCCCCTGCAATATTTAAAATTAAAGCCCTGGGGAGGTGGCGACCCCTGGAGTGGTGGGGGGCCGGCGCAGACCCCACATTCTTTAATCTTAAAGCCCGGGGAGGTGGTGGTCTATGGGACGGGGGGGTCTCAGAGGCCCGCTTAATAAATAAATAAGCCTTGGGAGGTGGTGGTCGCTGGGGCATTAATGAGCCCCAGGAGGGGGGCCATGCACCCCCCCTCCTTTATTAAAATGCCCCCTGGACCTGGCCCACCCAGGGCCGATTAGTAAGGAAGCGTGGAAGCCCTCGCTTCATTTTTTTTTTTCAATGTTGCCACAGATCTGCAGATCCACCCACAAGTTCATGGCAACATTGAATTTTAAAAAATGCTTTTAGCGCCCGGTGGGGTCCCTGTGGGATCACCCCCACCATCTCTGGGGAGTCAGGGTATTCCAACCCTGCCCCCTTTTTTTTACTTTTTACATTTTTTGTGGGACTCTGCTTTAAGTCGAGTTGCAAGATGGCTGCCAACACTTCCTGGTTGAAGTGTTGGCAACCAATAAAATTTCAGTAGGATCCACGAGACCACAGCAAGGATCCACGTTCCCCGATATCTATATTTCTTAAACTTAAATATCTCTAAAACTACTGAACGGATTTACACCAACTCACAAAAAGCATGCTTTCTGGACCATCATCTAGCTGTCTGCTAAATTTGGTGTAATTCCATTCAGCGGTTTGGACTGTACTTGTGTTCAAAATCCCTATGGGAAAATGCGTTTTGGGACCCCCTTTTTCTCGGCCCCTGCTTGACGGATCACCCCTAAAATTTCAACACAGCAGCTGAGCCGGCTGTAGCAAAGATTTTGTGAAGATTCGTCAAGTGGAACTAAAGTTATTGGCAAAACAAAAAACGCATTTCCTATGGAAACACAGTCCTAACTATAGCTACCTACTGGCGACCAGCAGTAGGTTATATATAATACATAATATATACATATATATATATATGTATGTATAGATATATATATATACATATACTCCATTTGAAGACGCTCAAGAGCTTGAGGGGCCACACACAATGTAAGTAACACCTTCTTTTATTGGAAAGACAGCAGCAAAACCAACAGCGCCCTCCCAGCATCAAGTCCTTCGCCAATATGCCAAATGCATTTCAGTTCTAGTTCCCTTGTTCACTGGCTTGGCATCAGGGGAAACAGCTGCTCTCAAGTGAAATCGCACTCGCGATTTTATTGTCAATCCCGCCTTTAGTGGGCGTGTTCACTAGGTGCATCATGGTCTTTGTAGTATAGATGATATTTTCCATTTGGATGCTGCTGTATTTTCCCTTTATGATTAAATAAACATACCTTGTTGGTCGCTGTTACAGGCAAGGCGGATTTGCTGCTTGGTTATGTCCTTCCAAAACGGACACGTTGTTCCTCTTGTGCGCTGACATATTGAAAGCCACACGGACCTGCTGCTGTCTGCAGTTGGGCTCCCTCGCGGCCGGAGCAGGCCACTACATATTCCATTTGAAGATGCTTGAGAGCTTGAGGGGCCACACACAACGTAAGTAACACCTTCTTTTATTGGAAAGACAGCAGCAAAACCAACAGCGCCCTCCTAGCATCAAGTCCTTCGCCAATACGCCAAACGCGTTTCAGGTCTAGTTCCCTTGTTCACTGGCTTGTCATCAGGGGAAACAGCTGCTCTCAAGTGAAATCGCACTCGCGATTTTATTGTCAATCCCGCCTTTAGTGGGCGTGTTCACTAGGTGCATCATGGTCTTTGTAGTATAGATTATATTTTCCAATTGGATGCTGCTGTATTTTCCCTTTATGATTAATTAAAAATAACTTGTTGGTCGCTGTTACAGGCAAGGCGGATTTGCTGCTCGGCTATGCCCTTCCAAAACGGACACGTTGTTCCTCTTGTGCGCTGACATATTGAAAGCCACACGGACCTGCTGCTTCTGCAGTTGGGCTCCATCGCGGCCGGAGCAGGCAGTGACCCGATGGAAATTGCAATATTGGAGGAAAAGGCACAGCAGCGCCAGTTACTATTTACCTGAACTATGATAACCACAATGCTAAGCAAGAAAATGACACGCCCAGGTGGGCGGTCCCAAGAACTAGCAACACCTGAAAAAGCCCAGTGCAATGCTTTCTCTTTTCCCCAGTGCCAAGCCGGAGAACAAGGGGAATGGTCCCCGAAACGCGTATGGCTGTATTGGTGTAACTTTTCACTGTCAAGGCTTGTTTCAAGTTTGCTGCTGCAGGCTGGAATAAACAAGGCGAAACTTAACATTGGGTGTGGTATCTTCTCTTGGGAGCAAGTTCGATTGGAATATTTAGTGGCTCGCTCAGGTCACGAAGATACCCCACTGCTAAATCAGCGGGTCCATGTGTTTCCGCATGGGAGGAACAGACAGAGGAACAACGTGCCTGTTTCAGCGGCGCAAATACAGCAGCAGACTGGCCAAGTCCTGGGCAGTGACCCGATGGAAATTGCAATATCGGAGGAAAAGGCACAGCAGCGCCAGTTACTATTTACCTGAACTATGATAACCACAATGCTAAGCAAGAAAATGACACGTACAGGTGGGCGGTCCCAAGAACTAGCAACACCTGAAAAAGCCCAGTGCAATGCTTTCTCTTTTCCCCGAGTGCCAAGCCGGAGAACAAGGGGAATGGTCCTCGAAACGTGTATGGCTGTATTGGTGTAACTTTTCACTGTCAAGGCTTGTTTCAAGTTTGCTGCTGCCGGCTGGAATAAACAAGGCGAAACTTAACGTTGGGTGGGGTATCTTCTCTTGGGAGCAAGTTCGATAATATATATATATATATATATATATATATATATATATATATATATATATATATCTATATATATATATTCACTGAAAAAACCATAGGTTTCAGGCACGTTATAGTTAGAAATTAGCATTTAAAAAACCTTTGAGATGTCATCAGTGATGTCATCAGTGATGTCACTGACCATGTCATGAGTGATGTAATATGTGATGTCATCAGCAGTGCATTGCAGGGGCGCGAGTTATAGTTAGCTGAACTAACTATAACGGGGAATTTCACGGGTTTTGTACGAGTGAAATGTCCAACTAACTATAACTTTCCCTAAAACCTATGGTTTTTTCAGTGAATTTCTAAGGTTTTGTAAATGCTAATTTCTAACTATAACGTGCCTGAAACCTATGGTTTTTCAGTGAATTTCAAAGGTTTTTAAATGCTAATTTCTAACTATGCCTACAGAGGTAGGACATGTGAAGAAAGAAGAAAAAACGCACAGAAAGAAGCAAAAGAAATGCACAAACAAGCAACAGAAGTCCACAAAGACGAAGAAAAGTGCAGGAAGAAGCAAGACGTGCAGAAAGAACCAACAGAGGAGCAGAAAGAGGTGATGCAGCGCGTACAATAAAACTATTCTCCTCCCAGGTTACTTATAGGTCATCCAGGGGCAAACTATATTTCTCATATCCACATGACGATGGGGCCAATAAACATCGCCTTAACACACACACACACTCCTGGATTTCCTTTACACCTTTATGAAATTCTGTACTCCTAGGAGAAGCATGAGAACTAAATGGAGAACACCATTTTATGTACCGCTGGAAGAGCCAGGATATCTTATTACCTTAATTTGTCACTTTCTTTTATTTACTTCTTAAGATATTCTTGCTCATTGTTTTGTCGATGAATCATTCATTTAAGAAATTAGTTCATAGTGATTAAGACCAGCTGAATCACAATAACCAATTACTGATGTCACAATCATTTAGGAAAATAACCACTGAGTCATTTTGGGTTTAAAGAATCTTAAATTTTATATAATTTTAAAAGCATGAAAAAGAATTTAATACTTTATTCAATTATTCATTCTTACATTCAAATATTTATTAAGCATAATCATTTTATTGCAGAAAGGAAATTTTGTCATGAAGCCAAAACCCTAATTACCTGCCTAGCTTCCTAATTTAGCCTAATGATTTCTAACCTAAGTTAGGAATTAGGAATAGCCTGATTCTCATACTCAACTGTAAAATTAAGACAGCAACAGCAACTTCAGCTCGTCAGCATCAGCGACCTGCAACCCGTCTCCTCTAACAGTCTTTCAGCATCTCCCGCTCAGTAAGGGATCGATCAGGACCACCCAGCACTGGAAGCCACCAACGCGACTCTTCAACTCCTCTCCCTGACTGTGACTGCAACCACGACTGACATCAATTGACCCCCTCCCACTAAGAGTAGGCCCTATTATACCCTAATTCTAACTTTGCTAACTAACTGTTGCAACATTAATATCACGCTTTTCTTTCATTGGTCCATGCATGTCAGCTTATTCATTCTTTTAATCAAGCTCTCTTGGATTCAAGGGTCCTTGGATCATTTCCTTTCCCATACGCTTAAACATTTTCATCCGTTTCGATCAGTTCATTTGTAGCTTCTTTTGATACATTCGAGAACTCCGCAGTCATTGTCCTTTCTCTTGAACTTGTTTCCCACGGGACTCTTGCTGATCATCACGGCACACTATCAGTTCAATTAGGTCACATCAGCCTTGACCATTTCTTGCATCCTAGCCTCTCTGTTATACCACGAGGTTGCTTTCTCCCATTTCATCCCGTGTCATGTGTTCCCTTGCGCCTGCGCACATCTTCCCACTGGCGGCCATTTTATCTCGCCACTCGGTTATACTTTTGAAGCACTAATTTGAGGCAAACAAAACATAATTAAAATAGAGAAAAATATCCCTTTCGTTTCCCTCCCGTCGTCTCACGTACCCCAATTAGTTGTTACCTAGCAGAAAGCAACATTTAAGCTGTTCCTTACTTACCATCACTATTGTTTTTGCAACGACACGTTTTATTTCTATGAAGCACAAACATGCATTTATTTTAATTAGTACGCATTTAATTTTACGTTATAATTAGACACACAGACATCCATTAATAGATTATTTAGCACATATATTGGCATATTACCATTCCCACACATACAGTGTTGATTAATACATTTAAACGAACATTTTATTTAATTAATTATAAAATTTGTTAGGGGTTAAATTTTTTTATTTTCCCTGCTCCATCAGAGGCCTTGTTGCAAAATCATCCTGTGCCCACAACTTTTTCAGACGGGTACTGGTGTTAACTGGCTCTGACTAACCAGGCCTAGAGCCAGTGCTATGCTAAAAGACACTTAGAATACAGTGAAAACACCTACATACACTAGGGAACACTATGCGTTGGGGTACCCCTGTGATTAGCATGACCTCCTCTGTAAGTCCCTAGTACATAATAGGGCTGGGGGATTAAAACTAACTAACTAACTTGTCACATCACGCCCCGCCCCCTCCCTTCACCACTGTGCAAATGCGCCCCGTGGCGCGTTTTAAGTTGGGGATTAAGTCCCCTTGAATCATGAGGGTCCCTGGGGTCCAACTAGCCCACCCTGTACCTCCAGTATGCGCCAGAGACCTGCGTTGCAGAGAGGTGTTCAGAGGCCACGCCCCTTTTACACCTCTCTGCAACGCAGCTCTGTAGCGCTTTCTGGACGTACCTGGTGGGCTAGTTGGCCCCAGGGACCCTCAGGATTGAAGGGATTTAATTCCCCATCTTAATACGCGCCACGGGGCCTGTTTGCACACATGTCACCTGAAGCCCCGCCCCCTCCCTTCACCACTGTGCAAACGCGCCCCGTGGCGCGTTTTAAGTTGGGGGATTAAGTCCCCTTGAATCCTGAGGGTCCCTGGAGTCCAACTAGCCCACCATGTAACTCCAAAAAGTGCCACAGAGCTGCGTTGCAGAGAGGTGTAAAAAGGGCGTGGCCTCTGAACACCTCTCTGCAACGCAGCCTCCTGGCGCATACTGGAGGTTCCTGGTGGGCTAGTTGGCCCCAGGGACCCCCAGTATTCAAGGGAATTACTTCCTTCTTACAACGCGCCAGGGGCGCGTTTGCAGACTGCTGCAGGGAGGGGGCGGGGCCTCCGGCACGATGCCGGTCTTTTTTTTTTTTCCCTTTTTTTTTTTTAAGGGAGGGGGGCTGCGTGGCCCCCCTTCACTCGGCCACTTTTGGCCCCAGGGACCCCATCCCCCGGGGCCTGAGGATTTTCTTTTTCTTTTTTTTTTAAACAGGAAGGGGGCCGCGTGGCCCCCCTTCCCTGGGCCTCTATTGGCCCCGGGGACCCCATCCCCCGGGGCATGCCCTCTTTTTAAAAAAAAATGTTTGGAGGGGGGCTGCGTGGCCCCCCTCCTCAGGCCATTTAAGGCCCCGGGGACCCCATCCCCCGGGGCCGGCCTTTACGTTTTTAAAAAAAATAATTTTCTTTTTGGGGAGGGGGGCTGCGTGGACCCCTCCCGGGCCACTAATGGCCCCGGGGACCCCATCCCCGGGGCCTGGCCACTCGTTGAGGAGTCCCCAATCCCCGCACGGTCCCGCCGGCTCCCCGCGTCCTGCGGGAGCCGGCATTGCTTTTCCATAAGGGGAGCTGCTGACATGCAGCTCCCCTTATGGAAAAGCAATCTGCTTGCTTCATTGAAGCGAGAGCAGGTTTTCCTGCTCTCGCTTCAATGAAGCAAGCAAGTTTGCAATGACAGGGCGGGGAGCCGCGCGGCTCCCGCCCCTGCCATTGCAAACAGCAGTGTCCCGGGGGTAGGCACCCCGGGACACTGGAGGAGCCGGCCCTGGGGGTGGCGGTCCCCAGGGCCATGGAGGGCTCCAGGAGGGGGCCGCGCGGCCCCTCTCCTTCATTAGTAAAGCCCCAGGGAGGTGGTTGTCCCCAGGGCTTCGGGGGTCCGAAACGGACCCCACATTTCTTGTTAGTGCCCCGGGGAGGTGGCGGTCCCCGGGGCATGTGGGGGGCTGGAGCCCCCCCACACAGGTAATTTAATTTTAAAAAAAGAAGCCCCGGGGGGTGGCGGTCCCTGGGGCTGCGGGAGGGCTGAGTGCCCCCCCAAGGCCCGGGGACCACCACTTCCCCGGGGCTTTAAATTATTTTGGGTGGGGGGGCCTTCGGGCCCCCCTAGCCCTGGGGACCACCACCACCTCCCTGGTGCTACATGATTTAAAGGGGGGGGCCATGCGGCCCAACCCCGCAATCCCAGGGACTGCCACCTCCCCAGGGCTACTTTCAAAAACAAAGTGTGGGGGGGCTCGAACCCCCCCACACTGCCCCAGGGGCCACCACTTCCCTAGGGCACTGTTGATCAAAATGCGGGGGTCCGTTGCGGACCATAAGCCCCGGGGACCACCACCTCCCTGGGGCTTTAATCAGTTGGGAGCATTGCAAAAGCAATGCCGGCTCCTGCAGGAGGTGGGGAGCCAGATGGGACCGCGGGGGCATTGGGGCTCCCCTCGCGGTCCCCAACATGAGGGCCAGCCCTGGGGGATGGGTCCCTGGGGCCAATAGTGTCCCAGGGAAGGAGGGCCACGCGGCCCCCCTCCCTAAATAAAACTTTTTAAAAAAAGAACAAGGCAAACCCCCGGGGGATGGGGTGCCCGGGGCCAATAATGGACTCAGGAGCGGGGCCGCGCAACCCCCTCCTTAAAAATAATTACAAAAAAAATATGTGGCCATGCCCCGGGGGATGGGGTCCCCGAGGGCCGAAATCAGCCATGGGAGTGGGGCCGCGCGGCCCCCTTCCCGTTTAAAAAATAAATAAAAATGCTCCGGCCCTGGGGGATGTGGTCCCCAGGGCCCAAAAATAATAAATGGAAGAGGGGGCCACACAGCCCCCCTTCCAAAAAGCAAATTTAAAAAAAGCCAGCATTTCGCCGGAGGCCCCGCCCCCTCCCTGCACCACTGTGCAAACGCGCCTCCTGGCGCGTTCTGAATTGAGGGATTAAGCCCCCTTGAATTCTAAGGGTCCTTAGGGGCCAACTAGACCACCAGGTACCTCCAGTAATCCCCACACAGTGGGATTGCTTAGAGGTGGTCCGAGGCCACGCCCCTTTTTACACCACTCTGCAAACGCGCCTCTTGGTGCAGTGCTGGTGGGGCAATGAGGTCCTCTTGTGTCCTGAGGACCTCAGGACTAAAGTGGACTTCATCCCCCGAGCAACAAGGCACAGTCCCGGGCACACGTGGTGAGGGTATAACGATAGTGTAACCGTTAAGTTCGAATAAACGTTGCAGTGGTCGACACCTGTTAGAGTTGAAAAGTTATTTAATGAAAAACGATTGAATTCACAACAGACAACCAGCCGACACGTGTTTCGTCACTCAGAGTAATCCGGTGACTCTTCAGGGCTGTGTAGCAAGTGTGAGGAAAGTAGGAGCAGTACCCAGAGGACCGGTGATAATTCCAACCCGGCCGGGGGTGTGCACAATGGTCGAAATAGCGAAGGAGAAGGTGCTCCACGTAGAGATCAGGCACGGGGTGCGTGCCACGAGAGTGGTAGGGAAGCCAGTGGGCGGTGAGGGTAGTAATGGAGAGGTGATCAGCTGAGTATGGCAAGCGGGAGTCCAAAATAGCAAAAAAGTCCAAAAACTGTGAGAGGACAGGAATCAAAAGCCGGGTAGCGGCGGCAGTTTGGAGCAAGGAGGAGAATAGCGGCGCATACTAGTCTGAGCGCCACACTTCCTGACCATGCCAAAAACCCCAGCTCTAGTCTTCATCCCCCGAGCAGCAGTGCGCCAGGAGGCGCGTTTGCAGAGTGGTGTAAAAAGGGGGCATGGCCTCGGACCACTCTCAGCAATCCAGCTGTGTGGGGCTTACTAGAGACAGGAGGGCTAGTTGGCCCCCAGGGACCCTCAGGAGGCAAGGGGACTTCATTTCCCAACCAAGAGCGCGCCAGGAGGCGCGTTTGCAGAGCGGTGGAGAAAGGGTGCGTGGCCTGTGTCCAACTTTCAGCAATCCCACTGTGTGGGGCTTACTTGAGGTAACAGGTGGGCTAGTTGGACCCTAAGGACCCCCACAAGCAAAGGGGACTTCATCCCCCAACCAAGAACATGCCAAAAGGCACGTTTGCAGAGTGGGGGGCAAAGGGGGCGTGGCCTGCTTTGAGAACTTAGCAATCCTGTTGTGTGGGACTTATTGGAGATAATAGGAGGGGTAGTTGGCCCCCAAAGATGTCCTTGGGGGCCGACTACCCCTCCTGTTACCTCCAGTAAGTCCCACACAGTGGGATTGCTAAGAGGTCTTTAGAGGCCACGCCCCCGTTTCTCCACCACTCTGCAAACGCGCCTCCTGGCACACTACAGGTTGGGGGATGAAGTCCAATTTACTCCTGAGGGACTTTGGGGGCCAAGAAGCCCTCCTGGTACCTCCTGTGAGTCCTACGCAGCGGTATTTCTGAACGCTGGTCGGAGGCCCAGCCCCCTTTCTGCACCACTCTGCAAACGCAACTACTACGTCATAGTTATAAATTAGCATTTTAAAAACCTTAGAAATTCACTGAAAAAACCATAGGTTTCAGGGACATTATAGTTAGTAATTAGCATTTAAAAAACCTTAGAAATTCACTGAAAAAACCATAGGTTTCAGGTACATTATATTTAGAAATTATCATTTAAAAAACCATAGAAATTCACTGAAAAAGCCATAGGTTTCAGGGACGTTATAGTTAGAAATTAGCATTTAAAAAAACATAGAAATTCACTGAAAAAACCACAGGTTTCAGGGACGTTATCGTTAGATGGACATTTCACTCGTACAAAACCAGAGAAATTCGGCCGTTATAGTTAGTTGAGCTAACTATATCTCGTGCCCCCGCAATGCACTGCTGATGACATCACATATTACATCACTCATGACATGGTCATTGACATCATCATCATGACAGATATCATCTTAGCATCCAATGGGACGATTGTCCCGCTGCACAACTGATGCCCAGTTTAGACTACAGAGGACTGCCTTACCTAGCAGTTGGTTGCCTTGATTGTCATGGTTGTTAACTTTTTCCGGGATAGCACCTGTTCCATGTTCCTCAGGTGGTACTCCAATGAGTTGTAAAAATGGTGATGTCATCAATGTAGGCCACACAGAACTCTTCTATCCTTGAGAGAACATTATTCACTTGGCACTGAGAAGTGTCCGGAGCATTCTTGATCACAAAATGCATGATTCCAAAATGGTACAAAGCATCTAGTGTGGAGAATGCAGTCATCTACATTGCACAAGATACCAGTGAGATCTTCCAGTAGACACTAGTTCGATTAAAGATACTCAAGAAGCAAGCAGCCCCCAGCCGGTCCACCAGCTCAGGAAATCAAGTTCGCATCTGTCTACATCACTTTATTGAGGGCTTAATAGTCGATCCTTGCTTAGCCGCCAATCCTACTGTACTGGCCTAAGGACTATGGGAATGCTCAGTCAATCTCAAGTCCATGTTAGCAAACTCTGCTTTGATGCATTGCTGAACTCAATGTGATATCCTGTAAGCCTTGCTCTTTACTATACCAAGTATCTATGTTGGGACACAGACAGGAATCAACCCTGGGGTCACCAAGAAGAGATGGGAAAATCATCTCTACCTCTCAACACTCTTTTTGCAGTTCAGGATAAGTTCAGATAATTCTGAAGCCTTTTTTACTGAGGCATCCCTGGTCTACCCTGGGACTTGTGGTCATGGGACAGGAGGAGCAGGTGACGCCTGTGGTCGCTGATTGGGCTTATGTTGTGCCGGGGGCATAAGAGAGCAAAGATCCAGGATGCAGCAGTTTGTAGGGTCCCATGATGAGCTTCCAGAGGTCTGGTCTATGGGTGACAGCTGCAGGGAAGGGAAACGTTGCTCTTGCCCTGTGTCTGCTACAGCGGCCCTGGTTCATTGAGCCACTCGTACCGAGAGCAACAAACATCGGATCGTACTGGCGGCGGAGCACCGTGCTATCTTCGGGGGAAAGTGCTCTTGAAATTGGCACTGCCTGTTACCTCTGCCCTGGTACTTGAGATGGATCACGAGGGAGGGCCCTGGTAATTTGTTTGCATTCTGCAGGCTTCGCAGTTCTTTGCCAGTCACTGGGACCTGGAACGTATCTGGGCCTGGTGACTGACAAAGAACTGGGAGGCCGAGGCTGCTGAGTTCGAGGAGTGCCTTGGGACCTCTCTACTATATATAACCCCTGCCCCCATTGCACCGGGTGGAAGGCTATTGGTAAGAAAGATTTGGAGATTGGCTGGACTTCTCAGGTCATCGAATACTATACTTGCTTGAGGGAATGTGGTGAGGTAAATGTGGGATGCGGTAGCAAGGAGCTGTGGTGGTGCATTTGTTTATAAATGTGTGGCGTTCTATGGAGAAGAGTGGCTTACACCCTCAGGAAGAGAGCTTACCATGAAGTGAGGACTGGAAAACAGAATAGGGCAACAGAAGCATCAGGCTGCTTGTGTCCCTGGTGTGTGGACCACCTCATCCATAGGCCTACATAACAGTGCACTGGCTCTTTAGGCCAAGTAGTCAACCCTATTGGCTAAAAGAGGGGGGTAGTAAGTCGACGTAGTGGAGGGTGGGGGGCTGTTAGCCCAGTGGAGGTGAAATTTGGTGTGGCTTGTGTCCTACACAACACTCTAGCATAACCGTCTCCTTTGTCAAGAGTTATACCCCAAGGATATAGAGATGGTCTACTATTGACCTGAAAAGAAGTGTTTATCATCTCCTACCAGTCTTTGAGAAATGGAAATGGAAATTGAAAAATAGCAAGTATCCCTATGAACATTAAGGTCCAATAAGGTTGGTAATGAGTCTAAGGTAAAGAGGAAAAATACCAAAGCAGTGTATACCTAGAAGACCCATAGATGAATAGGGAAAATAAAACTGGAACAAATGAACCATCCTTAAAAGATAACTATAGTAGATCCCCTTTATCAGACTCCATTAAAAACTGGTATCTAAGCATTTTCTTTATACCAAAGGTGAAAAGACAATCCAGAATATTAGCCTAGTAGATAAACTGACAAAAGTGGTGGTCGATTAAGGGGGCCAAAAAGGCATGGATATCACGGGTTCATTCGACCTATATGGGGTTCCCCAGGACCCAGATTATCATCATTGCTGTGCATATAAGGGATAATGCAAAATGACTTGATAGACTCAGGCCTTTGAACAAAGGTAGAAAACTCCATGTTGTGTGCTGCACAAATAACTTTAGCAGATGCCACTTTGAATTGTGCTAAGCAGGTTTTTGGTGAAGAAATCTCATCTTCTTTATTGTCAACAATCGATAATATAAACCTTACAACGTCGTCCGTTTTTTTTAGTTATAATTTTGCTTACGCTAGGCACTCTAAAAGGTGTTTTAGAAGCTCTAGTTGTTGTAAATAAAAATCCACAGACTCATACAACTCTCCTGCAAAATATAACTGGGGAATTACAAAAGGTGAACACTTGCTTATCCACTTTAATAAGACCGGTAAATGAGACCCCAGAAAATATGCATAACGGTATGTCAAGAAATTTGGTAGAAGATCAAGCTCCAGAACTCAATATGGCCCAGTTGGTTTATCTAATAAAGATGTAGGTGGACAGGGGATGAAATATACCTCCTTCCAACCAATGCTTGTCAAACATAGATTTTGTTATAGTTGGTATTTAAAGCTTTTCTCAAATTTCAACCTGTCCTATTGGAGATACCAAAGGAAATTGCGTTAGCAGATTCAACGGAAATTGATAAAAAGAACCCTTGCTCAAAATGTGAAAGTGAAGGCAAGAATAAACATAGTTTGGCATTAATTTCTAATAGGATTCATAGTAGTGAAGGCACATCTAAAGTCACAATGAAAAATAACTTGGATGGTCAAAATCTGGCACGAAATATGTCTGAGGGTAAGGGCAAAAAATGTACCTATTTAAAGAAAAGCAGTCAGGCACAGGAGCTGCAGCTACGCAATGATAATGTATTAAGTCGCCCACACTCATTTAGGCCTTATAAACTGATTTAGGAGGAGCATGGCCACTGCACTTTGGTCTTTGAAATTCTTCGTAAGGTGAAAAAAGCAAGAAGACTTTGCCCACTAAATTGATCAAAGATTCTCCCCTTGTCTACACAAATTCCAGAATTTTCCGACATCAGGTCCTCAGAATTAACAGCAATCTGTGTTATGACAAGTAAAGAAGGGAGATAAGTAACTGGCTAAGTCTGGTTGCAAAGCTGAAGAGTGTTTAAATTCTTTCGGTTTGTCAATAAGATTGGGCACTGATATAAATCAGTTAATAAGTCAGAATTTGTATGTTTTGCATCTACATGGTGATCTGATCGATAATCAAGATTCTCTCTTTATCTTTACCTAACAACAGGATCTACATCATATTTACCCCAGAAATGAGAACCAAAGTGTTACACAACAAGCTGGCGCAACCAGAGAGAATATGAAGATCGTGCTCATTAATGGCAGATAATTAAGTGAGGGTTGCACAACATCTTTGGATACAAATAATTGTTACTCCCCTGTTAGACCTGACACTCATGAGTGGTAGTCCTCCTAACATTTTGCCGTCACTCCTCCTAATTTCTGAACCAGTTTTTGTTGGCTTTTAGGGTTCTGTGCACTTTACCACTGCTAACCAGTGATAAGTGTTTGTGGTCTCTCCTGTAAACATGGTAAGATTGGCTTACACCCAATTGGCATATTTAATTTACTTGTAATCCCTTAGTAAAGTGGTATACCACATAACCAGGGCTGATGAATTAAATACTACTAGTGGGCCGGCAGCACTTATTTTTCCACCCACTTAAGTAGCCCCTTAAAAACATGTTTCAGACCTGCCATTGCAGCCTGTGTGTGCAGTTTTAAAGTGCCATTTCAACCTGGCACAGTAAGCCTTTTGCAAGCCTAAACCTTCCCTTTTAATACATATAAGTCACCCCTAAGGTAGGCTCTAAACAGCCTATAGAATAGGGTTCATTGTATTTATAAAGTTCGACATGCACCTTCACGTTTTACATGTCCTGGTTGTGAAAAACTCTCCAATTCATTTTTCACTATTGGAAGGCCTACAGGATAACAAAGGGTTACCTCATAACATTTAATGGGTGAAAACATTTGGGTGGGAGCAGGTAGGAATGTTATGTTTTGTGTCTGAGGAATTGCAATTTAAAACCCTCTTAACTTTAAGAAAGTTGGCTTTTTCTTGTCTTAACCATTTGGTACCTAAAGTCTGTTTCCTGGGTCACATGACTAAGTATAGTTAGTGGACAGCCTTTGTGTATTCCTCCCAGACAGTATCACAATAGGAGGCCTGGATATTGGCAGGATGGGTGGTGGGGGCGATGCTGTTACCTATTGCACTTGCACTTCAGAGACACTGCCTCAGCTCACACACAAAGAACGTCACACTAGCCTAATGTGACTACAGACAGACTGGGACCAGGATGGGAAAGCAGGAAATTCCTGACACCTCTATGAGGTGGAGGGGGGGCACCAGAAGCTTCTCCCACTTCAAACGTACTCACAGACCCACTTTTCAGATCACTTCTGGACCAATAGAAGCCTCAGGAGAAGGACTGCCCTGCTGCCCTGCTGCTGCAAGGACTGCCCTGATGCGCTGCTGGAAGAAGGTCTGCCCTGATGCCGGGCTGCATTCCCCTTAAACTCAGAGCCACTTGAATGACTCCAAAGGCTAGCCGACTGGCCTCTTGTTCTGAGCTACAGGCTCAACTCTACCTGCTGCTGCTAGCCTCTGGTGGAGTGAGTCCTGATCTCCAAAAGGTGCCCACAAGGTCCTGGACTCTTGGCTGGCATGAAAGTGTACTTCGCCTGACCCTTCTGTGGGTTACCTCAGAACTGATGCAGTGCAACACAACTCGATGGAGCGCAGCACAGGACCTCGCATCGCAGCCCATGATCGGCAGACTCATCGGAACCGATGCAAGACCTTGTGTCGCATCCCTTGCGCTCCTCATCAGAACCAAAGCAGTGCAAAGCAACTTGACACAGAACCTTGCATCGCAGCCCTTGCAGCTCCTCATTAGAACTGATGTAGTGTGACTCAACTCGACGCAGGACTTCACTTTGCTGTCCTCACAGCTTCTCATTGGAACCAATGCAGCATGATGCAACTCAATGCAGGACCTCGTATTGCAGCCCCCACAGCTCCTCACCTGAACGGACGCAGCATGATGCAACATCCTGCATCAAAGACATAAGGTACAATACGCAGTGGGACTAACCTGGTCCCTGTATCTGGCCCACATTTCATCACAGTCGGCCTGAACTTGTGACTTTATCCCAGCCTGGCATGACCAGATAACCACAGTTGGCGCTTTGTTGTTTTAGGCACCATACTTACCTTAAAACTTTGAAATTGCATATCTCCATTTATACTGATTGGGTTTTTGTCATTTGGGTGTCAAATAATATATTACATTTTACTCTATTATTCTAAATTGGTGTGGGATTTTCCATGGGTTGTGTTTTCACTTTATTACTGTTTACTTTAAACATTGCCTCTTAATGACTTTTTGTGGTTCACCCAGACAGTGGTTGTGGTTGTTGCTTGAGAAGGGTTAACACCCCCCCTCAATCAATAACTCAGATTCTCACATTCCCCTTTAGTGGATGCGATGAAAATGAATAGTGGATAGGTCAAATGTCTTTTGCATAGGATTTGAAATTCTTGAGGAGTTTAAAATTCTGCAGTAGGAAAAACACATGGCAAACAAGAGTGTGAAAAGGGCGGTAAATTTAAGCATCATTTAAATGTACACCATGTTATCCTTGTGCAGGAGACATGGCAAAGAACCAGAATATTGAAGATTTTGTATCCATATGTAAACCAAGCCATGCTAGGGGAGAGAGTATATTATGTGGGGTTCTTCTAGCATTGATATCCACAAGAATAATAAAACAGGTAAGAACGATAGAAGTTGTAAGTATGTGGGCAGAAATAACTGTGGTAGAACAAAATCAAAGTGAAATTTAAATTTTAGCTAATATATATCTCCATAAGGATATACAGTCAAATCTGAAGGAGTTCTTGGGAACATTTGAAGCAATCTTAACTATGCTAAGAGTGGAATATATAGAAGGTGTTGTCATTGTAGCAAAGGATTTTAATTAAAAAATTGACCACTCAAAAATAGAAATATAAAATGATATCCTTGAGATGTATAATATCCCTTATGCTAACTTCCCAACTATTACACCTTTGAATGCATCTAGCATGATATGTGATTGGTTGGGCAGAAATGGGAAAATAAGTTTAAATGGTCTCTCAACTCAAGACAATCCAGCCGGTGCATACCCTAGGTTTGGCTCTCATCACTAGCCAATCAATTATGTTTTGTCTCCTATGATATATTGAAATTATATTGCAGTTTTTACTACAATGCGCTATGAAGGAAGTGGCCATTGGAGCCTACAGGGTACACTCATGCTAAAGGAAGCAGTTTTAACTGAGAAGGTCATAACTTTAGATATGGATTTTCAATGGATATTGAGCCATGATCAAAGTAGAATGGATGACTTTGTCGAATGCAGCTGAGAAGTCCAGAAGTATCCGGAGGAAGCGATCATCTTCATCAGTGTTCAAGAGGGCATTGTCTACACTGTGTAAGGTGGTGGTCTCCATGCTGCAGCATGATCTGAAGCCAGACTGGTAGTTGTGCAGTAGATGGTTAGCATTGATGTTGTCTTGGAGTTTAACATAGACTGCTTTGATATTAGTCAAGTGATGGGCTGGTAGTCAGGGTCTAGAGTAGGTTTCATTATGAGAGGGAGGATCTAGCCAGTCAAGGTAAGTAGAAGTGGTTTAAGAATACTAAATCCATACGTACCTACATACTTACTTCGACAATATCGTGTTAGGCAATGTAGTGGATGCAATATTTTTGCAGGTCAATATTGTTCATCTTGATATAGCGACATACAATTGATTAAATATGGCAGGAAAATTTGAATTTCAGGCACCCATCACTGTAATTATAGCTTTTAGAGGTGCCCATAAAAATTGTTATCGGGTTTCATTTCTGCATCCACAATCAAGCATCATTTGGTTGCTGGAGTCATTTATGTAATTACCAGCATGCTTGACGACAGCTTTCGCAAATATGCAAATTGAATAATGTCCAATAACCTCTACTCAGGCATTACTGCAGTTTTCATATATAACCCATGGTGAATGACCTCACACTATTGAAACAATCATTTTTCCATGTTTAGAAATGATGTTGAAATGTGTCTTGACAGGCCAGCTCACTAAGACTAGCTAAACCATAATAATATGGAGAATATTCTGCACCGGGTAAAATCTGATATTTGGTGAAGTATGAGTTATCACTGCATTATTCTGCTGCTCAGAACGAGGTTTAGTGGGGTAACATTGACAGTGTCATCTTGAGACTTTTTGGGGCCCCGGGCAAGACATATTTTGGGCCCTCCTGTCCAGAGAACTTTTTCTAATAATTCAAGTCTGTGGGATGCCTAACAATAATATATTGTTTTTGAACTTTCGCTCAAAAAAGCTGAAATGTGTATTTCCTGAGGCCAAGACCCCTTAAAATGACACGTGATAGAGAAACAGTCAGAAGTAGAGGCGGGCAAAGTGAGGGTGAGAGGGTCTAATGGAGAAATCAATGAAAGCGAGAAAAACTGTAAAACATCACTTTGTCAAGGCACTCCTTAGAAGGTGGGGGCTCTGGGCAATTGTCTACTTTGCCCACGCCTTAAAACGTCTCTGCGCATGTTTTCAACTAATTCCAAAGTAACAAAACTCAGAAGGATGCAGTTTTCACAGAATTTGTCAGTGTGCAGTGAAAATCCCGGGGCATAGGTACAAGCCCCTATCGCCACCACAACGTCACTTATATCGACGTTGTAGTGGCGATAGCGGCACTTAACGTGGCTTTACGCTGCCTTGTAAATAAGGCTCCCTTTCACGCTATGGTTAGCTTGAAAGGGGTGGGCAGTGAGTGTTGCGGGGGGGGGTTCCACCGCAACACCCATTCATTTTGACGCTGACCCCTATGTACAAGGGTGGGGTACATAGGAGGTAGCGCCAAAATTAAGACCAGGTAAAACCTGGTCTCAAGTTGGCGAAACGAGGAGAAATGCATATTTCTCCTTGTTTTTGCTTTTTCCATGTGTGATGCCTTGTACAGCACACATGGAAAAAGCAAATAACCATGGTTTGTTAATGTACAGGAAGGTGTCCCTTCCTGTACAGAAACAAACTTTTTAAAGAAATGCCATTTTGTGATTTTCATGTGTGCTGCATGAAGCAGCACACATGACAGTGACAGACTGGCATTTTAGGATTGTTTATGTGCAGGAAGGGACACCTTCCTACACATAAACAATCCTCCCCTGCACGCAGACACCCTTGCACTATGGTGCAAGGGTGCCTGCATTGGTGCTAAGTTGCTAAACTTAGCGCCATCGCACGGGGAAACGCAAGGCTGCACCACATTCTTGTAAATCTGGTGCAGCCTTGCATTTCAGAAGTTGCGGAGAGAGCCGTTAAGCCAGGAAGGCTAACGCCTCTCTCCACCACTTCCTAGTACATATGCCCCCCCCCCCTTCTGTTGTGAGTATAACTAATGAAAAACTCACTTGTGCACTGGAATCCGGGTTCCCTCGGGGATTACACCGAGTGCCTCTAGAAGGATGTAAAGCCCAACTGTGCATTATTTATGCAATAGAGATTTATATGAGCGTACAAACAGGGCCAAATGTAATTAGGGGAGCCCCTGCTCGGAACAGCTTTGAGTTAATGATTCAATTTGAGCTCTTTTGTGCCCACTTTGGCCAGGTCACTAAAAATGCACAGGCAGACTGGTCCATATTCTAAAAGTGTTTACATTTAATACTCAAGGATAGTAACCTGTTTATACAGCAGCAGCCCACTAATATTATTGCAAATTATCGTTTTAACCCCCACCCATTTCTCGTTTGTGAGGTCCTGTTTTGATCTAAAAGAAAAAATTTGTATGAATGTGCTTGCGTTGAAAAACATAAACAGTTCTCTAAAAAAGGTCTGTAATAGACTCCAACATATCACCCACATTAAGAATTAAATTAAAGGAAAACGGAGTTCAAAAAAACCTCTTTAAAAATTATCCAAGCACATCAGGGCAACACTGTAGTCAGAGGTGGCTGTATCAGGGAAGGGCTTGAAAGGAGGGGGGGGGGCCCTGGGCCAGGGCCCACTTTGCCCATGCCTTAAAACGTTTCTGCACACAAATGTTTGTATGGTGACAAATTAAAGTAAATATGTTTGATTGGAAAGTCTGCTAGAATTATGCCTTGGACTAATTGTTTGGCAGTCAGACCAGACTTCACCCACTTACACGTATTGCCTCGGCCCGCAGAACAGTTTTATACGTTTCTAGCAGCACTCGATGTGACTTCACTTGTAATCTCAGTCACGACGCAGCTCCCTCCATGTTCCTGGCAGCATCCAGATCAGATAGGGCTCGTCGCCAAATTCTAATTCAATTTGCAGGGCCCGGATGTAAGCTGAGATCTCGTAAGCTCCTCACTTGCCAGTATCCGCTTCCATAATCGAGCATTCATCTCTGGGGCACAATTGAATTAAGCACAAGCTCCAGTCTATAAATACCAAGATCAAAATTAATTAACAAAGAATGTCTCGTAGATAGTCACCTCTAGAGCATACCGAGGCAGTCTGTGTGTGGGGGTGATTGCTATTTTCTTGTCACTGCTTTAACGCTCTGTTGTCAGCTAGTAATTGACATGGCACTAACAATAGAGGCTGATGCAGCTCCAACACATTCAGTGACCCCTTCTCCACACTCATGGATGGCGCTAAAGAAACGCGATACTCAGCCGCCCCCTCAGCACTTATGGGGCATCAGATTGCATCCACAGGGTCCCACAAATTGGCACTGGTAATAGGTAAGTGGAGATGGAAACAGCAAAATGTAATTTTGCCTAGGGCTTCAAAAAAACCCTGTACCAGAGAGAATTACAATAGTGTTTGGTTTCTCTCTCCTCCCCCTCGGTTATCCACAAAGCACAAATTTCATCCCAAACTAGATGAACTCATCTAAGTTACTCACTGTGGGAGCACATGCAGTAAATCTCCTGTATTAAGTCAGCCTAGCAGTTTGTTAAATGAGGCTCTGCGCCCTCTCTCTCGATATTTATAATACAGGCAAAGTAGGGAGTGGACGACCAATGTCCCATAAGACAGAAGGTTCTGAGTAGCCAATTGAGGTACTAGTAACATATCTTTGCAGCAGTGTGCGAAAGCAAATGCTGACGTAAGGTGAGAGTAACTCTTTACTCGTTCAAGTTTCAGTCCTGAATTTACACGGATAGAAAACAAGATACTTTTGCCAGAGTGCAAAGATAATAATAGGGTTAGTTGAACTTCTCCTCCCTGACATGGAGCAAGTGAAATCTTTGAACTAGGTTGACAAGTGGAGGGACAGTGTGATTTACTGTACGGCATACTTCAATCTTTCTGCAACATGTGACTTCCCATGTTTGAGCTGTGACATCTCTATTACCTTCACAACCAGGGTAGAACATGGATGGACTATGTAAGATGGTCAAGAGCACACAATAGTACCTTGGTGCAACCAGGGCCCTGAATTCCTAACCCACCCTACTATATCCTCGAACTGTGACTTGGACTATATATGGTCCACCTGCGCCTGCTGAGAAGCTGCCATTGCCATGATGAGGGCCACCAGTTAGAGTGAAACCAGCAGCGGAGTGGAGTGTGGGACTGCATGGAAGGTATATCAATGGTGGTAAAGAAACTCAGAAAACCCAGAAAAATTTAAGACAACAATTAGGTGCTAGAGGAGAACTGAGGGTGATAGGAGTGACCTAGAAGGGTGTTGGAAATGGCCATTTTTGCAGGGTTATCCCCAAACGTTTAGCTTCTTCCTCCTACTTTTTCCTCACCTGCTGTTGTTGGTTTTAGGACTCTCTGCACTTTACCACTGCTGATCAGTGCTAAAGTGCATATGCTCTCTGTGTAAATTGTATTATGGATTGGTGTTTCCATGATTGGCATATTTGAATTACTGGTAAGCCCCTAGTAAAGTGCACGGAGTGTGCCCAGGACCTGTAAATCAAATGCTGCTAGTGGGCTTGCAGCACTGGTAGTGCCATCCACACAATCAGCCCTTCAAAGGTAACTCAGGCCTGCCACTGCAGTGTCTGTGTGCAGTCTAGTACTGCCATGTCGACTTTGCAAGTTCACCCACTTGCCAGGCCCTAACCTTCCATTTTCATACATGTGAGTCACCCCTAAGGTAGGCCCAAGGTACCCGTGTGGGCAGGGTGCAGTGTATGTGAAAGGTAGGACACGCCCTGATGTGTGTGACATGTCCTGGTAGTGAATTACAGTGCATTTCATTTTTCACTACTGAAAGGCTATCTATCCCATAGAATAGAATGAGAGTTTATTTATAACATCTTATAAATATAACTTTCCATTGGGACCAGATGGGAAGGTAAAGTTTAGTATGCCTGAACTCAGAATGTTAAAATGCATCTTTTAGTGAGGGTGATTTTTACATTCTGTGTTTGAAAATACCACTTTTAGGAAGTAGGTATGTTCTTGCTTAGCCATCCAGTGTGCCTCTGCTAGGATGTGTATTGACTGTCTGGCTTGGGAGTGACAGGGGCTGGGGATGTGCAGTGGCTCCAGAGAGTCTGGATGAGTCAGGTCTGGGCTGAATAGACCTGGGCTGTATTCAGAGTAGTGGGAGGAGTTTTCACTAGCACCTGAATAGGCCCGGTCTGCATTTAGAGTAGTGGGAGGAGATTTCCTTGCACCTGAATGGGCCTGGTCTGCTGTAGACAATGCTGTCTCCGCCTCCTGCTGGGACGCTTGGCCAGAGAGGACCAAACTGGTTTGGACTAAGCACAGAGACTCTCTGCCTGAGAGGACAAAGGAATTTGAAGTATAAATATTGGGGCCCAGACCACAGAACTTTAGAACTCTTTTGGAACCAAGAAGACTGCCAAGAAGAAGAGCTGGAGAAGCTGTGAGGAGAGACTACCACTTTGCTGTGTGCTTTGCTGTGTTGGCCTGCAGTGGCTGCTTCTATCTTGGGCAGTGAAAGGACTGGGCTGAACTTTCTGCAACTTCCTTTTTATGAGTTTCTCCAAGGGCTTGAGGTAGAGCTTGCCCCCTGTTCAAGAAGTCTCAGGAACAGCAAAGACTTCAAGTTCATCTGTTACCAGCACTGTGGACTGTGTGTTTTGTGCTGCAACAGAAGAAAAGCAACGTGACGCCGTCAACGACGCCGCTGCCGACTCCGTGTCCTGAAAGCACCGCAGAGGGAACCGCCGCACTTTGCACTGCAACCCTGATCTCTCCGATGACGCCACTTGATGCCGCCACCGAGCCGCTGCTTGCACCATGACCTGTGGGCACCGTACTCCGCACCGCCTCACTTCATGCCGTCGCCCTGGTATCCCCGCTGACGTCGCTCCACACCGACATCGACTCCGCTGCTTGCACCGTGGTTCAAGGGCACTGCTGGTAAGTTACAAGATGCACCGTCTTCATCCCACTCCGCAGCCTTGGCCCACTGACGCCGGCGCCATCGACTCCAGTTCGTCAACCCATGACACGTATCAGCAACGACGATGATGCTGCTTGCAACGTGACCTGCCAGCATCGCGACGAGCACCGCATCACTTCGCACTGCAGCCCTGGTCTCACCGCTGCCGCTGGACAAACTGTCATAGAGCCGCTGCTTGCACCGCGACCTAAGGGCACCTCACACCGCACCGCTGCTCTTTGCACCGCAGCCCCGATGCCTGCAGACGCCGGCGCTCCGGACTTCAACCGTGAGGAGTTCGATCTGCAACGTGTGTGACTTTAAGGGCCTGACGACTCCTGCACCGAACTCCGGAACCAAAGCCGGCCCTTCAGGGCTCATCGAGAGGTCGCCAACGCCCTACATTTCTAAAGGTACTGTTTTGCAGGTCTTCCCGACACCATAGCTGGCCCGCGCCGCCGCGGTCAACCAGAACTGTTTGGATTTGTTGTTCACGATGCCGTGATAGCCCCAGACGGAGCTATCGACTTCATGGAACTGTATTTCAAATCTATTTTGATTACTGAAGATTTCTGAGAACTGTATGGGGGATTTTTTATCGTTTTTGGTCTTGTTTTGGATATATAAAAATATTGGATATTTTTCTAAACTGGTGTGGTGTCCTTTTATAGTGTCTTCACTGTATTACTGTTGGTTATGTGCAACTGCTTTACACACTGCCTCTAAGATAAGCCTGACTGCTCTTGCCAAGCTACCAAGGGGGTGAGCAGGGGTAATTTTAGGAGTGTTACTCCCTTATCCTGACTAGAAGGAAGGCTCCCTGCTTGGACAAATGTGCAAACCCTTGCCAACTAGAGACCCCCATTTCTAACAAAGGGCAACACCCAAATAAGTGAAGACTGTGTCATACTCAGAACTCCATCAAAGTAAATGACTTTGATATCCTTGAGCATGTGGATGCTTCCTATTCCAGAAGAAACAGATTGTAAGGCAAAAAATACAATTCTCTCATGTGATCATCGAGTTGCTGGGATTTGTAAAGGAAGATTAGCTTGGAGGGACCACTTGGATTTGACCTGTTTGTCTATAGCTGAGAGGCTCACTCATTTTCCAGGTAGTCAGCCACCCTAAAGTCACTCCTTCCCAGAATCCATGTTTGTTATTTATTTTTTTTGTTTTAAACGGGCATAGAACTGTTAAGGAAATTAGGAAGACTTGGAAGAAAGGGGAGAAAGGGCTTCCGCAAATAAATGGTGCTATAGAACCATGTCATTGTTCATTTTAAGTACCTAGCACTGTTGCTTAATGCTAAGCAGGGAGATGGTTGGGGACTCTACAACTACGGCAATCCTATGATTGGCAGGGTACATGGCAGGAGTCATGTACAATTATGGCAGGAGGTGCAATAACGGGCTTGGTCAGAGTGATAAAGATGTGTTTTAATAGCACAGCAAAATAAAAATGCATACTTTAAAGTAATTGCAAAAAATAAACATAATATTTAACAAAATACAATTATAATTTGCACATAAATAATATAAAAACTACCATTAAAAATTAATTATCATTCTAGAAACTAGATATTAAAATACAAAAAAATAAAAATATACAATAACAGCATTAACATACAAAACATAATAAAAAGGTATTACTACAACAAATACTACTACTACAAAACAATTACATTACACTACACTTTTAAACTTGAAACAAAAAATAAATATAAAAACAATCAAATAAAATTTAGACTTGGAGGGGTCAAATTCACTACTCCCAATCCAATCTGATATTAGGGAAAGGGTTGGACTTTGGAGTGGTTAGAGTTATCATTCACACTCCAAAGCGAACAACAGTATGGAACATGTTGTACTTTGGAGAAGTCAAATTTACTATTCCCACTCCAACATGAGCAATGGTAGGGAAAGTGCTGGACATTGGAGAGGGTCAGATTTACTATTTCCACTCTTACTTAAGCAACAGTAGGGAATGTGTTGGATAGTGGAGGGGTAAAATTTACTATTACCAGTCCACCAAGTACAACACTAGGGAAAGTGCTGAACTCTTTCTTAAGCAACAGTAGGGAATGTGTTGGGTTTTGGTGGTATCATCTATTCCTATTTCAGCAAAGCAATAGTAGGGAAAATGTTAAACTTTAGAAAGCTCACATTTATTTTCCCTATCCTAAATTAACACAAAACATAACATATGAATAAAATGAATAAATATAAAATATACTTCCATAAACACATACAAATATTGCTAACATTGTATAATTTATATACATTATTAAAAACAAATATAATGAAATAGCATAAAATTATACATAAACTTGTATTTAAAAAATTAGAACAAGTAAAAAATTTGAAGTATTTTAAAAATATTTCCCACCATATTACCCTAAAATTCCAACACCCACAAAACAAATTAAAGTGTATCATACATAATAGCAATACACAAAGTAATTAAAAAATACAAACATATTACCATACTTTAAAACTATCTATTAAATAACTAAATATATATATATATATATACTTAAATATCTAATAAACAAATGAAGAGTAATAACAAAATGATAGTCAATTAAAAAAATGAATATTTATAAAGCTCCCCACCCTACTCCTCAACAAACCAACAACCTCCCCAAAAAAATAACATGAAATAATAAAAACTAAAACATATTACCAAATCAATAAATACACTAGAAACAATTACACATATTTAATATTAAATTTATAACAACTAATAACATAAAAGTTAATAAAACACAACTTAATAATTACAAATTCATATTATCTACAGCTATATTTTAGAAAATGGACTTAAAAACGGACTTAAACCCGACATTCTTACCTTATAGATTCTGCCCCATGATATTTTTCACATTATTCCTAACTTGGATTACTTATATGATAAGTTGAACCTTCTTTTGCAGCCTATATTATCTCGCTTGCGAAGCATTGAGCATCAAATACAAGAACTATCAGCAAGGGGGGTCAAGTTGTAGTAAATGATGAAAGTATAACACAATTTAATCCCACTGTTAGTTCAAATACCCCTGCAAAGACATGCAATCAATATGGGGGTGCCAGGGGTAAGGGAAGGGTAGGATCCATCCTTACAGCTGCCCATCATAAGACACAGATTCAAAACTTTGGCTCCATAGTAACAGAAAAAGTTTCTAACGAAGAGAACCAAAGTTTAACGCCCTCATGCACCCTAGATGAAAGGCCTAAGTTAAGACAATGCTGTAGGGGAGAAGAGAGTAGATCAACTCAGAGAGGAGGAAAGATAAGTACTGTTCATCCACAGCAGACAGACATATCTCAACACTGGGGAGGAAATACATTTCAGCAATTAAATGTCCCACCAGCGGCATGCCCATTTGTCTTAATAATGGTAAATGTCCCAGTGTTAAGGTTGACACAACAAAAGTCCACGGCCAAGCTAATGGATAAAGTGCACCATTGGCTAACTAAGGGGCTCATTACGATGACTGGCGGATGCACCTCCGTGATGCTGGCGGTGGAGAAAACGCTGTTTTCCCCCCGTGAGCAGCGGTGCACCCGTCCGCCATATTACAATGGTCAAACTCAGCCCATTGTCCGTCCGCCGCGGTGCTACGTGCACCGCCATCCAGACGCGCCCGCCACCGCGGCGGAGACAACCAATCCAGAGCCACCGGCGTGCGGAATGACGTCCCTCTCTCCGTACAAATTATGATGCGCGAAACAGCAGGCCGACTGCCGCGGAGAAACCGGCCATCGTGAGCATACGGAAGCACCACAGCGGAGTGCCCAATTGATAACCGGAGCCGACCGCCACGGACCCGGCACTACACGTCTTCCCGGCGCTGTACATGATACCCCTCCAGCAAGCCATGGACCGTGGCGGACGCCGCCGCAGGTACGCGATCACACAACTCTGCACACAAACACAACCCACAACTCCATGGCTGATGGAAGGTTCCTGTCCCCACCAGACACCCTGGTGGGGACAGGAACACAACCACAGGTGTAGCCACACATGTCCTACCTGCCACAAGGCCACCCCTCCACACCCAGGCCACCATGTCCGCGACCCGGAAATAATGCCCAGTACACGTGACCGCAGCGGAGAATCAGCGAGAAAAAATGCACACAATGTAGTAGGCTGGGCCAGCGCTAGGCAGGGGCAGTGCCCAAAGTACACAGGGCAACACCTCAACACTCCATACACTAGGCCCACCCACACCATGAAGGGACATGGCACGTGATCTCCCTGTGCCCCCACATGCCCAAAAAGCCGCCAGCTGAACACACACACTGCACCACACAACAAACAACTAGGGAGACAGCCTCATCAGGTGTGGCTGCCGAGTAACACACTGCGCACAAGCACTGGGCCAGGGGAACACACACACCACAACAACACCACACTCATGGCAAGTAAACTGAGTACAAGCACAATTTAAACACACACAGACAATGAACAAACACACCAATGGACACACAGCCTGCCAAGTCACACAGACATACCCCACACTGACACACAGCAACAAACACAGACCACATGCCAACAGCAATGGAGGACAACAAATAGGCAACTCAAAGTGAGTTGCACACTAATGGAATGGCAAGGAGCTGAACACCACAAATGTGTACATCACATGCAAGGGAAGGAACACATCACATCCACCCCAGCACAAAAACCACACATGGCAGTCACAGTGAGTGAATTCTAACCACAGTCACCTCACTGCAACAACTCAGGGAGACAGCAAGGCAACCCATGAATAGGCACAGGGATGAAAGGAAGGGTATGAAGTCCAACCCTGATCAGCCACACATCTGAATCCAAATACATCACAGGAGTATGTCAGCAGCACAACACACAGGGCCCATTGCAACACTCCATGACAGTCAAACACAAGTATGAACCTCCACACAACCCCCACACCCATCACACCAGCAGCACACAACACCACTGACAAACACACAGAAGCTTGCCAATAATATCCTGTCAAGACACTGACAATCAAACACACCCCCTGGGTGGTATCCACAAACATCACACACACACAGGTATGGCAGTACCACTGTACGCACAAAAACAACTTTCAAACACAGAACACAATCAAAACACACACACAGAACTACTACAACAGACAAGACCTGTGCAGCTAAACAGTGCCAAACCAATGGGAGCACAGACACAACAGGAGTACACAACCACATCAGTCAAGAAAAACGCACAGACAACATACCACAACACATATAAGAAGTGCATCCACTAAAAACAATAATGGAGACCAAAAGGCAGAAATGGGCCTACAATGACACAGAGACAGACATACCACAACACACATCCACACAAAATGGTGTCACAGTGTACCACATGTCTGCACATGCACAACCATGACCAGAGACACATCAAATGTGAGAGGAGAAAACACCAAGGATGCACATGAAACAAGCACTGCAACCACAATAGACCTCAGTCCATGTGACAGACAAACAAGTAAGGCACACCACAATGGCAACACACCTGAATCAAACACAACCACAACACACACACACACTCACAGGAAAATAGAACACCACACACAGAGCAACAGTCAACTGCATGACACAACACAAACACTGCACACAGCCACATCAGTCACAACACATGCACAGGCAAAGATATCAACATGCTACAAAAGCCAAACATCAGGGGGTGCACAACAGGCAAGGACAAGGCAACATCAACTCACAGCACTGCATGCACACCAAGCCTGTGTGTGCACAACACACATACCAGTTACAAACAGAGATGAGTGACACACCTTGAACACACACAACAACAATCTAAATATCACACACACACCAACACACCCAGGAAGCCAATCAGTCCCCAGCAAACACACATACTACCAAGCCAACACACACAGATGCAGAAGTCTGGGCCACAAAAGTTGAAACAACATGATCAGAGGTAACAATACATTGGCAATGTTGAAGTGGAGAATAGAGCATGTGTCACAGTAAACACTACCCACACAGTAACCCTTTATTTAGCAAGGAAATCGACAAGGCAGACAACAGGAGTAAATATCTTCTTTTTATTTACATTTCACACAGTCATGCAGCAAAAGTCTGACAAGAGCAAGGCCAGTGGCCACTTCAAAGTGCAGGTGAGGTACATGAGAAGCTGCACAGGCAAGGGGCAAACAGCAGTGAACAACAAGGCCAGTGGCCAGTCCAAAGTGCAGGTGAGGTACATGAGAAGCTGCACAGGCAAGGGCCAAACAGCAGTGAACAGCAAGGCCAGTGTCCAGTCCAAAGTGCAGGTGAGGTACATGAGAAGCTGCACAGGCAAGGGGCAAACAGCAGTGAACAGCAAGGCCAGTGGCCAGGACACAGTGCAGGTGAGGTACATGAGAAGCTGCACAGGCAAGGGGCAAACAGCAGTGAACAGCAAGGCCAGTGGCCAGTCCAAAGTGCAGGTGAGGTACATGAGAAGCTGCACAGGCAAGGGACAAACAGCAGTGAACAGCAAGGCCAGTGGCCAGGACACAGTGCAGGTGAGGTACATGAGAAGCTGCACAGGCAAGGGGCAAACAGCAGTGAACAGCAAGACCAGTGGCCAGTCCAAAGTGCAGGTGAGGTACATGACATCCAGCACTGGGAATGTGTGGTACAGTACCCTGCCATGGTCAGCAACACACTCAGGGTGTCAAAAATGGGCAGTCCATGGTACCACTGTGGGAGAGACATGTGTGTGAGGGTGACCACCACTCAGACTTGGCTGGCAGTATGACTGGGAGGTGGCTGTCTGTCGCGGCCAGTTGGGGTAATGGCTCGGGGAGAGACAGGCCCAGCTGGGGTAGAGCCATCAGTGTTCTGGGAAGCTTGAGGGCTGCTAGGTCCAGGTGTGGTAGAGCCAGCAGTAGTTTGGGAAGCCGGAGGGCTGCTAGGACCAGGTGGGGTGGTGGCACGTGGAGGTGGACTCATGCTTGCACGAGACCCAGTGTGTGTGGGAGAAGTTGGAGGTGTGCCCTTCCGCTTCTTGGGGATCTGATATGGCTTCCCTGTCTTGGGATTAAGGCCAAGTGGGCTGTATACAACAGGCACACTGGTCACAAAAGCTGGATCAGCTGCAGATGCTGGTCCCCCCTCTGGGGATGTGCTGGATCCTTTGGGACGCTTGGCCCCGGAATGCTTCTGCCCCTGCATCACCTGTTTACCAGGTGTCCCCCCTACAGTGGCCTCCTTCCTGTGCTTCACAGGGCTCTGGATGGGAGTAGATGTTGTGCGTGAACTTGCCTTGGAGCCCTTCTTACGTGTACCCTTAGCAGGCACCTGTTTCTCACTGGGCACGGAAACTGTGTGCTTGTCTCTGCGAGACACTTTTGGGACCGGTGAGTCCTTGGCTGGGGATGCCTCTGAGGCATGTGAGCCTGAGGCCTGCTCCTTGCCATCCTTGCCCTGGGTGTGGCCTGAAGTGCTTTTGCCTCTGCGCTCAGGTGTGGGTTTACCTTTCTGTGGGGATGGTGTCTGCGGCCTAGACTGCTTTGGCTCCTGCTGCCGTGTGCTGCCTGTGCTGTATCTGTCCCTTGATGTCTGGGGTGTGTGGTCACTATCATCAGATGCAGCCACTGGCAGGGTGGTGGGCCTATGGACTGGAGCTGGACCATGGGATTGGGCAAGTTGAATGGCTGCTGTCACTGCAGAGGCCAGAGACTGTACAGTCCGGTGTAGCCCACCCACGTCGGAATGCACGCCCTCCATGAAAGCCACCACCTGTGCCAATTTTTTGTCATGGTCCAGGAATACATTGAGGAGAGCTGTCTGACCCACACACAGCTGGCGCAAAAGGTCCACAGACTCAGCACTGATGGCAGCAGGGGGGACAGGGGCAGGGGCAGCGGTGCCTGGGGTGAAGGACACTCTTCCCTTATTTGTGGTGCGAACACGGGCAGCAACAGTGGGAGTAGCACGGAGGGTGGGCACTGAACGCTGTGTGGTGGACGTGGAGGCAGAGTCCCCGTTACCCTCGGCAGAAAACATAGAAGCGTCACTGCCGTCGTCAGATGACGTAGAGGTCTGCGTCTCTGGCTGTGAGTCCTCTAGAAGACTACGGTCCCCCTCTGATGCGCTGGTGACATCTGTGTCACTATGCTGGTGTGCAGCAGTTGTGCTTGATGCCTCACCACTGGTGTCCGTCCCCTGTCCTTCCGTGTCCATGTGAGATGCTGCATGAGAGAGAGACAGAGGTCGGATCAGTACATTTGCATCAAGTTTACAAATATCAGCAAGGGAAGCATCACTAATGATGAAAAATCATCCATGTTGGACAACACCATGGGCAGTGACACTGTGCAACTTCAATCCAAACATCGAAATTACCGTGGCATCATGCAAACTTTGCATAATTCACCCATGTGATGGACACACTGCCAATTGGCCAGTTGGTGGCTTCAGCTAACCAGATACACATATCCCTCTGTGCACACCTAGGGCTCTGAGTGGGTAAAAGATCCTACTCACAACATGTTGCCACTGTCACATCTTGAGCCAGCAGAAGTGTCGTACACAGAGACAGACTCCAACATATCCGCACACAATGGCCATGAGCACATGCCATCCACCATGTCGTAACTTGGGGCACAACTACAGTTGCACATTGTTGTTAGATGTGTAGCCAGCACAAATCAGACGTCAGGCAATGCACACATTGATGATGGCACACTCATATCATGCACTCTGCTAGACCCTGACATGGGATGTCCGTGACGACACCAATGAAGATGATACCAGAAGGCCACAACTACAAATGTGAACTCAAGGGCCATTACACCAATTACATGGGAAGGTACATGTAGGGGGAATGCATGACAACTGCACCCAACACCGCGGCCACTTACAGGCCATTGCATCACACCAGCAACATCACAGCCCTGCACTGGCCCAGGCTTGGAGCACATGCAGACAAACAACACCCAAAGTCACTGTTAGAACTGGGGGTCTCTAGTTGGCAATGGTTTGCACCTTTGTCCAAATAGGGACCCTTGCTTCTAGTCAGGATAAGGGGGATACACTCCTAAAATAACCCCTGCTCACCCCCTGGTAGCTTGGCATGAGCAGACAGGCTTATCTCAGAGGCAGTGTGTAAAGCATTTGGGAACACATACAGTAATACAGTGAAAACACTACAGATGGACACCACACAGGTTGTTATGTAAAAATAAGTAATCTTTATATAGACTTATCACAAGACCCAATAGCAAAAATCCACAATACTGTACTCAAAAATAGACTTAAAAAGGTTATAAAATAGTTCAGTTCTCTCAAGTTGTAAATGCGACACTTTACTCTCAATGTACCTTGAATGCGTAACGCAAAGAAAACAAAAGGGTCGCAGGGAAGGTGATGCGTCGGTTCCTTACACTCAGGGGAGTGGATGCGTCGGTTCCTTACTGCTGCGCAGGGGAGTTGATGCTCGCTTCCTTACTGTGTGGGGAGGTGATGCGTCGGTTTCTTACTGCTTTCCGGTGCGATGCGACAAGATGGCACCTCGATGCGATACTCTTCTCCGGTACGATGCGACAAAATGGCGTCTTGGTTGCGATGTGACAACGTTGGTGTGATGCGTGCACGCCCGACGGCCGTGCGGCGACTCGATGATCTTTGGAGACGCGACAGGCCCTGCGACGCGCTTCTCCGGTGATGCGACGATGACCTCTGTGGCAGCGTCCCGCTTCTCCGGTGATGCGCCGCGCTTCAGCGATGTGAGGATGACAGCGGCAGCGGCGTCTCGCTTCCTTGGCGATGCGACGACCGCGGCTGCGGCGGCGACACGCTTCTCGTTGTTGCGTCGCGCTCCAGCTCCCAGCGACACGCAGTCTCTCAGAAGGCCCAGCACAACAGCAGGCACTTCAATTCCCAGCAAGGGAATGCAGGGGGAGCTGGTTGGTGAAGTCTTGTATCCCTGAGACTTCAGGCAGGAGGCAAGCTCTAGTTCAAGCCCTTGGAGATTCTCTTCTTCAAGATGACAAAGCACAGCAAAGTCTTTTCTCCTGTCCTTGGTAGAAAGCAACCACTGCAGGCCAACCCCAATCAGCAAAACAGCACAGGGGCAGTACTCCTCCTTCAGCTTCTCCGGTTCTTCTCCTTGGCAACAGGTTTCTTGATTTCCCAGAAGTGATCTAATTTCCTAGGGGTCTGGGTCCCCTTTTATACACAGTTTCTCTTTGTTCTCTGAAGGCAGAGAGGCCTCTGCCTAGTCCAAAACCAGTTCTGGTCAGTCCTGGAGCACTTTGTTTTTCTGACTCCTTCTTTCCTTTGTGAGTGAGGGGCAGAGCCATCAGACGCCCGGCAGGAGGTGGAGCCAGCATTGTGGAAGGCAGGCACAGCCCTATTCAGACCCAGGTGCAACTCCTCCCTCCACTCTGGATGCAGATCTTTCTATTCAGCCCTGTGCTGACTCACCCTGTCTCCTGTAGCCACCCCCAGCCCCTGTCACTCAATCTCCAGACAAGGAATACACAACCTAGCAGAGGCAGGCTTGGAAGTTTAGGCAAGAAAATACCCACTTTCTAAAAGTGGTATTTTCAAACACAGAATGTTAAAACCAACTTCACTAAAAGATGTATTTTATCATTCTGAGTTCAGGCATACTAAATTCGTTTTTCTACCATGTTCCCTGGGTCAGTTAGGATTATAAGGTGTAATAATCAAACTGCCCATTCTGGCCTATGGAGAACAGGTAGCCTTGCAATAGTGAAAAACGAAAATGGCTGTAATTCACTATTAGGACATGCCACACACACCAGGGCATGTCCTACCTTATACTTACAATGCACCCTGCCCTTGGGCCTACCTTAGGGGTGTCTGATATGAAGATAAGGGAAGGTTTAGGGACTGGCAAGTGGGTGCACTTGCCAAGTCGACATGGCAGTCACAGACCGCACACAGGCTCTGCAATGGCAGGCCTGAGACACATTTTACAAGCTGCTTCTGTGGGTGGCACAACCAGTGCTGCAAGCCCACCAGCAGCATTGGATTTACAAGCCCTGGGCACACTCAGTGCACTGTACTAGGGACTGACAAGTAAACCAATCATCCAATCATGGAGTCACTAATCCATACATCAATTGACAGTAGGGAGCACTTGCACTGTGGCACTGAACAGCAGTGGCACAGTGCCCAAAAGCATCTAAAACCAGCAAAACATAAGAGGCAACAGCAAAAAAATGGAAGGGAGACCCACGCCAATGGTGCCAAGTCTAACACGTATCCCCTCCAGCTGAAATGTGGGGAGAACTACCCTTCCTCCTGGGAGTTCTCATCACTAAGGCGGAAAAATCTGGACAGACCATCAGCATTGGCGTGTTCTGTACCAGGGCGGTGTTCCACCGTGAAATCCATCCCCTGTAGGGAAATGGACCACCTCAACAGTTTTGGGTTCTCACCCCTCATCTGCATTAACCATCTGAGGGGCCTGTGGTCTGTCTGAACCCGGAAGTGAGTCCCAAACAAGTATGGTCTCAACTTCTTCAGTGCCCAGACCACAGCAAATGCCTCACGTTCAATCGCACTCCACCTCTGTTCCCGTGGGAGTAACCTCCTACTAATAAAGGCTACAGGTTGGTCTAGGCCCTCCTCATTCATCTGTGAAAGCACAGCCCCAACACCATGCTCTGAAGCATCTGTCTGCACAATGAATTCCCTTGAGAAGTTGGGCGCCTGAAGCACGGGCGCCGTGCACATGGCAGATTTCAGGGCATCAAAAGCCTTTTGGCAGGCATCAGTCCAGTTCACTTTCCTGGGCTGCTTCCTGGAAGTCAGCTCAGTCAAGGGTGCAACAATGTTGCCATACCCCTTGACAAACCTCCTGTAATACCCGGTGAGTCCTAAGAAGGCTCTCACCTCTGTCTGGGTTTTGGGGGTTCCCAAGCCAGGATGGTATCTATCTTGGGTTGTAGGGGCGCCACCTGGCCGCTCCCAACCTGGTGTCCCAAGTACACCACAGAACCCTGCCCGATCTGGCACTTACTCGCCTTGATCGTGAGGCCTGCCCTCCGCAGCGCCTTCAACACTTCCCAGAGGTGGTGCAGATGTTCCTCCCAAGTGGCGCTGAACACTGCAATGTCATCCAGGTAGGCGGCACTGAAATCCTCCAGCCCAGCCAACACCTGGTTGACCAACCTCTGAAAGGTGGCAGGGGCATTCTTCATCCCAAAGGGCATCACCCGGAATTGGTAGTGCCCATCTGGTGTGGAGAATGCTGACCTCTCTTTGGCCCCATCAGTTAAGGCAATCTGCCAGTATCCAGACGTTAGATCAAACGTGCTGAGGTACCGGGCAGCCCCTAACCGATCAATGAGCTCATCAGCTCTGGGGATGGGGTGCGCGTCAGTCCTGGTGACTGAATTGAGTCCTCGGTAGTCCACACAGAACCGGAGTTCGGGTGTGGCACCAGGCGCAGCAGCCTTTGGGACCAAGACCACTGGGCTGGCCCAAGGGCTGTTAGAGGACTCAATCACCCCTAAGGCAAACATCTTGGAGACCTCCTCCTTGATGCAAGCTCTCACCCTGTCAGTCACTCTGTAAGTTTTGTGCTTCACAGGAGGACTGTCCCCAGTGTCCACATCATGGATGCACCATTCAGTGATACTGGGAGTCAGGGAGAACAGATCAGAAAACTGCCCCAACAGTTGGCGACAGTCATTCTGCTGCTCAGGGGTCAGGGTGGGAGAGAGGTTCACACCATCCACTGACCCATCTTGCTCTTTGCATACAGGAGGTCAGGAAGAGGTTCAGTCTCCTCTTCCATCCCAGCATCTGTTGCTAAGAGCATGCCCACTTCAGACCTCTCAAAGTGGGGCTTCAGGTGGTTCACATGCAGGACCCGCAAGGGGTTCCTGGGAGACTGCAAGTCCACCAAGTAGGTGACATCACTCTTGCGCTCCACCACCTCAAATGGTCCGGTCCACTTATCCTGGAGCGCACAGGGCTCCACTGGGGCCATGACCCAAACCTTTTGTCCAGGCTGAAACTCGATCAGAGTGGCATTCTGATCATGCCAACGTTTCATCTCTTCCTGGCTGGCTTCCAGATTCGCCTCAGCGTGTTGTCTGAAACGCCGAGTCTGGTTCCTGAAGGCCAGCATGTAACTAAATACATCCTGGGGAGTTTTCCTGGGAGCTTCCTCCCAGCCTTCCTTGACCAGACTCAGAGGTCCTCTTACAGGATGGCCGTACAGCAGTTCAAAGGGACTGAACCCTAAGGACTTCTGGGGCACCTCTCTGTAAGCAAAGAGCAGGCATGGCAAGAGGACGTCCCACTTACGCCTCATGGGTTCTTCAAGACCCATAATCATGCCTTTCAGGGTCCGGTTGAATCTCTCAACCAGCCCATTACCTTGGGGGTGGTAAGGAGTGGTGAACTTATAGGTTACACCACACTCCTGCCACAGGGACTTCATATACTTGGAAATGAAGTTGGTACCACGGTCGGACACCACCTCCTTGGGGAACCCCACACGGGAGAAAATCCCCATCAGTGCACGTCCCACCACGGGGGCCGTCACTGTCCGAAGAGGGATGGCTTCCGGGTACCGGGTGGCATGGTCCACCAAGACCAGGATGAACCTGTTGCCCATGGCTGTCTTGGGATCCAGAGGCCCCACAATGTCAATACCCACCCTCTCAAAGGGGGTGCTGACAACAGGGAAAGGTTGGAGAGGAGCCTTGTGCTTCCTCCCACTCTTACCACTTGCCTGGCAAGTCTGACAGGTCCTGCAATGAGTATCTGAACTCTTGCGCATTTGGGGCCAATGAAAGTGGGTGACAAGCCTTTGAAAGGTCTTGTCTTGCCCCAAATGTCCTGCTAAAGGCACATCATGAGCCAGACCCAGTAGGAAGGCTCTGAAGCGCTGGGGTACCACCAGCACACGGGCTGACCCAGGCTCAGCAACCTTAGGCTCACTATACAGGAGACCATTCTCCCAGTAGATCCAATGTGATCCAGACTGATCACCTGCTGCCTGGCTTGCAGCCTGTTGCCGCAAGCCCTCAAGAGAAGGGCACTTCTTCTGCTCCTCGCAGAACTCTTCCCTGGAGGGGCCTCCTTCCTGCTGCCAATGGGTCAGCTCAGGCAGGTCCCCCAGTTCAGCCACTTGTTCCCCTGTAGGTTCCAGGGCATCCCCCTCAAGGTCTGCCTCCTCCTGGACCGTGGGAACTTCGGGGCCGGTTTCCCGTGCCCCCGCCTCCTCTCTTTAAGGCAGGCACCTGGGCCTTTCTTCCAGGCTCCAGGTTCTCCTGAATACCCTTACCGGCTGCCATTGACCGAGTGGTCACACACGCCCACTCTGGCAGACCCAACATCTCCAAATGAGACCTCCGCTCCACCTTCGCCCAAGGGGAGCTCTCCAAATCATTGCCTAGCAGACAGTCAACAGGCATGGCTGGCCTCACAGCTACTTGAAGGATACCTGAGACCCCCCCCACTCAAAGGGAACCTGGGCCACCTTGCAGTGGCTCTCTGAGTTGTCAGCGGCAACTACAGGGTAGAATACGTTGGGGACCACCTGCTCCTCAGACACCAGCCGACAACTGACAGCTGTCACACTGGCCCCGGTGTCTCTGAGAGCCTCCACCCTATGGCCATTGATGGTCACCCACTGCCTGTATTTTTTAGTGTTATCAGGCAGCTGGGTCCTAGGGACCATCTCACTGTCTCCTAAAGAGACCAGGGACATCTCTGCGGGACCCCACCCACCTTGGGCACCCAACTCCTCCCCCAGGGCTACACTAGCCATCTGCCGGGGTGGTGCACCAGTGGGTGCAGTGGTCACGGTATTGGGGCACTTGGGACTTCCTACAAAGTGACCCACCTGACCACAACTAAAACATGCTTTGGGCCCCTTCTGAACAGACTTATCTGTTGGGACCCATGGTCTTTTCTCAGTGGGAGGCTGGGAACCCTTACCTTGGTTCTCTTGGGGTTTACTTTGGGGCCCTTTTTGGAACTCCTTCTGTTTACCCTTGTCCCCCCCACTCTTCTGCTGGGGACCCTGCCCACCTTTGGTGGAGTCTCCCACAAGACCCTTGTGGACCCGGGTACTGACCCAGCGGTCCGCCTCCTCAGCAAGCTTCCTAGGATTAGTCAGCTTACTGTCAACAAGGTGCTGGCGTAGCTCTGGAAAACAACTACTGGACAAGTGCTCCCATGCAATTAAATCATAGAACCCCTGCAAGTCATTTACTTTGCTACCCTTCACCCATCCATCCAATGCTCTGCAAAAATAAGACACATACTCCACCCAGGTACTAGACTCCAGCTTTTTGCAGTTCCTAAACTTCTGCCTATAAAGCTCTGGAGTTAACCCATACCTTGCCACTAAAGCTTCCTTCAGGTGGGCATAGGACATCTGATCCTCTGTGGGCAAGGCTAGCAAGGTTTCCCTTCCCTCACCTGTAAAGCGGCCCCACAACCCCGCTCCCCAATCCTTCTCAGGGACCCGGTGTGATGTCATGGCGATCTCATATGCTTTAAACCATTGCCCAATGTCCTCCCCCTTCATGAAATCCTTAATAACCTCCTTGGGGATGTATACTCTACTTTCTACAGGCACTGGAGGTGTGCTGCCACCAGAGGGAGTGATCTCTAGGCTCCTAGCCTTTAGCTCTAGCTCCCTCACCACTCTCTCATGCTCTAAAAGCATCCTTTTTTCTTCCATGGCCAACCTCTTACTTTCCAACTCCAATTTCTTGTGCTCAAGGCTATCATGGCTTCCCTGTTTCAGTTTGGCCATTTCCATTTCATGCATCCTGCTTTTGTCCCTGTCCTCCAGCTCCTCTGGAGACAGGCCCTTTTGAGAAACACTGCTGCCCTCCCTGGAAGGCACTCTCCTCCCGGGTAAGCCTAATGGCCCCTCAAGCTGCTCATCTAAATTCTCTGCCTCCTCCACAGGCTCCTCGGGCTGCCCACCGGCATTCCGTGCTTCCAACCAGGCCCTCAGCGCCTTTTGAAGCTCCTCCTTCCTGGTGAGGCCTCTCATAGAGATTTTAAACTTTTTACAAACGGCTTTGAGCTCTGGCACAGTGTAGGTATCAACCCTATCTTCTTCAAATTCAATATCTGCAGGTGCAATGGATCCTCTTTTGCTCATTGTGAAAATTGGCAGTTCTCAACAAAAATAAAGGTTCCCAGGAAAAAAAGTCCTTTCAAAATGTATGTGGTCGCGTATTGGTCTGCACTCACTAGTAGTGTACACCAATCACTGTATATGAATCACAAATGCAAGTCCAAATCCTCACCGCTGACCACCAATGTTAGAACTGGGGGTCTCTAGTTGGCAATGGTTTGCACCTTTGTCCAAATAGGGACCCTTGCTTCTAGTCAGGATAAGGGGGATACACTCCTAAAATAACCCCTGCTCACCCCCTGGTAGCTTGGCACGAGCAGACAGGCTTATCTCAGAGGCAGTGTGTAAAGCATTTGGGAACACATACAGTAATACAGTGAAAACACTACAGATGGACACCACACAGGTTGTTATGTAAAAATAAGTAATCTTTATATAGACTTATCACAAGACCCAATAGCAAAAATCCACAATACTGTACTCAAAAATAGACTTTAAAAGGTTATAAAATAGTTCAGTTCTCTCAAGTTGTAAATGCGACACTTTACTCTCAATGTACCTTGAATGCGTAACGCAAAGAAAACAAAAGGGTCGCAGGGAAGGTGATGCGTCGGTTCCTTACACTCAGGGGAGTGGATGCGTCGGTTCCTTACTGCTGCGCAGGGGAGTTGATGCTCGCTTCCTTACTGTGTGGGGAGGTGATGCGTCGGTTTCTTACTGCTTTCCGGTGCGATGCGACAAGATGGCACCTCGATGCGATACTCTTCTCCGGTACGATGCGACAAAATGGCGTCTTGGTTGCGATGTGACAACGTTGGTGTGATGCGTGCACGCCCGACGGCCGTGCGGCGACTCGATGATCTTTGGAGCCGCGACAGGCCCTGCGACGCGCTTCTCCGGTGATGCGACGATGACCTCTGTGGCAGCGTCCCGCTTCTCCGGTGATGCGCCGCGCTTCGGCGATGCGAGGATGACAGCGGCAGCGGCGTCTCGCTTCCTTGGCGATGCGATGACCGCGGCTGCGGCGGCGACACGCTTCTCGTTGTTGCGTCGCGCTTCCAGCTCCCAGCGACACGCAGTCTCTCAGAAGGCCCAGCACAACAGCAGGCACTTCAATTCCCAGCAAGGGAATGCAGGGGGGAGCTGGTTGGTGAAGTCTTGTATCCCTGAGACTTCAGGCAGGAGGCAAGCTCTAGTTCAAGCCCTTGGAGATTCTCTTCTTCAAGATGACAAAGCACAGCAAAGTCTTTTCTCCTGTCCTTGGTAGAAAGCAACCACTGCAGGCCAACCCCAATCAGCAAAACAGCACAGGGGCAGTACTCCTCCTTCAGCTTCTCCGGTTCTTCTCCTTGGCAACAGGTTTCTTGATTTCCCAGAAGTGATCTAATTTCCTAGGGGTCTGGGTCCCCTTTTTATACACAGTTTCTCTTTGTTCTCTGAAGGCAGAGAGGCCTCTGCCTAGTCCAAAACCAGTTCTGGTCAGTCCTGGAGCACTTTGTTTTTCTGACTCCTTCTTTCCTTTGTGAGTGAGGGGCAGAGCCATCAGACGCCCGGCAGGAGGTGGAGCCAGCATTGTGGAAGGCAGGCACAGCCCTATTCAGACCCAGGTGCAACTCCTCCCTCCACTCTGGATGCAGATCTTTCTATTCAGCCCTGTGCTGACTCACCCTGTCTCCTGTAGCCACCCCCAGCCCCTGTCACTCAATCTCCAGACAAGGAATACACAACCTAGCAGAGGCAGGCTTGAAGTTTAGGCAAGAAAATACCCACTTTCTAAAAGTGGTATTTTCAAACACAGAATGTTAAAACCAACTTCACTAAAAGATGTATTTTATCATTCTGAGTTCAGGCATACTAAATTCGTTTTTCTACCATGTTCCCTGGGTCAGTTAGGATTATAAGGTGTAATAATCAAACTGCCCATTCTGGCCTATGGAGAACAGGTAGCCTTGCAATAGTGAAAAACGAAAATGGCTGTAATTCACTATTAGGACATGCCACACACACCAGGGCATGTCCTACCTTATACTTACAATGCACCCTGCCCTTGGGCCTACCTTAGGGGTGTCTGATATGAAGATAAGGGAAGGTTTAGGGACTGGCAAGTGGGTGCACTTGCCAAGTCGACATGGCAGTCACAGACCGCACACAGGCTCTGCAATGGCAGGCCTGAGACACATTTTACAAGCTGCTTCTGTGGGTGGCACAACCAGTGCTGCAAGCCCACCAGCAGCATTGGATTTACAAGCCCTGGGCACACTCAGTGCACTGTACTAGGGACTGACAAGTAAACCAATCATCCAATCATGGAGTCACTAATCCATACATCAATTTACAGTAGGGAGCACTTGCACTGTGGCACTGAACAGCAGTGGCACAGTGCCCAAAAGCATCTAAAACCAGCAAAACATAAGAGGCAACAGCAAAAAAATGGAAGGGAGACCCACGCCAATGGTGCCAAGTCTAACACGTGTCCCCTCCAGCTGAAATGTGGGGAGAACTACCCTTCCTCCTGGGAGTTCTCATCACTAAGGCGGAAAAATCTGGACAGACCATCAGCATTGGCGTGTTCTGTACCAGGGCGGTGTTCCACCGTGAAGTCCATCCCCTGTAGGGAAATGGACCACCTCAACAGTTTTGGGTTCTCACCCCTCATCTGCATTAACCATCTGAGGGGCCTGTGGTCTGTCTGAACCCGGAAGTGAGTCCCAAACAAGTATGGTCTCAACTTCTTCAGTGCCCAGACCACAGCAAATGCCTCACGTTCAATCGCACTCCACCTCTGTTCCCGTGGGAGTAACCTCCTACTAATAAAGGCTACAGGTTGGTCTAGGCCCTCCTCATTCATCTGTGAAAGCACAGCCCCAACACCATGCTCTGAAGCATCTGTCTGCACAATGAATTCCCTTGAGAAGTTGGGCGCCTGAAGCACGGGCGCCGTGCACATGGCAGATTTCAGGGCATCAAAAGCCTTTTGGCAGGCATCAGTCCAGTTCACTTTCCTGGGCTGCTTCCTGGAAGTCAGCTCAGTCAAGGGTGCAACAATGTTGCCATACCCCTTGACAAACCTCCTGTAATACCCGGTGAGTCCTAAGAAGGCTCTCACCTCTGTCTGGGTTTTGGGGGTTCCCAAGCCAGGATGGTATCTATCTTGGGTTGTAGGGGCGCCACCTGGCCGCTCCCAACCTGGTGTCCCAAGTACACCACAGAACCCTGCCCGATCTGGCACTTACTCGCCTTGATCGTGAGGCCTGCCCTCCGCAGCGCCTTCAACACTTCCCAGAGGTGGTGCAGATGTTCCTCCCAAGTGGCGCTGAACACTGCAATGTCATCCAGGTAGGCGGCACTGAAATCCTCCAGCCCAGCCAACACCTGGTTGACCAACCTCTGAAAGGTGGCAGGGGCATTCTTCATCCCAAAGGGCATCACCCGGAATTGGTAGTGCCCATCTGGTGTGGAGAATGCTGACCTCTCTTTGGCCCCATCAGTTAAGGCAATCTGCCAGTATCCAGACGTTAGATCAAACGTGCTGAGGTACCGGGCAGCCCCTAACCGATCAATGAGCTCATCAGCTCTGGGGATGGGGTGCGCGTCAGTCCTGGTGACTGAATTGAGTCCTCGGTAGTCCACACAGAACCGGAGTTCGGGTGTGGCACCAGGCGCGGCAGCCTTTGGGACCAAGACCACTGGGCTGGCCCAAGGGCTGTTAGAGGACTCAATCACCCCTAAGGCAAACATCTTGGAGACCTCCTCCTTGATGCAAGCTCTCACCCTGTCAGTCACTCTGTAAGTTTTGTGCTTCACAGGAGGACTGTCCCCAGTGTCCACATCATGGATGCACCATTCAGTGATACTGGGAGTCAGGGAGAACAGATCAGAAAACTGCCCCAACAGTTGGCGACAGTCATTCTGCTGCTCAGGGGTCAGGGTGGGAGAGAGGTTCACACCATCCACTGACCCATCTTGCTCTTTTGCATACAGGAGGTCAGGAAGAGGTTCAGTCTCCTCTTCCATCCCAGCATCTGTTGCTAAGAGCATGCCCACTTCAGACCTCTCAAAGTGGGGCTTCAGGCGGTTCACATGCAGGACCCGCAAGGGGTTCCTGGGAGACTGCAAGTCCACCAAGTAGGTGACATCACTCTTGCGCTCCACCACCTCAAATGGTCCGGTCCACTTATCCTGGAGCGCACAGGGCTCCACTGGGGCCATGACCCAAACCTTTTGTCCAGGCTGAAACTCGATCAGAGTGGCATTCTGATCATGCCAACGTTTCATCTCTTCCTGGCTGGCTTCCAGATTCGCCTCAGCGTGTTGTCTGAAACGCCGAGTCTGGTTCCTGAAGGCCAGCATGTAACTAAATACATCCTGGGGAGTTTTCCTGGGAGCTTCCTCCCAGCCTTCCTTGACCAGACTCAGAGGTCCTCTTACAGGATGGCCGTACAGCAGTTCAAAGGGACTGAACCCTAAGGACTTCTGGGGCACCTCTCTGTAAGCAAAGAGCAGGCATGGCAAGAGGACGTCCCACTTACGCCTCATGGGTTCTTCAAGACCCATAATCATGCCTTTCAGGGTCCGGTTGAATCTCTCAACCAGCCCATTACCTTGGGGGTGGTAAGGAGTGGTGAACTTATAGGTTACACCACACTCCTGCCACAGGGACTTCATATACTTGGAAATGAAGTTGGTACCACGGTCGGACACCACCTCCTTGGGGAACCCCACACGGGAGAAAATCCCCATCAGTGCACGTCCCACCACGGGGGCCGTCACTGTCCGAAGAGGGATGGCTTCCGGGTACCGGGTGGCATGGTCCACCAAGACCAGGATGAACCTGTTGCCCATGGCTGTCTTGGGATCCAGAGGCCCCACAATGTCAATACCCACCCTCTCAAAGGGGGTGCTGACAACAGGGAAAGGTTGGAGAGGAGCCTTGTGCTTCCTCCCACTCTTACCACTTGCCTGGCAAGTCTGACAGGTCCTGCAATGAGTATCTGAACTCTTGCGCATTTGGGGCCAATGAAAGTGGGTGACAAGCCTTTGAAAGGTCTTGTCTTGCCCCAAATGTCCTGCTAAAGGCACATCATGAGCCAGACCCAGTAGGAAGGCTCTGAAGCGCTGGGGTACCACCAGCACACGGGCTGACCCAGGCTCAGCAACCTTAGGCTCACTATACAGGAGACCATTCTCCCAGTAGATCCAGTGTGATCCAGACTGATCACCTGCTGCCTGGCTTGCAGCCTGTTGCCGCAAGCCCTCAAGAGAAGGGCACTTCTTCTGCTCCTCGCAGAACTCTTCCCTGGAGGGGCCTCCTTCCTGCTGCCAATGGGTCAGCTCAGGCAGGTCCCCCAGTTCAGCCACTTGTTCCCCTGTAGGTTCCAGGGCATCCCCCTCAAGGTCTGCCTCCTCCTGGACCGTGGGAACTTCGGGGGCCGGTTTCCCGTGCCCCCCGCCTCCTCTCTTTAAGGCAGGCACCTGGGCCTTTCTTCCAGGCTCCAGGTTCTCCTGAATACCCTTACCGGCTGCCATTGACCGAGTGGTCACACACGCCCACTCTGGCAGACCCAACATCTCCAAATGAGACCTCCGCTCCACCTTCGCCCAAGGGGAGCTCTCCAAATCATTGCCTAGCAGACAGTCAACAGGCATGGCTGGCCTCACAGCTACTTGAAGGATACCTGAGACCCCCCCCCACTCAAAGGGAACCTGGGCCACCTTGCAGTGGCTCTCTGAGTTGTCAGCGGCAACTACAGGGTAGAATACGTTGGGGACCACCTGCTCCTCAGACACCAGCCGACAACTGACAGCTGTCACACTGGCCCCGGTGTCTCTGAGAGCCTCCACCCTATGGCCATTGATGGTCACCCACTGCCTGTATTTTTTAGTGTTATCAGGCAGCTGGGTCCTAGGGACCATCTCACTGTCTCCTAAAGAGACCAGGGACATCTCTGCGGGACCCCACCCACCTTGGGCACCCAACTCCTCCCCCAGGGCTACACTAGCCATCTGCCGGGGTGGTGCACCAGTGGGTGCAGTGGTCACGGTATTGGGGCACTTGGGACTTCCTACAAAGTGACCCACCTGACCACAACTAAAACATGCTTTGGGCCCCTTCTGAACAGACTTATCTGTTGGGACCCATGGTCTTTTCTCAGTGGGAGGCTGGGAACCCTTACCTTGGTTCTCTTGGGGTTTACTTTGGGGCCCTTTTGGAACTCCTTCTGTTTACCCTTGTCCCCCCCACTCTTCTGCTGGGGACCCTGCCCACCTTTGGCGGAGTCTCCCACAAGACCCTTGTGGACCCGGGTACTGACCCAGCGGTCCGCTCTCCTCAGCAAGCTTCCTAGGATTAGTCAGCTTACTGTCAACAAGGTGCTGGCGTAGCTCTGGAAAACAACTACTGGACAAGTGCTCCCATGCAATTAAATCATAGAACCCCTGCAAGTCATTTACTTTGCTACCCTTCACCCATCCATCCAATGCTCTGCAAAAATAAGACACATACTCCACCCAGGTACTAGACTCCAGCTTTTTGCAGTTCCTAAACTTCTGCCTATAAAGCTCTGGAGTTAACCCATACCTTGCCACTAAAGCTTCCTTCAGGTGGGCATAGGACATCTGATCCTCTGTGGGCAAGGCTAGCAAGGTTTCCCTTCCCTCACCTGTAAAGCGGCCCCACAACCCCGCTCCCCAATCCTTCTCAGGGACCCGGTGTGATGTCATGGCGATCTCATATGCTTTAAACCATTGCCCAATGTCCTCCCCCTTCATGAAATCCTTAATAACCTCCTTGGGGATGTATACTCTACTTTCTACAGGCACTGGAGGTGTGCTGCCACCAGAGGGAGTGATCTCTAGGCTCCTAGCCTTTAGCTCTAGCTCCCTCACCACTCTCTCATGCTCTAAAAGCATCCTTTTTTCTTCCATGGCCAACCTCTTACTTTCCAACTCCAATTTCTTGTGCTCAAGGCTATCATGGCTTCCCTGTTTCAGTTTGGCCATTTCCATTTCATGCATCCTGCTTTTGTCCCTGTCCTCCAGCTCCTCTGGAGACAGGCCCTTTTGAGAAACACTGCTGCCCTCCCTGGAAGGCACTCTCCTCCCGGGTAAGCCTAATGGCCCCTCAAGCTGCTCATCTAAATTCTCTGCCTCCTCCACAGGCTCCTCGGGCTGCCCACCGGCATTCCGTGCTTCCAACCAGGCCCTCAGCGCCTTTTGAAGCTCCTCCTTCCTGGTGAGGCCTCTCATAGAGATTTTAAACTTTTTACAAACGGCTTTGAGCTCTGGCACAGTGTAGGTATCAACCCTATCTTCTTCAAATTCAATATCTGCAGGTGCAATGGATCCTCTTTTGCTCATTGTGAAAATTGGCAGTTCTCAACAAAAATAAAGGTTCCCAGGAAAAAAAGTCCTTTCAAAATGTATGTGGTCGCGTATTGGTCTGCACTCACTAGTAGTGTACACCAATCACTGTATATGAATCACAAATGCAAGTCCAAATCCTCACCGCTGACCACCAATGTTAGAACTGGGGGTCTCTAGTTGGCAATGGTTTGCACCTTTGTCCAAATAGGGACCCTTGCTTCTAGTCAGGATAAGGGGGATACACTCCTAAAATAACCCCTGCTCACCCCCTGGTAGCTTGGCACGAGCAGACAGGCTTATCTCAGAGGCAGTGTGTAAAGCATTTGGGAACACATACAGTAATACAGTGAAAACACTACAGATGGACACCACACAGGTTGTTATGTAAAAATAAGTAATCTTTATATAGACTTATCACAAGACCCAATAGCAAAAATCCACAATACTGTACTCAAAAATAGACTTTAAAAGGTTATAAAATAGTTCAGTTCTCTCAAGTTGTAAATGCGACACTTTACTCTCAATGTACCTTGAATGCGTAACGCAAAGAAAACAAAAGGGTCGCAGGGAAGGTGATGCGTCGGTTCCTTACACTCAGGGAGTGGATGCGTCGGTTCCTTACTGCTGCGCAGGGGAGTTGATGCTCGCTTCCTTACTGTGTGGGGAGGTGATGCGTCGGTTTCTTACTGCTTTCCGGTGCGATGCGACAAGATGGCACCTCGATGCGATACTCTTCTCCGGTACGATGCGACAAAATGGCGTCTTGGTTGCGATGTGACAACGTTGGTGTGATGCGTGCACGCCCGACGGCCGTGCGGCGACTCGATGATCTTTGGAGCCGCGACAGGCCCTGCGACGCGCTTCTCCGGTGATGCGACGATGACCTCTGTGGCAGCGTCCCGCTTCTCCGGTGATGCGCCGCGCTTCGGCGATGCGAGGATGACAGCGGCAGCGGCGTCTCGCTTCCTTGGCGATGCGATGACCGCGGCTGCGGCGGCGACACGCTTCTCGTTGTTGCGTCGCGCTTCCAGCTCCCAGCGACACGCAGTCTCTCAGAAGGCCCAGCACAACAGCAGGCACTTCAATTCCCAGCAAGGGAATGCAGGGGGGAGCTGGTTGGTGAAGTCTTGTATCCCTGAGACTTCAGGCAGGAGGCAAGCTCTAGTTCAAGCCCTTGGAGATTCTCTTCTTCAAGATGACAAAGCACAGCAAAGTCTTTTCTCCTGTCCTTGGTAGAAAGCAACCACTGCAGGCCAACCCCAATCAGCAAAACAGCACAGGGGCAGTACTCCTCCTTCAGCTTCTCCGGTTCTTCTCCTTGGCAACAGGTTTCTTGATTTCCCAGAAGTGATCTAATTTCCTAGGGGTCTGGGTCCCCTTTTTATACACAGTTTCTCTTTGTTCTCTGAAGGCAGAGAGGCCTCTGCCTAGTCCAAAACCAGTTCTGGTCAGTCCTGGAGCACTTTGTTTTTCTGACTCCTTCTTTCCTTTGTGAGTGAGGGGCAGAGCCATCAGACGCCCGGCAGGAGGTGGAGCCAGCATTGTGGAAGGCAGGCACAGCCCTATTCAGACCCAGGTGCAACTCCTCCCTCCACTCTGGATGCAGATCTTTCTATTCAGCCCTGTGCTGACTCACCCTGTCTCCTGTAGCCACCCCCAGCCCCTGTCACTCAATCTCCAGACAAGGAATACACAACCTAGCAGAGGCAGGCTTGAAGTTTAGGCAAGAAAATACCCACTTTCTAAAAGTGGTATTTTCAAACACAGAATGTTAAAACCAACTTCACTAAAAGATGTATTTTATCATTCTGAGTTCAGGCATACTAAATTCGTTTTTCTACCATGTTCCCTGGGTCAGTTAGGATTATAAGGTGTAATAATCAAACTGCCCATTCTGGCCTATGGAGAACAGGTAGCCTTGCAATAGTGAAAAACGAAAATGGCTGTAATTCACTATTAGGACATGCCACACACACCAGGGCATGTCCTACCTTATACTTACAATGCACCCTGCCCTTGGGCCTACCTTAGGGGTGTCTGATATGAAGATAAGGGAAGGTTTAGGGACTGGCAAGTGGGTGCACTTGCCAAGTCGACATGGCAGTCACAGACCGCACACAGGCTCTGCAATGGCAGGCCTGAGACACATTTTACAAGCTGCTTCTGTGGGTGGCACAACCAGTGCTGCAAGCCCACCAGCAGCATTGGATTTACAAGCCCTGGGCACACTCAGTGCACTGTACTAGGGACTGACAAGTAAACCAATCATCCAATCATGGAGTCACTAATCCATACATCAATTTACAGTAGGGAGCACTTGCACTGTGGCACTGAACAGCAGTGGCACAGTGCCCAAAAGCATCTAAAACCAGCAAAACATAAGAGGCAACAGCAAAAAATGGAAGGGAGACCCACGCTAATGGTGCCAAGTCTAACAGTCACACTCACAGAATACTCACCACCAGCTTGCTGCTGATGCCCCTTCAGACGTGCATCCAGTTCAGGCTGCGTCACAGGTAAAATGCGTGCCATTAGTGGTGTCATGCTGCGCCGCGCCAACCTGCAGGACCGAGGGATCAGCCCCAGTGTCATCTCGGCCACGTTCCTGCTCAGCCGGCAGATGTCATCCCACCTCTTGTGACAGTGGGAGCGCCGTCGGTTGGAGACACCCAGTGCATGCACCTTGCATGCAATGGCCCTCCACACGGCCTTGCGCTGGCTGACTTTGAGCTACAGACATGGGAGACAAGAGGGTGCAATAATCAGTGTAACCTATCACCATTTCACAGTGCAGGAGCATGACACTGACTCATACCAACTTCTGCCCTAACTTCAGCAGAGACAACAAATCTGCGACATTCGAACATCATCATGTGTGAAAAACACATTAATGCATGCAGGTATGAGGGTGGACAAAGTACATGCCTATCTCAAAGCCATGCAGGATGCCAGCAGAGAGCAAAATGTGTATGCTGACCACATCTACTACAAGTTTCTGGGAATACCAAGACATGCAGGACATTACTACATATGTCACTGTGAATACTCACTGTGCCCAACACTGCACAGCCCTCAAAGCACTTGCCCTTAAACTGCCACACTGTGTCATGGAGGTCACATTGAGGGACATGACCTCACAAACGCAAACCCTCATCTCAAGGCCTGTCTTGTGCAATCTACATCTCTGTAATGGCTCATTGACGGAGAGTCAAGAGGAAAAGCACAGATTTGACACTGTGTACATCCAGTGTTGTGTCACTGTCTGATTGGGCAGTGAATGTGCAGGCCAGTTGGGGTCACACAGAGGTCCAACGTGGGGCATCTCATCTTTACATGGAGGGACTATTTGGAAACACAAACAGTGCCAACACATGCGAGTATGTGCACATGCCGGTGGTGATGGAAGGGTCTGGGCACAAGAATGTTGGAATGTACAGTGTCATAGCTGATTGACCAACAAGAGTTTCACCCTGGGGGACTGAGGTCCTGAGCATAGTGCAGAACCAGAGATGAGGCACATATTGAGTCAGAAACAATGCCCTCACTACCCTCTGGACAACTACACTAGCTAAGGCCACAGATGGGCCTGTGAAGGACATCAGGGACACACAAAGACATTCAGACAGTAAATCACTGTCCTGACTCCTGAATTGAAAAGGTTCAGCCACACTGTATGTCTGACAAGACATCACATTTCACTCACATCTGGATGTGCAGGCAGGCAAACGTGTGGAATAGGCTGAACACACCTTCCCCCTGGAAACAGTATGCTAGGCAGTGCATGACCCACCACCACACTCTCACGCACATACTGCAGCAGATCAACTTCGTGTGTGCCCCACCTACACTCTCACTCACACCCTGAGATACTTACCACGACATTAGGCGCACCATATAGCCTTGGATACTGGGTGAGCACCTCGTCCACCAGGACCTCAAGTTCCTCGGGGGTGAAGGGAGTGGCACGGATCTTCTCAGTCCTCACCATCACTGTGAGAATGAGACAGCAGCAGCGGCAGTTGGTGGTGACGGGTCTCAGGCAGCAGTCCCTGGAGGCAGCAGCAGGTGAGGGGTCTCAGGCAGCAGTCCCTGGAGGCAGCAGCAGCTGAGGGGTCTCAGGCAGCAGTCCCTGGAGGCAGCAGCAGGTGAGGGGTCTCAGGCAGCAGTCCCTGGAGGCAGCAGCAGGTGAGGGGTCTCAGGCAGCAGGCTCTGTGAGCTGTGGCAATGTGTGGCTCCCTCACACACATATATAGCCCCCAGGGCTCGTGTCTGTGGTTCTAAGCTGCTGCAATTGGTGTTCCAGGTCTGCCTCATTCAAATCCATCCAATGACCGCCTCCGCGGTGGCGGAGCACGCCTACCGCGATTTTCAAACTTGCATCAGGCAACCGCGATTGCACTTCCTAATGGCTGGCAGGGCATGGTTCATGGCGGTGACACACCGCAGGGGACAGGCGTGCGGTTCCGCAGTGTTGCATCTTTCAAGTGCATCCAATGACCGGCCCCGCGGTGGCGGAGCACGCCTACCGCAATTTTCAAACTTGCATCAGGCAACCGCGATTGCACTTCCCATTGGCTGGCAGGGCATGGTTCATGGCGGTGACACACCGCTGGTGGCATGCGGTAGCTACCGCGATTCCGGGCACATGCATTGCTATTAACCCTGGGCATAATACTTTGCTACGCTCACGAAGCATGCAAAGTTTGTGCTACTACGCACTACGCAAATTGCACGTAGCAGAGTGAATAACTGTACTAATAAACGTAGCGTAGCAGGAGTATAATAAACTCCTTCAAATGCTTTGATAAAGCAATTTTTATGCTAAAAAGCATATAACCAATTCACAAAAATGAATGTTGACAATAAAATATCAAGCAATGAGAGAGGTGATGATTTTGGAGTCCCCCTAACCTAGGGGAGGACTAAGCAGATGCCTTGAACACAAAAAGCATATCATGTGAACGTATTCAATGGTGGTCCCTTCCTCCTAGGACCACTCCAGTCATAGTAGGCAAAATCAATCCCACAGTGTCTCTGCAGCATATGGACGAGATTAGCAGTGGGCAGTGAATATATAGTGTTCAATATCAAAATAATTTACAAGAGCTGCAGTTCACTAGTCGTCACTGGGTGTCGTCCCTCAAGAGTGAAATGCAAAAGTATTGAAAACCTTTCATGAAGCTTTTGCATTTGACTCGTGAGGGACGACACCCAGTGACGACTAGTTGAACTGCAGCTCTTTGTAGAATTATTTTGATATTGGACACTATAATATTCACTGCCCACTGCTAATCTCGTCCCATAATGCTTTGCAGGGCCTTTGGTTGGGATTGTATTTTTGCCCATAACTGTGCTTTGGGGTGGTCCTAAGAGGATGGGACCACCACCTAATCATTCAATAAGATGTGCTTTTGTTTTCAAGACATCTGCTTGGTTCTCTCCCTAAGTTAGCGAGGATACCAAAATCATCACCTCTTCACTGCTTTTTGTTTTCACTTTAGTGAAATGACTATATGCAATTTTAGCATATAAAGACAGAGATATTTATTTTATCTTAACTTGCACTGTACAAGTTTGCTTTTGGTAATTATTGTACAGTGCAGTGAGTCAAGCACACAGCTAGCACTACGCCCAGGCTTAATAATAATAACAAACTCCTTCAAATGCTTTGATAAAGCAATTTTTTATGCTAAAAGCATATAACCAATTCACAAAAATGAATTTTGACATATCAAGCAATGAGAGAGGTGATGATTTTGGAGTCCCCTAACCTAGGGGAGGATCAAGCAGATGCCTTGAACACAAAAAGCATATCATGTGAACGATTCAATGGTGGTCCTTCTTCCTAGGACATCTCAGCACAGTTATGGGCAAAATACAATCCCAACTAAAGGTCTGCAGATAGGACTAGATACAGTGGCAGTGAATATTATAGTGTCCAATATCAACAATTCTACAAAGAGTTGCAGTCACTAGTCGCCACTGGGTGTCGTCCCTCACGAGTCAAATGCAAAAGCTTCATGAAAGGTTTTCAATACTTTTGCATTTCACTCTTGAGGGACGACACCCAGTGACGACTAGTTGAACTGCAGCTCTTTGTAGAATTATTTTGATATTGGACACTATAATATTCACTGCCCACTGCTAATCTCGTCCCATAATGCTTTGCAGGGCCTTTGGTTGGGATTGTATTTTTGCCCATAACTGTGCTTGGGGTGGTCCTAGGAGGAATCGCTCAATAAGATGTGCTTTTGTTTTCAAGACATCTGCTTGGTTGTTGGTTCTCTCCCTAAGTTAGTGAGGATACCAAAATCATCACCTCTCTCACTGCTTGTTAACTTTTTGTTTTCACTTTAGTGAAATGACTATATGCATTTTTAGCATATAAAGACAGAGATATTTAATTTATCTTAACTTGCACTGTACAAGTTTGCTTTTGGTAATTATTGTACAGTGCAGTCAAGCACACAGCTACGCACTACGCAATTTGCATAGCTACGTGTAGTTGAAGCTGTACTTCACGTAGCTACGTGAAGTGCTACTACGCAAACTACGCCCGGGCTTAATTGCTATGAGTGACCGGGATCTGGGTGTCGGAGCATGCCAACCGCCATTAGACATGTGTATTTGCCTATCAATCCCGCTATGGTGTCTTGGGCCATGGCGGTGACACACCGCTGGTGGCATGCGGTAGCTACGGCGAGGGTGCAGCATGACATTGTTGACTATGTGCGTGAGAGTGTTGACTGAGCACGTTTATGGCACCAATGGACACATTGTGCTGTGTCAATGTCATGGGTCATATCTGTACTTCGAACAGTGGTCACTTACAAAATATCTGGGCACTTGATGGAAATCAAATGGGCTATAGTAAGTTATGACAGCCTAAATTTCATACCTAACACCAAATTCCACACTGAAAGTACCAATGGGGCACATTACTCCTACACAATTTCATTTGTGAGCCCACATTGACACACATCTTCATATCTGACCCCAGAATATGCCCCCAATTTCATATCTGACCCCAAATTCTACCCACAATTTCATATCTGACCCCAAATTTTACACACATGTCCATGTCTCACACAATATGTCACTATACAGTACATGATTGTACAAACATCTCAGCATTATTTTCATGACTCACCACATGTGTCACATTGTTGTCAGTTTGGTATCACCTGTTACTGCCTTCATGTATTGTAATTGTTCGCAGTAGCAAATCCTACAGTATATGTCCACATGGACATGTGTGTGCTCTACATACTCAAGGATGATGATTTCATCACCGGCACACTTGGCATTCTGTACATCCTTATAATTTTTCACTTGTTTCCCTGCCTTTGGGTATGTTTTGTCTCCGTATCTGCCAAATGTCATCACCATTACTTGGGACATTGTGTCTGGTATGTGCTCATGTTGTGTGGCCTGTCATATGTGATTTTGGTACATGTATATTGCCACATTTCTCAGTGTGTTGCTAGTGGATTTGATGTGTGTGGTGGGTTACGTTGGTACACACCAGGGACAGGTGCATTGACCTTGTCCACATGAGGAATGTTGGCTTGGTGAGGGACTGTAGGCAAATGTGGGGCTGGTGCTCACTGAATGTTAAGTTTGACATGGCATCTGTGACCAGTGGGAGGTGACCCACAATTGGCCTGGACAGTACAGCATTGCGTGTGGTTTCATGTGTTTGCAGTTTTGGCAGGGTGAACAATTAGGACACGTGTGCAGTGATATTGAACTGACACGTGTGGATAAGCCTGCTATGGTGTGGTAGTCTTTTGGGGGCACAAGCTGGTCCTGCGCTGTGTGGGTGAACTGATGGTGCTGTTGACTGAAGCTAATGATGGCATCCAAGACAGGTGAGATATACCTTGATAGGGTTGGCTGTGGCACCCATCTGACTCAGACTTTTGTTGTTCTAATGGTATCAGAGGCCAACAAGTGATGCACAGCCAGCATCTTTGACTGCAAAGGAATGTTGAGAGTCCGCTTTGTTGTCCCTGACAGGCTGGGTGGCATGTGGCTCAGGATGCTTTTGATAGTTGTCCTTTGGTACTGTGTCGTGCAATGACATCCCCTGTTGTCATGTGCATGAGGCTGTTGTGTCTTCAGTATCTACTCAGTATGTCCATGCGCTGACCTTTTTTGTGTAGTGGTGTGGCTTTGTCCGGGTGGTGGTGTAGGTTGTTTCTGTGTCACTGTTGTATGTCCAAGCAGCTGGAGTATTAGCTCCATGGCAAATGTTGCACTTCAGTTGTGTGTCTGGGCAGTGCAAGCTTCATTCTGCATGTCATAGTGCAACTTTAGTGCAGATTGTCGTTTGTCAACAGTCCTTTTGGATCACGTACCTTATCCACTTTTTGTGTGCCACATTGACAATCTGTGTGCCTGCTGATGGTATTGTGCAGTTGTGTTGTTGTGTCTTGATTCACGTCAAGACTGCATATGCATTTGCTGTTCATCATTAGTCATTGACTGACTTAGAATTGTGTGTAACAGCATGTATGGCATGTCTACTGATGACAGTGGATATTGGCACAGGCTTGTGAATATGTCTGTGAGTGTCTCTAGACTTGTGTGGATTATTATTGGCTCACATTCCATGCTGAGTCCTTCAGAACTGGACAAATTGTGTAGTTCATGTGTCCCCTGTCATGTCTGCACAAGAATGTGTGGGACGTACAGCAGACATTTTGAAGACAGCAGTGTTTCTGTTTCACACATGTCCGGTATCATTTACTGTCCGAGCTGTTTACACCAGATTCTGGAATGTGACTATCACCATTCACAGACACAGTTTCCATGTTTGTTGTTCTCACAGTGTTAATACTGAAGAACTGTAGTACAATGTGATCTCTATGTGTCACGACTATTGACTTGCACTATATGGTGCATTGTGATGCCAGTCAATGTTTGCGCTATGTGAATCAGAAGGTACAGAGTTGTGCACATCTCATGGTCTGTTGCAATGACGTGTCCCCTTTCATCTCACCTAGGAGGCGACCTAATGTGTATCGTCCTGTCACCCTGCTGGCTAACATAGAGGATGATGACGTGATACGCAGATTCCGTCTGGACCGCACGAACATCCAAGACCTGTGTGCCATGTTGGATCCTCACCTGCGGGCTGGCAGGACATACCCAACAGCATTGATGACCACAACAAAGGTGATGGCGGCACTGCATTTCCTGGCTAGTGGGTCATTCCAGGAGACAGTGGGCATTGCAGGGGGGATGTCTCAGCCCACCTTCAGCATGGTGCTAAGGGATTTCCTGTTGGCCATGATGCGATACAAGGACCAATACATCAGTTTTCCAAGGCGAGCGGCTTTGGCGGATGTAAAGGTGGATTTTTATGCCCTTGGCCACATCCCGAATGTTGTAGGTGCAATTGACTGCACACATGTTGGCCTGGTTCCACCACAGGCATGGGAATACATCTATCGGAATCGCAAACATTCCCATTCCATCAATGTACAGGTGGTGTGCCAGGCCGATATGATCATATCGCATGTATGTGCCAAGTTTCCGGGCTCTGCGCATGATTCATATATCCTGCACAACAGCATTGTGCCCCAGCTGATGGCCAATCTTCTTCCGGAGCGGGCATGGATTGTGGGTGAGTAGGCAGAGTCAAGTTGTGTGCTGTGTGTGCCATGCTGTCCTCTGCCACAGTAGTATTACTGAATCGTTATGTTTATTTTACACCTAGGTGATTCTGCATATCCAAACAGACCGTGGTTGCTGAGCCCACTAGGCAATCCTAGGACACCGTCTGACGTCCGCTACAACAATGCCCATGGTAGAACACGTCGGGTGGTGGAGCGAACCTTTGGTCTCCTCAAATTGAGATTTCGGTGCCTGGACCGGACCGGAGGGGCACTCATGTACTCCCGAAAAAGGTGTGTCAGATAGTGGTTGCATGCTGCATGTTGCACAACCTGGCCTTACGGAAACAAATCCCCCTGATCCTGGACGATGATGACCAGCCGAGGCCCCCACCTGCGAACCCACAAATGTCCAGTGACGAGGATAGTGGTGAGGAGGAAGGTGTCGACCAGCGTCAGCAGCTCATCAACCGCTACTTCACTTGAAGGTGGGTGATGATGTACAACTGGTCCATTGTCTGTTGATGTAGTTGGTTGTGTGGAGGTCTATGTGATCTTTGTGAGTGCATCCTGTTGTTGACTCAGTGCTGGCTGCCTATGTGTTGGATACAGGGTAGTTTGGCACAGCTACAGGATGTCTATGTTGGTACAGTTGCACATTGTAATGTGTGCATGTTGTTGTACGTTGAGGACATGTGTTGTGTGATGGCTGTGATGCCACAACCTGACTAGTGACTTTTGTTCTGTTGTCTTTTGCTAGGTCCCTTCTGCCTCTCCTTGCCTACAGAGGCTCCATGCTACTGTGACATTGTAACCATGGTAAACATTGCACATACAGTGATAAAGATGGAGCAGACTCAAATCCATTGGTGCGTTATTGTTGTTTATTGTCAATGGGTATATGTGAGAGGTAAGTGGATATTTACATGAGTGTGAATGGTGAATCTAGGAGTTGGCAGTGATGGTAGATGAGACAATCAGGTAGGCACCACAGTGATGTGTTGACACAGTCCAACAGACGGATGCCATTTCCATGGCAGTGTGGGTAAGGACAGTGTTCAAAGTCAATGGCAGGGTGAAGAGTGTTACCATCATGGCTGGCTCCTCGACTGACGTTTGGCAGGTGCTTTGCCACGGGTGAGTCCCAAGTTTTTCTTTGGACGGCCCCTCCTTCTTTTGGCAGGGGGGGCATCGTCTGTTGGGCCAGTGGGGTCTGAGGAGTCACCCCTCTCCGTGCCCGCAGGGGTGGATGATGAACTGTCATCCTGCGGGACAACGGGGGGAGGTGGAGTTGTGTGATGTGGCACTGGCCTATCCCTCAGTACTGCCACTAACTGGCCCATGAGGTCCACAATTTGTCCCATACGGTTGTCCATGGACCTCAGCAGACGTTGGAGCTCCAGGGCATCTTCGTGGGCCTGGCCCATTTGTGCCTGTGTTTGTTCAGAGGCACCCACGACTCTGGTGATGTTAGCCAGGGCTTCGGTCACAGTGTCCGGTGTTGTTGGAGTCCCACTTGTCCTCCCACCTGCCTTGCAATCACTGGCCTGTTGCCTCACCACTCTGGCCACACGCCTGCCCTCCACAGTTGTTGGTGTGGGCTGGGCATCCTCTGTGGCTGGCCGGATGTTGCAGGCAAAGGTGGTAGTGGTGGTGGTGGCGGCACAGGTCGTTCCAGCAGGGGTCAGTGTTGTTGGTGTTGCTGATGGTGGGGGGGCAGTGGGGTCATGTGACCGGTTGCGCCCTGGCACACCAGATGGGCCGGCTTGGAGCTCCTCGTCCAAAGAATCCAGGAACTCCGCATCCGAGTGTCCATGTTCCGAGGGAGGAGACTGGCTCTGCAAGTTGAGGTTGTTGTCCTCTGCAGTCAGTTGTTGGTCACCTGTGGAACAGAGGGTACATGGTCATTGACTTACAGCCATATGGCTTGCTGTGTTTGATGTCTCTTATTTACATGTTATGTAACACACAGTTACGTATTTCATGAGTAGAATGTCTGCACAGTGTTGTTCGTCATGACATGATGTGGAGGTACATACATCTTGTTCCATGGTGTGACAAGTCATTGGATGCCATGGCCAACTTGACACTCTTTGTATGGGACTGATGAGTTGTCATCTGACAACTGGTTGCCATGCAACTTGATGTGATGCATCGAAGATGATTACTCTTCCCGACAGATGTTACATATGCACATGTATTAGACATTGTCACATTGTTATCTCATGCATACCTTTGTAATGTTCTGTGCTTGTATTTATTTGCTCGACAGACCATGCGTTTTTATTGTTACTAGAGTCCTTCATGCTCAGCAGCCATGGAATTTGCACATGTCATTCTGTGCAGGGCATATTTGGTCCCTGATTTGCTTACACATGGGTTTAGTTGAATCACAGTTCTGTTTCTGTCACAGTTACATATGCATCGCTGTCTGAGGGATGGGGCAGGGTGTGCCTGGTGGGAGTTGTAGTGCTGGCCTCCCTATTCCACAGACACCTCCCTGTCAAGATGGCTACCTACCTGTTAGGTGAGGGTGAAGCACACAATTGCTGAGGCATGCTTCTGGGTGGGAGGGAGTGCTCCTTCATGCTGAGGGATGGGGCAGGGTGTGCCTGGTGGGAGTTGTAGTGCTGGCCTCCCTATTCCACAGACACCTCCCTGTAAAGATGGCTACCTACCTGTTAGGTGAGGGTGAGGCACACAATGACTGGCACATGGTTGTGGGTGGGGGGAGTAGTCCATCCTGCTGAGCTGTGGGCCAAGGGGGCCTGGTGGGAGTTGTATTGCTGGCCTCCCTATTCCAAAGACACCTCCCTGTCAAGATGGCTACCTACCTGTTAGGTGAGGGTGAGGCATACAATGACTGCCACATGGTTGTGGGTGGGGGGGTAGTCCATCCTGCTGAGCTGTGGGCCAAGGGGGCCTGGTGGGAGTTGTAGTGCTGGCCTCCCTATTCCAAAGACACCTCCCTGTCAAGATAGCTACCTACCTGTTAGGTGAGGGTGAGGCACACAATGACTGGCACATGGTTGTGGGTGGGGGGAGTAGTCCATCCTGCTGAGCTGTGGGCCAAGGGGGCCTGGTGGGAGTTACAGTGCTGGCCTCCCTATTCCACAGACACCTCCCTGTCAAGATGGCTACCTACCTGTTAGGTGAGGGTGAAGCACACAATTGCTGAGGCATGCTTCTGGGTGGGAGGGAGTGCTCCTTCATGCTGAGGGATGGGGCAGGGTGTGCCTGGTGGGAGTTGTAGTGCTGGCCTCCCTATTCCACAGACACCTCCCTGTAAAGATGGCTACCTACCTGTTAGGTGAGGGTGAGGCACACAATGACTGGCACATGGTTGTGGGTGGGGGGAGTAGTCCATCCTGCTGAGCTGTGGGCCAAGGGGGCCTGGTGGGAGTTACAGTGCTGGCCTCCCTATTCCACAGACACCTCCCTGTCAAGATGGCTACCTACCTGTTAGGTGAGGGTGAAGCACACAATTGCTGAGGCATGCTTCTGGGTGGGAGGGAGTGCTCCTTCATGCTGAGGGATGGGGCAGGGTGTGCCTGGTGGGAGTTGTAGTGCTGGCCTCCCTATTCCACAGACACCTCCCTGTAAAGATGGCTACCTACCTGTTAGGTGAGGGTGAGGCACACAATGACTGCCACATGGTTGTGGGTAGGGGGAGTAGTCCATCCTGCTGAACTGTGGGCCAAGGGGGCCTGGTGGGAGTTGTAGTGCTGGCCTCCCTATTCCACAGACACCTCCCTGTCAAGATGGCTACCTACCTGTTAGGTGAGGGTGAGGCACACAATGACTGCCACATGGTTGTGGGTGGGGGGAGTATTCCATCCTGCTGAGCTGTGGGCCAAGGGGGCCTGGTGGGAGTTGTAGTGCTGGCCTCCCTATTCCAAAGACACCTCCCTGTCAAGATGGCTACCTACCTGTTAGGTGAGGGTGAAGCACACAATTGCTGAGGCATGCTTCTGGGTGGGAGGGAGTGCTCCTTCATGCTGAGGGATGGGCCAGGGTGTGCCTGGTGGGAGTTGTAGTGCTGGCCTCCCTATTCCACAGACACCTCCCTGTAAAGATGGCTACCTACCTGTTAGGTGAGGGTGAAGCACACAATTGCTGAGGCATGCTTCTGGGTGGGAGGGAGTGCTCCTTCATGCTGAGGGATGGGGCAGGGTGTGCCTGGTGGGAGTTGTAGTGCTGGCCTCCCTATTCCACAGACACCTCCCTGTAAAGATGGCTACCTACCTGTTAGGTGAGGGTGAGGCACACAATGACTGGCACATGGTTGTGGGTGGGGGAGTAGTCCATCCTGCTGAGCTGTGGGCCAAGGGGGCCTGGTGGGAGTTGTAGTGCTGTTTGCCTGGGCACATACAACACAGTAGATGTGGTCTACCTTTGTGATGTTTGAGGTGGTGTGGATGTAAAATGAGTGTGACCTGTGTGTGTTTTTGGGGTGCAGATGTGTGTACTTGTGCCTTAGGGATGTATCTTTGTAGTTGTTCAAGACAGTACATGGCAGTTTCATGGTATACATTAGTTGGTACTTACCAGCCTCCACTCCCCCGGGTATTCCTTCAAGACTCTCTGGATGCAGTATGGCAAGCACCTTCTCCTCCCACGCAGTGAAGGGTTTTGGTGGGATGGGAGGGCCTCCACCAGTCGCCACAGCCAGCTCACGGTTCTTAGCCCTCCTCTTCTTGACGACACTCTTCAGGTCATGCCACCGCCTCATGATTTCATTCTTGTTGCGGGGCACATTCCCTACTGCATTGACCTTGCCCACTATCCTTGCCCACATGGTTGTTCTTGTGGCTAATGGTGTCTGTTGGACCATGTTGCCAAAGAGTTGTGGTTCTACTCTGATTATCTCATCTACCCTTACTGTCAACTCATTGTCAGTGAATTTTGGCATTTTGTGATGTGCCATGGTGTGTGCTGTGCTGATGTTTTGGGGTGCAGTTGTGAGGGTGGTGTAGGTGGTGTGTGTTGTTGTGCTGCTGAGATGTGTGGTGTTTTGCCTATCCAATGTGCTGCAGGGTTGTGTTCCTTCAGGGTTGGAGTAGTGCAAAGGATTGTGGTCAGGGAAGGGGCTGTTTTATGCTCAGCGATGTGGGTGTGTCAAGATGGTGTAATGCAGTCAGGTGTGCTGTGTGGTTTGTCCTGTGATTTGTATATTTGACTTTGCCATGGGGGTGTGTCATTGGGATGTTTCAGGTTAATGGGGGGGCAGGGCTAGTTGCTTGTCTGCATTTGCTGGCCTTATTGTTGTTTTTTTTAACATGGCCGCCATTTTTTTCGCGGAGCATCCGCAGCGATGGCTATGCTGCAGGGCTTCCGCCGTATCTCACATTCATTACTGTTAGCGACCGCGGCGGACGGAGATAGCGGAACGTACCGCTGTGGCATCGGGGATATCACAATCGCATTGGCAGTCACTCCGCGTGTCTGGCGGCGGGTTGTTGTGTTTCCGCTATGTTACCGACCGTCGCGGTTGCATTTTCACTTTCTCTGCCCTCTTCGGGCGGTTTTTGGATGCCTCCTAGCGCCGCGGACGGAATATTTTGGCGGTTGATCCTAATAGGGTCGGCGGGGTTTCCGCAGTACCTGCGGACGGTGATTTTCTGCTACCATGGCGGTCGGTTGTTTTTCCGTCCGCCATCGTAATGACCTCCTAAGTTTGCCAGATCGGGGCCTTATATTCAGGGGCACCTTATTATGGCTAGAAGAATACCATGGTAGGTACAATGCCCAAAACTATCGATGGGGATTGTATTGTACTCAATTTTGATAATTCCCAGTTGGTAGGTGACTTGCTAACCTAACTCCCCATAGCTCCCTCGGTAGGAACACAGATATACGCCCTACCTCTGGGCTTTTTTTTATAAACCACATCCCAACACAAGAGTCTAGGTACCAGGGAAAGAATCTGGAGTGGAGACTTAGTATACCTGTTACTGAACTATCAGACAGTGGGGCAAACAATGTGAAGAGAGTGGAAAGCATTGTGTGCAGGTTACTATTGTGGAATATTGCAGGGTATAATAACAAAAAAGATAACATCGATTGGAAAAAAAGAATTGCATAAGTATAATATCATTTGTGTCCGGGAAACGTGGGAGATGGGGCACGTCCATCTGAACGGATATCGATCATTCCAAACCCCGGCATTGCCTTCGAGAGTAGGCAGAGCAAAGGGGGGCATACTGAATGAATAAATGAAATTAATTTTATGAAGCGCGCGCATACCCGAAGGTGTCATAGCGCTAGAAAAGAAATAAAAATAAAGCCGGACAAAAGAGCAAGCAAGTCGTAAAGACGCAATATGACTCTAGCAGCAGCTTATTCCACTACTTTGGTAAACAGCTATGTTTTCAGCTGCTTCCTAAATTGCATCAGGGAGGATTGACATCGCAGCATGAGAGGAAGTGAGTTCCACCATTTTCCTGCACAGATGGAAAAAGCCCTACCCCCCATCTTGCTTTGTTTGATCTAGGAATGATAACAAAGCGTAAGGAACTGGATCTAAGGTTCCTACTTGGCTTGTACCAGGAGAAGCGTTCCTGCAAATACTTTGGGCCAGACCGATGAAGGGCCTTGTGAACCATGCACATCGCCTTAAAAGCAATCCTTTTTCTCACTGGAAGACAGTGAAGACTCTGCAATGATTCAGATATCGGACTAAATTTAGGGATTTTAAGCAGCAGTCTCGCCATTGCATTTTGCAAAACCAGCAGCTTCTTTACCACAGATTGCTGGGCACTAAATACAGTATGCAAAAGAAAACAATGCAAACACTAAATACAGAGCCTTACAATAATCCAGCTTAGAGAAAATAAGAGCTGATATATTTTCTGGAGGTCAAGGGGAATAAATGGAAAAAGAAAATTCAGGATCTTCAGCACAAAAAAAAACAGATGAGGTAATAGAGTTTATTGCTCCGAAAAAGATAATTCAGTGTCGAAAATGACTCCCAAATTTCTAACTTTCTGGAGCGGAGTTGGTAGTGTACCTAGGCTCGCTGGCCACCATGAGTCATTCCAGAACGTGGTCTCCTTTACAAAAAGCAGCACCTCTGTTTTGTCTGTATTCAATTTCAGACAATTATTCTGCATTCACAATGCCACTTGGGACATATGGTTACAGAAGTTTCTTCCCTCCTTATTTTCGTCTGATGAGATAGAAACCACTATCTGTGTATCGTCGGCGTAAGAGAACACAGCTAAGTCATGGCTTTAAATTAGCTTAACGAGGGGGCTAATGTAGCCATTAAACAACATGGGGCTTAGGGAGGACCCCTGGGGAATATCACAAGGTAAGGAAAATGGTGACAAACTCGCATCCCCCAGCTCCACCCGATGCTGCCTATTACTCAGAAATGAGCTCAGCAAGGTCAGAGCCGAGCTTCTCAAACCAAGCAGAAGGAGACGTTTTATGAGGAGTGAATGGTGAACCGTGTCAAAAGCGGCAGAAAGATCCAATAAAATCAGTGCCGCTTTTCCACTCTTATCGATTGCCATTCTTACTTCCACAGAGGCTGCTACCAAGGCAGAGTCAGTGCAATGATTTGCTCTAAAGCCATACTGTGAAGGGTCGAGCAGCAAGTTAGCATCCAGAAAAGCTAGAATCTCTTCATTCAATGATTTCTCAAGAATTTTAGCCGGGAAAGGTAGGCGGGATATGGGTCTGTAATTTTCCATCTTCATTGGATCCAAGGAAGGTTTCTTTATCAGTGGTAGAATAGAAGCATTTCCTATATATTCGGAAATTGCCCTGAAATCAAAATATCATTGAAAAGTTCTATAAGCGGGCCGGGAACAACATTGACGACTTGCTTAAAAACCTGTGGTGGACAAGGATATGATGGAGCTCCGGATTTAATAAGGTTGGTGGAACTAATTACTTTTCCCGTAGTGAAAGGAGAAAAACTAAAGTATTGTGGGTACCCTGAAAGAATGGCAGTGTTTTGAAGGTCAGGTTCCTGCACATAAGTTGAAATATCACCTGCACTTAATGTGTTTGGGGAAGGTGAAAACTTTTGATAGATAGAATCGACTTTAGACTGGAAAAAGGTTGCCAACTTATTGCAGAATGCTTCGTCTGGACTAAAAGAGCACTCATTGTTCCATTTTGACAGGGATTTAACTGTTTTAAAAAGTTCTCTGCTTGAGTTTTTGCTCGCTTATGCTTTCAGAAAAGAATTTCGCTTTGGCTGTTTTTATTAAGCCCTGACATTGATAGCTAATACAATCACTATTAAAATCGTTACATTTTTAAATGATTCCCCCTATTTTCATATCCTGATTTGTAAAGGGCAAAATAACTGGGACCTAATGATAATAAATTATTATAATAACATCTTTTGGAACCCAGCATCAGTGGCGGAAGAACTTGGGAGGTCGATTGATGACTTCACTTATCATCACCCTAAACCCCTGAAACGTATTTGGGTAGGTGATTTTAATATAAAAAGTTGCATGAGAGACGGATCCCCGATTTGCAGGATAACAGACCATAATGGAGATCCTATTAGTCACTACAGCCATACAACATACCGCAACGTCTTAAATAGACTACTGATGACCTGAGAATTAGAGATCAGAAACAGAATAAACCCACAGGCTGGTTTAATGGACCAAACCTTTCAAAGTCTAGGCCGTGGGTCAACAATTGATTACATAGTTATCTCAGATAATCTGAGAAATAATGTTGAAAATATACAGGCAAAGTCTATAGATTTTAGTGATCATGCTCCACTTTCTTGTATTTTTGGACTGGAGAGGACTTATAAGGAAAGATTGCCCCAAAACCTATCTTAGCAAGAAAAAACGGCTATATCTTAAAATGGGACAAAGTGGATGAGGGAAACCTAGCTACTATAATTCTCACCTCTAAGAACAAGGACATTTTATATGCTTAGATGAGCTGGCCAATCCCAATCAGGTGACGGGGGTATTCAGGAAGATCTTAGAAGGAATAAGGCAGCAAATAATTCATCCAGCACCCTCAAAAGAGCATCCACTAACCCGCTGGTTTGATAAGAATTGCTCAAAGGCACTAGCAAGCCTTGGTAAAGTGCTGAAAATGTTCCCTAGAGACAAGGACCTTATACGGACCCACAGATTATGCTATAAAAAAGCTAGAGACAATAGACTGAAGCAACTCAGAAAAGAGACCTGGGAAAGCCTAAAACAAGCCTCACATAGAAATGATAGAAAAGCCTTTTGGAATGGGGTCAATATCCTGTTTTTGTCAGAAGGGGGCGGGCCGTCATTAGATGTATACATAGAGGAGGATACGTGGGTAACTCACTATCAGAAGATTTTTTAAAAGACGGAGAATAATTCCTCTGTTGTTGCCTGGTCAGCCCCATAAGATTACCCTTCTTTATTTTTTGATCTGGAAGAATAAGAACTTGCCCTTTCTCAGTCTCTTTCCATGAAGGCCGCCAGTCCAGATGGGGTCTCCGTGGATATCTTCCTTTCAAACAAACTAATGTGGGCCCCATTGCTGGCAAATGTTTTTAATGCAATAGCCAAAAGAGGCCCGCTGCCCTCCTGGAATCAGTCCTTAATCATTCCGGTTTATAACAAAGGCAATGTCTCAAATCCAGCTAATTATCGACCCATCTCCCTAATAGACAGTATAGCTAAGCTAATGGGCCGACTATTACTGAACAGGCTCGAAGAGTGGGTGGCGGAAAGGAAGTCTCTCGCCGATGTCCAGTACAGTTTTACAAAGGGAAAAGGAACAATAGATCAGTGCCTGAATTTGTCATTAATGGCTGCAAAATATTCTATAATAAAGAAAGGTGGATGTCATGGAGTGTGTGGGATCTGTTAATGGTTTTGGAGTTTCTAAAAGACGGTTTGTGTGTGAATGGGTTCCTAACACCATAAAAGCAGGTAATGGTGTCCAATTTGCATCTAATGAAATGCAAGATCTGTTGAGCAATGTTTCAATTGTTCACTATAAAACAGCTCTTCATGTGCTATATGTTAATTGATTGGCTAAGCGAATGATCAGACTGATTAAATCATACGTAAAGTGGGCAATGCATCTAGAACAGCCACTCAGGGGTTTGTTGACGGAAATGGTATGGGCTCACCACAGCACACCCAACAATGTTACCTAAATCTTACTTGTGTGTGCCTTAAGGGGAATGCCTACTGGGGTTGAAACTCAATCCACTCTGGTTGAAGTATGGATCAAAGATGAGATTCCAATTGGGAAAAATGTAGGTAGTACCAGAGTAAATATAAATCGTGGTATGATATTAAGAAAGGTGCTGTGGAGCCAGAGAGGAAGTAGGGGAAAAGGTTTATGTTAATGAATCAAAGTTTGTGAAGAAATGTAGGTACATGTTCTTAGGCCATTTCAAGATTGTGGAAATTCAATTCAATGTGGAGACGATTGACTCTGATGATGTTTAGAACATGTACCGGTTGGCCAAGTGAGAAGAGCCATATGGGAATGACAGTCTCGGTGTTGCATGTTAAGGCTTCTTGTGATGTTTAGAGGGAGCTTGTGAAGAGTTTTCATCCTGAGGTGTCAAGAGAGAAAGGGCGAGAAGGAGGCAATGCTGGTGGAGACATTGTGAGTTGCACTAGACTGCGCATTTCTCTTCTGTTGGGTTCTAAATGTGTTTAATATTTGCAGCATCTCATTTTGGAATCATTTCTCTATGTCCTAGTATCAGGACTTTGTTCCTATTAGGTTTCAATATCCTGTTTTTAAGTGGTGTGAGTCAGCAAAATGTACACTTAGGGCCCTATTACGAGTCTGGCGGTCCGACTGCCCGTCAGCCACCGCCACACTGGCGGTCCGACTGCCCCATTAGGAGTTGGGCAGTTGGACCTCCCTGGGACCGCAGGCCCTGCCAGTTCCCTGGCATTGGAGGGGCAGTTAGAGGCCGCAATATGCTTGGTGGGACTGCTATGGTCCCGCCAAGCATATTAAGAGTTTCCTCTCCTCCAGGGTTTACATGGATGTTATTCCTCCATGTAAACCTTGGAGGAGAGGAAACAAAGCCCTACAGGGCCCCCCTGTGCCTTAACCGCATGTGGATGCACATAGGTCTAGCCCCTATTCCATGATCCGCCTGGACTAATGCTGTCCTTTGAATTCCAGGCAGTCCCCTTTCCGGATCCCTACGGTACCGGACTCTCAATTCTTCCACTGGTTGGATCAGCCCAACCATGCTCCGTCCGCTAGCAGAAACCCACCTGCCTAGCCGCTAATCATACCAACCCCTATCCAACGTACTTCACCATTGGTAAGTACACCTCCGGATACAGCCCCTCACAGCTGCACTTCCTCCCTGGCCCACACCTTCCATATCTTCATTATCTCTCCCCTCGTTCTCCGCAGGGCCTTTTCTCATTGAATATCTTCCCTCCCTGTGGGACAAGCCTGGCTGCCCCATCTGTTTCCCCTCCATCGCACTCCCACCTTCTTCAGGTATGCCTCACCGCTCACATCCCCCACAACCCTGCTGTCTCCTCGCGCCTCCCCTTCTCCATGTCTAGTTTTCCCCTTTTCCCTCCCCTGTATAGCACCTTCAACTGGTAACCTGGTCCTGATGATGATCCAAAGTCACTAGGATCGAAACGTCGTCGACAAACCAGCGCTACTTCCGGCGCCTTTTTTGCTATGGTTCACTAAAAATTTCTGAAATATATGATAAATCTATGTAAATAATACTCCGTGAACCTTAAGTCCTTTTGTATATATTAGTCACTTTCTCACATTGCGCCCTCGCTGTTTTTTCCACTTGTCACCTGCGCTGTTCACCTTTGAGTGTCACGAGCACTTGCGTGCACAAAGTCTTCGGGTTGCCTATGCAATAATTGCTTACAGTGCTGATACAACTGTTCCCAATTGTCTTCAACAACCTTTGTTTTCTACTGTTCCACTAAGATCTTGTACTCATTCAAATATATGATGCCTTGAGCACATTTAAATCAAATTATGAGTCTCCCTACTTTCTTTTCTTGTAATGTTGTGTACATACTTGGTAATTAGTTCTCTCAATAATACCGGTTGAGATATTGTTGTTCTTCTATACCCCTGTGTGCATGCACATAGTATCTGCACGGCATTGACTTTCGAGTCCATGCCGTGCAGGAACCTTGTAGTGTGGTCCCATTGCAGTGCCTTTTCAAAGGCACCGCCGCCTTTGAAAAAGGCGCCGCCTCGGGACCGCCACGCCGCTCGCGAGCCAGACCACTGTAAAGTCGTAATCTGGCGGGTGGCGATGACCTACAGCGTGACGGTGGCGCGGCTGTGCATCGCTCTGCTAAAAGTCGCATACATATATTATTTTTCTGTTGTGGTGTGGGAAATGTTTCTGGTGTTTTCGGTTTTTTTCCCCCATGAGAATGCTGGCATTAAATAGTTTTTCAGTAAGGCACTGTTTAATCATGCTTGATAACTGACCTTCAACACCTTCAATGAAAATCTACTGAAGACATCACTGAAAATTACTAAGAAACATTTGGTTTTATTGGGTCACCATCACCTTGTGGTACTCTAAAACCTTTTGGTAACACTCAAATACTAGTTATTTGTTTTGCGCTGTACATAACTAAAGGAGAAGGTGTACGTATCATCAGACCAAGGATATTTACTCTCGACTCTCAATGAGTGCGCATTCTAGTGTGGGTTGTGAAACTTACTCCCATCAGATCCTAGCTGCTTGATCATGTTCGGCCATCACTGCCCAAATGTTTTTTTTACATTTCCATGGCCCTTATTATGAGTACGGCACACTCGTGGTGGCGGTCTAACCGCCACAACCCTGGCGGGTCCGCCCGCTGCTAGATGAGTGTGCCGGTGGAACCGCCACTAGACCGTCTCTTCCGCCGGGATCAAGGATCCCGCTGCGATGGTGGTCTTCAAATGGTCTGAACATGCTGTTGGTGCTGATGCCAGTACCGCTGAGCATAGTATGACCTGCATATCCATCGCCCTTTTCATAGTGGGGACCCTGCCATGAAAAGGGTGTAGGACATGCAGGTTAGGGGTCCTAACAGGGCCCTCGGCCAAATCTGCGCTGGGGGTGCGTGCGGGGATTGCACCCCCGTTCCTGCACGGTGTGGGATGCCTGACATGGTACATGCTACTTTGTGCAGGAACGTGCTGAAGGCACTCTCACGATGGCATTATGCTGTTAAGGTTCTCCTATGAGCCTAACACAGCCGCTGCCATGAGACCGCCAGCCGCACCGCCCACCCTGTAGGAAGGTGGGATCTGACTATATGGTTGCCCCCACTTTTTTTATGGTGTTTTGCTGGTTTATGACTTAGTTGGACTGGGATCCTGCTATTCAGGGCCCCAGCCTAGCTGCTTCCTCTCCAAATGGTTTCCATGTGCCTTAGGCACATCACTGATTGGGATCTGGAGTGCCCTTATAAGTCCCTAGTATATGGTATACTATGTACCAAGGGCATAGGTACCTCAGAGGCCTGCCAGGGGCTGCAGCATGTATTATGCCACCCCTGGAAGGCCATCCAAACTGACACCACAGGTCTGCTACTGCAGCCTGGGTAAGGTGGTGCATGCACCCCTTACTGTGATATAGGTTACCTATATCACGAAATACATACACACATATAAACCTATAAGTCACTCCTAAGGCAGGCCTTATCAATCCTAAAGGCAGAGTGCATGGTTCCTATGTGAGAGGGTGCCCCTGCATGAGCATGGCCCCTCTGCAGCGTTCGGAGACCATCTCTGATGCTGTTTGTAGTGCAGCCTGACCATATACTCTTAAGCGCATTATATCCTCGCGGTAAAATGCTAACTTTGGAATGGCTGCACCTAAACATGTCGTGTTTGGTGTCAAACATCTTGGAATACTACCCCCCGCCAATCCTGGCGGCGGGGGTAGCATTCCACCCTTCTAGAGGGAAAGACATGTTAACTCTGACGAGTCCGGTAACTTCTTTCCAGAGCCCTGGCATCACAGAATGGATGCTGCTGCCACAGACACGAGTCTGGCCTCCTGCTGCTGGACGAAACTCCGGCAGGGGAGGCCTGGACAATAGGTTTCTGTCCCAGGGAGGTGTGACCACCTCCCCAGACAGGATAATGTGTATTGGGGCTGGGCGGGAGCACTTTCGGGTGCTTTGAAGTCCTGCACTGGGGCACATTTGGTGTCCCTGTGCATACCCCAGTTCAAACCGGATCAGGGGCTTGCAGCCCCTGCTTTGGCGCAAACTGGACAAAGGGAAAGGGGTGTAGCCACCCCTCTGCCCTGACCCACCCATAGGTGGGGCCACAGAGTAGTCCAACCCTATTTTTAGAATAAAGGTAGGAACCCAGTCCTTAGGACTTTAGATTATACCTGGACGAAACTCTGAAACTGAATCCTGGACCTTCGACGCTCTACTACACGATTAGAGGACTGAAGAATCTCCCTTGGGGTCAAGGAGTGACTCCCCTGCTTGGCAGGCACCAAAGAAGCATCTGTCCGGTTCGCATTACTGAAGCTCCAGTCGGACGCCGAAGTCATCACATCACCAGAGGTAGATTCTCAGACTTCCCCGAGGCTACCCTGAGTCCCCAGCAAAGCTGAGGCCCGTGGCTATCGTGGGTGACTTGAGACCGTGACCCCTGGACACCGAGCACATTTGCAAGTGCACCATCTTCTAGGTCTCCCAAGAAGTCGTGCTTTGGGCTCCGAGTAGCCCTAGCCTCCAGCACCACCTGCACCGAAGATCACTGGCCCCCACTCCACGAGTGTCCTGTAAGCCAGCTCCACGTGCGGCATCACGAGGCTCCTTTGCGGTCGCTAGCCCGTTGGCTAGTAGCCCTTAACGAAGGCCAATCTTTTCCTTACTTGGCATCCTGGTTGCTCCAGGCCTGCCCTCACTTACCTTCACTGGGTGAGTTCCACAGACCTTGCTGGTCTGCACCATCGACGATCTACATCTTACTCGAGACTTGCCGTTGCCAAGGCTTGTTGGGTCCAATCCGGTCGCCGACACCTCAGCACTCGACAGACATCGAGCACCAGCCCGAATCCTGCTCCTGGTCGCCGACAACGCCTCCCGGACCTCGTGGCTGAAGAGTCAAGACGACCATCAACGCACCTGAAGCACTCGACATCGGTGGGCATCTGTCCATCGCCTTCCTGGTCACTGGCTAGTGACCCAGACTCTGTCCCCTCTGCTTTCAGGTTCACCAGAACTCCGATCCACTCTTGGATCCACCCGGACACTTTTCTCTTGGCCGCCAGCAGCACTTTGCAGCAGATCGCCATTCGAATCGACGACGAAACCCGACCCCGAAAGGCACCTATGCACCCGGCTTCCCTGGGTGAGGTAACACGAGTACTCCGGTGCTCCCGTGGGTAGAGACTCTTCAAAGTCCTAGATCTCAAAGGGTTTTGTCCTAGTCCTCTTTTAAGTGTCCCTTTCCTCTATTTTCCCGATCCCGACTTTCTCCATAGAAGTTAACGGCGTATCGCGGTTGTGTATTTACACTGCACGCGTCTCCCGTGGGTCCCCTGTGTCACTACCTTGGGTGGTTCCTTGTGGTCCAAGCACTTCTAGAGGCTCTAGGCCTAGTGTCTAGTTCAGTCGTGGTTCGCATACCACTTTATTGGTATATGGTTTGGTACGCCCCTAGGGCCCAAACGTGTATTTGTGCTATTACTGTGATTTAAGATCTTATAACCTATGTATTTCGAACTCTAGCCTCATAAAGAGACTAGAGGGGTGTGTTTAGTAATAAATACATATATTTTGAATATATACCTGGTGTGGTGCTCTTTCATTTGGTCACTCAAGAGATTATAGACTGGTAAAACAAGCTGCTTTACATTCCTTCAAGACTTAGCCTGAAGGCTGCTCTCCATAGCTACCACTAGGATAGCTTTCAATAAGGTTGTCTTTAACCTATCTACCATAAGAGTCGATTTGGACTGGTGCAAGGTGCCCACTATAATTAGTGGACAGCATATGCCAGGCCAACTTCTCACATTGGTGTGCAGCGTGTGGGATTCCAGCTTGCTATTGTTTTACCAGATAATCTCAATTGAATTGATCAACTGAAAACTACTAAAGGTACCTAAGGTACATATAATTTAAGCTTAGAATAACAGTAAGTTCTACTGAACTTAGAGTTGTGTGTTAAGGGATAGCACAACCCTTTCTACAACTCAAGAGAGTTTAGTAGGCCACACTAGAGTAGGTAGTGCATACACCACACCACACTAGTAATGTCTTTAAGGGCAGGATCCAAAGAATCCTTGCAGGAAGCCATTGAGCTTCCACCCTCCAAGTATGATACACTCCCATTCTTGGAATTGAGAGCTTTATGTAACTTGAGAAAAATAAGGACAGGCCAAAGCCCCACCACCCAACACCTCAAGGAGTTGTTGGTGGCTTATGACCTTAGTAAGACCTGTAGGGACTGAAGGGGTAGGAGCTGAGGGTGGGGCAGAAGAAGAGGAGGACGCTAGGGGTACCAGTACCCCCAGCCCCCCTCTGAAACTGGCCAGGAGGGTGACAATGACCCTGACCTGGAAAACCCAATCCCTCCTGTGGATGATGATGAGGATGATCAAAATGATGCCCTCTTTGTCCCCCCAGGAAGGATTAAGAGTGTGCCCAGAAGGTCTAGGTCTCCTTCTCAGGAGTCTAACCACTCTGGCACCTCTATAGGGAGCTCTGTCTCATCTCATAGGAGAGAATCCTCTCATGAGAGAAGAAAGAGGCTAGTCCAGTATGAGGAAACTCAGCTGGAACTCAGAAAAAAGCAATTAGCTTTAGATAGAGAATCCCTAGATCTCCTTAGAGAGAGAAGAAAGTTGGGACTAGAGTCCCATGGTGGCAGCAATATCCCTAGAGATAGGGAAAGGTCTTATGACCATAGAAACCTAAACAAGATTGTCCCTCCCTACCAGAGTGGGGATGACATCCACAAATGGATAACTGCACTGGAGAGGGCCTGTAAGGTACAGAAGGTCCCTCAGAGAGCAGTGGGCAGCAATCTTGTGGCTCTCCTTTGCAGACAAAGGTAGAGACAAGCTCCTCACTGTAAGAGAAGAGGATGCTGACAATTACACAGGTCTTGAAGAGTGCTCTGATAGATGGGTTTGGCCTAACCACTGAACAGTATAGGTTGAAGTTCAGAGACACCCAAAAGCTCAGACTCAAGACTGGGTTGATTTTGTAGATTGTGCTACAAAGGCTCTGGAAGGTTGGATACATGGCAACAAAGTGCATGACTTTTTAGGATTGTACAATTTGATTATGAGGGAGCAGATCCTTAATAATTGTCAAAACCAGCTTTTGCACCAGTATCTGGTGGACTCTGATCTGACCTCTCCCCAAGAATTGGGAAAGAAGGCAGACAAATGGGTCAGAACCAGAGTAAAAACTAGAAATCAGGGTGGTGACCAGAAGAAAGATTCTACTAAGTCCCAAGAGAAAGGTGGGGATAAATCTAAGGATAAGTCCCCTACAGGGCCCCAAAATTCCTCTTCTGGGGGTGGGTCCCAAACTCCTTCCTCTCCTGAAAAGAAACCATATTGCCATGTCTGTAAAAAGCCTGGGCACTGGAAAACTGATCCCAGTTGCCCCAGGATTGGCAATAAAGAAAATGTTCCTCCCACAACTACTACCACCCCTCCTGGTACTACCAGTAGTAATCCTCCAGTTGGGAGTAGTGCACCCAAAAAGTTGGGTGCTTTTGCAAGAGGAACAGAGGTGGGCCCTAGTTTAGACAGGGACCCCTCAACAGACTCCTCTGACTCTGATGGTGGTATAGGATTTGCCACCTTTACCATGGGTCCCATAGCATTGGGCAGGTACAGATTGGAGCCAATAATTAATGGTCAGAAAGCTGTGGCATTTAGGGACACAGGGGCTAGTGTCACCATGGTGGCAGGGAAACTAGTCCCCCCTCACCAGCTTTTACCTGAGTTTAAATACCAGGTGACCAACATTGATGGTGTCAGAACAGATCACCCCATGGCCATAGTCAATCTCAGCTGGGAGGGGGTCACAGGCCCAAAGAGAGTGGCAGTGTCCCCCACCCTACCTGTAGATTGCCTGATGGGCAATGATTTGGAAATTTCAGCCTGGGCTGAAGTTGAACACCAAACCCATCTTAGGATGTTGGGCGTCCCTGTAAGGTTAGTGGGGCTGTGATGGCCACAGCCCCAGCCCAAGAATTTGGAGAGATGGAGCCTGAAAGAATGGCCCACTCTCCCCCAAAAGAGAGCACAAGGGTTGAAGAAAAGTCTTCTTCCCCCAGACAGTAGGTAAGGGTCAGCCTCCTCAGGGAACTGACCCTACCCCTAGTGAAGGAACTGCCACAGAGGTAGTCAGGCCTGGCCTGGCCACACCCCTGATGGCAGAGGACCCTTCCAAGGTGGTACCCAGTCTGGAGCAGGTAACCTGCCCCTCTCTACCCTGCCTCAGTCAGCCCAGGGCTGCAGAGGTCAGGGAGGTCAGTGGACCCCCCAGGGCCCCCTGTCCAGAGGAAGCCCCCCATCAGCAGATTAGGGGCACCCAGTCTAGTAGCCCTAGCCAGGTGAAAATTCCTCTACACACTGAGGGATCCCCCATACCTTTATGTAGGGACCTCCCCAGAAGGACTCTGGTAGGCAAGGGCAAACCTGGGACCAGAAGGTTCCAAACCTGCCATGTCCCTCCAGTAGTTCCATCCAAAGGGACCCAACCCCCAGCTGTAGGCAGCCAAAGGTTGACCCTTAGAGCAAAGTGCAACTCAGTCATGGAAAGACAGGCATACATGGTGACCAGTGATCTGAGGAAGCTGAGGCCAACATTCCTAGGGCCTCACTTCCCTACTCAGACACCTCACCAGCCTTGTACTTTACCTAAGCACACCACAGGTAGTGAATCCCCATGGTGGAGACCCTCTCATACCCTTAGGGTGAGGGATTGCTTAGTGGACCATAAGACAGGGGGCAACCATGCTAGTGCAGGTGCTTCCTTATATGACCACTTAGTCAATGAAGGCTCAACTGGCCAAGGTTAGCCTTATCTCCTTTCGTTTGGGGGGGGTTATGTAGGAAGGTGGAATCTGACTATATGGTTGCCCCCACTTTTTTTATGGTGTTTTGCTGGTTTATGACTTAGTTGGACTGGGATCCTGCTATTCAGGGCCCCAGTCTATCTGCTTTCTCTGTAAAATGGTTTCCATGTGCCTTAGGCACATCACTGATTGGGATCTGGAGTGCCCTTATAAGTCCCTAGTATATGGTATACTATGTACCAAGGGCATAGGTACCTCAGAGGCCTGCCAGGGGCTGCAGCATGTATTATGCCACCCCTGGAAGGCCATCCAAACTGACACCACAGGTCTGCTACTGCAGCCTGGGTAAGGTGGTGCATGCACCTCTTACTGTGATATAGGTTACCTATATCACGAAATACATACACACATATAAACCTATAAGTCACTCCTAAGGCAGGCCTTATCAATCCTAAAGGCAGAGTGCATGGTTCCTATGTGAGAGGGTGCCCCTGCATGAGCAGGGCCCCTCTGCAGCGTTCGGAGACCATCTCTGATGCTGTTTGTAGTGCAGCCTGACCATATACTCTTAAGCGCATTATATCCTCGCGGTAAAATGCTAACTTTGGAATGGCTGCACCTAAACATGTCGTGTTTGGTGTCAAACATCTTGGAATACTACCCCCCGCCAATCCTGGCGGCGGGGGTAGCATTCCACCCTTCTAGAGGGAAAGACATGTTAACTCTGACGAGTCCGGTAACTTCTTTCCAGAGCCCTGGCATCACAAAATGGATGCTGCTGCCACAGACACGAGTCTGGCCTCCTGCTGCTGGACGAAACTCCGGCAGGGGAGGCCTGGACAACAGGTTTCCTGTCCCAGGGAGGTGTGACCACCTCCCCAGACAGGATAATGTGTATTGGGGCTGGGCGGGAGCACTTTCGGGTGCTTTGAAGTCCTGCACTGGGGGCACATTTGGTGTCCTCAGTGCATACCCCAGTTCAAACCGGATCAGGGGCTTGCAGCCCCTGCTTTGGCGCGAACTGGACAAAGGGAAAGGGGTGTAGCCACCCCTCTGCCCTGACCCACCCATAGGTGGGGCCACAGAGTAGTCCAACCCCTATTTTTAGAATAAAGGTAGGAACCCAGTCCTTAGGACTTTAGATTATACCTGGACGAAACTCTGAAACTGAATCCTGGACCTTCGACGCTCTACTCACAAGATTAGAGGACTGAAGAATCTCCCTTGGGGTCAAGGAGTGACTCCCCTGCTTGGCAGGCACCAAAGAAGCATCTGTCCGGTTCGCATTACTGAAGCTCCCGTCGGACGCCGAAGTCATCGCATCACCAGAGGTGGATTCTCAGACTTCCCCGAGGCTACCCTGAGTCCCCAGCAAAGCTGAGGCCCGTGGCTATCGTGGGTGACTTGAGACCGTGACCCCTGGACACCGAGCACATTTGCAAGTGCACCATCTTCTGGGTCTTCCAAGAAGTCGTGCTTTGGGCTCCGAGTAGCCCTAGCCTCCAGCACCACCTGCACCGAAGATCATTGGCCCCCACTCCACGAGTGTCCTGTAAGCCAGCTCCACGTGCGGCGTCACGAGGCTCCTTTGCGGTCACTAGCCCGTTGGCTAGTAGCCCTTAACGAAGGCCAATCTTTTCCTTACTTGGCATCCTGGTTGCTCCAGGCCTGCCCTCACTTACCCTCGCTGGGTGAGTTCCACAGACCTTGCTGGTCTGCACCATCGACGATCTACATCTTACTCGAGACTTGCCGTTGCCAAGGCTTGTTGGGTCCAATCTGGTCGCCGACACCTCAGCACTCGACAGACATCGAGCACCAGCCCGAATCCTGCTCCTGGTCGCCGACAACGCCTCCCGGACCTCGTGGCTGAAGAGTCAAGACGACCGTCAACGCACCTGAAGCACTCGACATCGGTGGGCATCTGTCCATCGCCTTCCTGGTCACTGGCTAGTGACCCAGACTCTGTCCCCTCTGCTTTCAGGTTCACCAGAACTCCGATCCACTCTTGGATCCACCCGGACACTTTTCTCTTGGCCGCCAGCAGCACTTTGCAGCAGATCGCCATTCGAATCGACGACGAAACCCGACCCCGAAAGGCACCTATGCACCCGGCTTCCCTGGGTGAGGTAACACGAGTACTCCGGTGCTCCCGTGGGTAGAGACTCTTCAAAGTCCTAGATCTCAAAGGGTTTTGTCCTAGTCCTCTTTAAGTGTCCCTTTCCTCTATTTTCCCGATCCCGACTTTCTCCATAGAAGTTAACGGCGTATCGCGGTTGTGTATTTACACTGCACGCGTCTCCCGTGGGTCCCCTGTGTCACTACCTTGGGTGGTTCCTTGTGGTCCAAGCACTTCTAGAGGCTCTAGGCCTAGTGTCTAGTTCAGTCGTGGTTCGCATACCACTTTATTGGTATATGGTTTGGTACGCCCCTAGGGCCCAAACGTGTATTTGTGCTATTACTGTGATTTAAGATCTTATAACCTATGTATTTCGAACTCTAGCCTCATAAAGAGACTAGAGGGGTGTGTTTAGTAATAAATACATATATTTTGAATATATACCTGGTGTGGTGCTCTTTCATTTGGTCACTCAAGAGATTATAGACTGGTAAAACAAGCTGCTTTACATTCCTTCAAGACTTAGCCTGAAGGCTGCTCTCCATAGCTACCACTAGGATAGCTTTCAATAAGGTTGTCTTTAACCTATCTACCATAAGAGTCGATTTGGACTGGTGCAAGGTGCCCACTATAATTAGTGGACAGCATATGCCAGGCCAACTTCTCACATTGGTGTGCAGCGTGTGGGATTCCAGCTTGCTATTGTTTTACCAGATAATCTCAATTGAATTGATCAACTGAAAACCACTAAAGGTACCTAAGGTACATATAATTTAAGCTTAGAATAACAGTAAGTTCTACTGAACTTAGAGTTGTGTGTTAAGGGATAGCACAACCCTTTCTACAACTCAAGAGAGTTTAGTAGGCCACACTAGAGTAGGTAGTGCATACACCACACCACACTAGTAATGTCTTTAAGGGCAGGATCCAAAGAATCCTTGCAGGAAGCCATTGAGCTTCCACCCTCCAAGTATGATACACTCCCATTCTTGGAATTGAGAGCTTTATGTAACTTGAGAAAAATAAGGACAGGCCAAAGCCCCACCACCCAACACCTCAAGGAGTTGTTGGTGGCTTATGACCTTAGTAAGCCTGTAGGGACTGAAGGGGTAGGAGCTGAGGGTGGGGCAGAAGAAGAGGAGGACGCTAGGGGTACCAGTACCCCCAGCCCCCCTCTGAAACTGGCCAGGAGGGTGACAATGACCCTGACCTGGAAAACCCAATCCCTCCTGTGGATGATGATGAGGATGATCAAAATGATGCCCTCTTTGTCCCCCCAGGAAGGATTAAGAGTGTGCCCAGAAGGTCTAGGTCTCCTTCTCAGGAGTCTAACCACTCTGGCACCTCTATAGGGAGCTCTGTCTCATCTCATAGGAGAGAATCCTCTCATGAGAGAAGAAAGAGGCTAGTCCAGTATGAGGAAACTCAGCTGGAACTCAGAAAAAGCAATTAGCTTTAGATAGAGAATCCCTAGATCTCCTTAGAGAGAGAAGAAAGTTGGGACTAGAGTCCCATGGTGGCAGCAATATCCCTAGAGATAGGGAAAGGTCTTATGACCATAGAAACCTAAACAAGATTGTCCCTCCCTACCAGAGTGGGGATGACATCCACAAATGGATAACTGCACTGGAGAGGGCCTGTAAAGTTCAGAAGGTCCCCCAGAGGCAGTGGGCAGCAATCTTGTGGCTCTCCTTTGCAGACAAAGGTAGAGACAAGCTCCTCACTGTAAGAGAAGAGGATGCTGACAATTACACAGGTCTTGAAGAGTGCTCTGATAGATGGGTTTGGCCTAACCACTGAACAGTATAGGTTGAAGTTCAGAGACACCCAAAAAGCTCAGACTCAAGACTGGGTTGATTTTGTAGATTGTGCTACAAAGGCTCTGGAAGGTTGGATACATGGCAACAAAGTGCATGACTTTTTAGGATTGTACAATTTGATTATGAGGGAGCAGATCCTTAATAATTGTCAAAACCAGCTTTTGCACCAGTATCTGGTGGACTCTGATCTGACCTCTCCCCAAGAATTGGGAAAGAAGGCAGACAAATGGGTCAGAACCAGAGTAAAAACTAGAAATCAGGGTGGTGACCAGAAGAAAGATTCTACTAAGTCCCAAGAGAAAGGTGGGGATAAATCTAAGGATAAGTCCCCTACAGGGCCCCAAAATTCCTCTTCTGGGGGTGGGTCCCAAACTCCTTCCTCTCCTGAAAAGAAACCATATTGCCATGTCTGTAAAAAGCCTGGGCACTGGAAAACTGATCCCAGTTGCCCCAGGATTGGCAATAAAGAAAATGTTCCTCCCACAACTACTACCACCCCTCCTGGTACTACCAGTAGTAATCCTCCAGTTGGGAGTAGTGCACCCAAAAAGTTGGGTGCTTTTGCAAGAGGAACAGAGGTGGGCCCTAGTTTAGACAGGGACCCCTCAACAGACTCCTCTGACTCTGATGGTGGTATAGGATTTGCCACCTTTACCATGGGTCCCATAGCATTGGGCAGGTACAGATTGGAGCCAATAATTAATGGTCAGAAAGCTGTGGCATTTAGGGACACAGGGGCTAGTGTCACCATGGTGGCAGGGAAACTAGTCCCCCTCACCAGCTTTTACCTGAGTTTAAATACCAGGTGACCAACATTGATGGTGTCAGAACAGATCACCCCATGGCCATAGTCAATCTCAGCTGGGAGGGGGTCACAGGCCCAAAGAGAGTGGCAGTGTCCCCCACCTTACCTGTAGATTGCCTGATGGGCAATGATTTGGAAATTTCAGCCTGGGCTGAAGTTGAACACCAAACCCATCTTAGGATGTTGGGCGTCCCTGTAAAGGTTAGTGGGGCTGTGATGGCCACAGCCCCAGCCCAAGAATTTGGAGAGATGGAGCCTGAAAGAATGGCCCACTCTCCCCCAAAAGAGAGCACAAGGGTTGAAGAAAAGTCTTCTTCCCTCCAGACAGTAGGTAAGGGTCAGCCTCCTCAGGGAACTGACCCTACCCCTAGTGAAGGAACTGCCACAGAGGTAGTCAGGCCTGGCCTGGCCACACCCCTGATGGCAGAGGACCCTTCCAAGGTGGTACCCAGTCTGGAGCAGGTAACCTGCCCCTCTCTACCCTGCCTCAGTCAGCCCAGGGCTGCAGAGGTCAGGGAGGTCAGTGGACCCCCAGGGCCCCCTGTCCAGAGGAAGCCCCCCATCAGCAGATTAGGGGCACCCAGTCCAGTAGCCCTAGCCAGGTGAAAATTCCTCTACACACTGAGGGATCCCCCATACCTTTATGTAGGGACCTCCCCAGAAGGACTCTGGTAGGCAAGGGCAAACCTGGGACCAGAAGGTTCCAAACCTGCCATGTCCCTCCAGTAGTCCATCCAAAGGGACCCAACCCCCAGCTGTAGGCAGCCAAAGGTTGACCCTTAGAGCAAAGTGCAACTCAGTCATGGAAAGACAGGCATACATGGTGACCAGTGATCTGAGGAAGCTGAGGCCAACATTCCTAGGGCCTCACTTCTCTACCCAGACACCTCACCAGCCTTGTACTTTACCTAAGCACACCACAGGTAGTGAATCCCCATGGTGGAGACCCTCTCATACCCTTAGGGTGAGGGATTGCTTAGTGGACCATAAGACAGGGGGCAACCATGCTAGTGCAGGTGCTTCCTTATATGACCACTTAGTCAATGAAGGCTCAACTGGCCAAGGTTAGCCTTATCTCCTTTCGTTTGGGGGGTTATGTAGGAAGGTGGAATCTGACTATATGGTTGCCCCCACTTTTTTTATGGTGTTTTGCTGGTTTATGACTTAGTTGGACTGGGATCCTGCTATTCAGGGCCCCAGTCTATCTGCTTTCTCTGTAAATGGTTTCCATGTGCCTTAGGCACATCACTGATTGGGATCTGGAGTGCCCTTATAAGTCCCTAGTATATGGTATACTATGTACCAAGGGCATAGGTACCTCAGAGGCCTGCCAGGGGCTGCAGCATGTATTATGCCACCCCTGGAAGGCCATCCAAACTGACACCACAGGTCTGCTACTGCAGCCTGGGTAAGGTGGTGCATGCACTCTTACTGTGATATAGGTTACCTATATCACGAAATACATACACACATATAAACCTATAAGTCACTCCTAAGGCAGGCCTTATCAATCCTAAAGGCAGAGTGCATGGTTCCTATGTGAGAGGGTGCCCCTGCATGAGCAGGGCCCCTCTGCAGCGTTCGGAGACCATCTCTGATGCTGTTTGTAGTGCAGCCTGACCATATACTCTTAAGCGCATTATATCCTCGCGGTAAAATGCTAACTTTGGAATGGCTGCACCTAAACATGTCGTGTTTGGTGTCAAACATCTTGGAATACTACCCCCCGCCAATCCTGGCGGCGGGGGTAGCATTCCACCCTTCTAGAGGGAAAGACATGTTAACTCTGACGAGTCCGGTAACTTCTTTCCAGAGCCCTGGCATCACAGAATGGATGCTGCTGCCACAGACACGAGTCTGGCCTCCTGCTGCTGGACGAAACTCCGGCAGGGGAGGCCTGGACAATAGGTTTCTGTCCCAGGGAGGTGTGACCACCTCCCCAGACAGGATAATGTGTATTGGGGCTGGGCGGGAGCACTTTCGGGTGCTTTGAAGTCCTGCACTGGGGGCACATTTGGTGTCCCTAGTGCATACCCCAGTTCAAACCGGATCAGGGGCTTGCAGCCCCTGCTTTGGCACGAACTGGACAAAGGGAAAGGGGTGTAGCCACCCCTCTGCCCTGACCCACCCATAGGTGGGGCCACAGAGTAGTCCAACCCCTATTTTTAGAATAAAGGTAGGAACCCAGTCCTTAGGACTTTAGATTATACCTGGACGAAACTCTGAAACTGAATCCTGGACCTTCGACGCTCTACTCACGATTAGAGGACTGAAGAATCTCCCTTGGGGTCAAGGAGTGACTCCCCTGCTTGGCAGGCACCAAAGAAGCATCTGTCCGGTTCGCATTACTGAAGCTCCTGTCGGATGCCGAAGTCATCGCATCACCAGAGGTGGATTCTCAGACTTCCCCGAGGCTACCCTGAGTCCCCAGCAAAGCTGAGGCCCGTGGCTATCGTGGGTGACTTGAGACCGTGACCCCTGGACACCGAGCACATTTGCAAGTGCACCATCTTCTAGGTCTTCCAAGAAGTCGTGCTTTGGGCTCCGAGTAGCCCTAGCCTCCAGCACCACCTGCACCGAAGATCACTGGCCCCCACTCCACGAGTGTCCTGTAAGCCAGCTCCACGTGCGGCGTCACGAGGCTCCTTCGCGGTCGCTAGCCCGTTGGCTAGTAGCCCTTAACGAAGGCCAATCTTTTCCTTACTTGGCATCCTGGTTGCTCCAGGCCTGCCCTCACTTACCCTCGCTGGGTGAGTTCCACAGACCTTGCTGGTCTGCACCATCGACGATCTACATCTTACTCGAGACTTGCTGATGCCAAGGCTTGTTGGGTCCAATCCGGTCGCCGACACCTCAGCACTCGACAGACATCGAGCACCAGCCCGAATCCTGCTCCTGGTCGCCGACAACGCCTCCCGGACCTCGTGGCTGAAGAGTCAAGACGACCATCAACGCACCTGAAGCACTCGACATCGGTGGGCATCTGTCCATCGCCTTCCTGGTCACTGGCTAGTGACCCAGACTCTGTCCCCTCTGCTTTCAGGTTCACCAGAACTCCGATCCACTCTTGGATCCACCCGGACACTTTTCTCTTGGCCGCCAGCAGCACTTTGCAGCAGATCGCCATTCGAATCGATGACGAAACCCGACCCCGAAAGGCACCTATGCACCCGGCTTCCTGGGTGAGGTAACACGAGTACTCCGGTGCTCCCGTGGGTAGAGACTCTTCAAAGTCCTAGATCTCAAAGGGTTTTGTCCTAGTCCTCTTTAAGTGTCCCTTTCCTCTATTTTCCCGATCCCGACTTTCTCCATAGAAGTTAACGGCGTATCGCGGTTGTGTATTTACACTGCACGCTGCTCTCCCGTGGGTCCCCTGTGTCACTACCTTGGGTGGTTCCTTGTGGTCCAAGCACTTCTAGAGGCTCTAGGCCTAGTGTCTAGTTCAGTCGTGGTTCGCATACCACTTTATTGGTATATGGTTTGGTACGCCCCTAGGGCCCAAACGTGTATTTGTGCTATTACTGTAATTTAAGATCTTATAACCTATGTATTTCGAACTCTAGCCTCATAAAGAGACTAGAGGGGTGTGTTTAGTAATAAATACATATATTTTGAATATATACCTGGTGTGGTGCTCTTTCATTTGGTC